>OY728122.1:1299600473-1300850473 GCA_963277665.1 Viscum album | reverse complement strand
AAACCAATAACTCTCAGATCGGGCGTCCGATTGACGCAATGTCAGTCGCGTTGAGTTCCTAATGACGATACGAAACTTTGGGATACATAAAATCCAGACAACGTGTCAGTTGATGTATCGACCCCCTTGGCTCGTGGAGCGAACCCTCCCGAAATCAAGCATGATGTGTGCGGGAACCCTAGATCTCGTTGCTACTGCGACGACTATGATGACTGTACTGGGATCCTCCGTGGGTTCGGCAGCGACGATGACCGTACTGGAATCCTCTGTGGGTTCGATGGTGATGACTACTGTTCTTGTATCCTATGTGGGTCTGGTATTACTTGACTACTGTTCTTGTATCCTATGTGGTTCTAGAAGTACTTGACTACTGTTCTTGTATCCTATGTGGGTCCAGCAGTATTTGACACTGTACATGTATGCTATGTGGGTCCGGCAGAGTAGCTGGTCTTGTATTCTTTATGGGTCCGACAGCTTAGCTAGTCTTGTATCCTATGTGGGTCTAACGGCTTAGATGAATCAGTGGCTACATCTGATCATCTTTATCATCTTACTAATAAGTATACCTGTGTGAGCTGAGTCTTGACTTTCAATCACTATCTTCGATATTATTTTTTTTCTATCCTATGTGGATTGGGTTGTGTTTTCCAGTGTGGATTTGACTGTGATTTCCTGTGTGGACTAGACTGTACATGGGCTCATGTGCTGGATCCGAGCTGAAATTGATGACTTAAGTATATATATGGGCATATACCTAAGTAGAGTTGGTTGTTACATTGTGATTGTATCTTTCCATTGTGGTTTATCCTTCGTGGATTATGGGAGGCCTTAAGGTGTCTCTAGGTCCCTACTGAGTATCGTATACTCACCCCTACATGGGCTATGCCCACACTACATTGTGTTGGATGCAGACGACGGACAGCGCTGACCAAGGTAGGAGTTCATGGAGCTGGACGGTACCTGGAGGTGGATCACTAGACGAGATGTACACGGAGCGGACAATCGGAGCCGAGGAGTGGAGGAGGCTATCTATACCCACCCTTCAGGTGGGATTTCCATAGGACATCTCGATGTTGCTGTTTTACTTTTCTGCTACAGTACTCTCTTTTCAGTTGAACTTTACATTCAATTGGGTTTGTATACTGGCCCATTTACTTTCCATCACTTACTTTTGAACTCAGTTTACTTAGTGTTTACTTCTGCTTGCATACTCTGTGGTGTTTGTTTTCTTACATAAAGGCAATGTCTTCCCTTATAACGGGACTTACACCTTTGGTGCTAGTCTCCAGCCCCTGGCCTATGGAAGGCGGGTTTGGGGTAGTCACGGCACAGGTCCTGAGGACGGGTCATGACGTAGTACTCATTTGAAATGAACACATTGAAAATATTATAGGTTAAAATAATATTATGGAAGTTTGAGAGGGTTATAATAGTATTATATTTTCGTAGTTTCAATGATAAATTTAAAGTATCCATGAATCATGAAGTGTTGAATGTTTCACATTTTTATATTAGAAGAGAATTTTACTTTTGAAAGTTACCATTACATTTCTAATAATATAATGTTACTATTCAAAATTTGATGGTGTTAAAAAGTCAAAATATTGTGTAGAAGTTTTTTGGGAAATATATTCACCTCAGCTACTCATTTAGGAATCCAAATAGAGTTTTTTGAGGAATTCCCTTTTAAATTTTTAGCTTCTACCTAAATTAACTATTTTATTGGTAATGGATATTTTTATCATAAAAATTGATAAAAATGAAAAAGGATAATATGATTGCATCCACATAATTAAAACATCATATTTTCAGATTTTATATTGTTTTAAAATGAACTAATTTTAAGGCTTTATAATATTATTTTTAAAATAATCATTCAAATCGGGTAAATATAATATTTTATAAAAAGTTTCGCTATATGATTAAAATTTTACATTCAGGATAAGAAGATCATTTATAATAAGTTTTCTAACACAATGTCGATTATTATAAAAAAATTAAATTTTTGGTGGAATTAAATGAAATCCAAAACTAGATTTCACCATAAAAAAGACTTCACTAAAGAACAACCAATTTGATTTTATTAAACTATAATATTAATTTAGTTCTAATAATATTGGAGGAAAAAATTATAACTCCCAATATAATTTTAAAATTAAATATTATATTCATTAAATTATATTTTTACGTCTAGAGATTTTAAATCTTCTAAGATATTCTTACAATATAATAATGTTAAAATGTAAAATTTTCTTAAAATCATATTTTTTGACAAAAAATCATCATTATCCAAAAAAAAATAATTCAAAAACAAATTGATTTTATAAAATAAGAAATTTATTTTATTTTATCATATTTAAATTCTAAAATATGAAGAAAAATAATTATTAAAATAAAATAAAAAATATATAAAATATTTTTCACTAAAAGTAACCATTTAAAATTATACTTTTATTAATTATTTATTTTCAAAAAGTAATACCATTTAGCGGTTTACCCTCATAGAGTTTCATTATTTTTAATATATTTCATCTAATGTATTTTAATCTGTTTACATTTTGTGTATCATGTAAATCATGTTATCAAATGTAACATCATTTTTAGAAGGTCATGAACTCAAGGTTTTCCCATTTCCCACACATAAATAAATTGCATACTCATAATATTCATTATAACCCCTTGAATACATAGGTGAATGAATTATTAACATATTCATCATTGGGGGAATAACCTCAAACATTGCCATTTAGAATCAATATTATGAATTATCCTGTTACTTATCATTCTTCAGACAACATGATCTATTCATACAATATTATACCAAATTATTTATATAACCAAGTCATATATTTTATGTAAAATAATTGTCCCAATAATATATTAATCTCCAAGATAGTAACCCATAGGAATGAAAAATATTATTCCTATAATTAACACAATAATAAACCCCAAAATGATATAAAATCACACACCATCCATTATATACCAAAATAAAAAATTTGATGAATTTCATAAAATATATCAATAATCTATTATCAATCAAATGGATACCATTACTGTACGACATACTTTTCATTAAATTCAATGAAAAAATTATTTAATCCACATTAATTTTTAATGAATCTAATTAATTACATGCACCTAAATCATGTGTTCCTCAATTGTTTTCCCTGGAATTATAGTCTTGTAACCAAATCAATCCGCAACAATTTATTCCAGTTAGTATATATTTCCAAAAATTAAAGGAATAAATTTAACAAAAATTTATTTGCTTTTTCACATAAAAAGAATATATTTTAGAATATATCAAAATAATATCGATAAATATCACTCAATAATAAAAATATATACAGGTAACTAAAAATAACTGGTCCCAATTCAGTATAGTATATTTCTAGTGAATTTATCATATTAAAAATAATTGATTTAATTAATGGAAAAAATTATATACCAAATATCCATATTTAAGAGAAGATATAGATCTTTAATAAATTCCACAAGTTACCAAATAAATGTCAAATTGATCATTGTATGTAAAAATGGTATAAATTTTAGTAAATATTAATATCCATTTCATGATAATATTAATAATTATTATATAAGAAAAAATATAATAAGTAAGTGATTGTTTCAAGAGAAAGGTAACAATCCCAGAACATTGTGATATTTCAAAAATGACTTCACCAGATGTTAATTTTCATGTTAAAAACTTTATATAATATAATTCAAAGTAAAACATCAAATTCCATGAAGGTAAATGGATTCATGATATAATAAATACAAATGGGAATTATATACTCCACACAAAATAAATATGTGGTTAATATGACATTTTTATTACAAATTTAATATGTGACATGAAAATCACATACTTTGTGTTTCCTTTTGGGTGAACTCATTTTAAACTTTTTTATCATTTTTGTAAAGATTTTAAAATCTCATACTAGAACCATAATCATATTTAATATATCATATATTATCATTTAATAGTATATTTTTACCCTATTGTTAACAATATTTAATTATTTTGAAAATTTCAGGAGTTATTTATTTTTTAGGTATGTTTTTACTTTTTATTTTTTCTCTCTTACGTTGATCATTATTTAATCATCTACAGAATACATTAAAAATTATAATTATCATATTTTTCCATTATATAGGTATTTATAATAATCCATAAATTTTTAATAATGGGAATTAAATGAGTCATTATTAGAGATGGAAGGTAGTATGTATGTATGAATGTTACATCCATTTTATTTTTGTATTATAGGAATGAAAGGTAAGTAGTTTATATGTACATTTTAATTACTGTATAATCATTTTATTCTATATATATATATCATGACTTATTTAAAATAAACCATTATAAATTCCAAATAAATCTTGAATGGACCTTGTCTATTGGAGGAGGTTGTAGTCCACACGTCCACAAACAAATGAATTGTATTTTTATAAATTGGAAAGAATAAAGGTAGGTGTTATATAAAAATTCCATAAAAACATATATAATAAATATCATGTATATCAAATAATAACAGTGTCTGTAGGTGTAGGTATTAAGTTAACCTTGAAAAATATTAGTATATTTTGGATACTAATTTTATTATATATCCATGTAATAAATGTAATTGAATGGTTTGAGAAACACATAACACTAATGTGATTGTTAAAAATTATTACCTCTTTTTCGGGTCAATCCTTTTGATATATACCAGTAATATTACATAGATTAATATATTATAAAAGTGATATATTTATGATGTGGGGAGGTATCTTTTTAACTAATATTGGTATATTTTTCAATAGCCAAAGTGCTTGTGTTCTGGGCATAATTGGGATTGGTGAATGCCTTTTTGTAGTTTACGATGTGTGAAATTTTTGTGAATTTTGGAAAACAGAATTCCACCAAGGATTCTCCTATCAAGTGCCACCAATAGTGAACCAAATTCAATACAATAGATTATAGGGACAAAATATAAACAACCAATAGATTTTGACCAAATTTCTAGTTCATTATAGGCCTCATTTTTATGACATAGTCTTTTATTAAGATAATGTTTCTCTTAATCGTTGTAAAAAATTTATTAAATTAGACTATTATTTTTGGTCATCAAGTATGTCAGAATTATGATAAATTATAAATAATTTTGATTAAAAATATTTAATATATTTTACCAAATTCCAAAAAAACAAGTGATTGAAATTAATTTAATGGTATTCTCATATATACGACGACATTGCATGTTTTTTTAAGTAAAAATGTTCGTAACTTTCCTTTGTTTCTATATCCAATTTCATAGTGAGAATGGTTCCAAATTCGATATCAAATTTATATATACTAAATTTATCTAATTATTATTTAAAAAAAAATCAATTTAACATTATAAAAAAATTAAATGAGAAAATAGTTTTAAATTAAAATTCCATATATTTCACTATTCATCAACGTATAAAAAATCTCTAAAAATAAAATAAAATCATTGTAAAATAATTTTGATGATTTTCATAAAAAATGTTGTTAAGTTTTTCAAATTTATTTTATATAAGTACCAAAATTCATAATTTAAATAGTTTCTCCATTAGAATGCCTAAATTTTCTTTTATAAAAATTTAGTTTTTTATGTCTAATATTGATTTTTATTTTATCTTATTCCTTTAAAATATATTTGATGAATGAAAATAATTTTTTATTTAATTTATATTTTATTAATATAATTCACTAATTTTAATTAATTTATTTAATTATAATAAACAACTTTTTTAGAATAAATGTAGTTTTTTATAAAAAAATCACATTATATTCAATTGAAACATATATTGATTTCTAAATAATTTATAACCAATGAATTCAACCACATTTTTTTATAAGTATATTAATCCTATTAATATACATCAGTTTAGATTCTATGTTTTAACTTATTAAATTAAATAGTTATATCTTAAAAATATATTATTGTTAGGTAAATCTCAGTCATGCGAGTAACACAAAACAAATCAACTAATTAATTCTTATTTGAATCACATGTTAACTTAGTTTACATTCATTAAATGCTATAAAATACATTTATAAAAAATTAAAATATATATTAAATTATTAGGATTTTATATTAAATTCAAATAATGGGTCTTCTTATTATATAATTCTATGAATTATAATTCACATGATATATTAATTTGGGTTGTCGCATTTTCACCACCCGATTTAAATTGCATCCTCCAAATTTAAAAATGATATCAGTAATCTATGGTTTGATATATAAAAATAAAATTGTTTAGATATCCACATCATAAATAGGGTTAATAACACATATATTTAATGAAACGGGAAATCATATGTGAAGATCACCTCAAAAATAGGCTTTCGAATAAGTGAATAAAAGTGAAAAAAATGGATTCGAAAAAAAATGATACTATCATGTTCTGATAGAGTGATAAAAAATATGCTCAATGAAAATATGATGACCAAAAATCCATAATCCATAGTTATAAAAAGGTTCATTGATATCATAAAAAATGGTTATAATATAACAATTTTTTTCAAAGCCATTTTTTTAGTGATGAGAAATTGTTTCTCTCTCTATGAATATAAGATATTACACATAAATTCTATATTCCTTAAAAAATTAACTATCTTTTGGTTGTGACTCGAACTATTTCAACTTCTTCTGATAGCCCATGTTACATTATATGGTGAAGCAATATATTAAACTATAAAATTCCTTCCAATGTTCATCTTAAACTATTTCATAAATGATCCAACACATTAGAATCATTTCCAAGGTAGATAGTAGTACCCAATTTACATTATCCTCATGAATCATCTCTTCATCTGAGAATAATTATCTAAAAATCCAAAATGTATTAATTCATATATATCATTCAACCATGTATTATCTGAAAAATTAACTTTTAACTAAATCACATTTAATAGTACAATTCAATATATGAAATAAAACGTTTACTAAAAAAATAATACATAAAAATACATATATATTTCATATTTTATATAATGATAAAAACATAAATAAAATACTTTGAAAACATATTTCATAGATCCAAATAAATAATAACATTAATCATTCCTCATTAGTTGTATTAATATCATATACTTGACCTTGATCCCTTAAATTATTCCTAGGAACATTCTGTTGATACTTATTGCATTCATTTTCATGGTTCTAGATCATCATGTTATTTTAACACTGAATAATTTTGTTTTAACAGTTTCTATTGAATAAATTTTATTGGTTCCCCTTTTTGTTTAAACATAAAACAAAATCTCAATCATTTGGAGCATTTCCCAGGGTTATTTTTCCCCAATAACCAGATGCTGGAAAATAATTATATCCTTTATTCCCAATATTTGTAATTTTCTCTTTCATACTCTTCTTATATTGTATTCCATTAAATCCATAAAAAATTGACAATTTTTCTTTATATTTATATCACATAATATTATTTCATCGTGTGATGATAATTTATAAGAAACTAGTGCACATTTGATATTTGTCTTATGACCTTAAAAGAAGTGGTCAATCATTATCTCTATGTTTCAAATGAAATATGTATCATACATTTATATCCTTTCAATATGAATATTATTTATCCACAAAACATTCTTCCTCTTATTTATTTAAACTTTGGAACTTCCTATTCATCTATGTTTGTTTCTTATGAGGGAAATATTTGTTGATAAATTTCTCCATAAAATCATTACATTCAATTGGTTATATTTCCTCTTTCTTCATGGTATTATAAATTAATAAACACCATTTATCAGAATTTATATTTAGAAAATACACTCTAATTGTAACCTTTTCCATTTCACGACATCCCAATGCCATGAATATCCTATCCAAAGACTCAATCCATTTATAAAGTCAAAATTAACTTAAATATCTTCCCCTAAGATGATCAAGACCAAATCTCATGTCATTTGGAATCCATAATCTTATATCTAACCATATTTCATGTAGATCTAAGAAATTGTAACAAAAATGGTGATGATCTGTCACATAACATGATAATCGAACTTCTAAACATCTTGGAAGGGCTGCAGATCAATTTAAATTTTCATGGGAGAGGACATGTATCCTTGAAGGTAGAATATTATATAATTTGGGAATATTAAGTGGCAAAAGTGGTAGTTAATTTTAGAAATGTGTGACATACACATTTTTAGGATCTCACATTGACGTCGTGCATATTATTGTCACACAATAAAACAAAATGTACACTAATCCTGTATTTACGACTGATTGGAAGTCCCTCACAAAGCCTTCTCTCATGGTGTCCCTAACTGTGCACATAATCTTCCCATGTTATGACCTCAAATCGCCAAAATAAATCAATTTTTACTGTTACTACTAGGTAACCACAGGGTTTGGAAAACCCATGCACCTCCCCATGAGCCCTAAAATTTTCCAAACATTCTTTAAAATCTCCCAATATTCTCCATGAATAATTTCATAAACAAAACACATAAATAAAGGGTAACATAACCAAAATTGCAGGGTGTTATAATAATGAATATTTTTTTATCAATTGATATAATGAATTTTCAGTTTAATAATGATACTTATTTGATTATATTAATAATTATATAGATTATTTAAGAAGTATAATATTATAATGACCTAACCATTAAAATTACATAATCTAATTCATTTAGACTATATTTTCATATCATTCATTTTAAAATATCATTAGTTTTTGTTTTATAGAGATATATGTCATAAATATTACATAATGAACCCATATATTAAAAATTAAATACATTAACTTAATATCCATTTTTTCCAAAATAAATACTTTAAACTAATACATAATTTCATTTCCGAAAAAATCACCATTAATTTCAACATATCATATTCATTTGACATATCCATGCATAAAACCTGTGAAAATTATTTTAAAATGAGGTATGATGAAAAAAATTCCAGTAAGGGAAATAACTTTTTTATTCCATTAGTACTTATAAAAAATTTCCAACTTATAAGTAATATTTTCACTCAAAATTAACTTTTTGTAACCCATGATATTATCTTAACAACATAAAGATATTCTGAACACATTTATTAAGAAATATTAAATCGTAAATAATAATAATAATTTATAATTAGAAATATTAAAAATTTATAAATATTTTTGTTATAAAGGTATATTTTAACCTATTAAAATTATTATATATTATCCACTACCTCTTTAAATCATAAGATTTTATTGAAATCCTAGAGAAATCATAGATAATTAATTTCGTTAAATAGAGGAATCATTTTTATCTCATTATTACATAAAAATGGATTAACAGTTATATTATACATGGAGTAACAAGTATAGATACACTAGAAACAAACATCCCCATTATATTTGTAATAACCTATAATACCCCATGTATCCAAGGTACTATTCTGTTTAAACAATTGAATAGCCTGTGAGACACACTACAACGAGTTAGAGTGCACCAAAACCTATCAAAATAGCCATTTGAAAGATGGGGGTGAATAATATTAATAAGAATATGAATTTTATATATTCCATTTAATTTTAACATTCTACATAAGTGTTTCATAGACATAATTTAAGAACAAATTCAATTTTATCTCAAAAGGAAATTATTTAAATAAAAGGCATTTTAACACCTTTTAATGTAGAACATTTTTTAATAAAATATTTGATGCTTTTTTATATTTAATTTGAAAAAATCAACTTCTTATTTAGAATAGGGATATAAAAATTTGGTTTGGATATATTTTTTGTGTTTTCCTCATAAATTTCATATTTTAAAAAATAGTTAAAAATACTGCATTTTAATCGAAAACATATTTTTAATATGATTTATTTATATAGATAGATTATACTTATTATTGGTTTTAAAGTAAAATTGAATTTTATTTTTATCATTTAATCAAATTATTGTCATTTTACATAATTTAAAATTTATTTTTTATACAAACACTTTTAAATCTTTTGATGGTTTTTAATTTTTAAAAAACCAATTTTCTCATTGAGAAAAATTGGTATACATTAAAAATAATTTCTGAAAATAATGCGTTTTGAGTATGTAAAAATGGATTAAATATTTTGAATCATAAGGGACAATCTTTTTAAAAAGGTAAATTTTATTTTTGGGCATTACGAATAATATATTTATTATTTATTTCTATCTACTATGGTTAAAGGGTAAATGAGGTAAATATGGGTAAATATAATATTATAATAATATATAAAAACCTTAAATCTTGTCTTTATCCTATTTTATGAGTAATAAGAGACCAATAAAACCATTGGGATGAACATGTTGTATTTTTGAGCTACATGGATGAGATAATGACATTTTATATCACATAATTTAATGTAATATGAAATATAACATAAACATGTTTCTTCATACTAAAACTACTTTACATTAGGTTTATATAAATTATCCTTTTGAAAATAAATATTCATTAAAATTTTAAAATCAATTCCTAAATAATGGTATTTTATTTATAATTTTTATTCTTTATATAAATACAATTAATTCTGACATAATGATGGTGTAGGTATTTCTTCATTAATATAAGATTCATGTAAATTAAATTGTCAATATTTAAATATATATTAGATGACCGAGTTTATGTCAACTAATAATTTTATTGGTTAATATGTCATGTTAGGAATGCAACATGGTAATTTTATTCAGTTTAATAAAATTTTATGAATTTTTCAAAACACATGTATGAAAAGTGACAAAATTGACATAATTCATTACTATAAATATAGAATATTTTATTAAATTTTATAAAATCCACAAAAATATGAAATTTGACCAATTTTTTGGTATAAATTATAATATTTCATTAATGATACATTTTATTTTATTTTATCTTGTCATGGTACTTAAATTAAAAAATAAATTTCATATAACATTATATCAAAATAATTTTAAATAGGTTAAAAAAGGGTAAATCTAAAAATTTAACGATGAAAAAATATTCAATACAAGTCTAAAAATAATTTGATGAAATTATTTCAAATTATAATTATATTATATTATAAATTAATTAGTTTTTGAAAATTAATCAAAATTGAAATTATAATAAATTAATATTTTAAGAAATTCCTAATGTGACTCTCCTCCCTCTTATAAAAGGACACCACCTCAATCCACTTCCACTCACCATTCAATCCCATTAAATCGATCAAACTGTGCTTATATAAGCTTCCAATATCTGTAAATTCCTCCTATAAGCCTTACCTTGGACATAATGCATCTAATATAAGCCTGTTGGTATAATCAAAAATGAGTTACCAAATTAAGAGGTAACATCTTTTCCCAAACCCATTTATTAATCTTCCTTTTTCACCACATGATCTCTCATTATTACATTATTTAATGATATCAAGAGTTTACTCAAAATAATAGGAAATTTTTATGATAATTTTTCATCCTTCAATTAAATGGACAACAATATAATGGATATGAACATTCTATTTTTTTGTACGGTGAATTACAACCTCACGAAATGATGATTTTTCTTTTTTCTTTTACCACCAATCATGGTGGCCATTATGATGGTCCCTGTATTTATATTTGAAATATATTATTTCTATTTTCTCTCTATGATACCTTAATTTATATTTATAATATACCATTATTCTTTCCAATTTGTGTAAATACGATAATTTTATTTGAGGATGTGTGGACTACAACCCCCTCAAAGAGATATAACTCATCCATGAAATACATGGATAATATAAACAATAGTTATAATAATCATATCTAAAATATAAAACATAAATCAGATATATAATTTATAATATACATATGTACCCTTATTTTTATTTATTTTAATATGAAAAATAAATGAATTTGGAATTCATTCAATTGTATTACATACTGTCTCCAAGAACAGTGCACTTCATTTCTAATCTTCAAATTTTATGGAATTTTCTAAATGATTATATACTAAATATATAAGATAATTTATTTTACATTCTTGAAATTTTGGAACCTTGATATATATAATAATTATTACAAATAATAAGTCAAAACTTGCTCTTGAATCTAAGCAGTTAAATAGTGAAATTGTGGAAATACTAAAATATTATTAATAAAACGATATCATAGGATCATATATGATATCATATATTTGTATGTGATTTTTGAATAATTCATTAAAATAATGTAAACATTATAATGTAGGCTAAAGAACCCTCAACTAATTGAATGTTCATGGTATATGTTAATTTCACAATCTCATTATTCCCTGAGATTGTTTTTGTGTATGTATTTACTGGAAAATATTTTTCATCCTTGTACATGATTCATAAATATATTTTCAAAATGAATATTTTTAAACACTATTTAATGAATTTTTAACTAAATCATTCTTTTATTTTTTTTCAAGGATTTATTCATCGAAACCATTCTCATTCACATCCATGTTATCATAATTGTATTTATTTATTTATATATATGGACATGAATATTTTTGAATATTAAACTTAGAATTTCATTTAAATGTTTCAATGTGGTATGGGACACTTTGAATAAAAAATGTCTTTCTAAATTTATTATTTCATAAATTTATAACTATTAAATGATTTCAACATAAAATGGGAAATAACTCTTAATTGGTTTTAATAATTTCATTAGATTATTTTCATCAATGTCAAACTCCATGATAGATTTTATGCTTAATTGAAACTAATTTATAAAAATATAATCATCCTTATTGTATTAATGAGTTTATAATATGTTTTGTTGTGTATGTTCTATTTTAATACATTATTGGTTTATGGTTAAACTAATAACATTTCTCATGCAGTTTCAATATGAATGTTATGTGATGTTTAAAAATTTTCTTATCAGAAATGTATTGGACTTAATAAGTGATGAGTGGGGCCTGCTATAGCCCCCAGATGAATCAATGGGTCAAATGAGACAAACTTATTTAGATATCTCTAATTCCTTACCAATTTATTTTCAGATATTGATTTTCCCAAGGCCTTAATAAATTATTTTCATATATCATGGCTGAGGCATCAACATTGTGTTTCATATGTCTAGAATGATGCATTCCCACATTATGAGATTATTTATTGATTTTAAATAAAAAAATTTATTGTTATAATATCCATGTGAATTATTGATGGAATTATTTGATTTATTTTTGACATATTATGTCCATGTTTAGGTTTAAAACTCATTTGTTTTAGTTTTATACCTTTCCTTGATAGCATACTTGGGTTTTTGATAGAAAATTTTATATTATTTTTATTTTCATAGAATCTGTTCTCACCCATTTAGTATGATTTATTTTCATAGGATTTCATGATTTAAATAACATTTGATATGCAGGGTTATGCTTGGAGATTATTTGAATTCTCAAAGAACTATATACATTTTGTTATATATTTTGAATTGTACTAAAAATTTCATGTATGTAATCGATTTTCAAAGGATTGTAAATTTATCGGTCCCTTAGTACATGATACCATGTAATAATGCCAATTTATTTAAATAATGTACCGTATCTATACTTCTAGGGTTAGGGCGTTAGATAAAAAATGTTGTGTATTTTCATAGTCTCATATAATGATTTTATTCAGTTATCACCATACCATTTCACAATGTATTATAGATCTATAATTGGATCAATAGCCCTCATTTTATAAAAAATCTATCAATCCTCATAAATAATTTCCAAGCACTATGAAAAAATACATACATTATTGTATCCTAAAATCATTCATTGCACCCCTAAGAAATCATTTTCTAATATTGATAAATCCCTTTTCATTAAATCCTTTTTTTAAAACTAAAATATTCAAAATAACAAGAAATTATATTTTAATTTTAAAAATGATTGAATTATTTTAATTTAATCCAAATATCAAATAATGACTACAAAATTTTGAAATGTGGTTGTAACTTTATATATTTAATTATAAGAGAAACTTTTTCTTTTTATAAAGGGTTTAAACTTCATTTTTTCACAAGATTCCTATTAATGTTTTTATATAGATTATTAGATTTCATAAAATCTTATATAATTCACCTAGCTAAGTATAAATATGTAAATAATATTATTTTATAAACATATATATTGATTAAAAGGAGAGTTTTAAGAGAGACATTTAAAATAATATTTTTGAATGAAAGTCCATTACCTTAACTCTGATTCATCATGTATGTTATTTGTCATCCTAAATAACATCAATTGATTAATTATTTTCATAAATAATAAAATTATAATATTTTAACTTTATTTTATTTTTGATATATCCTTATTTAATTATTTAATAAAATATATTCCCTTTGGTTTTTTGAAGATATTTGTATCATAAGTCCAAATGGATTCGGTGAGTCACAAGTGGTCAATGAGTTTCTGATTTAATCATATCTAGAAAAATAATAAATAAAAAATTATCATATTTAACCATCTATAATATTTTAAAATGAAATCATGGATTACTGTTCTTAAAATGAAGTAATCTATAGTCATGGATATGGTTGGTCGTACATATGCAATAGTAATGTTTCCATTTTTCAAATATCATTATGGAATGAATGTAAGTGAGATTTAATATTTCAATAGTGATCATAATATAATAAATACAATTTCAATTATTTAATTATACTGACATATTATAATCAATGGGATGTTGTTATAAAAATCACATATACCACAATATTATGGTTATATTCTAGACGTGCACAGAAATGACATTATCATTGTTCAGTAAATGGGATGGAGATAAAGTAAACTATATATAAATTTTTCAAATTTATAAAGGTCTCATCATTATAATATATATATAAATTAAATAAATTATTATAACCAGTCTTCAGATATGGTTATGGACAACAAAATACATCACTTCGTGAGGAGGTAGTCTTCCCTACTTGTGAATGATTTATTCATTTCAAATTTTATGGAAGAGTATGTTGATATTGGTTTTGAAATTATCATAACAACACATATATGTGTTGAAAATATTTTTTAATAATATAAATAATGTTATGTAAGGTCTGAAGGTGGTGGAATAATCATTAAAATTAAAACAAGTCCTTTGAAACTATATTTTTCTTTCAAATATATCATTTGGTCGACAAATTAGGCCATCTATGGAAGGTATTCAACATAAAAACAATATAATATTTTAGGTATTCTTGTACTGTATTTTTTATAGTTTTGGAAAAATAATAATGTGTTTTTAAATATGTTGTAACATGATGAAGTGATGTAAATTTACCATAGAAAGGTGTGGCATTCACGGAATTTACAATTATATTAATATAATATATATTAATTTCCAATTAAAATTTTATAAAAACATAATTATTTTGAATATAGGATGATTATTGATAGTAATTAAATCATAAAATTAAAAATACATATGTTTCGACTATATTATTTAACTTCATTTTTTATTATAACCCTAAGTTAACCCTTATGAAAATTACCGCAATTTAAAAAATTTCTATATCTTATGGGATAATAATGTTACTATAAAATGAAAAAAACACATAATGGAACATGGTTATAATAATGACCCATATCCCATTAATTTTTATGAATCTATGATTTTGAGTAATATTTTATCATTTAATAAATCTTTATTGTCATTATATTGGAATAATGTAAATTTTAAAACTATTTATTAAAATTGATTTTTTATAAATTAAATAAATTCAAATAAATAAAATATACTAAATTATAATATCCTTATCATGTTTTAGATTTCAAAAAAAAAAAAAATTAATCGCATTAATTTTCTCAAATTATAAAATATTAAATATTTTTAATTTCATTTATTTAATTTTTCCGTTAATTGAATTATTACGTCGTCATCATTGCGTGAGAATATTAGGTAATAATTTTTTCACTAAAATTTACAAGAAATTAACATTATGAATATAAATAATTAATTATTCAAGAGAATATTTTTAAACAAACATAGAAACTCGTTTTCAAATGTAAAACATATAATATTTATTTAAAAGAATACTTTGATATTTCTTACATTCCATTAAATAAATGTTATAAAAGTTATAATCACATTAAAATGGAAAAAAATTCCATATTACTACATTTTGGTTGAGTATGGATGAAATGGAATCATACAATAAAATTAACATAGGTTATATTTTAATTTTATAGTCCTTATATTTTTATTATTGACATTAATTAAATGATTTACACTTTTCTATGGTAACAAAAATAACAAAAGTTACCATTTATATTATCAAAAACAAAATCTATAGATTTAATAAATTTGGACATAGTAATTCAAAATTTGTAATCAATTTGGAAATTAAAAAACAAGTAATTTCTTGAATTTAAATTAGAATTAAACATGGGAAATGGAATGAAAAACAATTCTTCAAAAAAAATGTACTTTTAAAAAATAAAATATTTTTCAAAAAAACAATAATGTATAATATTTATTTATAAATTCACAATTATATCATTTTAATTAATAATTATATAATAAAATTTTAATAATAAAATAATATTAATAATAATATATAAATAATTTAAAATAAAATACAGCCTTTAATAAAATTAAGTATTTCTCAATATTTATTACAAAATAAATTTTTTCAATAAATTTTCAAAAACTCGTCCTAAGATAATTGAGAGATGTTGAATTTAAAAATATAGTGAATTTTGTGAAAAGATAATTACAGTTTTTAAAGAAATATTATAAATAAATCATTATAAATATTGGAAAAATAAATTTTTTACAAGTAGATTTAATTTTTTTATTTAAAAATAAATAAATATTATTATAATTAATATAAATCTGTAATATTTAACTAATGAATATTTATATGACCTAAAAAGAGATTTATTAAATTATTACATAGTTTATATTATTCTGCCTATTTTTAAATTATTTCAACAAACTTTTATTCACTTATTAAATAAATGGGGATATCTCTCCATCATAGAATATTTAAACTCCCACTTTCCTTGTTCGTCTACTTTTTTTTTCAGAAATCCTTATCCATTTGAATTATACTGTATTTCTATTCAATATCTCCATTTTAAAAAATATTAAGAGGTTATTCCATATATTAATGTTCCTCTTCCAATTAAACAACCTCAATGTTCAAAAAAGAACACGAATCTAGAACCTACATTATCAATAATAAAACACAAAAAACATTATCTACATGGGAGTAAATTGTGGTAAAAGGTACATGGTTAGTATTGGATCTAATATTATCTACAAGTTTAAATTTTCTAGTGACCTAGGGATGTAATGTCCCTGATCTATTAAAATGTATTACTCTTTACCTGTAACACCCCAGGTAAATAGAGTATGACATTTTCACATTTATCCATATTTTTGAATAAAATATTAATATAACTATAAAGGGGACGCTATGCTCGATGGCGTACCCAACACGCAACAACAAGTTCCTTGGGAATCTTACGTTGCACTCTAATAACAAAATAATATTATTTTAAATGGTAGTTTACACAATTCCATTATATTGGAGGGAATGAATAGAAATAACTAAAATAAGATTATATATTTTTGTTAAATGTTTTTACTTTTATCCAATAAATTTTAGAGGCTTAAAATACCAATGAATCCAATCTTAAGCATTGAATACACTAGTATTTTTAAAAGATTGTTTTACTACCTTTTGATGGCAAACCATTTTTAAATCAAACTTTTGACAATATTATAAGCCCTATTATTCAAAATAAACATATTATTTATGATTGGGAAATTTAAATGTACCTTGGGTTACTTTTGGTATTTTTCTGACAATGTTCATTTTTCAATGAATAGTGAAAAATACTGCATTTTACATCAAAACTGCTTTTTCATATAATTTAATTATATGGTTATATTATCTTTTTAATTTTTTTTAAATTTTAATTAGAATATATTTTACCATGTAATACAATATGGTCATTGGGATTAATTTCACTTTGGAATTGGGCATAAACAAGTGCCAAACTTTTCATGAATATTGTTTCAAAAAAACCCGCTATTTTTTTTGAAAACGGGAATTATTTTTAAATTAATTATAGCAATTTATGTGTTTTGAATTTGGTAAAATGTATTACATATTTGGAATAAGAATGTCCATATTATTTAATTAATACTCTTTAATTTTTTTACATTATGAATAGTAATGACGGTAATTATCTTTAATTATCTTGATTAATGAATAATCATGTAGTTAATGATAATAAAATAATATCATAATAATAAAAAATGACCACAACATGTGTCCTAAGGCTACGGGTTGTCTCATGGCCGACCATGGTATGCCTTGTGCCAAACTTGGGGGCCCCATGGAATCACTTTTGTGAGAAAATGACTTTTTATCTTTTTATTTTTTAAAGAATGTTAAATGTAACAAAGAATGTATCACCTGAGTAAAATATTTTTAATTTTGTCTACATAAATTATCTTATGGACTATAAATAGTCATTGGAAATCTAAAACGATTTTCTACATCATAGTAATTTTTTTATAATTTTTCGACATTAAATAAATTAAATTATTTATGAGATCATGATGATGCAACGATGACCTCATTATTTAAAAATTTAAATAAAATGGAAAGATAATGTAAAATCAAAGACCTACACATGTCCAAAACCTATTGTATGGGTGGATTTCGAACCCTTATCACCTTATCCTAGAAAAAAATTAATGTGGGACCATTAAAATCCGAAACTCATTTTAATATAAAGTAACATTTCTTTACTTTCCAAGAGTGCCTCTCATCTCCTCTTATAAAAGGCCCCCACCTCTACCACCTTACCCACACTTCCAAAGCCTTTGGCTCGGCCAACCCCTGCCCATTTTTCCTCTCCACATACCTCTCTAACTCCTTGAAGCCTCAGTTTGGGCATAATTCTTCCCAAGGAAGCCTTTGAGCTCAAATCAAAAAGAGCTACCCAATTTAAAGGTAGTGTCTTCTCTTGTGTTCTTATGTTTAATTTTGCTTCTACAACCCCCTAAACTCTTTTTATTCATTTTTTTTGTAACAAATAAATTATATTAAATTTACAAGGATGTTTTTATAAGAAGTTTTCGATCTACTCTTACACACACCTACATCTAATGGTTAAAGAACATACTGTTTCTGTGGGTGGCGAATTTCTGCCTCACGAAACGATGATTGTTCAACATTCTTCTAACACCTTCAAAGGTGGCCATTAAGATGAAAATATATTTATATATGATATATAATATTTTTATTTTAACTTAAGCTTATTTATTTTTCATTTATGTCACACCTTTATGGTTTCCATTATGGGTAAACGCGATATCTTCATTTAAGGAAGTGCGGACTACCGCCCCCACAAAGTGATTGGATCCGTTAATACCATATGTGGTACATATAAAGGATATATTTAATGATATTATATATTATAACATACTGGAATTAAAATAATATTATGTATCATTATGTTTTAATTCCATTAAATATGAAATAGAAATGGAAGTAGCATTCATGCGTACGTACAGCTTACCGTCTCCATGAACAGTACATTTCATTTATTATCTGAAAATGTTATGTACTGTTATAAGTAAATATATATAATGGATATATATGTAATATATTACATATAAATGATGTATATAATTCTGGAATTATAACATATATATACATATATATCTTTCATTTTTTTAATTCCATTAATATGACAAAAAAATAAAGTAGCGTTCATTCGTACGTACGGCCTACCGTCTCCATGAACGGTGCTTTTAATTTTTATCTCCAAATGATATGGAATAGTATAAAATGAATATATACTGGATATATATGATATTTAAAACATAAATACTATTCTAGAGATGATGTACCTATAACTACATGGAAACTTATTTTCCAACAAGTTCAATTTTTTACTCATGTACCAAACATCGACAAAAACGTATGATATGAACTCATATTATTAACCAATTATTATAAAATTAAAATATGTGATATGAACTGAATAATAATATTTATAAGAGGTCCTTAAGCAATTATAAATTTACCAAAGGTTATTATTCAGGAATATAAAGAAACGAACAAGACAAGTTGGACTTGAGGTAAGGGATCCTACTCCTCTCTTTCTTTTTAAGTACACTCTTTTATGTCATTCCTTTTAAGCTCATATTTCTTATGATTGGGTTGTTATTTTATATAAATCCTACTGTAATTCCTATTTTCATATGATGAGAGACTCAATTTCCTCTCATCAATCCATTTTTGAAGTTTTGAGTGGCACCGTTAGGCTGCCGAATTTTCGTAAGAGATCTAACCTCTCTCTTTCTTTTTAAGTACTCTCTTTTATGTCATTTCTTTTAAGCTCATATTTCTTATTCTTAGGGATTTTATTTTATATTCCTCATACCTTAATTTTTTTGGTCATATTATTAGATACCCTATTTGATCTCATAAATCCATCTTTGATAGTTTTAAGTGGCACCGTTAGCCTGCCGAGTTTTCATAAGGGATTTTTCATCTCACTTTTATTCTCATGACATTTATGCTACATTTGCCACTATTTCCTTTGATTGGTTTGTGTACATTCCATTATGATACACTTTGTGTAGTATAATTTCATTTATGGGTATTCACATCTACATTGTATGACCCTTCTTCCATGGGGTGTACATTTCGAAAGTTACCCAACTCGGTAAGGGGATCTTTCCCCCTCCTCTTTTTAAAAGTCTTCTTTTGTTATGTCTTTTAATTCACATACTATTATGTTGGGATATGTTTTTTTATATCCTTATTGATGTAAATTTTATGTCCAAGTTATAATATACCCTTTTTATCTCTCATCAACTCTTTTTCTAAATTTTTATGTGATGCCGTTAGGCTGTCAAATTTTACCAAGGGATATTTTTAACCCAATTTCGATTTCTTTGGGATCAACATGTAGTTATTGAATATGTCATCCTTTGAATATCTGTGAATTACCTTTTACTATTTTACACTTAATATCCACTTATATTGGGTGTATTTATATTTGTCACACATAATTTTGAGATAGATTTGTTCTTAATTTAAGGATACCTTCTTTATAAGGGATTTCATCACATTTTACATTTCTATTGAGACTACATTGTTGTTATGCACCAATTAACTCTTATATGGTGTATATACTGTCCTTTGGAATATTATATCATGAATACATTTATTCTCATGATATTATAAAGTTCTAATTAAATGTTATTCCTCAATTATTGTTTTCAAGTGTCTCTCATTTTGTTAAAAACACTTTAACTAAAATATCATTTTAAATGTATTGATGATTTATTCTTATAAATAATTCTCATTAATATCCATGTTTTCAAAATGGTTTTAAGGATTTATTTATATGGATATTAATGGTTTAAAATTTTAAAATCTTCAAAGTGGTTTGGGACATTTTGATTCAAAAATCTCTTTATTAAATGTTTTATATGGTTTTGAAAATGGTTTTTTGAATGGATTCATTATTTCAATATCTTAAAATGTTATATTGTTATCACAATGTGGGAATGTTATCTTTTTTTTGTGCTTAGGTTATGTTCTATGATTATGTTATGGTTCTTGGGCATTTTTTATGAATACGGGGGGTTCCGTGATAAACTAAGGGCGGGTGATCCCGATAAAGCTCTCCAATGCATTGGGTAATGCGAAGGAGTGAAACGTTAAGGTTTCTCCGAAGAGATTTATGTAATATACTATGGTGGGTATTCCAAACGTAACCAAGAGTGTTACTCCCTACGTAAGAATGTTATGAATTCCTCAAGTTACCTTTTATGTCTTATGATGTCTATGATTTATTCATGGTTTTATGAGGTATGTTAAAGTGCTTATGTTTTATGGGTAAAGTATGATTTCATTCTTATGTATACATGTACTCATGTTTCCTTTCCATATTTTTATATCCTCTACTGAGATTTTGATGCTCATCCCACATTTTTGAAATGATTTTCACAGGTCAAGGGAACAGTACATAATATGATGATAGTGTCAAGGAAGTGTCAAGAAAGAATCCATGTTTTATTTTAAATATGTTTTCGTTGATGGGAAAAATGAATACTATCTTTTGTGTAACCACTTTGTTTAGATGTGGGATGTAATGCAAGTTTTATGATCTAATTATCTAAAAATCTAAACCTGAAAAGATCCTCAATGTGTAATCTTGTAATAACTCATGATTAAGTACAGTTTAAGGCTGGGGCCTTATAGTTGGTATCAAAGGTCGGTTTAGATAACTTTAGAGGTTAGAGTATTCTCTAAGCATAAGTGACATTACCATAATGGTTAGGATTTCAGAAAGAGTCCTAGTTTTTGATAAAGTGAATGAGTAAGTATATCTTAATTTTTACCTTCCTCATTAGTACATGATGGTTTTGTTGATATACTCTCACTGACATTTTTGTTTTTAGTGAATGGATGGATCTAGCTGGCACCAAAGAGACAGCAGGTTTGATGGAAACTGTGGTGGTTCTCTGATTAAGATACTAGATAAAATGGGGGATTCAATGAGGAAACTCGTGGTTGTTCTAAACCAACTATCAAGGAGTCATGATCAACCACTTGAACCTTGGTATGATCTGTACTGCATCATGTATGAGATGACCAATCGATGTGGAAGTTCAGGTAATAATTATAAAGGTAACCAATAGAGTTTGTACGATTCTTACTTTTGATGTAATTATGGGTTATTATATGTTATGATGGAAAATGAAAGGAATGAGATAAAATTGGGGTTAAAATATGTTATGATCACTTTTGAGGATTTTATCTCGTTTTGGGGAATGTTTTAAGAATTGTATAGTTTTGGAAAAAGGACAACACGCAGACCGTGTGACAACCCGTCGCGCCAGACAAAGCTGTCGGAATCGAACCCACAACCAAAGTGCAACTGGTATTTATCGCCTACCACTAGACTACGTGAAGTCCCTGGTTAGTATGACTTATTATTTTAGTTAGGTGACTTTATTAATTAAGAATAAGTTTATTTTGGGTTATTTATGAAAATGATTAACCTATCGTGGAGGATATGTGATTAGGTTAATTACTTTTCAATACGAGACTTTAGGAGCAACTGATGTTGTTTGGAGATAAATTTTACGATTTAACTTGGAAGAATATGTGACTAAATACTTCAAATATTTGGGTTTAATTATTAGTTTGGTTTATTTGATGAATTTTATGGACAAATTGTTTATCGAATGGTCCTCGTTGAACTCTGCGTTTTGTCGGACAAATTTTGGAGATTAAGAATAGATTTTCTTTTTATAAAGGGTTATCCTTTTTTGGATTATCTGATCATATACTAACCATTTTGGTTTTGGTTTTGGTTAAGGTCTACAGATATGGGAAGAATATAGTTCTATTTTTTGGATTAGGTGATTCTCTAGAAGTTGATTATAGTACTCTTAATGTGAACAAGTCTTCCTAAATACTCGTCTTTTGGAGAAAATATGAGTTTGATTAAGGAATCAAGTAAATGTTCAAAGTCTACATGAAAAGTAATTATTTTTCATTATGATTTAGTTAATCCCAAAAATAAATTCTTCAATGAAAAATAACTTAAAAAAAATTTTGTATGTTAACTTTTCCTACTGGGGAATCGAATACCGTTTAACCGATCACAAGTTTGTGATTTTCTTATGGTTAACTTTCTCCTAGACATGTTTACTATCACTCTCCATCAGAACATGACCCTTTGCTTTTCCTCCATGTCCATATTTTCATACTTGGTATCCTAGTATGGGTTAACTCGAGTGACCTTTGTACTTATCTTTCTTTATTTTAAAGTGATTGTTTTACTGACTCTTGTTCCGATGTGGGATTTTCAATGAAGTTTCCAAGCCCAATTTTAAAATTGCGAGGACGCAATTCCCAAAAGAGGGGAAAGGATGTAACACCCCAGGTAAATAAAGAGTATGAAATTTTCACATTTATCCATATTTGTGAATAAAATATTAATAAAACTTTAAAGGGGACGCTATGCTCGATGGCGTACCCAACAGACAACAACAGGTTCCTTGGGAATTTTACGTTGCACTCTAATAATAAAATAATATTATTTTAAATGGTAGTTAACTCAAAGCCGTTGTATTGGTGGGAATGAATAGAAATAACTAAAATACGATTATATATGTTTGTTAAATGTTTTTACTTTTATCCAATAATTTTTAGAGGCTTAAAATACAAATGAATCCAATCTTAAGAATCGAATACACTAGTATTTTTAAAAGATTGTTTTACTACCTTTTGATGGAAAACCATTTTTAAATCAAACTTTTGACAATTTTATAAGATCTATTTTTCAAAATAAACATATTATTTATTATTGGGACATTGAAATTTACCTTGGGTTAAGTTTTGGTATTTTTCTGACAATGTTCATTTTTCAATGAATAGTGAAAAATACTGCATTTTACATCAAAACTGCTTTTTCATATAATTTTATTATATGGTTATATTATCTTTTTAACTTGTTTTAAAGTGTAATTAGAATATTTTTTTACCATGTAATACAATTATGGTCATTGGGATTAATTTCACTTTGTAATTAGGCATAAACAAGTGCCAATCTTTTCATGAATATTGTTTCTAAAAAACCCTCTATTTGTTTTGACAACGGGAATTATTTTTAAATTAATTATAGATATTTATGTGTTTGTAATTTGGTAAAATGGATTACATATTTGGAATCAGAAGGTCCAAATTATATAATTAAGACTCTTTTTTTAACATTATGAATAGTAACGACGGTAATTATCTTTAATTATCTTGATTAATGAGTAATCAGATAGTTAAAGATAATAAAATAATATCATAATAATAAAAAATGACCACAACATGTGTTCTAAGGCTACCGGTTGTCTAATGGCCGACCATGGGATTCATTTTTCCAAACATGGGGGCCCCATGGAATCACTTTTGTGAGAAAGTGATTTTTATCTTTTTAGTTTTTAAAGAATGTTAAATGTAACAATGAATGTATCACCTGAGTAAATTTTTTTTAATTTTGTCTACATAAATTATATTTTGGACTATAAATAGTCATTGTAAAGCTAAAAAGTGTTTCTACATCATAGCATTTTTTTTATAAATTTTAGACATTAAATAAATTAAATTATTTATGACATCATGATGATGCAGCGATGACCTCATTATTTAACGATTTAAATAAAATAGAAATATAATGTAAAATCTAAGACATAAACATGTCCAAAACCTATTGGATGGGTGGATTTAGAACCCTTATCACCTTAGCCTCGAAAAACATCAATTTGGGACCATTAAAATCCGAAACTCATTCTAATATAAAGTAACATTTCTTTACTTTCCAAGAGTGCCCCTCATCTCCTCTTATAAAAGGCCCCCACCTCTACCACCTTACCCCCACTTCCAAAGCCTTTGTCTCGGCCAAAACCCACCCATTTTTCCTCTCCACATACCTCTATAACTCCTTGAAGCCTCACTTTGGGCATAAGTCTTCCCAAGGAAGCCTTTGAGCTCAAATCAAAAAGAGTTACCCAATTTAAAGGTAGTGTCTTCTCTTGTGTTCTTATGTTTTATTTTGCTTCTCTAACCCCGTAAACTCTTTTTATTCATTTATTTTGTAACAAATACAGTATCTTAAATATAATAGGATTTTTTAATAAGAATTATTCGAGCTAAACTTACACACACTTACATCTAATGGTTAAAGAACATACTGTTTCTGTGGGTGGCGAATTTCTGCCTCACGAAATGATGATTGTTCAACATTCTTCTAACACCTTCAAAGGTGGCCATTAAGATGAAAATATATGTATATATGATATATAATATGTTTATCTTTTACATAAGATTCTTTATTTTTCATTTATGGCATACCTTTATGGTTTCCATTATGGGTAAACGCGATATCTTCATTTAAGGAAGTGCGGACTACCGCCCCACCAAAGTGATTTGATTCGTTAATACCATATGTGGTACATATAAAGGATATATTTAATGATATTATATAATACCATACTGGAATTAAAATGATATTATGTATCATTATGTTTTAATTACATTAAATATGAAATAGAAATGGAAGTAGTGTTCATGCGTACGTACGACTTACTGTCTCCATGAACGGTACATTTCATTTCTTATCTCAAAATGTTATGTACTATTATAAATACATATATATAATGGATATATATGTAATATATTACATATAAATTATGGATATCATTATTTAATTATAAAATATATATATATATCCTTCATTTTGTTTTAATTCCATTAATATGACAAAAAAATTAAAGTAGCGTTCATGCGTACGTACGGCCTACCGTCTCCATGAACGGTGCTTTTAATTTTTATCTCCAAATGCTATGGAATAGTATAAAATGGATATATACTGGATATATATGATATTTAAAACATCAATAATATTCTAGATATGATGTACCTATAACTACATGGAATCTTATTTTCCAACAAGTTCAATTTTTGACTCATGTACCAATCATCGACAAAAACGTCTGATATGAACTCATATTATTAACCAATTATTATAACATTAAAATATGTGATATGAACTGAATAATAATCTTTATAGGATGTCCTTAAGAAATTATAAATTGAACAAAGTTTATTATTCAGGAATATAAAGAAACGAACAAGACAAGTTGGACTTGAGGTAAGGGATCCTACTCCTCTCTTTCTTTTTAAGTACACTCTTTTATGTCATTCCTTTTAAGATCATATTTCTTATGATTGGGATGTTATTTTATATTAATACTACTGTAATTATTATTTTAATATGATGAGAGACCCAATTTCCTCTCATCAATCCATTTTGAATGTTTTGAGTGGCGCCGGTAGGCTGCTGAATTTTCGTAAGAGATCTAACCTCTCTCTTTCTTTTTTAGTACTCTCTTTAATGTCATTTATTTTAAGCTCATATTTCTTATGTTTGTGGATGCACTTTTATATTCCTCATACTTTAATTTTTATGGTCATATTATGAGGGACCCTATTTGATATCATAAATCCATTTTTGGTAGTTTTAAGTGGCGACGTTAGCCTGCCGAGTTTTCGTAAGGGATTTTTCATCTCACTTTTATTCTCGTGACATTTATGATACGTTTGCCACTATTTCCTTTGAGTGGTGTGTGTACTGACCATTATTATTCACTTTGTGTAGTATAATTTAATTTATGGGTATTCACATATTCTTTGTATGAACCTACTTCCATGGGGTGTACGTTTCGAAAGTTACCCAACTCGGTAAGGGGATCTTTCCCCCTCCTCTTTTTAAAAGACTTCTTTTGTTATGTCTTTTAATTCACATAATATTATGTAGGGATATGTAATTTTATATCCTTATTGATGTAAATTTTATTTCCAAGTGATAAGATACCATTTTTATCTCTCATCAACTCATTTTCTGAATTTTGAAGTGACGCCGTTAGGCTGTCGAATTTTACCAAGTGAACTTTTTAACCCAATTTCGATTTCTTTGGGTTCAACATGTAGTTATTGAATATGTCATCCTTTGAATATGTGTGAATGACCATTTATTGTTTTACACTTAATATCCACTTATATTGGGTGTATTTATATTTTTCACACATAAATTTGAGATTGATTTATACTTAATTTAAGGATACCTTCTTTATAAGGGATTTCATCACATTTTACATTTTTATTGAGAATTTATTGTTGCTATGCACCAATTCACTCTTATATGGTGTATATACTGTCTTTTGGAATATTATATCATGAATAAATTTATTCTCATGATATTATAAAGTTCTAATTAAATGTTATTCCTCAATTATTGTTTTCAAGTGTCTCTCATTTTGTTAAAAACACTTCAACTAAAATATCATTTTAAATGTTTTAATGATTTATTCTTATAAATATTTCTCATTAATATCATTGTTTTCAAAATTGTTTCAAGGATTTATTTATATGGATATTAATGGTTTAAAATGTTAAAATCTTCAAAGTGTTATGGGAAACTTTGATTCAAAAATCTCTTTATTAAATGTTTTTTATAGTTTTGAAAATGGTTTTTTGAATGGATTCATTATTTCAATATCTTAAAATGTTATATTGTTATTACAATGTGGGAATGTTATCTTTTTATTGTGCTTAGGTTATGTTCTATGATTATGTTATGGTTCTTGGGCATTGTTTATGAATACGGGTGGTTCTGTGATAAACTAATGGCGGGTGAGACTGATATAGCTCTCCAATGCATTGAGTAACGCGAAGGAGTGAAACGTTAAGGTTTCTCCGAAGAGATTTAGGGAATATACTGTGGTGGGTATTCCAAACGTAACCAAGAGTGTTACTCCATACGTAAGAATCTTATGAATGCCTCAAGTTACCTTTTATTTCTTATGATGTCTATGATTTATTCATGATTTTATGAGGTATGTTAAAGTGCTTATGTTTTATGGGTAATGTATGATTTCATTTTTATGTATACATGTACTCATGTTTCCTTTCCATATTTTTATATCCCTTACTAAGCTTTTTATGCTCATCCCAAGTTTTTGAAATGTTTTTCACAGGTCAAGGGAACGGTACATGATATGATGATAGTGTCAAGGAAGTGTCAAAAAAGAACCCATGTTTTATTTTAAATATATTTCCATTGATGGGAAAAATGAATACTATATTTTATGTAACCAATTTGTTTAAATGTGTAAAGTAATGCATGTTTTATGATCTAATTCTCTAAAACTCTAAACCTGAAAAGATACTCAATGTGTAATCTTGTAATAACTCAATATTAAGTAAGGCTTAAGGCTGGGGCCTTATATTACCATGTTGATACATTAAGGAAAACATGTTCACATTCCTTGAAATACATATTTTTCCTCTGATTATCCATATAAATTTTATATCTTCTATGAGTTATCTATATATATTTTTAATTTACACTCACCTTCTCAATCATTTACAATATAAAATATGGTCCCATAAACTTCCTTTAAAGAAATTAATCACACAAATACGGATTCCAATGTTTCCTTCTATAAAATTTCATAAAAAGATTTAGATGTATTCTAGAATGGAAACTATTACCATAAGATAAATCAAGTATGGAATGATTTTGATCTTAACATCACTTTTAATCGATTGAAGAAGAACTACACATCTCTTTTATGATCTGATTTTTTCACATAGATTTCCCATCAAATTGATTATGCAAATCCATACTGAAATTTTATTCATTATCCAATACCGTCTTAAATAATTTCAAAAAAATTATGTGAACCTGGGATCATAGTAAAATATAATAGAGAGATTAAATCAATGTCACAAATCTATATCCATAAAAATAGTCTGGAATGTTAATCTAAATATAGAATATATCTAATTGGAAACAACTACACAAATATAGTTAATCGATAAACAATATCCCAAATCCTAATATTACTACATTTTTTTTTGAAAATACCACCATAAAATGATTAGTTATATTTTCTCATTTCAACTATATAACTAGAAAAGGTTTAAGAATAGCTTCTTGAAATTATTTCTCTATTTAAACCATTTAATTAGTAATACAATTCATTAAAATGTTAATAAAATATATTTTAATTCCATATCACTAATAATAACAATAATGATATTTTTATGTCATAGTACATCAAGTATGAATGGAAGACATTTTTCTTTGAGTTTTATTCTACCGTTATCTCTTCAACTAGAAATTATAAGGCACATATAATTTCTTACAAAATCTAAAAACACAATCTTTATGATTGTTAAATTTAAACTACAAACCCTTCTTAAATAATGTTTCCCCTTCCAATAAATCACTGTATTAATTCTAATATTTCTTAATTATTTTTGATATATATTATTTTTTTGAAACATAAAACAAAATAGTTCATGTTCTTTTATCTAATTATTTGAGTAAAATATTCATGAAATCACTATCCAAAGGATCAAAGCCAAAATATTACATGATTAATTTAAATTTTTTTTACATACTCAAATCATCAACTTTTTTTATTTTAATGGATGAAAAAAATAATGGATTCAATATTAATCATTTCAAAAAATATTATTTGTCTCATGTTCAACTATTTTTTATTGTATACATACATCAATCATTTATAAATATAATATATTTAACACATAGGTCCATATAAATGAGTAGAAAAATATATTAAATAGAAAAACAGAATATTAGATTCTTGATCGTGGTTATGAAAATTTAACTCAGGAAGATTTCGTTGTATTGATTTATAATAAATTACATAATTATACTAAATTAATAAAAAAATCATTTTAAAGAAGAATATTTGTATATGAATAATTTACAATCTATATATTGAATGATGAAAATTAGACCAATCCCTAGTCTTCATTTTACTTCCTAAAAATGTCATCTCATACTATTTTCAGAAGAAATTCACACTTTTTCATGTTCTCATAGTCAATGGGTTATAAAAACATGAAATTTTTCATTAAATACCTCATAATTTCTATGTTTTCCAATAGGATTATGAATCACAATAAAATTTTAGGTATAGGATATTCATCATCCACTTTCATTTTACTAAGATAAATTATTACGAAAAAATTATTTATGTTGTGTCTAATTAATGAAATATTTTTAACTAAAAAAAAAATTTTCAAAGTTATCCATAGAACATATTTTATGTTTACTAAGAAATAATTAAATATTTTTATTAGCTTCATAGATTTTTTATTAAACCATGGTATTATAAAAAAAATAACAAAATGCTTCCCAAATATTCAAGGAAGAAAATATTAATAATATCAATAACTATAGATCATTAATTTTATCACCCAAAGGGAATAAACACAAACTCATAATGCCCAAATCTAGTCTGAGAATATAGTTTCTGAGTTTCCTCCTCATTAACCTTCAACTAATAGTACCCATGCCATATATCATCCAATTGAAACTATTATTCTCCCTAGATCTCAAAACTTAAATCATAGATAGAGGAAAATATATACTTATTAGTTAATATACGTTTTATTAAAAACTACATAATAAATTCAATATCCCATAGAGTCATCATTATTTTCATTAAATAAGATATGATCACCCCATGGTGAAGCGCTAAGATAAATGAAACCAATGTTATATAATTTCTACCACTACTTTTTAATTTACAAATTTTATACTTGAGATAATTGATAAGGTGATTTAAAAATTGCTTAGTTTCATTTACAATATCAATTAAAAATTCAATAACCTAAATAACTAAAATAAAAAGAAACCCATCATGAAAAACATCCATGTATTCTTTTAAAATAGGTACATTGTTAGCATATAGATTGATATTATTCTTTACAATATCAACAAGATAACATTCCTTTCCACATTCTAAAATATTCAGAGCTTCATGATAAATTATCAAAGATAAGGTTTCATACATGTGAAAAAAATATTATTTCTGAAAAGAAAATTATCCATCACAAAAATTTAGCATGGATTTGTAAATGAAAATCAAATCCATATTCATAATAAGATTAAACTCTACTAGGGGAAACTGAACAAGGATTATAGGTAATGTATGTGTACGAAAATTGAAAATAATATTCTTATAATTAATTTTTTTCATTAATAATTCCTCCATTTTTTATTTTATGTTATGGATTCATTTAATGAGTTATAATTTATAATTTTTCTGAAAATTTCACCTAATTGAATGAAAGTGTAAACCCCGAATCAAATTTGACTTTGAAAAAATCCACATAAATAAGAAATTTACCTGATACCCGAATGATCCATGGAACAAAAATTATTAAGTGGCTTCGAAATAATTTCACCATACCTTTCTACATATATTATTTCTTATTCTAATCATTTGGGTTCTTCATTAGACACTTATGTGTATAATGACATATCTGATTACATTTAAAAAAAAAAATTACTTCCTATATATTTGAATTGTTCAAACAACAACAGAAAACATTTTCATTGAAATCATGAGATAAATTCCTAATATTACTCCAAAAGATGCACTTTATAGACTTCATAAGTATTTCCATGGTGTTTTTTTCACCGAAACTCTCATAGAATTTTTTTTTCATTTTCATACCATCATAATTCAATGACCAATTTTTCCAATTTTCTTAACACTTGGACTTCTTTTTCGGTTTGTCATCGAATTACATGTTATCATTAAAAAATAATCTTTCTACCAACTCTAGAAAAACCAAAAAAAATATTTTCACAATGTTCCAATTTATATTATTCCAATTAACTTTTATATATTCTCATAAATTTTATGCCAAACTGATTAATTTTTCCATCAAAATCATGAGTAAATCATGGTGTGCACCTTTCCAATCAGTTGAATTTAAGCACATATACACCCATGTAATCTACCTCCATTTGTCACAATTCCATGTATTTTTCTTCCATCGTTCGACATAAAATATTAGGAAAATATTTCCGAAGGAAGATATTCCTTAAATCAACCAATTCCAAATAGTGTATATATTATAGTTACTTAGTATCCTTACCCATTTACACCATTGATTAGTTACAACATAAAAATGGTAAATTTAATAACATTAAAATTGTTAATCCAATAACCCTAGACATAAAATTTATTTTTAGTGGTTTTATTCCATCAATTATGTATAACTCGTTCAGAAGATTCAATGAATACATGAGGTTGTTTCCTTGTAAAATGTTCCACAACTAACGTGTTCCTTTATGGTAGATTTGGATAATCTCTGGAATCAATACCAACAAATTTTATATCATGTGAAATATGATCAATCACAAAAAAAAATTATTCTTTCCAATTCCATCCATTTTAGGATGATTTTTTGGAAATTATATCCTCTACATGGAGGCTTCCTACTTCACACATCTTGTTGTATATTTGGAAAACCATCATAAAAAACATAGAATCAATGAATTAACATTGTGATCATTAGATTATATATCATTAATATATAACAAAAAATAAGAATATTTTAATTGAATTATATATAAACTCTAAAAACATTAAATTTAATCTAAACACTACTCCGACAACAAAAATAAGGAGACAATCATAAACATTAATTAATATAGTTTCTTTGAGATGTGATTTCGTTTTCATTTATTCTTAATGATTTTTAGTTTTTGATATATTAATGTTAGGCCAAAACCCAACTACAAAAAAACCCAAATATTACAAAGATTATAATTATATAAATTATCAATTTTATTAAAACATATAAATTGTATAGTACATCATGATTTAATTTCACTAAAATATTCAAGTCTTTAAACAAAACTTCTTCTTTAACATTACCCATAAATAATACCTATGAAATGCATTTGGAAACCTTCGATGATCATAGTTTTCTAAAGAAGGGACACAAAAAATAAATAATGAAACCTTTAGTCAAATATTACTTATAAAAAAACATTTTCAAAATAAATTGTAGGGAAATATAATCATTTTCCTACCTATTAAATCAAATTTTCTTCACTATGATTTTCATAAATAATTTCCTAATTAATAATAAAGTTGAAATAATACTATTAATAATTCAATTAAATAATGAAAAAATCATAATTATTTTTATAAAAATGATACACTTTTCAAACTTACGAAACATTATATAGTTCACTTTACCTTAGAGAAAAAATATCTCCCAAAAAACAAAAATCAATCATAGAAAAATCATTTTCGTTACATCATGAATAATTTTCAAATCATTATTAAATACACATGGAATAACATACATGGATATAGATGGAGTAACAAACACAATTAGACATTTAAAAACTATTATGGTTATACTAGGAATAATCATCAAGGTCATTCATTGAATAACAATCGTAGAATATTCCCATAATATCTTAAGAGAAACATAATCAGTTAACTCTGTCCCTTTAATGAATAGATTGGAGATCTATAACGAGATAAATATCCATCAAATTATAATGGAACCACCCAATATTATATATAAGTCCATTGAAATGTAACAAAATAAAAAATCTTACATCATAAAAACATTATGTTCACTAATAAGAATGCATTATTTGATATTTATATATCCATTTTCATTAAAAACAATTATGGAAAATAATTATCTCATAAAAAAAGAAATTTGGTTTTAATTATACAAAATCATGAATAATTATAAAGGAATAAAATATAAAATAATTTCTACAATGGTAGGAAATATCATTTTTTACATATACATCAAAATAGAATAATCCCTTTTGACTTTCTGTACAGGATGTCAAACAATTTGTTAAAAATATTAATTTTAAAAATATATGAAATAAATTTATATATAAATATGTATCCTTATAATTCTACTATATAAAGAAAAACCATAATATAATTTAAAAAATATTTTTTATGTAATAAAAATGGTTTTTTATTATAAGGATTAAAAATAATATTTTTTAAAAAATGTCCCTTATCATGAGTTTTAATAAAAACATTATGTTATTTAACATATATATTAATATAATTATGTTCATTTTTTTTAATATGAACCTTTTTTGGGTTTATATTTCATTGTATTTTATCTCTTAAAATTTAATATTTAAAATTTTTTTTAATTAAATTCACATTTGAGGTTTGGATGATATTTGTTTTGTAGGTCTAAAATAGACATGATGGGTCAATTATTGTCAAAGTGGACAGAATTAAAAAAATATCCAGAATAATTATTATAAAATAATTATAAATTATATAAATCAATCCTTGATTCAAAACCATTCATGTATTATAGTTATGAAAGAAGAATTATGTTACAATCAAGGAGACGGTTGACCACAACTCAACATGAGTAATGATTTTGTTTTAAATAATAATTATAGGATAACATTATGTATTATTTTAAAATTCTATATTGATTGTCATAACATAAATATCATAATTTTTATTTTTCTAATTATACTTATTTAAATAATTTATGTTTTTTGGTGATTAAAAACTGATCACGTTTCTTGGTGGAGGTGGTAGTATTTACCTATAAGAAAATGATGTTATCAAATTTATGTGAATGGAAATGTAATAAAGTAAATGATTTATTAATGTATCATAAAAATATTTTTTCAGAAATATCATATATATATATATATATATGATATTCATCATTATATCCAATCATAAGAGACGGTGATGGAAAAATAAATACTTCAGTTCATGAGGCAATAGTTCATCGTACAGTTGAAAGATGGGTTTGTATCCCTTTTGATTGAACCAAATATGGAAATTGTTTATTCCATTAAAATAAATACACCTCAATATATTGATGATATTTTTTTATTATATTATATTGTTTATATACAATTTCAAATAGGTGGATGAAAAAAACTAATACATGTGGTTAACATTTATACATCTTCTTTGGAAAGTCTCATGGTATTAACATCTTCATCCATCTAATATTGATATTATCCCTAAATAAATACCTATATAATTAGGTTTTATATTATATAAATGGATTTTTAATGTAATCGGATGAACCAAATGGGATTTTAACTCTTAATAAACAGGAATAATATATTCTCCAATATAAGAGAGGTGAGTTGAACTCTTAGAATTTCCAAAATATTAAATCAATTTAAATATATTTTCCAATCCAAATAGATTACAAATAATTTATTTATAATATAATAAAAATATATATCCTAAAATATCATTCAATAAAACTTATATATTTTTTAGTAATATTTTACTATTATCTTTTATTTTTAATACACTGTTAACTATTTTTAAAATTACCACAATATTAAAATTTATACACATTAAGGGATAAGAATTATTCTATGAAATGAAATATGTCCCATAAATTCAATAAGGTTAATTTCAGTTAGCATATAGAATTTAATTCTATATGAAGAATATTTTTAGGAATTTTATATCATTTATTGAAATATTATTTTTCATAAAATATTAATAATGTTAATTTGAAAATAATTAATTTAATTTGTTTTTTAAAACATCATGAAAGAAATTGAATTTATAAATAATAAATTAAAATATCAAAAATAATTATTAGCTATCTAAAAATTAGTGTATCTCCTTAAATAACTATTATTATACTACTAGTAATATTTTAAATAACTTTTTTTTTCATTTCTCCATTAATTGACAGTTATTCCATCAGTGTTTTGTTTGAATTTATGGATATTATTTCCCCTATAAATATTTAATTTAAACAACCATTATATATTGATATTATTTTTATATATAAATAATACCTATAATACAAAATATTATCTAGTCATTATAATGTAAATAATATTATTGTTGCTAAAAATAAAAGTGACATTTTTTAATTTTCATTAAATAAAATACTATAAAGGTTATAATTTCATTCAAAAGGAAAAAAAAGGTAATATAACAAAATCATAAATGAAATGGATTAAAAATAATCAGTAAATAAAATTAAAACATTTTTTATGAACATTTATTTTTCATTGATATTTTTTTATCATTATTTATTTGATTTACACATTACCATAGGGAAAACAATTTCTATGGTCACCATTCATATTTAGAAAAATAAAAGGGGAATATTTAAAAAAATACCCACTAAATTAAAATATTCAATCCATATTTCATAATTCAAAAAATTTAATATTAATAATTATAATTAATACTAATATTTAAAAATGAAATTACATATGGTTCCTTATAAAAACGGCCATTATAAATATAAATTTTTTGATATACTGATTTAAAGAAGAAAAATTTGTTAATATTAATTTAAAATAAACAATTTAATTTTTATAACTAGTCAAAAATCATATTTGACATCAAAAAAACTATATTAGAAAATAATGTTTGTAAAAAAATAAGTATTTTCTTTATTCCTTAAGAAACCAATCTTTTTATAAACTTCTCAAAAATTCATTTAATGATAATTTTGAAATTAAGAATAATAATATTTATTTAATTTTTAAAAAATAATATTTTTATTATTTGGAAATAAATATTTTATATAAAACCATATAATTCATTATAACATGTTCTGATTAGAAATAATGGTTTTACGGTTTTCATAAAAAAAATTACATAAAAATTTTACAATGAATATAACTCTATAATATTTAACTAATGAATATTTATAATACAGAAAATATATTTATTATTGAATTATGTTGTTTTTAACAGATAGTAAAATAAACGATTATGTGAAATTAATACTCATGTTTGATTATTGTGTTTTCTAGTGGAAAAAAACGTGGAAATATAGGCCTTCATCAAATAGAAGTTGAGTAGAACATTAATTATTTGATAGAGGGTTATAGGAAGATAATTTTGGTTTAATATCAATGGTAAATTATATTATTAGGTGAGTCTAGTTGTTTTTGATGTGTTACAGTTTTATATGTGAATAGAGGAGTATTTTTGGATGTAATCATTACATTTTCCAAAATGAATTGATAATATTAAATGGTCAATGGCACCAAAATGTAAAAAGTTGTATAAATGTGCAGTTCGGCCAATATAATCATCACTTATGTATTTTGGAGAAAACCAATAGTGTTTTTATGATTCATCTAACTATTTAAAATTTACCCTTATAAAAAATTTCCATTTTAATTAGTATAATTAACATTGTAGAGAATATTAATAGAAAAAAAATTAATATTTGACCATTTAAATATTTTCAAACTTCTTGGGCGTTGTCTCCCCCTCCCCTTTTTCCTCCCTTCCTCTCCTCCCCTCTTTTCCTCTGTTCTTCTTCCTCCCATTCCACCTCCCCCCCTGTCCCTCTCTCTTCTATATTCGATCTTGACTCCCTATTGATGCCATCATTTTTTCCTCTCCTCTTCCCTTCCAGTTACCGCGTTTCTGACCCCACTACGGTCTGGTGTGCTGATTTTCATAGGGAGGTTTGGGATGTGTAGGTTTAATCGGGCTGGTGTCCGAGAAGCATGACAGCGTTCAAGGTGGATTTGAGAGTTAGGGTAGGTGTTTCCTAGTGAGGACGAGTTTCTTCGTGGAGACCCCACCACTTCAAACTCTACTATGGATTCTTTCTCCGACACAACACTCCCTGTTGGTCTACTGCGGTGGCTTCAAGAGGCTTTGGGATGTGTTGTTTGTTCAGTTAGTGGTTTTCTAGTAAGCGAACCCCTTCATCAAATTATATCTGTGTTGTATCTATTTCAGATTCTTGTTACAGTCTGTTTTGTTGTAATGGGTTTTTTCTACGCTTGTATGCTTGATGTTCGATTTGTTTCAGGATGTTGGGTCTTTAATGGTCATGGTGTTGCTGGGTTGTCATCGATGGCTATGGTTTGATTCCTTTTTTCATGATTTTTTTCTCTTATGGTTTGATCTCGAAGGAGGATCCGGTTTTTGTATTTCGATTAAATTCGATGGTGATTTTTTGATATGATGATGGCGAGGTTTTTCGGTTTCTATGTGGTTTTCTATTTGGATTTGGTCCTCTACGACGATGACTCTGACGCTGCATGTGTAAGATTTGATTAATCTATTATGTGGTTTTTTGAATGATATTTTTGTGATCTCAAAATTTCTGGTTTGGTGATGGAGAGGGTCAAATATGATGGTTCTTTGACCAAAGATGCTATGGATGGACGTTTGGTATGGGCGTAGACAGTGTGATGATGTCGATGGTGCTGTCATGATGTGACGATCCCCGTTTCCCAGGTGGCAGCATGATTTGTGGGATTTTCTTGTTTTTAAATTTCAAATATGGGGTCTAATTTAAATTTTTAATCTATAAGGTGTGATCAGTTTTGTACATTTCCCACTATTCCCTGAAAGTGGATTTTTCATCAAAATAACAAAAAATGATTTCAAGGATATTTTTACTTAAATATATACTTTATTACTTCAATTTTTTTAATCCTCTATGAAATGAATAAAAAGTTTTAATATTATAATCAATTCAATTATTTACAATAATCAATATTTTAGAATATATTCAACATTTTCTGGAAAAAACTCAAAAAGGCCTAATATATCAATTTCAATTTTTGGAATTAATAAATATTTTTTATTTAATAATATTTAATTTCAAAAAAATTTATTTTTTATTTTTTAACAAAAAATTCATTATATAATGATAATGACTATTATTAATAATATCCATTTTCAATTTTAATTCTTATTAATTATTTACCATCAAAATAAATATTTTTAAAGGATTAAAATGTTAATGAATATTTTTGATTTGATAATAATTTTGTTTTGTTATGTTCTTATTCATTTATCTAGGTTGTAAGATGTACCACATGTTATCAGACATAAAATCATTTTATAGGGTCTATACATTTGGTTCATTTCAAATGTGGTTCAGGATTGGTATTTATATTTGTATATAAAAATGTGTGTTAAGGACATTGCGCAAAGGGAGTAGGTATTTACAAGATGGTGTATACTATCTAGCTAATTATTTAATATATTGTTATTATTTTGGTTGTTGATTTAATTCACACAATTTATTTCATTTATCAATAATTGGGATCGTATTATGTTCTTCTTATAGTCATTATGTACTATTTTTCTTATAGACTAGTTTATTTGAGTGGAATTGATCTAGAACCTAATATTTTTCCACATAATGGATTTTTTGTGGGATGGGTTAGATTTTAAAATTAGGTGGTTTATTCCTATATAAATTGATATCCAAAGGAATATGGATTTACCATTAACATTAGGTGTTTGAGTGAAAATTATATTAATTTATTTTCAGCAATAAATACTGCTATAAAGTTATTGTATTGAAGGGGAATTTCAATAAAATAAATGGTTCATAAAATATTTATAATACATTTTTCCATTGATAGTTTGGGAGTAAAGATAACATTTGAATCCAATTTTAAATGTATTAAGAAAAGGTTTTATACTTGTCACATTAAACATATGATAATGGTGATTTCATTTGGTAAATGGATTTCTCTATGTGTCCATTGAGAGTGATATAATTTTTTTTAATATTTTATATTCTTATGTGGTCCCTTTTTATTTATAGTTTCCATGTATTTTATCTTATATTATATGTTGAATCATTATAACATCAAAATCATATATTTCAAACGGTATATTCAGTGATTTTGTGGAAAGACTGGACTTTGATTTAACATGATATTCAAAATGGTTGAGCATTTATAGAAGCATTGGTGGTAATGATCATAAATAAAAATTGATTCTTGGAATATTTTATAATCCAATGATCTTGGTGTGAATCATGGGTTAAAATGAATATATTATTGAGCAATGAAACAATTTTCATGATTTGGGTACACGAATACATTAATGAATTTCATCAGAACTTTCTATTTATTATGTGATAAGTATGAACATTCTTCAACATCTATTGGGGATGTAGCCGATATATTGACGATGAGTTGGCCACCATAGATCTTATGGGTGATTCGTATTGATTAATATCACTGGTTGGGGTGGGATATATTACCAATAAAATTTCTATTGATTGAGAACAATTCTTTCATAGGAAATTATAATATTTATGTGTTAAATACATATTGTGTTCTTTGATTTTAGAATGGGAGAAGAGTGGGTTTCCATTTTACCATTGTAAATGTTCATGATAGTGAGCTTCATCATTATTTTTGGAATTAATAAAATAAGGTATAGAAATTGGTCAGAAAGATTTTAAGGTTGGGTTTTCAAATTAATGAAATATTTATCATGATGTATCCACTATAGGAGATTACATTAGAGAAAACCATGAGATATGGTAGTTATCTCAATGGTGATGAATACATATACAAGTGATTTGGTGTTCAATGACTTTTTCTACAATCATTCTCTAGTGGTGGTCGCTGTTCATCGATCTATAATTTATATTGTCAAAAATTTGGATTTACGAAAACACTATGGGGGTAAAATGACTTATTTTGATGAATACATAAGATTAATTAGACTCACATAAACAAAGGTAACACTTTTGAAAATTCCACATATATGGAAAATATTTATGTATGATGATGTAGTCGATATTTTATGTAAGGGAACCATAATACAGTCATTATTATATAATAATTCAGGAGGAGTTATCACCTATGATAATCTACGTTATATAGATCATAAATGAATGTCATCTATTTATAGTCTAGCTATGAACTCTGATAGAGGCTGAGGAGATAATAAGGGGAAACATGATTATTATTATTTTTATTACACAATGTTAAGAATCATTCTTTTCTTCTTATGTTTTATATCATGTAATTTCCTTTTAGATATTTCTTTCCAATATACCCTTTTTGATAGCCCTTATTTATTTTAATGACTTAATTTTTATGGCTTGAAATAATTTGGTTTTTATTTTTTTATGTCCTCATTTATAATTATTATCCATAAAAAATTAATGCTTTCGTTGTTGGTGGATAGTGGGTTGTTAAAAGGGATCTGTGGGACTCTGAGAGAGATATAGAGATAGTCCATTTATAATTGATGAAATACATATTAATGATAACATTTTATATTTCATGAGTAATTATTTGGTATAACTCAAGAAGAAATAAAATTATTCGATTAATTACTTGTATGGATGTGGTATCTATACTATGTTATATATCCCCAACGTGATCCTTCGAAGTGAATATTTCATTTAGCCGTGATGGCATGCCAGTTTTCATTTTATTAAGAATGCGTGGATTACATTTTTGGGTGGGTTTTGTTACACATATATATGTCATTTAGTTGGAACATATATAAACATATAACCACTTTATCACATGATAATTGAGAATCAAGGATCGTGAAAAAGTAAAAATGGGTCCTTGACTCACCCACACCCATGTACCCAATATTCTTATAAATTAATTTGTTTATTCCCCATTTCTTATGGAAGGTGAATGTACGAAAATAGAGTTTATATTAAGTATATAGACTATAATTTTAATACTGATTGAGGAATTTCTAGGAAATATACTAGTGATTTAGGCCTTTTTAAATTTTATTTTTCTTCAAGCCATTATATAGAAATTGAATTAAATATATATCCCCAGTGTATATATTTTTTTAAAATTGTTAAATTTTTGTTTATTATTATGGTTTATTTTTATACCTAATTTATATAATGTATAATGTTTTTCATTGATATTATAGAATATATGATTCACTATCAGTTACCAATTTTATATTTATGAGTTTCAATTATTTTGATTAAAAGAAGTTTTTTGTGTAAATTGTGGTTGATTTTTTAGAACTGTTATGATTTACATTTGATTTAATAGTCTCCACATGATTTTATCTAATCTATTTCATAAGTCTACAACCACATGTTTGATAGTATCAGCAGATTACATTTAATGAACATTTATGGGTGTTATTTAGGAAACCCTTGTTTTAAATTTAAAAAGAGGTATTACAGTGCGTGATGTACATTGGTAGAGTAGGTGACAAGTATAAATTGTATCTAAAAACATGGTATGATCCCAATAGGAATCCCTAGTTAGTATGGTGTTGGGTAATACATATAATTTTAGAGAGTCACCAATATCATGATTATTTATACTAGTTTATTTCATAGTATTGGGTTATGTTTACCATTAACAGTTTAATGCAATAAAGGATGAGTCATGGGGATCTTATTGGAGCTTGTAACATTTTCTAAAACTAATAATAGTGTATTACATAATGTATTGTAAATATTAATACTTGAATTTTTCTCTTAAATACTATTTTTATTGTCTTTATTATTAATTTAATGTATTTAAAAATCTATTTAATTCTTCCAAAAATATATTATATGTGGATGATAGATTCATATAGGCACTATGGGTAACTTTTCTATATTATGATAGATTAATTCTTTTTCTCCAACAAAATGTGTAGAAATTTAATTATATTTCAACTAAGTGACAAGAATTAGAGTTCCCTATAAATATGAGTATTAAACAAAACCCTACTACTCATGTTAAATTGATGACAAATATTGGTTTAATAGTCATGAAATTTTACTGTATTGTGATTGGTGGTTTTTGGGGTGCTTATTCCTATCATTTTATGAGATTATAGAATTCATGTTCCACGTTATGAGTATTGTTTTCTTTGGAAGAGTATGACAATTTTTATTATATAGATTATAGATTGAATTTTATGTGTTTTTTTTAGGTGGGTGCTTAATGAAGATATAAAAGAAAATATTAAATTGGATTATTAATTATACATGTGTATGATGTTGGTGTCTCTTATGTTTTATGAAAAGCTATTTTTTATATAGTTCGAACATTCCTGATTATTTTCTTATTCATGTGATTATCATTATTATTATTAATGATATAAGGGTATTAATTTTCATTTCGATATAAGTGGGTAATCTCTTGTTGGACTATTAGTAAAAAAAGGACATTAAATTAATATATAGTTCATGTGTGGTCCCCAATCCAAACAAATGTTGAGGAGCCATTTTTAGCTACAATACATGTAATTTGTTTCAATGTTAGTGGATTCATATTATTAAAGGTGTTTTTATAGTAGGTTTGGATTAATTTTATTATCTAATGGATGACATTTTTTACTTTTTGATATGTGATTAATGTAATTTGATTTGGAATGTAATATTAAAAAGTAAATGGTCATTTAAATAAATAGTTTTAAAATTGAGTTTGAAAATAAATGAATGTGTTTCGAAAATTTATTTTCATGGATTTTTTAGATGGTTTTTGTGTAGGTAAAGAAGGAATGTGATTCCTATTATAATCAATTTTTAAAATCATTTTTTTGACATGTTGTTGAATTCCCACATCTAGATTTGGATTTACATGTACATAATTTTCATACATTCTCTAATAAAAACTTAATTAACTATTTATGATATAAAAATCACTAACAATAGTATACATTGAATAAAATAAATAAAACACACTCTAAAAATAAAAAATATTAGTGTATTTTTAATATATATACACTAATATTTTATTATATTTTACAACATACATTAAATTTTCAAAAATTATCCAAACACGAATTTCTCTTTTACATATAATTATAAAAATATTCATTGAAATTTATGAATGAATAAAAAAAGTAATGGTCCAAAATAACCATTAAGTTTTAAATAAATATCAACAACATATAATATATAAATCATTTGATTGTAAACATGTGATACACAAGAATAATAAAACAATTCAACCATTAATAGAAAAATATCATCAAGTAATTATAGGTGATCATGAGGGTTTAATGAATAATTATAAATCTTGGCCTATAACCTATATATAATATCATGAAATAGTTATATAATACATAACAACAATATGATGAATCATTTTTCAAAAATAATAAACAATGGTAAAGTAAATAAGTAATGTGGGATTAGAATATGCATAAAATATAATAACATATTTCACTAATCATAGTCCAGAAAATTTAAATATTATGAATATATATAGCCACATTATTTCGTGTCACCTAATTTTTGATATAGTTATACTCACAATGTTCAGGAAAAACATTGTGGTTTTTGTATTGCTACCCACATCCATTAATAATATCATGAGATATATCCTTTACTAAATGAATTATAGGGAAATAAAATAATGGTCCCACCCATTACAACATGATCAATATATACATATGTGTTCCCCAAAAAATATATATAGAGGCATATAGAGATAAACCTCTAAAAATACAATGGGATACTTATAAAAAATTATAGTGTATAACAATTCCCAAAATTGATCTATCCTATTTGGATAAATACAATTTATTAAGAATAATGATGTATAATGTATTGAAATTATATATAATAAAGGTTATATCGTAGTCATAAAATATTTCCCCAGTTAATCGAATGGAAAAGTTATTTAAGAGAACATTATTCAATCGAGGAAGGAAATATTGGATATTATCAATTGAAAGAAGATGGTATAAATGTTTTAATTATGCATATTACATGATTCATTAATATAAATATACTCATTTTCTGATGAGGATAAATAAATGATGATGGTAAAAAAACTATTAAATAGGGTTTCTAGGTATTTTTATAACATGTTGTAAAAAACCAATACCCATCATACATATTAGATATCAAAATCATGGGACATGGGAAAAAGATTGGTAGTGCATAAGACAAGAACCATAAGGGAATAAATGGAATAATCCATGAAAGAATAAGTTAGTAATAATACATATAATTGTTATATAAACATAATAATATAAACTCCTATGTCATGGTTACCAACCAAGAATTGAGAAACATTTTATTATTTGGATAAGCACCCTTGTACCTACTTCGAGCTTAAGATAAATACCCATGAACCCTCTTGTCTTTAGGCATGTTCAACAACCAGTGTACCCTCTTGTTTTAGGGCTTGTGGTATAATACATATAACCTCTTAGTTTCAATATTAGGAAATAACCTATATAAACACTTAATTTTTCTTTGTTATACAATCAACGAAGCAAAATAATTTCCCAATTGGATAATAAACCATGCACCCACTTATTTTTTATCATGGGCTAACAACCATTTCACCCTCTAATAAAATATACCATTTATCATTTTCCAATATATTTGAGGGAGATATAGGTCTCACACATTACATTATCAAATCCATATTTATGTATGACACAAGATACTAAAACAAATATACTTCCATATATAATGAAATTAATGGTTTATAATAATCTTTTTAACATATCATAAAATATAAAAAAGGGGAATGTTACATAATAATTTCTTCAATGCATAAACTATTTAAAAAAGGGTGTTTAAAAACCATTTTAACATTGTATATCGTGTGGAAGAGAAATGGGTTTCATAAATACTATGTCATAATAAATATAAACCATTTAGGGAAATAATATAAATCATACCTTGGATCATAACCCCAGTAAGGAAATGTTATCCACTCCAGATGTCAACCTAGATGGAAAGAAATTTTGAAAGAAATTTTAAACAATTTCATGAAGAAAAATCCTTTATTTTTTGAAGATTTATTTCATAAAAATAAATAATTTTCAGAATAATTTTCCTTTGAAATGATCATAAAATAACATTAATATATTTTATAAAAACATTATTTTAATGAACATAGATTCAAGACTAAAGAGATAAATAGTGTTTTATATTCTTAAAAACCTTTTCTGAATTGTTTAAATACCAAAGATTTGTTAAATGGTATTATTAGATGAATATATCCTGAATAATCATAATAGAAGAATTTTTTTTCATTATTTATATATGGATCAAAAAAATTATCAATACAAGTATAGTCATAATCAATACTGATTAATAATGAGAATATACCAAGAAAATTCTTAACACTCGAGTAACAATGAATGATAATCCCCATAAATTAATAACATTAAATTAATTTCAAAATATCATGAAAATAGGGATATTCATGATATAAAATGTTAAATGGGTAAATATAAAACCTCAAAAAGAAATACAGGCGCATAACATTACATGTGTCTTAAAACAATTGAGAAAATTTCCCATCCTGATTTGGAAACATTAGAAATGTAAACTAGATTAAAGAGATATAGTCAGAAGGATATTCAAATAATAATGAAATTTATTATAAGATTTATATAATACATTCACAATAATTATATTGACAACATATATCAAATAAGTTTTTAATATAACACATGTCTCATTAAAGTAAATATTGAGATAGAAATCCCTTACTACTTGGGTAACATTTGAATTGTGGTTCCCATTAAACAATAAAGAAAATTCAAACATTTAACATAATTAAAATGTAAATTAATTATATACCATTAAATATGGTACTATGGTTAATATGGAATAAGTCTTGATGAAATAAATGTGAGACTAGAAATCACCTTACCTTAAGTCTTAACTTTATTCATACATGATCAAACCTCATGTTTAATATATATAAGATTATTATAAACATTCCACAAATAAATATTATAATACCACATATAATATATATTCAATATAATTTTATTTATATTATTCTATAAAATATATAAATTGGAGATGAGATAAAAAATATATGGAAGTATTAATTCCCATGTATGCATGAATGTTATTTCTAATATCATGTTGTATTTTGAAAGAAAATAATTATATATATATTTTATATATCATCTAGAATTATTATTACATTTATATAACATGAATCCATTCCAAAAATTATTGTTAAATTCCATGTAATGAATTCATGCATCAAGTTGGTTCGTGAGGAAGTAATCTGTCGTACACATGAATGTGGTTATCAAATTCCCAAAAAATGGAATGTATACAGGTATGTGTGATATATAAAATAAAAAATAAAAAATAATAATAAATATCATAAATATTATATATAAAAAATAAAATACTTATTATTCTCACCATGAAAAGATTAAATTAAAAAAAAATTACATCATCATAGGAGGGTGAAGGTCATCATTCACATTTTCAGTTAGTGCATATCCAATTCAATTGAAGTTTACTAATTATTAGATTATAATACAAACATAAAAATAACATTTTTAAGATAATATTTATATTATTTAATAATTTTATATGAATATTTGAAGGAGTGGATAAGGAAATAAAACCAAAATTCAAATTGAAGAATGTTAACTCTTCTTCAAGTAAATCACTTTTTATTTCATCAAACAACTTATTTTGTGTAATTTATTCCAAAATTTTGGAATATATTTTTAACGGAATGAATTTTGAAGGTTATTTTTGTTGGTTTTATATTTTCAAATTTTTTTGAGTGGTTTAAATAATGGTGGGGTGACATCCCTTTTATAGTGGACGATAATTGTCGTTCTAGTTATTCAAAAAGATAAACACTGTTTGGAGGAATCCCATACATAATGTGCTTTCAATAATGATAAATCATTGATAAACATGTTTATTTGTTCCAAATAAAGGATTAACATGTTTCTTTATAAGATTCTAGGTCATTTTTCACCCTAAACATAATGTTTAGATCTAATGTGAACTTGTTTTCACATAATCATTTTAATTATATTTAACTATTTTCACTAATCATTTAGGTAATAATTTTAGTTGAACATATAAATTTTTTTAAATTATGATGATTCCCAATAATCAATCATTTATTCTGAATTATAATAGTTTATGTGACTAAAATTAATTTTAAATTTTTTGTAAACAGGATCAAATAACATGTTTTTAAGGCGAAAATTCTCAAATGATTAAAATGATCATATAAAAAATATCATATTGATTTTTTTTCCATAGACATAAATTTTATTTAATGATGAATAATTAAACTAATTATACTTTAAAAATAAATAAATATATAATTTATCTCTATAAATAATGTAGAAAAAAATTCATTTTTCAAATAAAATTAAGTATTTTTCAGTATTGAGAAAAAAATAATACTTCTCAGAAAAATAACAAAAAATCAATCTATTTTAATAATAACATAAAATCTCAAATATAATGTATATAAATTATAATTTATAAATTTTCAAAATTTGTTTTCAAAACATGATTCTATTAAAATTCAGTAATAGAATCATTTAGAAAATTACCTCTTTTATGCCTAAAAATGGATTTATTCTTATTGATTTTCTTGTTAAAACATTTGAGTAATGTAGAATCTATAATTAAATATATAACATATAATTATCATTAAAATCATAAATGAAAATATTTTTTTAAAATTTATCATCAAAAAGAAATTCATAAAAAATAGTTTTTTAGAAATGAATTTCATTAATTTCTAATATTAATTACTCACATTTCAAATTAGCTAGTAAGGATTCAAATTATATAAAATGATTAACCATGTTTTGAAATTTTATTTAATATTATTCATAACATCAATTTAAAAATCTTATTGATAAGTCCAATAATATTAAAATATTAATAGTATATTGTTGTTCATTCAAACATGGACTTGTGTGTAATGAAATATGTCTAAGGATCATGGGGATATATGTAAAAAATAAAAATTTAGTGTATCATTTAATGCAAGCTAATCTCTCTAATTCTTATACTGGAAGAAAAACTAGGTGTTATGTGTGATATAGAAAAAAATCGTGTAACATGAAATGAAATCCATTAAATAATTATAACTTATTACAAAAATAATTCATAAAAACTCTGGGTGCTACATTCTACACTATTTGAATTTACCCCGTGAAATTGATATGGATCATCAAAAGTTTAATTCATGATTTTTTCTTCTATAAAAATCCATATTTTAATAATTAATCATAAAATATCAAATAAATAATAATTACAGAAATGTAATAGTTACCCAAGTTAACATAAATGTGTTTCCACATAAGAGAAATTATATGGAAGGTTAAGAATAGGACATAAAAGAAAAGAATAAATAATTTCAGGGAGTGATTAAGATCACAGATCACAATAATGTGGGTGACCAATATGTTATTCGTTTTTATAATACCATAACCTAATTAGGTGTGAGGAGGTTATTGACACCATCAAATTGATAATAAAATGAAAAACATTTATTTTGTGTCCCTTTTTTGGGAGTTGAATAATTTTTCGAACAAAAAATAATTAATTGATTTCATTAAATTTAAAATAATCACTCTCATCCATTGGTGTCACCATAATAAATTAAAAATTTATCTCTTAGTATTTGGAATGATGGTTTATTTATTATTCCTAAAGCACTAACATATCAGGAGATCAATAAATTAACTGATAACTCATATCTTAGTTATCATCCTAGAAAAATAGTTAACAAAGGTTATCCAATATGGATAAATCCTCATATGGAGATATAAAAATTTACAGTATAAATCATCATCTGATGTTTAATATAAAATCAACCATAAATGGTAATCCTAAATGTCACGACCCGTCCTCAGGGCCTATGTCGTGAATACCACCAGCCCGCCTTCCATAGGCTAGGGGCTAGTGACTAGCACCAAAGGCGTATATCCTGATAAAAAGGGAAGGTATTTCATTTATGAAACATAAACTCACACACACCCCTAGAGTATAAGCAGAAGAAAACATTAAGTAAAACTGAAAACAAAAGTAGTGCTGAAAGTAAGGGGCCGGAAATACAAACCCAACTGTAAAGTAAAAGGTGAAATAAAAAAGAGAATGAAGGTGTCAAGATTCCCCTGGATCATTCTCTGGAGTTCCTACCTGAAGGGTAAGTACAGATGGCCAGCTCATCTCTCCACGTCCGTTTTTCACCTCAGGGTACTTTCTCGTCATGAAGTCCACCTCTGGGTACCGTCTCGCCGTGAAGTCCACCTCCGGGTACCGTCCAGCTCTACAAGCCTCAACCACGATCAGTGCTGTCTGTCATCTGCATCCAACACAATGAGGTGCGGGAACAGCCCATGCAGGGGTGAGTATAACGATACTCACAAGGGACCCCATGACCCTCAAGGTCTCTCTAAAACCAACGAGGATAGACCCAAAAAGAAACATATCAAAAGATAACCTTTACATAGGAATATTCCCATACATATACCTAAGTTATCAAGTAAGCCATCTCAATCATGAGGTAAACACAAATGTCATTGACTAAGCTCAATCCAGGATTTTTTATTCATGACGATGAAAACACAGATGCTGGAGAACTCCTCCTCTATCAAGCGCAGTAGTCCTATCACGACTCCAAGGTGCTACTCACTAACCTTAGACTGCTGAGGTACTCTTACACTATCGAGTATTGCTGGTATGCCACCCCAACACAGTAGTGGTCCCCCTACTAGCCTACAGAAGTACTTCTCCTATCGAGTAACGCAGGTCTGCCACCCCAACAAAGTAGTGCTCCCCACCATGGGTCTGCCACCCCACCACAGTAGTGCTCCCCACTGGGCTAGTCAAGTAACTCAGATACGAATCGAACAGGCAGTCATCAGGTCTCAGCCAACTACATGGTCACCGTACTCCTTATGCTCGTCTCCAGGAAGATCTGCACCTTGACCTACTTTTCAAAACTCCAAGTGTCATGAAGTCCCATGACGATGTTTCACAAAGATCTGTCACATCATAGGGATATCAAAGCAACAGGCGGCACATCATTCAAATGCATGGTCTACAAGTTATTAGGTTCTTTGCCCCAGCAGCCCGGTAGGTTTTGTGTACGAACCAACCCGACCGTAACTCAATAGTACCCCGAACTCCCATGGGTCTACTCGATGGAACTGTTTCTCCATGAGATTACCAACGCCACTGACAGTTCGTCAAACAGAAGTCTCGTCTAAGATTTATTGTCTTTTCAGTTCTAGGGGCCCGGTTGGTTTATAAGCTAAACCAACCCGACCATACTCAAACTGCATCCAAACCTCAAGTGGAGTATTCCAAAAGAACCTTCTCATCAAGAGGAATCCAACGTAGTCGACGACACGTCAATCATTTGTTCGGTCCTCAACTTTTAAGTGTTTCCGCTCTGAGGGCCTTGTGGGTTTCAAGTTCTAACCATCCCGAACATACCAAAACATCGTCAAAACATTAATTTTAATATACTGAATCAACCGTGTCAATCCGAGGAATCGTACGCAACTGACATTGCATTGATCGTAGGTCTGTAGCTCAAGATATGGCCGTTTAACTGAAAACGGTCCCAAAATAGGGGGTCTGGGCCAGGTTCGACCCACCCCAACACCCCCTGGGTCAGCCCGGCCCGGCTGGCGCAGCCCGGCCTACGGCCGGCCATGGCTCGGCCCTTCTGGCTGAGCGTTATGCGAAGCGGGGGAGGCGTGTCATCCCCGTTGATTGACACCGGGGGCACCAGCTGGCGCCGCCCCTTGGGCTTCCCAGATCCCGCGCGACCGCGGGGTCCGTCGCACCGCTGATGTATCTATTATCGTGGTGGGTTTCCTCTGGCAGCGCGCTAGGGTGTTGTCACCGCCTTCAGGTTCCAGCGCTACCGCAGCGGCGTGGCGTACCAGCAGCGTCTTCCGCGGACCACCGAACGCGCTCTGGTGGTCCGATTTGCCCGTCGTCTGTGCCTGTGGCTCTAGAGGGACCCGTTCTACACTGTGACGACTTCCATATGCCGTTACGGTCCTTTTTTATCATCACCCATAAATAAATTCACAAACAAACAACCGACGGAGGGTCCGAGCTTGTTCGTTAGCCCGTTCCCTCTGTGTTAGAGGCTCAAACCATAAATTCAATGACGAAAGACGGGTATAAAATAACCCAAATCCCCTACTTCAATTATGGTTCATTCATCGTACACGCAGAATGCATTGTCGCTCTGTCAATGCCGGTAAAGAACCATCGTCGTCAGTGTGTTCCCGAAGATGTGGCGTCTCCCCACTTTTCGCAGAGAAAAGGAAAGAAGTCGCGTCAATCGTTCTTCCTAGAACCGGTGTTCTTCGTCGAGGGAGGAAGTCGTTCTTCATGGATGAAGAAAGTTCTCCTCTAATTATCCAAAAATATTTTGCAAGAAAATATTTCATTAATTCTCCTTCTTTTAAAATATCTCCAAGAAATTCAAAATAAGTAAAATAGGTGTGAAAAAAATATTTAATAAGGTTATTAATTAACTTAGTTGGCTTCATTAAGCTTGGGAGGTGGAGAGGCTCCCCTTTAAGAAGGGAAGTTTTCAACATTAAGCAAGGGAATTTATTGGGGGTTTAAGGAGGATTGGGGGTAAATGAATTGTTAGAGATCGTGTGGGCCCCACCTCTCATATAACCACACATGGGATGTTGGGTGAATGTGGGATCCACCAATAGCTTCCCATGGAAGGGTTTAACTTTCAAGGTTAAAAATTAAAATTGTTCAACAATTTTATTTATTTTAAACTAATTCCCCAAATAATAACTCTCAAACCTCTTAAAACGCAAATACAGTAAAGCTCCCCTTAAGCAATTACCGGAATTGCGAGTTCATTAGTGCCCTCAGAACTCAATTTCGAGCACCGTTTCAAAAGATAGAAAAACACACTCGTTCATTTACAGAACGTACCAAATCTAAACATCATAAATTGATTTCGGGCACACCGGGCCTCAGAATCAAGTGTCGTCAGAAACTGCATATTTGAAAAATTCCAAAGAAATTATCAAAAAAAATTTATGGGAAATTTCCAGGTCTTTACACTAATATAAATTTAGAATGATTATTATCAAAATCAATAGAATAAATGAAAATAAATTTATCAAAATCATATTAACATTGATCCTTCATATATCATAATGTATCTCTTGTTTTTCATATACCAAACATGTGAATACATTAAACATGTAATTTCTAGAAACATGGAAATAACCACAATTACCATTAATCCTTATTAAAAACATGAATGATTCACTATAAAAAATATTGTTGTAAACATTACTTAAATCCAAAAATATCATACACGCCAACCATTATAGAATAAGAAATTTTTTCAATAAATCCTAAATCAGTTAAAATGTAATCATTATAATCTAATTATCTTATTTATATCCAAATTTACTTTATCTAAAAAATATTAACTCAACATTTCAAACATACTAATGGTTATCTTACCTTAACAATAATTTCACATTGCCATTAAATAATGTTTCCTTTCCATCAATATATTTTAAAATATTATGAAAAATCCTTGATGAAAATCATCTACAAACAATCCAAAATTATATATTCATATACCATATTTCCATGATTTCAATACATAAATTATTCAATTATTCCACCTCACTCTTAATACATAACATAGGCTTCCTCATATTATTACATTATTCCACTTTTCATTAACATGTCATATGTTCTTTCTTCATCCTTTGAAACCAAACCATTATTCATAGTACATTTTTAATTTCCCTTCAGTATATTTCACCCTGTGAGATTTATTTTCATAATTCCCATGCATTCCATGCTTAAAAAATTCGACTATTTAAAATACCATAGAGAGACTAGTATTCCCATTGATTTAATTAAGAAAAATATTCAAATTTTTCTGGGAAATTACACTCTATGTGGACTTATTTACCACATATAATGCGTATTAACCTTACATTGAGACATTAATTGGAGTGATTTATAGAATATTCATAACATATAGGATGTCAAATAGTCATTCCACCTTGATCTCCACCACAAGAGTTCTCAAGAAACTACATACTTCTCTAATATAGTGACTTTGAGATTAGGATATAATAAAATTGTTAATCATGTTGTGTAATGTCTAATTTAGAGTAATTGAAATGTCTTTTACACCATTCTTCATCCCATCGTATTTCTTATTAGTAAATTTTCCACCATGACCAATGTTAAACTAGTTCATTATTGTTCCAACGATTTTCCAAAATCATAATGTGTAGTGTGGGAAATAATAATCATTGTGGATAACTAAAAAATCATGTAAATCACATATATAATTTCTAAATCATGAATAAATCTTATTTATTCTATAAAACATAAATTTATTTCAATGTTATTCATAGTAATCATATATATTAAATTCCTTCATGATGGTTTAAAAATAGGTAAGTAATTTCAAAGGCATATCTAATGGGAGCTTCATACAATATGGGCAGCACGGTTTGTTTACATGCACTAGTTCTGGATGAAGTCTTTCTTAATATAGTGTTTTCATGGTTTTTCCCCTATGTAAATTTATTCTAATCCACATATACTTTTATAATCCAAATAGAGATTTATGTTTATAAAACTACTCGTTATATCCTTCACCAAAATTTGAGGATATTTTACAATAAATTGACTCATACACAAGCTTATCATTACAAATATCTATAGAAATAAATATAGAATTATCCCTATGTATCTCTCAAATTTTATCACATCCTAGTTTCTAATGTTTTAATAATCCTTTTTTTATTCCAATAATTTAAACCCATTGACAACATTGAAGGAAATTACATCATTTTATATAAATATTCAACATAATTCAGGATTACAAGCCTAAGGACCATACTAGTATAGTGACTATGGAATCATAGAAAACAATATTCTAGTGTGGTGAAATATTATAAATGTTTCCCAAAACTATCCTCTCTTTTATTACTCCTACTTAAAATTTTTATAAAAAACATTGGGAATGGATACATAATAAGTGGGTGGTATCAAGTGCTTAGTATGGGTAAACAAGGGATATACATAAGAATAAGATGAACAAAACGGTATAAGAATATGAGAATGAAATTTTAAAACCATAAACTTCTTATCATATATCATAATTATGATCCATACTATAAATATTAGCAATTATAAATTAATGAATCATATGGGAATAAAAATAAACATACATGGGATCATATATTCAAACAAATACGTTTAATTTTCACAAAAAATAGGCACAAATATGATCATTTTTGGTTTACCAACCAACACCTTCCAATTGTGTTAGGCTTGGGATAATCACCCATGTATATGCTGCAGGTGTAGGATAACAACCCATGTACCCTATTTTTTTCTTCGACTATAACCTATTTACCCACTTAATTATTAGAACTGGATATAACCAATGTAACCAATTTCTTCTGGGATTGGCGTACAACCCATGTACTATATTTTTTTCATGATTTTCCAATAATCTGTATACCATCATGTTCTTAGGCTTAGTCTACCACATACACACCATATATTTTTGGTCATGGGGTAAAGATAACTATACCCTCTAATATCTTATATCATTTATCTTTACACAATTCATTTTAGGGAGATATATGTCCCACCCATCACATAATGAAAAATATATTTATGTGTGATACAAGATTATAAAACATTCATCATATCATAACCCACAAAACATTATTGGAAGTATAAACATTTTACCATATTATATCATATAATAAACATACATTTTTCCAAATCATTTGAATAAATAATAACATCTAAAAATAATCTGGTTTCATAAACAAATTATCATAGTATATCCCATGAAAGATAAATGGGATTAATAAAAAAATTTCATCACAAAAAATTTTCCACAATAAGAGACCATTCATCATACACGTAAAATATTCAATTAAAAAATATTATGGGCACCAATGTATCATAAAACTATTATGGAATAGTTGACATCATATAATTTAATCTTATAATGAAAATAATTTAGAAAAATAATTAAACATATTTCTTCTGGGAAAAATACTTTCCTATTTGAAAAATAGATTATACAAAATAAAAAATTATAAAAATTATTTTCCCATTAAATGATAATATTTGATAATTAAAGAAATTCATAATACATATTTAGTAAAAATTATTATGTAATTATAAATATTTTCTACCAAAGATAGAAATAAAGTTAAATATTCATAAAAAAAACTTATTTGTATTATGTACCAATGAGTGGTAAATTGGTACCATTAAATGAATATATCATGAATAACCATATTAGAATTAAATTAATTATAATTATTGAGAATTGGATCATAATATTTCATTAATCAATTCATAATCATAATCAATCCGGATAAGAGATGATATTATAGCAGTAAGTGTTTACCACATTGGAAACTCTAAATCAAAATCCCATGAATGAATAACATTAAATAAAGAATAAAATATTTTGATTATATGTATTTTCATGATATAACATGTAAATTTTGAAAACATATACCTCATAAAAGAATTTAGGTTCATAATATATCATGTTTCTCCAAAAAGAAGAAATGAGCAAAAAATCCCATTCTGATTTTTTACATTTTGAACATTAAACCCCATGAATGATAGATATTAAAATTAATATGTAAATAAAAATAGATTTTATTTTAATAAATTTAAAATACATTAATTAAAATTATATATACCAAAAATATTAAATAGGTGGTGAATATAGCATATGTCCCACTGAAGAAAAAATTGTGACGGAAATCCATTACTACTTGAGTAACTGTTCAATCATGGGCCCTCGTTAATGTATAAATAAATTGAAAAATTTTCTTATCATGAAATAAAATAATTTCATGATATATAATGTAATAGGTTTGTATATACTCAACACAAATTAAATTATTGCTGAATATAGAATAAGTCTTATAGATATAAAATTTATACAAGAAATACCCTTACCTTGAGTCTTGAATTTCATCATTAATGATAAACCCTTCTGTATAGTTAAAAAAATTATTTCAAATCATCAAAAAACTATATTATTATATATAATACCAAAAAAAAATTATTATGGCTTTATATTACCCATTTGTTAACAATTACATGTTAATGTTTTGTTTCCTGTAATAAACGATGTATTTTGTGTATTTCTTTTATGTTGTTATTTTTTATTCTTTATGTGATAATCATTTCCTCATTTATAAAATATAAAACATTAAATCAATATCATATATATTTACTATATATATAATTATAATAATCTAGAAAATTTATAAATAGGTTGTGAAATTCACCTTTCCCGAAGATAGTAAATCGTACGTATGCATGAACATTATTTCCATTTTCATACATTACTTTGAAATAAATAAATTTAATTGAAATGCACACACACACACACAAACATATATATACATATACTATCATTATACAATAATTTTTATATCAATTATATCACATAATTATATTACACCCATATTTAATACATTCCATGTAATGTATGGATGAATCACATCGTTTTGTGAGGGAGTAGTCTGATATACAACTGAATGACATCATCGTATTCCCAAAAAATGAAAATCATAATGGTACATGTTATATAAAAATTAAAAAAACATAATTTATTCATAAAAAAAATTAATATAGTAAATATATAATATAAAATAAAAACCCATATTTATTCCAAAACATGAATTGTGGTACTGGAAGAATTAACGCCCTTAGTTCAGGACACAGTAGTTTTACACACACAAAAACGATCATTGTGTATCCAATTTGATGGATGTTTATGGATATGTAGGTCACAAACATAACATAAAAAATAATTACAATTTATAATTTAATATTATTATTATATAATAATTATTTAATAATAATTTAAGGGGGTAGAGATGTAAATAAAACATAATTGAGTTTGGATGAATGTTACCTCTTCTTTAGGTAACTGCCATTTCATTTCTCCAAAAGAAATATTTAGATCAATTTAATACTAAATTTATGTTTATTGGATAAGATTAGTGACATATTGAGATTAATTATTTTGGTTTTCATTGATAAAAAGGGTTTCAGATGTGATAATACGTGAGGGGGTGAGTTCCCTTTTATAATGGAAGAGGGGTGAAATTCATATACATTTCAGAAGGTAAACACTATTTGGAGGTCTACCATACGTCATGTGAAACCAATAATGAATGAAATTAGGTAATAGTGGTAATTATTCCTATACATTTCAATATTATTGGATTTTCAAATTTTTATAGGTCATCCCACCGCATTATGTTAAATTATTTCACTCAATTAAACTCATTTCTCTCATAATCATTGTAATTAGTTCTAACTGTTTTCATAATTAATTTTGGTGAATATTTATGTTGGAAATATTTAAAATTAGAAATTATTATTTTAAAAAATATGGAATCCATTATTAAAAAGTCAAAATATAGAGTTTATAGATGTTAATTTAAAAATAATCCTACAAACATGACGAAACAATTTGTTTTTTAAGTGAAATTTTTCAAAAGATTGATATTTATTATGTCTAATTTTGAGGTGAAATTTATTATAATGAACTAAAATTCAATTATTTGTTTATAATTTAACTATATATACTTTAATAAAATTATATAAATTAACTACATAAATAAATTTTATGAAATTTTTGATTGAAATTAAAAATAACTATTTTCACTCTTAATAAAAATTAAATCTTCTCAGTATAATACAAAACATTCACCAAAAATTTTTTTAAGATAAAATGTTTGAAATGGAGTTTAGTTTATAAATTAAAATTTAGAATTATAACAAATGTTACATTAAAAGGCAATAAAATGACCTTATAGAAAAATATATATTTACTGGTCTAAAATTTAACTCATCTATTTCTCTTGTCTAGAAAAAACATATAATGGATGTTAAATATTATATTGAAAATAAACTATATAACATTGATTTAAATAAATTATCAATATTGGTCAATATAATTTGATGATATAAAATGTTTTTGTGCATAGAAAAACAAATTTCCCAAGAATGAATTTATTCCATCCAATTACCTGAAGGCCTTTAATTTTTATTAATTTATGATTATCCAACATTCAAGGGGTGAGGGGGAACCATTAAAAGGCTCGTGGGAATAAATATTATATGGACCATAGTCCTTAGAGTAATTCATTGCCCATAGGCTTCACACATTACGTAAAAACTAGACTAACTACATGGAACAACTCCTGTACAACATCTTCATTGTGATATTAGCACTCCACATTTTAATGGTTGTTCAGTCAAGATATGCTATGCACAAACAGGCTTATCCTGATGGCAGGTGCCATACCGTCTCATTCTTGCAATCCATTTAAATTCTACAATGGTGAAAGCTCATTGATCATCCTCCTTGTGAGCATTTTCCTAATAGGTTGTTAGGTTTTCAATTACACTTTTGTTTCCTTGAAGGCATTCTGGTGGACCGAAGGCCTTTAGGTGGCCCGAAGGCCTTCCTGACTCGAAGTCCTTGGTGACTCAGAGGCTGTAAAGGATTCATGGTCTAAATTGGTGGCCCAAAGGCCAAAATGGGGGAATATTCTCGTCTGCAATATTTTCAAATAGTACCTGCAACACTTCTCGCTGCATTACCTACTACAATACTACTACAGTACCGCTGAAGTAAAAAAATATTGTACCCTAACCTAGATTTGATCTCGGTTCGCATGAATACAATTAAGGAGTACTCAATAACCAGGACGAGGCTCATGTGAAAAACATAGGTTGCAAACACAGACTCCCAATAGGGGGCCCCGACCCAGCCCAGGTGCACTCCATGCTCCCCAACTAAGTAATGGATTATAATCTCCATTTCCATAATATGCATAGTGTCAACATCTAGTGAGACTCTATCTTGAGCTAGTTCCCATTGAGAGTAAGGGGTACAACCAACGGGTTCCAGTTGGCTAACACCCCATGGTCCAAAAAAAGAATTTATTTATTTTCAAAAACTTATTACTACAATATCTATTAATTACTAATGTTTCATTTTATATGAATGTGTAAATTATAATATCCTAATTTAGTTTAAATTAGTCATAAATCCCATTCCAATGACAAGGTGAAATATATAACAATATTTTAATCTTAATTGTATATTGTAGTGTTATAAAACCCAGTATCCCATGTAATGCATTTTGTCGAAGGAATTTAGTTATATGTGTAACTCAAGCCAGATATAGTGTGTAGTGTATTAAAATATAATATCTATGTTGAGTATTAGGAATTATTAACTTTTTTTCATAAATGTAAATCACATCTATGTGTACCGAGCAATGCAATCTATTAATGAATTTTAATTCATTAGATTCAAATTAAATCATAAATACATATGGTATACCAATAATATTTTATATATCAATATCATGGTAAAAATTCATATTTTCCATAGTTCATAATAATCCTGGTATCTTAGCCAAAACTTATGTACCATATATCAAAAGAGGTATGTAATGATTGGAAATAAAAACTAGAGCACAAGTGCATCACAAAAAGGATCACTATAGGTCAGGAAAGGTAAAACACTCATTGCCAAACATAGAAAATCATAAGCATCATGTTATTAGATATATTCACCAAATATATGGGGTAGAGTAACATCATGAAAATTCATCCTCGAAACTATATCTATCAATTCTCTAAGTCATATATCATGGGGAGAAGTGAGACACACCATGAGTGACCCCCCCTCCTCAAACTAACAACAGATGATGTGTTTTTTTAAAAATCCACCATAGTATCCAAGGATTACCATGTAATAATCTTGGAAATAATTTCATCCAAGTCATGCATCAGAAACCATATAAAATCCCATATCATAATTTATTGAGAATACATTATATCTTTCCAAATATAGTGAAACCACATTTTCTCAAAAGCCATTTACAAACATTCATATCAATACATCATGAAAAATAATTTAAATAAGTTGATAAAATTAGATCATTGTAGGCTTATCCAACATAGGCTAGAGATGAATCCACCTACCTCATCATGAGTCACACACACCTGCATTGGGATCCACCAATTTATAAATGGATCCAAAAATTCCAATGAACGATCTAGGATCCATTACCACATGTTACAATCACATTCCACAATAATAATATATTGTGGATAGGGTAGATCGCAAAAATATCACAATGAACACCAACCCACTATAACATAGTCATTAAAGTGCTGGCCTCCCCAGAAGAAGATCACATGATGGATCTCTGTACGGTTAAATAATCCAACAGTGCGCTATAAGTGAAAATAAAATATACAACAACACCACTACCATTACCAACGTAATTAAATAATTATAAATTCTACTTACTGTAAATGAATGAAAAAAATACATAAATACCGGACATTGAAAAGGGGAACTTATAATGATATGAGACCTCCAAATAACTACTAGAATCATATGATGTTTGATTAGTAGGGAATAAAATAGAATAATAATATTTTTAGGTGTTTTCAAAGATGAATATCTACTTGGATAATGTTAATAGTGTGTAAATTATGAAATTATAACATACTATCCCACTTATACAAAAATAGAGAAAAATACATGCTTCATATCATATTTACCTTGATTGATTCATTCACAGTATATACGAGGATCATACATAAAAATTTCTTTATATCGTGAAATATAATTTTTAATTTAATAATTTCAGTCCGTTTTCCAAGTGACACATTTAATTCTTAAACTACTCATTTATAATTTAAAAGGATCCTCTATGTAGTATTCATCCCAATATCTACAGAAACCCCCAAAATTTGATCGTAAACCCTTTGAACCTAGAAAAAAATATAAATAATTAATAATGGTTTAAAATTTATTCAGTATGTACAATGTACCAACCATAAGACATTCCTTTGATGATAAGTCAATGGATGAATGGTTCTCTAAATAGATATGAAATCATTGCTCCCTCACTAATGATACATGCACTAAAATATCACGAGTATTAGATCGGTGATGACATAACACTCTATTTTTTAGGATAGTCATCCCTTGAATGATATTCAAATGAAAAAAAATTGCATCCATTATATTATCTATGAATGAAACATCTGGATCCATATTTATCATTTCCCATCGTAGAATGTGAGAGGGATCAAGACGGTATTTATGGAGGTGAGATATGTGGAAAACATCAGGAATTTATATATACTGAGATGATAGTTATAACTCTTATAAAACATTCACAAGTACATAGTGACCTTCAGTGGTCCAAAATATCATAGAGTTATTATTCATAGTTTAACAAGCTGATGATGACCCAACCAAGGTGAAACACTCAAGAAAATCAGGTCACATATATAAAACTATAATGGATGAGATCTAAGATCTGTATAAAATTTCTATTGACTCAATATTGTATTCAAACACAAATTTATATAATAAATCATCAACGATGTCTGTTAAATTTATCTCAGTCCAATGAAAGAGGCATCGATAACTTCTTCCCCACAAAGAGGTGACCTAGATTGGTTTCTAAACAAAGCCACAGTGGCAACATTTCAGATCAATGACCGGTAATGATTTTTATATTTAATTATGACCAGTCCCATATAACATCTCATAATCTACGTATATAAAATATATATAAATGGATAATGACCTTAAAAATATGAAAAAACAAGCTCTTTATAATCGCCTATCAAGGGATGGTAAGTTGTACTCAACCACTCCATTTCTTAAGGGACAATTTTCCAAATCGCAAAAGGTAAACCTCAGATCCTTTTCTGTGATGACACCAGAAGAAATTATATATAACGACATAATAACCCACACATATAAATCACCCATTTCATTAAATATAGTGTCTTATCTAATCTAAATAAAATGAGATAATTGACATACTAATCAATCACTACGTAGATATTATTCATTCCTCATAGAGGCTTTGGTAACCAAACATTGAATTTCATGGAAACCTCACCCTATTAACAAAACAAGGAATTGAATTGGATAGATAAAACATTAATGATTAAGATGTTTTGACATATAATATAGGTATGTGTAGAAATGAGATACAAAATTCATGATTTCATTCTTCATACCCATCAGCCAGAAATATATTATCATATTATAAGACATAGTCATTGTTCCCTTATGAACACCCCATGAAGAAATATGACATCCAAAAAAAAATTCATCATTGTTTTCGGGATGAAAAATGAATCCCCAATATCTATTATACATTCTGATGGATGGGACTAACAAAAAAATGTTTCCTAATAATATATGGATTCATAAATTCCCTTAAATTAATAATAATGCAGATGAACCTACAGAATAGACTCAATGATAGATGATTAAAACTTAACACTAGTCAAATCCATACTTGAAATAACCTATTGATCATCCGGATACAATTGAGTTATGATCCCAATAAGGTTCTATACTTCCATTGATTCTAATACATCATGTGGTGGAACATTCAGCTGATAAATTTATCAATGACATTCCACATTCCTATGTTGTAGGGGATGTTTAATCTGAACATGTAAATGTATTCCACCCACTACCTATATTAATATTCAATTCATTATGAGAAAATGAAAAGATCATGTTGTTATGGTTAGAAAAGTCTATGAACCTACATTCAAGTAGACAGTGATTCCAATATTTTAGTGCATTCATAACTTTAGATATTTATTAATCATGATTTGGTTACTTCATATCATGAATACATAGAATATTATATCAATTGACCACAACATGATCATCAATCAAATTCCTAAATCCCAAACCAACAATGAAACCATCATAGTATAAAACATACCCCATATTGAGCTCAGTTAATATCATAATTATAGTGGATGGAAAAATTAATTCTTGTAAATGAAAATAAAACTGATATATCTTATTCCATTTGAACATCAGTCACTTCCTAATAAAATTATTAAAGTGTGCCACCAATATCAAGAAATCCTTGGTGAACCGTTGATAGTATCTGGGAATAATAAGGATTCTTTAAATATTTTATAAATTTCATCTCCCTTCTAATGAAACCTTATAATTAAACATTCTAGGATAAACTATCAAATTATTTTCATAAATCCTGTTCCCCCATTAAATTCACTTCTTGGATCCATAAATCAAAATTACAATAATTCCAATACAGAAGGTAACACCTAAATATTTCCAAAACCATACTTGGTTGGTGATTATGATTAATATTATACATTCAATAGTCCAAAATATCATCCATGAATTCAACCATAATGGTGTCATTAAAATAATCTAATATTTTCATCATCGTATCTGAAAAACAAAAAGAGTATAAGTTAGACCAAATAGCGTCACCAGATATTTTAAATGGTTATACATACTTGTAATCCCACCATCATCATATCAAGCTCCCAAATAATATATTAATTAATACCTAAACAAATATTGATATTAGAAAAATAATTGTTCATTCTTACGAAGTCAAAGAGATCATCCACATAGGGAAAATGACACAAATTTATAATCATCTTCGTCTTAAACATCTGATAGTACACACACAATCGATGTGAGATTTTATCGTTCTTGGAATAGAGAACTGTGGATGTATAAATTTTCACACTTGGGTAAACCAAACATTTCTTTATCAGGTAATCCAACTGAATAATTATATATTTTATATCTATCAATATAGCTTGATAAGTGTGTAATGAGATCAGAAACATTCATTATAATAGATAAATCATAAACCCAACTTCCCTATCTAGAGGGAGACCAAATAGGTATTTAGGGAATAAATTCTCAAAATCCTAGAAAACCATGGGTTGATTAGTAACAAAATAAATGACTTTTCCTCAAAAGAAATAATAGATAAGAAAATATTGATCACTAGGTGGAAAGTGCATTCAAAATAAAACATCAAATCCCACTCTCCCTAAAACACATGATATATTCCTTTATTGGAAAAAAAATTAAACAAGATAATGATAACAATAAACCTTAGTATTGTGAATGAATAATAAATCCATCCCAATAAAGAGGTCAAAAAGATCAAGATTGGGAATGTGAAAATACCATAATATCTTTCATCACTTATTTATAATGAATATGATGGCACCGAAAACCCCCCATCACCTTCATCATCCCAATAGGTGAAACATACTCTATAATAAAGAATGTAAAATCCATTGGAATTTGTATAAAATTAAAAAAACTAGTAGATATAAATAATTGGGAGTCACTTAAGCATGTTCTATATAGGATTCAACATAAACGATACCTCGTACAGTCATTGGTCCCATGTCATCCTTTGCTGAATGTACATCCAATATGTGAATGTGAGAATGTTATGAAGAATATGTCTAGATCCCTACACATTTTGAAGAATTTAATTACATTATTATTTCTATTTGATATCAAAATCCATAAACAAAATGAGGCATAAAAATATCTAGAAAAAAAATCCTCCAAATGTTCATAGTGGTTATATTGATTAAAAATCATTGTAGGAGCTGAAAGGAAACACTTGGTATTCCCAAACATTACATATTTAGTTAATTTTATGAGAATAATATATACTATGAGTAATTGTACAATATAATCCCACTAATATGAACAAATATAAACAATCCAATGATTCTCATTCCTCTATTTCTTCATTCTAGGCATGCCACTAAACCTTCCATCTAGTAGAAGAGAAGTGGATAAAATATTATTTGTTTGTTCCATTTCATATTCATCCATCATATCAATGTGTTAACTGTATTAATAGGTTTAAGTCTTCAGTATGTATACTTTTGATCTGATATATATTCTCAAACCAAGTTTGTACATCTGAGTTTACATATGATCATTCTTTACATCCTCCATAAAATAACATACAATATTTTTGAAATGATTAGTGTATGCCTTCACTGAACGGTCTTTCAACTTCTAAGAGTGTAACCCCGAACACATTTCCTTCATTAGAAAATCTGGATAGAACGACCAAAATAAGAGGGTCTTGAAACTCTTTTAGTACATGCTTGTGTTCTTATCTGACTGTAAAATCGAATCCAACAATCATATGATGGGACCTATACTATTCATAACTGCAACTACACCATGATTGACTTAGTTGTATCTAGTAATAAAAATATCTGATCAATATTTTTTATCATCTCCACCACCTATTATAGATAACTTATACAATAAATGAATGGGGAAATCTTTCAAAATAACTCTTGAGATTAATCACTTTCACCTAAAAATCTTCAATTCACCTCAACAAATGTTTTCTAGAATCTTGGTACATTTTTTAGGACACAACTTCTCACATGATAGACTCTATATGATTCTAATACAATGGTGGATTTCCTTTAGAAGAACCCACTTTTCCTTCCAGTGGAACTAGTGCGAGATGAATCAAAGGGATTCTTATACACACTAAAAATTGTGGAATTTATAAGATATTGGATAATATCTATAGAAATATTTATTAAGATCAATCCTTTACATAGGAGACACACATCCCAAAATATAAGGAAAAAAGTGTCTCTTTACAAAATGAGTTGGCCAAGAACTCATCAAAACTGACCTCTCATGTCCCAAAAATCTGATCGCCATTATAATAAAATGCCACTGACTAAGGATAACCATTCTCTAATACTATTTATTGTTATACATCCTAGGATACAAACACAAACTGGCTCCCAACCAAATCTGTTACATACCCGAAGTGAGTTCATGATCCCTAAGGTACGGTGACTAACACCCAAACATCAACAAAATCTATATGGAATGATATCACTAAAATAGATGAATAATACATTGTAAATATATATATATATATATACATATTGGAACATAAAAATAGATGAAACCCCATAATTATATATACTAGAATATATAGAAAATAGTTAATGTTATATGAGTCAAAAGTAGTTAAAATATCTCCTACACAGGTGTTCAATTTTAAATGAAAACTCCCAAAATGAGAAACATATACTGTATTTGATATGTGTAAAACATTACATTGTCTCATAAAAATCTACCCAAAAAATAATTACTAAAACCTCAATACCCTCCTAAAACCCCTTTACATTCCTTGAATTAAAATATATAATAAATTATATACACAACATAAGGGGTGTGTCTAGGGTGGGAGATAAAAACATTCAGTTGGATCCCATCATAGGGTTTTTTATAAAATTTCGTTTGATAAAAATTAGAAAATTAACTACATTACTATTGATAGATAATTAATTAAGTATTTATTATATCAAAAACATATTAAAACATTCTTATGTTTTCAGAAATATAATTTATCAAGGTATATTAGTTTAAATGTATATCACGTTTATCGAAAAAGGTAATAAAATCTAAGAAATATAATTCATATATCATTTAAATCATATCAAGAATCACTAAATTCCATGAAATATTGAAAACTCATACCCAAACATAGGCAATAACACACATCAAACTCCTATACAGATGCATCAAATATAGGTATAAAATGAACAACCTATAAATTAGACATCCTTATTGTTTCTATAAATTACAAACAACACTTAATCTAGGGAGAAGAGGAACACTGCATGAGTGAACACCTTTATAGTTATAATATATGAGGCCTATTGTAACACCTACAAATGAAGAACCTAAGTATTCATCGGTGATCATCTTCCAAATAATTTCATTATAATCATGCTTTAAATTTTTTTAAAAATAAATTTCATAATGATTTGAAAATATATATATTTATACCAAAATATTGGAAATTAATTATTTCCCAATAGAAAGTATACATACACACTAATCAAAAAAATATTTCCAATTAATTTATATAAAATATTCTATAATAGATAATTCAACTTCATCCAACATAATATTGAGATGGAACCACCTACCATATCATAGGTCACACACGGCCATAACAGGATCCACCAACATAAAAAGGAACATAATGACAATAAATAAGGCCTTAGAATCCATTATGACATATTTTTATGACAGATAGAAAATGAAATTTGAGATTGTGTATCTAAATATACCTTAACAAACACATACTCGTTTCACCACAACCAACAAAGAACAGAACTCCATAGAAGAAGATTAAATGATGGTTCTGGAAAGGATTAAAAAATTATCACCGTAGTGTTAATGAAACCCAAACATGGTGTCACATCACTGTGGTGAATAAGGGAAATGATTAAAAATACCACTTATCAGGAAAAGGTGAAGCCATTCCCATGGAGATATAATGTTAAATTTTATAACTCAAAAGGATTGGAGAGCCCAAAAACACCCTTAGAATAATATAGTGGACATGGTTAGGGGAAATAAAACAAATGAGATAATATTCATCTGTGAATCATAAAAAAATAAAAATATGATTTAGGATTTATGTAATAATCAATAGAATTATGGTATAATGTCCTCATAATCTACTTGCAATGAAAAATACATTGAAAACCATTTAATTTTTCATTATGAATTATTTTATATAGTAAAATTAAAATTAAAATTTCAAATTAATTTATAGTTTAGAACTAGTTTAAATTCTTTCCATATTCATGATGCAAAAATTGATTTTCATCTTGTTCCCATTGATACTGTTAGACAATAAACTACACATTAATGCTCTGAAATGCATCTAAATTTAGTAGTTATCCTATGTTTGAAAAAAACTCCCAAAAAACTCATATACACACCATCCCAAAAAATACTGGTAAACATCAGAAAAGGTATACATCCAGGATGATACAATATATTAATTCATATAGGTAAAAAATATCACATATAAGAATGGGTATAATGAATTAATGAGTGTAAATATTTTGATTATTATTGTAATATAACATTTATAAAAGAATATTGTGATCAATTAAACTTTATTAAAAATGTAAATAATATAAAATAATATTTATATGATTTTGATACATATGTACTACGTTCTCTCTCACAATCTAATTTTATTCAACACTACTTTAACATAACACTTGTTTATGGCCTCTTTTTTAAATTTTTCAATCCAATTATTTGGATGATAACTAATCCATGATTACAAAATAAGATGAATTAAATAATTTTGATTTATGAGGTTCTATTTTACTGTCATAATATTGCATGTTGTTTTATATATTGTATATATGTCTACCACGGGTATCATGTTAATTTTTTTTTCAATGGGGATTGGTGAGTCTTAGAGAGTGGGGTTTGTATAATGGGTCTTAGTTTTTGTAATAAAATATGTGGTGTGTTACTATGTATATATATTAAGAGTTCTTCATGAATAGATAATCATGTGTTCTTTACATGAATCAAAAATCAACTATGATGTGAAAAATTTGTTTTCAGTTTAACAATATCTTCAATATATATGTACTTTTTTCATAGGAAGTGTATCGAGGGACATAATCGAGTTCTTCTATTCTGGTGGAATTTTGGTATCTCGTAACATGGGTACGAATAGTGATGTGAGTTCCAAGAATTCATTGAGTTTTGGATATGCATAGAAATGATTTTATGTGTGGGTGTGGTTGAGTGTGATTAGTGGGATTCATTTTATGTGGTTGATGGTTGAGTATAATATGATGGCTTGTGTAGTTGATAGTGAATTTTTTCATGTTCTATTCTAAAATTGAATTCCAGGTATTATTTAGTTGTTTTTTGCATGATAGCCCTTAATTGTGTCTTTTGTTTTTTTGTTTCATTCATGTTCCCTATTTCTTATTTTGATGGAAATGATTAGGAATAATTTCAGGCCTCACTATAGGTGAGGGTTTTTTGACATAAACCACCATGAGTGTGAATGCACTTGTTTAAGTTGTGTTTGTGAGGATTATCCTTACAAGAAAGTGGTAATTGTATAGAGTTTCTTGGAAAGAGTGAGTGTCGAAGTTTTATGTGATAGTGATGCAACACCATGAGTGAGAGGGTAGATGTACGTGGAATGGTATGTGATGAAGTATGTAATGTGATCATGAGACCCATCGTGAGATATATGGGAATGGTGAATGTAGGGAATTTTTATGTTCATCTTGGACCTACATTGATTGAGAGGGTAATGGTCAATGTTTCATGGTAGTAATTATGGTCTGGGAACTTACACCGAGTATGATGGGTGACAAATGACATGAGGTGTGAGATTATTAATTGTTGCAAGACCCTAATCATAGTGAGATGGTAGCGGTTCATTCCTTCTTATTACATAAACCTATGAATAGTGGGATTGGAGACTAGTTAAAATACAAGAAATGTATTCCACCAACATTTGATGGGATATTTGAGGTTAGGAAAATTGTTGGTCTAGTTATCCAGGGAGTACCATTTGATTTTACATTATTTTCATATTCATTTCTATACATACACACACTTCATATTATTTTATATCAAAGTAACTATCTGTTGGTTCCCAACTAAGATCTAACTCTGACACATACGTTGGAACCCTAGGATATGTGTGGTTCTTCATGTTTCAAATTTAGGAATAATGTTGCCTGAGAGATATACCTAGGTTATATGGGTTGATTTTGATAAATTGAGATGATTATGGGACAACAGTTCTGTTTGGGAAGGTCACATTATTAGTTTCTAGTTTAATTTTGTATTACATAAAAATATCATTTGATCCTTCTGTACGTATGTAAGCATTTTTGGAAAGGGTGTAATTATGTTAGGAAATTTATTATTATTATTAATTGATAATTATTATATATTATTCCATATGTTTATTTATAATTTAATTTATGGATTTAACTATTTTCATTTCAATTTATATGGAATTTTTTGGAGTAGGGGATTCATTTGTTAGTTATAGGCTCCCAAAACTATTTTCAAGAATCTAGAATACAAGTTGGAATGCCTAAGGTGTTTCATAACTAAACATGGTCTCATTTAAGTTATTTTATTCATGTAATTACATCAATCATAATATGACTTATTTTATGAAACATTCATTGAATCATATTATGAATTCTTTATATCCTTTGGTAAGTTCAATTCTACCAAGTTTTATATATGTTTTATCTTCTTATAATTATTAAACTAGTACATAAAATTAAATAACTATCACTCTACTACTAAATGAAAAAACCATAGACACATAGTTACAGATCTAGGTCTAAGAGGATGTACTCTACATAACTACTCTAAATCCAATTGATATAAACCAAGCATGACATAAATGTTATTACATCATTATACATCATATATCATATGTATAATGCACCACCATAACCCAAATATTCAATATATTTTTATATTAGATATATAAACACATTATAAAATAGTACAATATCTACTCGACAGTCAAATGTTCTCCACATATGAATATCAGTATGAAATATTTCTTCCTTAATATTAATTATGAAATGCTTAAATATAAGAAAAGGTGTGATATAATTAACATAATCCATGGAAAGTAAATAACAATAAAAATAGTTGATTTAATATTTTGTCTACAAAGTGGTAAATTTAAATTTCATATAAATATAATATAATGACACATCATTTCTCAAATGTAAAAATTCCAATTTTTATGTTTTATATTCCTTGATATGGCCCTTATAATGTTACATTATTGAGTCATAGAGGTCATGAGGGTTCCTAGGGATTCATTAATGCCAGGGAACCATGAATTTGGGGAAACTGATTGGGCCTCAGAGCTTTAAGAATCATTGCATCTCAGAATACATGGCTTCACAAACCCAGTAAAGAATTTTCAAGGAGGCTAGGGACTGAAAAGTTTGTATGCAACTATTCAAGCCCAAGAGGGTGACCGTGAAATATTTTAGAAATTTTTGAAAGTGGGGATTCGAATGGATTGCTCACAGTTAGAAAATCAGTGTTACAAGACCATGTGGTTTCTTCCTAAGGCACTGTTAAGGCACACAATACTCTTACACATTTTCCAGTCATACAGACAAACTGTGTGACCCTATTAATATGGAAAAAACTAAAATTCATATATTAATGAAACTAATATCACAATCTTTCTTTTCATTCCCCTTTTCTAGTGGATTAAATTCTCTCCCTTCTCTACTGATCCTTCCTCGAAATCTCTTAATGGTATCAAGATAAATCCCTCATTCAGGCACCAAATCACATTTGGTCGGATGTATTCGATCTATATTTGTAAGAGCTCAAATCATATTAATTTTTAATTCAATATCTCTTATCATATCTTACAAATCATTGGTGTGGATTTATTTAACATATATTCATGGATTTGGAACATTCCACATTTTTTGTAGTACATAAAATCTCAGGCTTATGTTAGATTTGGAGTCCTCTACAACACAGTGGTAGGCGTTTTAGATTTCATTACAAAAGGATAGTTTTTTATAGCTCTACCATTATTCTACATGTTGGAAATTTCCATATGTTTCCAAAAGTTGTGTTCTTTCCTTTTAAATATTCTAAATCATTTTATTGTTCTCCCATATAACCTTGATAATGATTGAAGGATGTTGACCTCATTTATTTCCATAACATTGGGTGTTCCATATTAATTTAAATCTTATATATAATGGTTTAAATCGACTGAACACCTTATAAGAATTTGGTATGGATTGTAAATGAAATATTTCCCTATGTGTAATTTCTTATTTTTTAAAAGAACATTATAAGTTCATGTATTTAACATGATTATCGATTACAATTTCATTATTAACTTTTTCACCGGTTTAAATTGAATGGAAATGGGTCACAAAGCCAAGACACTTGTAATAAAAATATAAACTATAATTTTTGTGATATCAATCTCCCTTAGATGTATTAGATTTTATGATCTTGATGCATTATGCATATTCCATATAGTTTTTGTTGATGATGTTATTAGTATTATTATTTTTATTCCTTTGATAATTGATGGGTAATTATGGTTAAGGGACTCGTTGAGTTAGAAATTTCACTCTCCCTTATATTGAGTGGTGGGTAAGATGTCTCGCACCATTATACTATTATATGGGTGATGTATATGATGTTATATTATTTTTTTGTATGGTGTGTCGAGTATTTCATATAACCCCACTTATCTCGAGTTTTGAGCTTGAAGATTGAGATTTTATTTGCGATGCAGGGCAACTAGCCTCTATTAGAGGCTATAGGCTCTCTAGATGGGTAATTAATGCTTGAGTAAGGCCATAGGTCTAGCTAAGTCCATTATCCACATATATGCCAACCTAAATCCTCATGTATTTAGTTTATATAATATGATAAAAATATATTTAGGTACTATATATATATTATTACAATATATATCATTACTAATTTTACTCTTACCGCGTCCAATATTGAAGATGGTTGAGAAAGATAGATGTCATGTAGGAATCCAAGATGAACCATGTTTATTAAGTCATCATTTATTATTGTTATTATCACTACACACAAATATATCTACGTACACATGATGGATTATTTCTATACACCCTTGGTGGTGGCCTACTAAAATTTTATCTCACACCCTACAGAGGCCGCCTTTGTTGCCCGAGTATTTTATTTTTTTGCATGTATGGATAAGTCATGAACCTTGCAATATATGTCTGATTCAATCTACTATTTTCACTATGCATGGATGAAGAGGATTGAGAATATACTCGTGATGTTAGTAGAGTATTATTTTGACCATTTTTTATTTTTTTATAGTATGATGTATATGCTTGTCCACTATTTACCATTTCTTTATATCAGCATTCCATGAAATCATTGTATATGTATCCTACCATTGATTTTGATATTATTATAGTTTTATGATTATTTACAATTCCAAATTTTATCTAGGAAATCTTTTTATATATTCATTCACTATTGAATACATACTATTATAATCCACATTTCCACTCTGATGTGAGGGCATAGTTTACCCACTGTACCCCCTTGGACCCTTTATACTAGATAATGTCCACTAAAATACAAGGATGTTCAATTCAGGCCATGTGACCCACCGTCTCAGGGCCCCAGTTTAAAGGAATCCATTTAAGGATTCTATGAAGAGGTATTATAGCTTATTTTTAATTTTTTTTATTGTTTAGGAACATTACAAGAGACTATGAACTAATAAAAATTGGTAATGAGTTTGTGCTTAATAATAGCTAACTGATGTATATGGGAAACCCAAATAACCTTTTCTTGGTTATGGGTGTTCTGATTTTTCATTCATTTAACTTGTTAAGACTTCAACATAGGGGGACACAAATGTTTTCAAGGGTACAATAGTTTTTATAATCCCAATGATATTTCATTCCACTTGTCCTGATGAAATGTGGGTTCTTATCTCATTCATCGTTATGGGAACCTCACGACTTATATTCCAGGAATTTTCCAATCCATGATTACTTTCTGCATGCATTTTCCAACTGCATATAGTTAGTTCATGATTATCATATTTTGAAATGTGCTAAAAATCATGAATTGATAATATAATTAGACTAATTAATGTTCCTATGCCAATATAGACACTATTTTCCCACATAGATAGCTATGGAAACCGTAATTTTATTATTATACCATGTTTTGGGTTCAAGACCTATGTTATCTAAATCGAGATATATGTATATTATATAAAAAAAATTATGAAATCAATGGAATTACACATTTAAATTAATAATGATAAAACTAAATGGGATTACAATTGTAATGTAAAGGATATTTTAATCTCTACTATGAAATTTATAATCTATATACTAGAACCACTATCATTAGATATATGAACTGGACCTGAAAAATTTAATAATAGTGGGAAGTTTGTAGTGTATAATATTTTCTTGTAGCATGATATGTTTTTCATTACTACATAGTCCTAGCTTTTTGGGTAGACAAAGTGTTGTCATATTTTCATATGAGGCAATATATCAGTACTGATTTCATACCATTTATATTTCCAAATATAAAAATATCTTATAAGGAATGAATCTAGAAATATAGTGTCATTCAAAAAATATATCCTTGATTTCCATATCATGATGGAAGTGACATCATCAAATTGGTGGTTGTGGAAAATTAGCAACCACCGATTCCTTTTATATTACAGCATGTGGAACCACATATTTTTCCCATTATCAGCATCAAAACCCAATACTAAGAGAATATATTCGTAATGATAAAAATATTAAACATGTTTCTTGGTCTTCCTAGACTATGGATAAGTTATCTCAAGTGTTTTATTTGAAGGACCCTCCCACCATTTGGGGAATAGCGGGACACATTTAGTAATATTATGGATGGATTCCATTTTTTCTATTTTCAATCATTTATAATAACCTCTAGAAAATAGATTTTGACTTTATTATTTTAGGATACTAAATTGTACCAAGAGATGGTGGGATGTTATTAATGAGGTAGACTAATAGAGATATATGACTTGGGAAACAATCCTGAAGATCTTCTACGACTACTTCTTTCCATAGACTCTTAGGGATGAACAAGATAGATATTTTATGATCATGTAGTAGGGAAAATTTCCATCCATGTATTATTTTTCATGATTGGCTGATCTAAATTTGTTTTCACTGAAACTAATGGGTGATGATCTTATAATGACCAGTTGATTCCAGGATGGGCTAGTATACACCATCAGATCAAAGGTACCTATTTTTAATTGAATAGTATTTTTTATATAGTCAACTAGACCCACTTTACTAGGAGTAATATGAGGAATAATGATAGTGGTAACTAAGCTAGATCATTGCATAGATATTTTATTTGTTCTTCTATTTTATGAAGGTGATTTTTCAAGGTTTCACCGGGGAGTGGTAGCAGTCATGATCGTTTTTCAGAAAGTTTCCTCATATGTCATCAGTGTGGCATAATAGGGAATTTAAAACATCAATGTTTAGGGGATCCAAAGTAATGATATGTATGTGTATGTATTGGAAATTTCTATAGATTCTATAAGAAAATTCATTCAGTTCATAGGAAGTTGTAATTGACACCCAAAATTGGTTCTATAGTGGGGGAAGTAGTATATCATTAGGAAGGAAGCTACAACAACATCGGTTGTCTAGGCCAATGAAGTGGTGGAGAAAGAGGTACTAAAAATCCTAATCTGATGTTCTTGAAGATTGGGCCTACTCAGGGTAGTCAGCTTGTGACTTAGGGCCATGGTATGGGCCTATTACATGTAGTGCATTCTATGCTAGAGGAGAAAAGTGTTAGATTTTGTACTATTCATTTTTCTATTCTAGTATCACCTACATTAGTGTCTTATATATTTTACACATGCATGTATCATTAATTTTTATATATTTAAATCAAGGAGACTCTCAACCATGTGATAGAACACTTCTATGGTGTGATGATGTTCGATACCAAATTAGGTATCTGATCAGAGAGAATTCATCATTTTAAGGTTTTACCCCCTCAGATTTGTGGATATATATTCATAGAGAATATATTATTACTCTATATATTAGGGGTTGATTCAATTATTAAGGGTATAGATTAGTTCCAGATCAAACCCATATATATTACTATTGTCCTAGGGTGACATTTATATAAATAGAGGGATAAAGGTATTTCTAAAAAAGAAGAATGTGACATTCAAGAATCTTGATTAGGTCCCAAGAATTTTGGTCCAGATAGAGTGAAAAGAAAAAATTCTATAATTATCCAGAATGATCAGGGGTTACAAATTGTATTTTTCATCCAGTGGGGGATCATATCAAGGAAATCATCCCTGGTGAATTTTCTAGGCTATCATCAATGTGAGAGGGATAATTCATTATTATTCAATTCCCAAGAGAGGTACATGTGTCTATTTTCCCATTACAAAATGTAACCAATTGATATTTTTTGGCATATAAGATTGTTGGATGGTATAGAATGTAAAGGCTTTATACTCCCCATAACATCTCCTTTGGGATAACTAGTCATTTTTTCTTGATACATATAATTCTCTCAATCTTAGTGAGGATTACACATGAATGAACCAAATTATGATAATGTACACTCATCTACTTCATCAAATAGATGAACAATTTGATCACCATAGACAGTTTTTTTCAATGATTGATTTGATGTTATGATATTATCCTGTATGTCTCATAATCCTAAATAACTCACCTATAATTAATGTATAGGTATGGTATTTTTTAGTACCTAGTAGTTTTATTCGTTCAAAAGTCTTCAAATTATGTCTTTATGGATTTGACATATTATTTTTCCACCCATGTCATGATTCATTCATTGAAGACTATATTGATGATATCAGAGTGTATTCTCATTACCAATGGGGCCATGCGAATGATATTGAGATCATGTTAAATACAAGGGGATAGAACCAGATCATTCTTAAGCTTAATAAATTCCGCTATTGGATTGATAAACATCAGGTACTAGGTCATATCATCTTAGAGTTAGGAGTTTCAGTAGACCCATTGAATATGATATCTATTGTTTCATGGGACCAACCCAAGAATAAAATTGATATGTGTATTTTCTTGGAGATAGTTTGATATTATATATGATTTATCTTGGATTTCCCACACATAACATCACCTCTTATGGAATTATAAAAAAGGATGTGAAATTTTGTATGATCAAAAGCTTGTGATGCATATGTAATGAAGTAAAAGGCCATATTGGCTTTATAACGAATACTAATTTGAAATGATCTAGGAAGTATCTATACTATTTACTATAACATATCAGATATAGATCTGGGAGTAGTTTGGATGCATGAAGAGTATGTTGTAGCTTAAGGGACTCTTTAGTTGAGACCTCACTAATAGAATTACGAAACAAATGAAGTTGAAATACTACCATTAATTCAAAATATATTCAATTGGAGAAATTATTTTATTGGAGAATATTTTTTACTATTCAATCATCAAAAAATCCTCATGCATTTCTTTAAATACTGTTATAAACATATTTTTTATTGCAGATGGGTTATGTTCCTTTAATCCATCTATTTTGAGTTTGAATACACCCATAGAAAACGTAATGATGTAGCTGATGCTCTGGGCTAGAAGACTCATAAAAAGATAGTTCACAATGCTAGTGGACACTAGAATCTCGTGGACTTATTTTTAATGAACCACATTGAACATAAATATGATCAGGAGAAGACTATCATCTCAGACATAGTAGTTTCCTCTATCCATCTGAAATATGTGAGGATATAAAAGATTTATGATCCCAAGGTATTAGTCTCGAGTTAATGTTTCTCAGATGATGATTCTATATTTTGTTGGACTATGGATGAGGATGAAACCATACACTTTTTTGGGAATTTTTTTCTCCTCACAGACATCAAAAATGAGATGAAGTTGGAAGTACATTCCTTGCTATGGGTAGTAAATCATGTTATCACCATAATCTATTAAGACATACCTCACCAGTATTGGTGGCCTATTATGAAATGGGATATTCTGTATCAATCAGTCATTATTCCACCTATTATTATTTGAATATTGGACATCATCTACCAACAGAAATTTAATATCCATTTTCCATTCTTGATGTGAAGTTGGATGTCGTCTCTATGTATTTTTTTTCTATTTTATCGAGATAACCTCAAAGAAAATGAAACCATTATGGAAATAATTGATTGTATGATGAAGGTCCAATAATTTTTACTCATTCCATAGTCCTTCCATAAAGATAGGCTATGGATTGTATACATTAGGGATGTTCTACATCGTCATTGATATAAATGTTCTATCGTTTATCATATGGATCATCTCTTCATATCTCAGTTCTAGAATGGTTTGTAGAAGGCCTTGGTTAACATGTCCTTCTGAGCACATACTTTTACCCACCCATAGACTGGAAGACTTTTAGGGATCAACATTTACTTTTTAGAGGATAGGCTTCATGCATGTGTCCTTGACTTCAGTAGTTCATTGAAAAAACATATTCGTCTTGTTGAGTTCTCTTATGGAAATATCATTCATAATACCATTCTGATGGCTCCTTATGAATAATTTTATTGTAGACCACGTCTTTCACCTCTATAGTAGATAGAGGAATGGGATGGAGATTTTTGTGAAGCTTGTATCATTTAGGAGACTACAATGTAGTTCATGTTGACAAGAATTCACATGTTAATAAGATATTCCATATATCAGTAATAGGAAAACCGATGTGGATACCCTCTTGAGTTTGAGGTTGTTGATCATCTTTTCATGTATGTTTCATATAGGATGGTCAGTCGACATATTCAATGGTAGGGTGGGATTTCACATAAGTTTGTTGGATGCTTTGAGGATGTGAAACGAATCAGACTAGTTTCTTAGTAGATTTCATATCCATAGAAAAACTAATCTATGCATGATTTCATTCATATATCTCTTAATATTCAGTATTATCTAGACCCATCAGACATATTCAAACCTGATGAGGATATGTTAGAGGATTATTCCTTGTTGGATGATTTTCTATTGTTTATTGTGGATCAAAGTGTGAAGACAGTCCTAGGAAGGTTAGTTCCATTAGTACAGGTGATATGGAAACAAAACTAAGTACAAGATGATACATGGGTGTGGGAGTATTATATAATAACTAATTCGAAAGAAATTTTCTCAGATGATACATCTTTACCCTAAAAAACACAATTCTATGATGTGATTATTTAATGATAGGAAATTTTAATGAGTTGATATTTCTAAAATGTAGATATCATTTTTGGGGTGTAACTTCATCAATGTGTCCCTTATAATGTTTCTTAAAGAAGTAACAAAGTTCAATAAGGTTTCTAGGGATTTTTTGACTCCAATAACCCCTGTAATTTTTGGAAACTAACTTGGCTTCTGGGTTAATAGAAATCATGCTTCCTGACAAACATTGTATCCCTAAATGTGTAGGTTATTTCAAAATAGGGTAGGACCACATTGATTTTCTACAACCATGAAATCCCAGACACAAAGAATTATTTTATTACAAAATAATCATAATATTAGGGAGTTTAATGGATTTACCATGGTTAGATAAAATATTCAACTAGAAATTAATAGACCCTCTTTAAGAATCTCTATGGAGAATAATTAGAGCATGGTTTTCCATCCACGCAGCAAAACCATATCCTCTTGTCAGGATAAGTGAAATTATAATTTGGTCCTTAATGATCATAACATCTAAACCTCACATTATCTTCTGTCTTTTCCAGCTAATGTACCCCTTTACCATCTCCCAAGAGCTCTCCCTTAATTCACTCCTATGGATCATGATAATTCTCTCATATATACTATAATTCATGTTACATTCGAAGCATAAAATAAATACAGGTTATAGATTTAATCATCTTAATATCTATTTTAGTTTCTGTTCCCATCACTTGTATTGTTTAGTGAGAGAAAATCATCAAATTTTCAATTTATTATAATGTTCATCATTTTTCTTCTCATCTACTTCAAATATGTAGTTGATATTGGATTTGGAGTCATCTATGGACTTCCTGTAGTTTTTCTAAATTTAATTCCAAAATGCCGAGTTGTTTTATTGGCTCTATCATAATGTGGCACATAGGCTATTTTGGTGTATTTCCTTAAATTTTGCGATTTCATATTAAATTAATTAATTCATATTATTATACTCATGTGGTCCCTTAATAGTGATCGTAAGATGATGGCCCCATTCATTTCCACCACTTTTGGAGTGCTATCATAATTTCCCTATGTTATATAATATTTTAAATTGACTAAACATATTCTATGGATTTAAGTTTGGTTATTAATATAATTTCACCTTAGGTATAATTTTTTGATTGAATAATCACCTTCTATGTAACGCCCCAACCCCAGCTTCCCAGAGTCGGTGCATTACTTCGTAACATTGGCATGATCACAAAAGATCACGTGTCGAAAGACCGATTAGTTTAGTAGCCTTGGAAACACTAGATACATTCATAAACATTACATTACATCATAAAAATAAAAACTACAATAACATGGTCTCCCTAGTCCACACTCATATCCTCACTGACTATTCTTGCAAGTCAGTCATAATACACTTCTTCACATCCTGGGAAAAATAAAACATTGAAAGGGGTGATCTCAAATGCTCCGTAAGGATAACAATATAGCGGAAAATTTCATAAGAAAACATAAGCATTTAAGGCAATGTATAACTAAAACAAAAGCCTTATTGAACTTGAACTTCAGCATAATATAGAAAAAGTAAAATAAAATAATGCCATTACTTACTCATATGGATATTCTACTAGACGAATAATCACATGAAATATCAATAACCACTTTCATAATGAGGGAATGTATAATGCCAGACATTCTCAAACATTTTGTCAAGGCCTCGGCCAAGATGTCTAAAATGATTAAGGCCTCGACCAAAACCATAAATCAAATTGGGAAAGGGCCTCGGCTAATTCCACGTCTAGTTGTCTCATGAGACCTACCGATGCATCGAGGAGCTATAGAGGGCTCCACCCGTCACTTATTAAGTCCAATACATTCCTCACATGAATAGGTTTAAACATAACATAAATATTCGTATTAAAACTAGCATACGAAATGTCAACAGTTTCTCCATAAACTATGGATGGTATAATAATAACACATCCACAGTCAAATGTTTCACAAAATTATCAATGGAGGTTTTGTATCATAAATCAATTTCAAATAAACTTAAAACCCATCAAAGGATGTTGACATGGATGAAATCAAAGCTATTTGAGAGAAATATCTCTCTTTTTTGAAATCATTTAAAAGTCCCATAATTATAAAATAATACATTTACATTGAAAATATGATTATAAGCTTGTAAGGGAAGCTTTGACGAAGTTATAATGGCGGAAAATATCCGCACCCGCTGTATAAGTTAAAAAAACATTCTTACCTTAAATTTGTCAAAAAGGTCAAAAAGTACATTGTTTGGACAATGACGGTAAGATTCCTTTCAAAAACATATAAGGGTATAAATGACTTTAACCCATTTTCCATTTAATAGTAAATTTTTTTTGAAAGACATTTTTATGAAACATGGATGTGGATGATAACGAGGTCCCATTAGATAATTATGTATAAACAACCTTGGATAATGAAGAGGTTGTGAAGTAAACCCTTAACTTTTACTTTTCCTTGGTTGGGGTAGGTTAACATCCTGTATAATGGTGAAATAATTGTTATTAAATTATACAAGAATCATATACATTCATATGATATCATATATGATCTTTTAACATTGCTTTGTTGACAATATCTTAGATTTATCGTTGTTTCGGGTGTTAACTTACTCGTTTTCATTTTTATGTTTTGTTATGTAAGTCGTGTTTTTAATGGATAGGTTGTATCTTATTCATATCCAGAATGATATCATGTCCTTAAACATTATTTTTAAATCATCAAATGATAATTATACTTGAATGGATACGACGGAGAAAGAATCTCATCACGTTCGTGGAGAAGGTAGTCCGTACGTACGCACGAGCGACAATATCATTATTTTGATATTAAAATAATATATAATTGGATAGTATATCATATATACAGAATCATTATCATGTTATATTTATTATTTACATGAATTACATATCATTATTATACCCATCTAAAATAATAATATATTGAATAACAATTACACCACGACGTGGAGACGGTAAGCTGTACGTACGAACGTATGGTGATATGTCATTAAAATGATGGGTAGAATACTGAATATGGTTTTTCCATTTTTATAATAACATCAAAGTATATAGAAGATACTAGAGTTATAATTTTATAATTGAAATAATAAACAAAGATGGAGTGGAAGAAGAAAGAAACTTGAAAGAGGGTGATAAAAATGTTACCTCTTCTTCGGGTTCTTCCTTTTGATTTGATCAAAAGGACTCCTTAGGATGGCTTTCTGACTAAAGTAAAGCTTCTAGGCTGAAGGGAGAGAAGTTGGGAGAGTATTGGGGAAGAGTTTGGCCGAACCAAAAGGCTTGCAAGTGTGAATAAGGTGGTAGAGGTGGGGGCCTTTTATAAGAGGAGAGGAGGGGCTCTTTTGGAAAGATTGAAATGTTACATTATTATACAATGATTTTCGGATTCTAAAGGTCCCACACTTATATAATTCGTGGATAATGTGATAAGGGTTAGAAATATACCCATCCAATAGTCTTTGGACAAGTGTATGCCTTGGATTTTACATTATCGTTTCATTTTATTAAAATCGTTAAATAATGAGGTCATCGCTGCATCATAATGATGTCATAAATAATTTAATTTATTTAATGTCTAAAAATTATAAAAAAAATAATATGATTTAGGAAATCTTTTTATCTTTCTAAATAATATTTATAGTCAAAATTTGGACTTGTGTAACCCCACTTAAAAACTGTTTTAGTAAAACAACTCATGTTTGTGTCAATTTAATTTTAACATTAAATAAATATATATTAATGTCATTTTCCAACCAAAGTGGCTCCATGAGGTCCCCAAGTTGACCCATGGGTTGTCTTGGCCGTCCATGACTCATCCAATAGGAGTAGGAGAAGTTTCAAGCTCATCTCATATTATTAAAACATTATTTTTACCTTAAACTACACTAATTACCTCTAATCGCGATTAAGAACTTAAAAGTTACTAATCACCAAAAATTATTTTAATCTAATTAAACCACATTTTACTTCCTAATGACAACCATGTATGTCGTATTTTTGAAAATCAAATCACATAAGTGGTAATATTTCATTTTAACGAAAAATCAGTTTTTAACAACCACTTAGTGGTTTCACTATTCATCAAAAATTGATGTTTTTCAGAATAAGGCCAAAATTTCACCCTAAGCTATAATTGATATTCTGAATTCAAAAATGATGTCTATTTAACAAAATTCCAAACATATAAGTAGCATTAATTAATTTTATAATTAATTCCCGCTGTTACAACAAATAGCGTGTTTTTAAGAAACAATTTATATCAAAAGATTGGCAATTGTTTATGTCCAATTTCAATGTTAAATTAATTATAATGACCACCATTGGATAAAATGGTAAAAATATATTCTAATTATAATTTATAACCACTAAATAGTATAATTTATTACTATAAATTATTTGGATTAAAAAAGTTGTTTTTAAGTATTTTTCACTATTCATAAAAAATTGGAAGTTCTCAGAAAAATACCAAAAATTCAACATAGGCTAATTTCGATATTCCAAATCCAAAAATGAAGTCCATTTTGATAAATAAAATTTATAGAATTTCAAAAAGTAGGTATTACTATTCACAACGGCTAGTTTAATTAGTTGTGGTGTGTGTTAGAGCTCGAGGTTGCGTACAACACACGATATTACATTATTCGAAGGGAAACGTACCATGGAAGCTTGGGGTGTTACATTCTCCCCTCCTTCAAATAATTGTATCCTTGCAATTTCTAGGGTATTACTGCATAAAGAGACTCAGGTGGTTCTTCATCATAAGTTCCTCAGGTTCCCACGTTGCCTCTTCCATTTTATGATTTCTCCACAAAACCTTTACCAGACGAGTCGTCCGGTTTCTCAGCACCTGCTCCCTCACATCAAGAATTCTGATGGGCTCTTCGCAATAAAATAGATCAGGTTCCAGTTCTAATTCCTCATAGGTAAGTACATGTGTTGGGTCGGGCATGTATTTTCTCAATAGCGATATGTGGAAAACATCGTGAACTTTGGAGAGATTTGGCGGCATCGCCAAACGATAAGCTACAGCCCCAATACGATCTAGAATTTCGAAAGGTCCGATGTACCTGGGACTCAACTTACCCTTCTTACCAAAACGTATAACTCCCTTCCATGGAGATACTTTTAGGAAAACATGATCTCCCACCTGAAATTCCAAAACCTTTCTTCTGTTATCGGCATAGCTCTTCTGCCTACTTTGAGCTGATTTGATGTGGTTTTGGATTACCTTCACCTTTTCCATTGTTTCTTCCACCAGTTCTGGTCCCACAAGTTTTCTTTCACCAACGTCATCCCAACAGGTTGGTGTACAACATCTCTTTCCGTATAACGCTTCATAAGGTTCCATCTGAATGCTTGAATGGAAGCTATTGTTATAGGAAAATTCTACCAGTGGTAAATATTGATCCCACATACCCTGAAAGTCAAGAGAGCATGATCTTAACATGTCTAATAAGGTTTGAATAGTCCGTTCTGATTGTCCATCTGTTTGAGGGTGATAGGCAGTACTCAAATGAAGTTCAGTATCCAAGGCCTTTTGAAGACTTTTCCAAAATCTTGAAGTAAAACGAGGATCACGATCAGAAACAATCGATAGGGGTACTCCATGAAGTCTTACAACTTCATTAATATATAGTCTTGCTAGACGTTCAAGTGGTAGATCCTCCCTTATAGCCAGAAAATGTGCTGACTTAGTAAGACGATCAACAATGATCCATAATGCATCATTTCTTCTAGGAGTCTTTGGTAGTCTGATGACAAAGTCCATCGTAATATTATCCCATTTCCACTCAGGTATGGGAAGAGGTTGCAATACTCCACCAGGATGTTGCCTTCCAGCTTTCACTTGTTGACAAACCATACACCTCGACACAAAATCCGCAATCTCCCTCTTCATATTGTCACACCAAAAATGTTCCTTCAAATCTCTATACATTTTGGTGCTCCCAGGGTGTATATAGAAATTGGAACTATGACCATCATCCAGCAATTCCCTTTTTAGATCAGGTATATCGGGAACACAAAGTCTCTTCCCGAATTTCAAAATTCCATCCTTATACACAAATTACCTCAATCTTCCATCATTCACATCTTTAATCTTCTTCTGAAATTCTTCATCATTGGTCTGAGAACTCTTAATCCTTTCTAGTAATGATGGTTTGACAACCATTTGAAAAAGCATTGATGTTTCACCTTCCCTAGTTATTCCCATGTCCATATTCACTAGATCCATGAAAATTGGATCCCTTTCAATTCTCATCACATTCAAAACTCCATGGTCTTTTCTACTCAAAGCATCTGCCACCTTGTTTGCCTTCCCCGGGTGGTAATGTATCGTGCAATCATAATCCTTGAGTAGTTCAAGCCATCGCCTTTACCTCATGTTGAGTTCTTTTTGTGAGAAAATATACTTCAAACTCTTGTGATCTGTATAAATCTCACATTTTTCACCATAGAGGTAATGTCTCCATATCTTTAAAGCAAAGATCACAGCTGCTAACTCAAGATCATGAGTAGGATAGTTTTTCTCATGAATTTTTAGCTGTCGTGATGCTTAGGAAATAACCTTATCATTCTGCATAAGGACACAACCAAGTCCTTTCTTCGATGCATCACTATAAATAACAAACCCATCATTCCCCGATGGTAGAGTCAATACAGGGGCATTGACTAATCATCTCTTCAGTTCTTCAAAAAATTCTTCACACTCTTTTTTCCAGACAAATTTAATCCCTTTACGCGTGAGATTTGTCAATGGGTTAGCCAATCTGGCAAAATTCTGGACGAAACGTCGATAATAACCTGCTAAACCAATAAAACTGTGTATCTCAGTTATACTTGTCGGTGCTGGCCATTCTTAGATTGCCTTGGTTTTAGAAGGATCAACGGAAATTCCATCCTTAGAGACAATATGGACAAGAAAAGAAATCTCCTGAAGCCAGAATTCACACTTGCTAAATTTCCCATATAATTCATGTCTTCTAAGAGTCTTCAGGATAATGCGTAAGTGATTTTCATGATCTCCGTGGCTTTTAGAGTATACAAATATATCATCAATAAATACCACTAAAAAGTCATCAAGATATTCCTTGAAAACTCTATTCATTAGATCCATGAAAACAGAGGGTGAATTAGTCAATCCAAAAGGCATTACTGTAAACTCGTAATGCCCGTACCTTGTTCGAAATGCTTTCTTTGGAACGTCTTCCTTCTTCACACACAACTGATGGTATCGAGACCGAAGGTCAATCTTTGAAAAGTATTGAGCTCCATGCAGTTGGTCAAACAAATCATCAATGCGAGGTAGGGGATACTTGTTCTTTATTGTTATAGCATTGATCTCCCTATAGTCGATGCACAACCTCATAGATCCATCTTTCTTCTTAACAAAAAGAACAGGGGCTCCCCAAGGAGAAACACTAGGGAGAGTAAATCCCATATTACTCAATTCCTCTAGTTGTTTCTTTAGTTCAACTAATTCCATAGTGGCCATTCTATAAGGGGTCTTCAATATGGGCCTTGATCCAGGAATTAAATCAACGGAAAACTCAACTTCTCGTTTTGGAGGATGTCTAGGTAAATCTTCCAGAAACACATCAACATATTCTATCACAATAGGTACATCCTCCATTTGAAAATTCCTTTCCTCACCCTCAGTAATTTCCTTCTCTTCATCCCCAATAATTGAATTTAGTTGAGCTACTGGGGGTGGATCTAGATAAGAATTATGTGGCAACGATTCTGCTCTAAAGATAAGGTGTTCCTTATCATCATCATCAAGAATCGTAACCTCTTTCCTCTTACAATAAATTTTTTCATCATGGTCCGAAAGGCAATCCATACCGAGGATTATATCAAATTCAATCATGGGTATGACGATGAGATCATCAGGTAAAGAACATTTAGGTGCTCTAATGGGAACTAATTGACAAAACTTTGTTGCAACAATACTTCCCTTAGGGGTTTTGATCGTCAACTCCCTTGTTAAATCAAATTGGAATTATCTAATTTTCTTAGCAAACTGGGATGATATGAAACAATGCTATGATCTAGAATCAAATAATGCATTTTCTAAACTTGAGGAAACCATTAAATTACCTGCCACCACGTCTTTCAGAGCTTCCACCTCAGCAGTAGTGATAGCATAAGCCTGGCCCTGATCCCTTGGCCTCTTCTGAGGTAAGTTCCCCTGACGCTTAGGACATTCATTTCCATAATGTCCCTTCTCTCTACAATTATAGCATTCCACGTTGACAACCACTTTCTTTCCCTTGCATTCATGAGCTTTGTGGCCTTTTTCACCACACTTGTAACATACTCCTTTTCCTTTTAGACAGGCACCAGGGTGCTTCCTACCACAATTATCAGAGGGTGTAAATTCATTTCTACCCTTCTTCCCTGTTTCATTATTTCCTTTCCCAGAGTTTTCAGCGGATCTCTTCTTATCTTGCTTTGATTTAAAGTCATAAGACTTAGAGAATTCCTTTTCTGTCTTGATAGCGCACGAGACAATACCTTCGTATGAAGAGAAGGTTTGTGATACTAAATCTCGATGGAGAAATGGTTTTAACCCATCAAAGAAATGATCAGTCTTACTTCTTGGGTTACGTATGTAATCTGCAGCATACCTTGCTAACCTTGTAAAGTTAGCCTCATACTTTGCGACATTCTCATCCTCCTTCTGCCTCAGACTCAGAAATTGCCTTTCCATATCCGCTCGATGGTCTCGAGGAAAGTATTTTTCTAAGAACAGCTCTTTGAACTCCTACAATTCCATGTTTGTTAATTCATCATCTTCCTTTGTGTTTTGAATTAGTGACCACCATTGATCGGCATCTCCAGTGAGGTGGTAAACTGCCATGACAACTTTCTCCCTTTCACTACTCCCCAAGGAATGGAATATTTTCTCTAAGGAATTTATCCATTGCTCAGCTACTATAGGATTTGTAATCCCATTGAAGGTTGGTGTTTTTTGCCTCATGAAACGGTCTAGCATTGATCCTCCACGTTGCGGATCAGGGTGCTCCATACGAGTAAGGTTGTTATTCATAACCTGTGTGAGTTGTCCCAGTACGGTGAGAAGCTGATCAGCACCAGTTGTATCACTAGCTCCACCATAATTATCTTGAGCAGGAGGGCAATCCCTACACAGAGTGTGTGCATTGATACGGTTTATATTCCTTCCACTAGGCACCATTTCTAAATAATGGCATAAACTAGATTAGTTTATGAATCAAAATACATAATTCCATACTTGTAAAACACTTAACATAAATTGAACTAATTATGGATATAATCCATAATTATAAAAATGTTTTCTTTAAGGAAATATATACTCGTAACCCTTCATAGTGGTTTGTAATGAAAATGGGAATTATCCTAAGCATATTCCCCGGGAGTGTCGTAACCAAGAGTGCAGCAAGGCCCGTTGTCATGCACCAGTTCCCGTTCGAGTATAGCTCAAAGCGGTGTTTTCAGGTTTTACCCCTAGGTACATCTGTGCCAGAGCCGCGTCTACCTACTCGTATCCAGACAGGGATGTATTACTCTGAAATCTCACAAAATCTCTACAATACCAAAATTTTAGGAAGCTCTTCTATACTAATCCTCAAAGTTCATCTTAGGTCTACGTGCTCTAATCAGAGTTTGTCTAAATATAGCTTCCAAGGTTTGTACTAAAATTCCTCTGATAACAACTGTAACGCCCCAACCCCAGCTTCCCAGAGTCGGTGCATTACTTCGTAACATTGGCATGATCACAAAAGATCACGTCTCGAAAGACCGATTAGTTTAGTAGCCTTGAAACACTAGATACATTCATAAAAATTACATTACATCATAAAAATGAAAACTACAATAACATGGTCTCCCTAGTCCACACTCATATCCTCACTGACTATTCTTGCAAGTTAGTCATAATACACTTCTTCACATCCTGGGAAAAATAAAACATTGAAAGGGGTGAGCTCAAATGCTCTGTAAGGATAACAATATAGCGGAAACTTTCATAAGAAAACATAAGCATTTAAGGCAATGTATAACTAAAACAAAAGCCTTATTGAACTTGAACATCAGCATAATTTGGAAAAAGTAAAATAAAATAATTCCATTACTTACTCACATGGATATTCTACTAGACGAATAATCACATGAAATATCAATAACCACTTTCATAATGATGGAATGTATAATGCCAGACATTCTGAAACATTTTGTCAAGGCCTCGGCCAAGACGTATAAAACGATTAAGGCCTCGGCCAAAACCATAAATCAAATTGGGAAAGGGCCTCGGCCAATTCCACGTCTAGTTGTCTCATGAGACCTACCGATGCATCGAGGAGCTATAGCGGGCTCCACCCGTCACTTATTAAGTCCAATACATTCCTCATATGAATAGGATTAAACATAACCTAAATATTCGTATTAAAACTAGCATACGAAATGTCAACAGTTTCTCCATAAACTATGGATGGTATAAAAATAACACATCCACAGTCAAATGTTTCACAAAATGATCAATGGAAGTTTTGTATCATAAATCAATTTCAAATAAACTTAAAACCCATCAAAGGATGTTGACATCGATGAAATCAAAGCTATTTGAGAGAAATATCTCTCCTTTTTGAAATCATTTAAAAGTCCCATAATTATAAAATAATAGATTTACTTTGAAAATGTTATTATAAGCTTGTAAGGGAAGCTTCGACAAAGTAATAATGGAGGAAAATAGCCGCACCCGCTGTATAAGTTAAAAAAACATTCTTACTTTAAATTTGTCAAAAAGGTCAAAAAGTACATTGTTTGGAAAACGACGGTAAGATTCCTTTCAAAAACGTATAAGGGTATAAATGACTTTAACCCATTTTCCATTTAATAGTAAATTTTTTTTGAAAGACATTTTTAAGAAACATGGATGTGGATGATAACGAGGTCCCAGTAGATAATTATGTATAAACAACCTTGGATAATGAAGAGGTTGTGAAGTAAACCCTTACCTTGTAATTTTCCTTGGTTGGGGTAGGTTAACCTCCTGTATAATGGTGAAATAATTTTTATTAAATTATACAAGAATTATATACATTCATATGATATCATATATGATCTTTTAACATTGCTTTGTTAACAATATCTTAGATTTATCGTTGTTTCGGGTGTTAACTTACTCGTTTTCTTTTATATGTTTTGTTAAATAAGTCGTGTTTTTCATGGATAGGTTGTATCTTATTCATATACAGAATTATATCATTTCCTTAAACATTATTTTTAAATCATCAAATGATAATTATACTTGAATGGATACGACGGAGAATGAATCTCATCGCGTTCGTGGAGACGGTAGTCCGTACGTACGCACGAGCGACAATATCATTATTTTGATATTAAAATAATATATAATTGGATAGTATATCATATATAAAGAATCATTATCATGTTATATTTATTATTTAAATGAATTAAATATCATTATTATACCCATCTAAAATAATAATATATTGAATAACAATTACACCACGACGTGGAGACGGTAAGCCGTGTGTACGCACGCATGGTGATATGTCATTCAAATGATGGGTAGAATACTGAATATGGTTGTTCCATATTTATAATAACATCACAGTATATATAAGATACTGGAGTTATAATTTTATAATTGAAATAATAAACAAAGAGGGAGTGGAAGAAGAAAGAAACTTGAAAGAGGGTGATGAAAATGTTACCTCTTCTTCGGGTTCTTCCTTTTGATTTGATCAAAAGGACTCCTTAGGATGGCTTTCTGACTAAAGTAAAGCTTCTAGGATGAAGAGAGAGAAGTTGGGAGAGTATTTGGGCAGATTTTGGCCGAACCAAAAGGCTTGAAAGTGTGAATAATGTGGTAGAGGTGGGGGCCTTTTATAAGAGGAGATGAAGGGCTCTTTTGGAAAGATTGAAATGTTACATTATTATACAATGCTTTTCGGATTCTAAAGGTCCCACACTTATATAATTCGTGGATAATGTGATAAGGGTTCTAAAGCTACCCATCCAATAGTCTTTGGACAACTGTATGCCTTGGATTTTACATTATCTTTTCATTTTATTAAAATCGTTAAATAATGAGGTCATCACTGCATCATAATGATGTCATAAATAATTTAATTTATTTAATGTCTAAAAATTATAAAAAAACTACTATGATGTAGAATATCTTTTTATCTTTCTAATGAATATTTATAGTCAAAACTTGGACTTGTGTAACCCCACTTAAAAACTGTTTTAGTAAAACAACTCATGTTTGTGTCAATTTAATTTTAATGTTAAATAAATATATATTAATGTCATTTTCCAACCAAAGTGGCACCATGGGGTCCCCAAGTTGACCCATGGGTTGTATTGGTCGTCAATTACTCATCCAATAGGAGTAGGACAAGTTTCAAGCTCATCTCATATTATTAAAACATTATTTTTACCTTAAACTACACTAATTACCTCTAATCGCGATTAAGAACTTAAAAGTTACTATTCACCAAAAATTATTTTAATCTCATTGAACCACATTTTACTTCTTAATGACAACCATGTATGTCGGATTTTTGAAAATCAAAGCACAGAAGTGGTAATATTTCATTTTAACGAAAAATCAGTTTTTAACAACCACTTAGTGGTTTCACTATTCATCAAAAATTAAAGTTTATCAGAATAAGGCCAAAATTTCACCCTAAGCTATAATTGATATTCCGAATTCAAAAATGATGACTATTTTAAAAAATTCCAAACATATAAGTTGCAATAATTAATTTTATAATTAATTCCTGTTGTTACAACAAATAGCGTGTTTTTAAGAAACAATTTATATCAAAAGATTGGCAATTGTTTTTGTCCAATTTCAATGTTAAATTAATTATAATGACCACCATTGGATAAAATGGTAAAAATATATTCTAATTATACTTTAAAACCACTAAATAGTATAATTTATTACTATAAATTATTTTAATTAAAAAAGTTGTTTTTAAGTTTTTTTCACTATTCATAAAAAATTAGAAGTTCTCAGAAAAATACCAAAAATTCAACATAGGCTAATTTCGATATTCCGAATCCAAAAATGAAGTCCATTTTGATAAATAAAATTTATAAAATTTCAAAAAGTAGTTATTACTATTCACAACGGCTAGTTTAATTAGTTGTGGTGTGTGTTAGAGCTCGAGGTTGCGTACAACACACGCTATTGCAATATTCGAAGGGAAACGTACCGTGGAAGCTTGGGGTGTTACATTCTAGGAACTTTACGTAAACTTGATTATCACCTTCCATGTTTTTATTAATTATATGGATTTTTTTTATTTAATCAAAATCGATGGAAGGGGAATTAATTGTGTTATAAAATTATAAAATGTCAATTGTTAAATGGGTAAATCCCTTGGAAGCATTTGGGTAGATGATCTTGATGAATTAGTGGTAATACCTCCATTATTATTTTTATTGTTAGGATTAATCCATTAATATTTCAAAGGAAAAAATGCTAAAGGGAATTGTCGATCATTACATTTCACTCTTCCTTACATCATGTGTTGAGCATGCCATCTCTTGATTAAATACATGTATCTGGGAGATGGGAATGATGCTTCAAATCTCTTATGTATCAGTGGGTGGGTCATGAAGTCTCCCTCCATGTATCATGACTATTGACCATGAAAGCTAAAATTAATTTCGGGATTCAGGGGAATATAACATCTACTAGAACCTATTGTATATTTTGACTAGTAATTGATTCTTTAGTTATTCCTCCGGTCCATCTAAAACATAGTATCAAGGTATAATCCTACATAAGTCCTCACATACATGGTGAATACATGATGGTATATTTTATAGAAATAGTATATATATAATAATTGTATTTATTTATATATAGGGTTAATGATAAGACTCTTACCATGTAATAAGTAGATGCATGTAGAGATAGCCATGTGTCTTGTAGGAACAAGAGATGGCATTAATTTAGTCATTTATTATTTTATATTACTATATTACATGCACATTTTTGTTTCTAGGTACACAGGTTATAGTATTTGTAGACATCATTAGTGGGGGCCTATTGGATGTTTCTTTGACAATATACTTGGTTTGCCATTGGTACCTGAGTAGATTACTTGTCTATTATTATGGGTCAGGGAATGTGATATACAACTTATGTTTCATTCTTTTCACTATTTTCATGGAGCATGGGAGCATAGGACCGAGAATTTGATTATGATTCTATGTGAATATTATTTTGTAATTCTTGTATTATTCAATAGAATTTTGAATATACATGTCCCAGTTTACCCATTTTTATATATTTTTATATAATGAAATATTTTTATGAGAATCATCCTTTTTAGTTTGATATTATTATATTTTCTTGATTATTTACCCTCCCTCATTTAATATTTTGTTAAGATATTTGATATTCCATCAATTTACATACTCTTCCATTTTTTTATTCTTATAACTATTACCAAGTTTAGCATTTTGATATGGTGATATATTCTCTACAATATACCATCTTAGAACATTACTTCTAGTCAGTAGCCATATGTTTTTGGAGAGGCACACTTGGATCCTTCTGACCCTTTAGATTGTTGTCCTGGTTTAAAGGAATCTGGGTTGTGACATTACATTTAATAACACAACCTGATCATCTTTTTCTTTTTAATTTATCTACGTACTCACTATTGGTCCTTTCAACATTTTTTTTTCAAACCCACTTGAGTAATAAAAAAATACATTGCATGGTTAGCCCCCATTGTTAGTACAAACTATAAATAAACTTTTATAATGGACTAAAACTCCTTCTAGATAAATTTCACAAATTTATCATATAGTATTCTTAGTCGTGCGACAAAACCATGCATGTAAATAGGTTCCCTATGTTTTGGATTCATGTATGGAATACTATTTAGTAGAATATATAGAGAAACCATGTAATATATCTAGTTTTTTTATATTAAAAAACTACCATCCCCCATATATATGCTCTAATACCTCTCTCGTCACCAATATTCATAGATGTATCTAGTGAGTTTGAGGTTCATACATAACAATCCCCAAAAACTATTTTTTGACCCTAACTCATGCGATTTTTAGGAAAATATTTATGTATTATAGTTTTCATCCTTCTAATCCTCACATTCCCTCTCATATTTATTGTTCATTCTTATCACCCTTAATCTATTCTATTGTAGGTCAATCCCTGGGTGGGATTTTGTCATAATTATTTGAGACATTATTTTATTGGGTTGAATACTCTTATTCATGGACCACTTAACCATATATTTGACTCTAAACAAATTTACATTTTGATTCAAGTTATATTCTCCCCTTGCTTGTTTCTTTAATTTTACAACAATTGATTTATTTTCTTTTAAATATATATTTCTCTATATAATGATATCATTGTTAATTGTTATGTAATTTTAAATGATAAAATTAGTTTCCAATATATTTTTCATTGAATTAATAGAGAATGTCACAACCTTCCATGACATTCAGTCATGGTTATCCCTATTTTTTACCATATCTTCACTTTATTTTATATTTCATTATTTTTTTCTTATGTAATTATGTAGCTTTTATCCTTTTTCTCAGCATCATTATTATTGAAAACAAGTTTAGGAAATACATCCTTATTATCCCATAAAATTATGAAACTTGTTTATTGAGTTCTAGAGGATAGTATGTGGCTGTCTAATGTTAATGAAAAACTTTGTTACATTATCCTTAAATAATAAAACTATAGATAGATCCACTATACTAGGATAAATAATAATTTATCAAACCGTGTGTCATCACCAGACGCATAGAATGGGGAAATAGTTGGAAAACATTTTTCCAAACCATTTGGCCCAACCATGTGACCATAATTTCATAATGTGATTTTTAAAAAACCACAATCATATAAGATTATCATGATTTTTTTATATTATGATTCTGCACTAGGTGACTCATCTTGGAGATTATGCATACTTCTTAACACCTGGTGATTGATTTCAAATGATCCACTAGTGTTATATCTAAATTTTTTCATGGTATAACACCATTAATCATTTTTCATTTATATCCTCTACTTTTTACATGAATTAAACCTAATAATTAGGATTTTGAGTATATATCTTTTATTTAAACATTAAATAAATGGATTCATATATATCTATCATAGATTTTGATATATTTTAGGGATCATTATTTTTTGTTTCCAATATATGGTAATCATTATGGTATGGAATTTATATAATTTATTTTTTCCTAAAAATAAAAAAATTATATATTCATAATTTGGAAGTAATGGTTTGGGGTTAACTATCATTTTAAAGATCACTTATTCCATGTTTTTTATATCGATCACATGGAAATTTTTAAATACCTCATTTTCTGGGCTAGTGATGACTGTTGTACTTTTATTATAATCCATACATGCTTGATCATTTGTTCACATTAATTTTCAATTATTAATGGTATGATATATCATTTATGAAAATGTGAATATAGTTTTCTCTTTATTGAGTGGTTTCCCACTTGTATTAATATAATGAATGTTTCATTTCGATGAATTTTTTGTATTGTTTTATAAATTGGATTTCAAAATATGAAATGGGGGGTTTGGAATAATTTTTGAAATGTTATAAATCCTTTAGATATTTTTTGAAATTATAAATAGATATAATCCTAGTGTACATTGGAGTGAGGCCATATAAATAATGTTTCCATAATTCAGGTGTAATTACACTTTGAGGTAATCCTCATATCCTTTGGTAATAATGGTTAGGGGTATTATATATGACATCTTATGGGGAAATTACATATTAGGTTACTCAACCTTTCTATTTGTTGTTAGGTTTGTTAATGGTTTAGTGCAAACTAGTCATTATTGATCATTTTACAAGAAAAATACATGTCGAAAACATAAGATTTCGTCGAGGTACTTCCAATTGTACATATCATTAATATATTTTAAATATGAATTCATTGAAAATGGTAAATGTAATATTTTTATTCATGTTGGAAACATTTATTTATTAATTTTTTTATAATCATCTAAAATTGTAAATTCCCGTGTTTTATATTAAATTATTAATAATTGTATAGAATGCCTCATTATAATTAAAACCTATCATATTTCGATTATTTTTTAAAAGAGTGTTTATAAAACCCATACTTCGATCCTATTAGGCTTGCTCAGTTCACACATGGAACACAACAATGGGGTTGTTTATAGCTTGTTATATCATAAGTATGAAAGGGCTTGAAATAAATAATAAATTTTGTGTAAATGTATTATCTGGGATTGGGGCTTAGAAGTGATTCTTTTAGATTTAGTCCACTTAATAGGTGTAGATGTCGATTGTTATAATTTTTAATTTTTTCCTTATTTAAAATATACATGGTTTTTGTTTTGATTTTATTTTATGTAATGTTTATCTATTATTTGATCATTTCTTGGTATATATACCAATTTATATCTTATATTTCACTGTAGTTGTTACATCTAGTTATGTAATATTATTCCGAAAGATTGTTTTTGGATTCATAGGTGCCTGACCCCAACCCATGGTGATCAACAATTCCCATCATGTGTTGTTTAAAATAATCATTCAAATATGATTTATGGGTCTTCTAGGTAAAATGATGAAAAATTAGTACATGGTTTTCTAATCATATTTATATTTCAATTATTGGTAAATATGATAATCGACTACTGATACATAAGTGTTATTTTTTACATTGGGATTTTAGAAAACTCTCACTAGGAAATGCCCTACGATACTATGGGATGATGGGAAATAATCCCTCTATTTTTTGTTTTGGCTTTAAATAAGTTATTTTATGATGTGTCATTAATTCAAACTGATTCTTCTCCCATTCCTGATAGACTATTTTCATTATGTGATATAGTTTCATGCCACCAAAAATAGTTCATCATATTCCTTATGAGGTACTTTTAGATGATTCTTTACAGGGGAACCCTCTAATTGATAAAACCCATGTGGATATTATATTAAATTGAATTCTTATTATGGAACAACATGTATATTTTTTCTAAAACTCGACTTGTGAGGTGAAACCAAGGGCTATAGTAGAATAAGATCATAATCATGATTTCCTCTACTCGAAGACATCATACATTAATGGAACCAATTTCCCACTAAAATAGTATAACATATTGCATATAATATCTTAGATTCTTCACTTCATGATTACTCTAGACAATTTAAATGAGAATTTTTACACTTTTATACATGATAGGTCAAGAAAATTATAGTGGTAAATGGAGGCCTATGAAATCAACAAGAATGATTTTGTTGTATAATATTAAATAACATATTATTTAGTAGTTAGTGCTATAATACATGAATACATATAATTCTATGGAGTTTCACTGAATTTTGTAAGATGATTACTCAGGGATTAGTTTTGGTAATAATTTTTTAAATATTCTATTTTAATCCTAATTTTCTAAAAACGACACGTTGATGACGTAGAGATTTAAGATTGGAAATTGACTGGAAATACATTATTTAGTCCTTATGTATAATAATTTCTCACAACCAAAGGAAGTAGATAGATAATTAATGGTAGATCATCTTGAAGTAATGTTGGTTTTGTATGTATATCTTCCTCATCCCAGTGAAACCTTTGAAAACATAAATATAAATAAGAGGAATTTGAACAAGACATGTAACACCCCAGGTAAATAAAGAATATGACATTTTTATATTTATCCATATTTGGGAATAAAATATTAATATTACTTTAAAGGGGACGCTATGCTAGATGGCGTACCCAATACGCAACAATGAGTTTTTTGGGAATCTTACGTTGCACTCTAATAAAAAAATAATATTATTTTAAATGGTAGTTAAGGCCTAGCCATTGTAATCGCGGGAATGAACAGAACTAACTACAAAATGATTATATATGTTTTTCAAATATTTTTACTCTTTACAATAAATGTTAGAGGATTAAAAATGCGAATGAATCCAATTTTAAACGTAAACATTCTAATATTCATTAAAAGGTCGATTAACCGCCTTTTGATGGAAAACAACTTTTAAATCCAATTTTTGACAATTTTATGTGTTATATTTGACAAAATAAAATTTTTCTTTAGAATCGAGACATTAAAATTTACTTTGTGCAAAGATTTGGTATATTTTCAATAAAGTTCATTTTTTAATGAATAGTGAAAAATGTTGTATTTTAATTCAAAACCACTTTTTAATCTAATTTATTTATATGATTAGATTATATTTTGAATTTGTTTTAAAGTTCAATTAGAATATATTTTTTACCATTTAATCCAATTGTGGTCATTGTAATTCATTTCACTTTGAAATCGGATTTAAACTAGTGTCAATCTTTTGATTCTTATTGTTTCATAAAAACACGCTATTTGCTCTGACCGTGGGAATTAATTATTAAATTAATTAATTCAACGTATATGATTTTAATTTTGTAAAATAGACTTCATTTTTGAATTCCTAATATCAAATATATCTTAGGGTGATGTTTTGGTATTTTTCTGAAGAACTTCAATTTTTGATGAATAGTGAAACCACTAAGGGGTACTTATAAAAACTGATTTTCCGTTTAAATGAAATTTTACCACCTATGTGTTTTGAATTTAAAAATTCTGACATACATTTTTTTCATTATAAAGTAAAATGTGGTTTAATGGAATTAAAATAATTTTTTGGTGAATAGTAACTTTTAAGTTTTTAATCGCGATTAGAGGTAATTAGTGTAGTTAAAGGTAAAAATAATATTTTAATAATATGAGATGAGCTTGACACATGTCCTACCCTTATTGGACGTGTCATGGGTGACCAATACAATCCATGGGTCATCTTTGGGACCCCTTGGAGCCACTTTGGAAGGAAAATGACATTAATATCTTTTTATTTAATGTAAAGGTAAAAATGACACAAACATGAGTTATTTTACTAAAACAATTTTTAAATGGGGTTATACAAGTCATCATTTTGAATATAAATAGTAATTGGAAATATAAAAAGATTTCCTAAATCATATTATTTGTTTTATAATGTTTAGACATTAAATAAATTAAATTATTTATGGAATCATGATGATGCAGCGATTACCTCATTATTTAACGATTTAAATAAAATGAAAATATAATTTAAACTCTAAGACCTACACTTGTCAAAAACCTATTGGATGGGTATATTTAGAACCCCTATCACCTTATCCTAGAATTATATCAATGTGGGACCTTTTAAATCCGAAACTCATTTGAAAATAAAGTAACATTTCTTTACTTTCCAAGAGTGCCCCTCCTCTCCTCTTATAAAAGGCCCCCACCACTATCACCTTACCCGCACCTCTCAAGCCTTTGGTTCGGCCAATATCTGCCCATTTTGTCTCTCCACATTTCTCTCTTACTCCTAGAAGCCTCAATTTGGGCAGAATTCATCCCATGGAATCCATTGAGCTCAAATCAAAAAGAGTTATCCGATTTTAAGGTAATGTCTTCACTTGTGTTCTTTTGTTTTATTTTCCTTCTCCAACCCCCTAAACTAATTTTATTCATTTCTTTTGTAACAACTCTAGTATCTACAATATACTAGGATGTTGTTATAATAATAATTCTAGTTACACATACACACACCTACATCTAATGGTTAAAGAACATACTGTTTCTGTGGATGGCGAATTTCTGCCTCACGAAACGATGATTGTTCAACACTCATATAACACCTTCAAAGGTGCCCATTAAGATGACACTATATTTATATATGATATATAATATGTTTATGTTTTACATAATCTTCTTATTTTTCTTTTTTGGAAAACCTATATGGTTTCCATTGTGGCTAAACACGATAATTTCATTTTAGGAAGTGCAGACTACCGCCCCCTCAAAGTGATTTGATTCGTTAATGCCATATGTGGGATGTATAAAGGATGGATTTTAATTTATTATATATGATGTATGTTACATATAAATTATGTATATAATTCTGGAATTATAATATACATACCTCTCATTTAGTTTTAATTCCATTAATATGACATAGAAATGAAAGTTGCGTTCATGCGTACGTATGGGTTACCGTCTCCAGGAACAGTGCAATTCATTTCTTACCTCTAAATGATTATGTAATATTATAAATAAATTTATATTCTGGATATATATGATATATATGATATCCAAATGATGAAAATCATTCTGGATATAATGATCCTTTGACCACACGAACAACATGTAATTGTAAGAAGTCCACTTTTGACATAAGAACCAAATATCGACAAAACAAACATTATTAACTTAAATGATTACATAATGTTTATAACATGGAAATAAGTGATACAAAAGTAATAATGAACATTAAAAAGGTTCTTAATCAAGTATAAATTAACTCAAGTTTATTATTCAGGATGTTAAAGAATGATCGAGTCAAGTTGGACCCGAGGTAAGGGATCCAACCTCTGTCTATCTTTTTAAGTACTCTCTTTTATGTAATTTATTATAAGATCATCATTATTATGTTTTGGGATGTTATTTTTTATTAATGATACTACAATTTTTTGTTCATATTATTAGAGAACATATTTGATCCCATAAATCCATTTTTGGAAGTTTTATGTGGTGTCGTTAGGCTGCCGAGTTTTCGTAAGGGATTTCCATCTCACATTTATTCCTGTGAGATTGATGCTACATTTTCCACCATTTTACTTTGAGTGGTGTATTTACTGGCCATTATTCTACTCTTGGTGTAATATAATTTCTTTTGTGGGTATTTACATCATTTTTTTGTAGTCCTTCTTTCATGGGGTGTACGTTTCGAAAGTTACCCTACTCGGTAAGGTGACCTTTCACCCTCCTCTTTTTAAAAGACTTATTTTGTTATGTCTTTTAATTCACATAATATTTTGTTGGGATATGTTCTTCTATATCCTTATTGATGTAAATTTATGTCCAAGTGATAATATAACCTTTTTATCTCTCATCAACTCTTTTGCTGAATTTTGTAGTGACGTCGTTAGACTGTCGAATTTTTGTAAGGGAACTTCTTAACCCAATTTTGATTCTTTGGGAACAACTTGTACTCCTTGAATATGTCGTTCTATGAATATGTGTGAATGTCATCCGATTGTTTTACACTTAATATACACTTATATTTTGTGTATTAGTTTTTCACACATAATTATGTAATTGATTTATCCTTAATCCAAGGATACCGTCTTTGTATGGGACTTCGTCTCAATCTCAATTCATTGAGGCATATTTTGTTTTATACACAACCTTCTTTTATATGGTGTATAAACACCTTTGACTTTTACATTTATCCAAAATGAATCTTTTTTATACGAAGCGTTTTACTAAATGAAAGAAGGGAATGTTTTTGTCGTACGTATGCGGTGACAACGACTTCTCCACCGCCATGACCATTATTTGAGTTTAGGCTTCCTCTAAAAGCCATAACTTCTTTTTAAAAGAAAAAAATACCATGTTTTACTTTTCTTTTATTTCTGTATTGAAAATGGTTTTTATAATGTTTTTATATCAATGTGTTGTATTGATATCTTGTGATTGAAAAGTGAAAATGTTATGTTTCCTTTATGCATGTTTTATGTGATACGATTATGTTATGGTTCTTGGGCATTGTTATGAAGATGAGTGGTTCCGTGATAAATTAAGGGCAGGTGAGCCCGTTATAGCTCTCTAATGCATTGGGTAACGTGAAGGAGTAAAACGTTTAGGTTTATCCGAAGAGATTTATGGAATATACTGTGATGGGTATTCCAAACGTAACCAAGACAGTTACTCCCTACGTAAGAATGTTATGAATGCCTCAAGTTACCTTTATGTATTATGATTTCTATGATTTATTCATGATTTTAAGGGGTATTTTAAAGTGCTTATGTTTTATGGGTAATGTATGATTTCAGTCTTATGTATACATGTACGCATGTTTCCATTCCATATTATTATATCCTTTACTTAGCTTTTTTATGCTCATCCCAAGTTTTTGAAATGTTTTTCACAAGTCAAGGAAAATGTGCATGATATGATGATAGTTTCAAGGATGTGTCAAGAAAGAAACCATGTTTTATTTTAAACATGTTTCAGTTGATGGGGAAAAACCAATACTATCTTTTATGTAACCATTTTGTTTAAATGTGAAATGTAATTCATGATTTATGATCTAATTCTCTAAAACTCTAACCCAGAAAGGATCCTCAATGTGAATTATTAATTTAATTCAACATTAAGTAACGTTTAAGGATGGGGCCTTATAGTTGGTATCAGAGGCCAGTTTAGAAAACATTAGGGATTATGAGTTTTTGTTAGACACATGGTTAGTCCCTATATCTATTATTTCATTTGAATCCTTATTTTTTAACATTTCTTTTGGACAAGTAAAGTCAATTACGAATGTAAGGAGAAGGATCTCAAACAACATTCATATCTCTTACTGATGACATGCTTTCAATAATTATTGCAAAGTCATGTTCCGATGATTGTGAAACTTGTTCTAGCATACAACTCACTTGCAAGAAGTTGTTTGAGATATCAAAAACCTCCACTATACCTCGATATCATTGTGGATCATGGGTTGTTTTTAGACCAATAATAATTTCACAATGTTCTCATATTTTCATGAAAGGTAAATATTATCAAGGTATTTTCAAATATTTTACCTGATCACAAGAATTTGAAGCATATTATGATTTTAAAAATGGTGCTGAGGAAGGAGACCCTTGTGAAACCTATTTATATTTTCTTTTAAAATATAGTCTCTCATCACATACTTATAGTATTTTAAAATGACCAATAATATAAATTATCAACTCAAATTTTGTCGGACTATTTTATAGAAATCATGTTTTATCAGATGTTTTGGAATTATATGTCATACATGATTATTTTCCAAAACTGTTTTTCTGTGAACACCCATATGAACCATGTTGTACAAGGTGTATTTTGATGGAGGAAGCAAATGATTTTGAAGGATCTCTAAATCATTGTTGTAATGCATGGGACGTCTATCTACGTGAACAAGATGACGATGAAACCGAGTGGACTCCATGATCAAGGTATGCTGTTATTCATTTTGGGAATCGTTTTATTTTATCTTATGGTGGTGAAATAAGACTTAAAGAATTAGGATGTTGAGATCATAATGAATTTGGATGAAAATGAGAGGTATAAGGAAACTATTGAGGTTAAAACATGTAAGGGTTATTTTTGGAGTTTTATAAAAAGGACAACACTCAGACTGTGTGACAACCCGTCATGTCGGACAAAGCTGCGGGAATCGAACCCACAAGCAAAGTGCTACTTTTATTTATCACCAACCACTGGACTACATGAAGTCCCAGGTTAGTTTGACTGATTCTTTTTAGTTAGATGATTTTATGAATTAATAGTAAGTTGATTTTAGGTTATATATGGAAATTTATTAACCTATCATGGATGATATCTTATTAGGTTAATTACTTTTCAATACGAGATTTTAAGAGAAAATGATGTTGTTTGGAGATAAATGTTACGATTTAACTTAGAAGACTATGTGACTAAATCCTTCAAATATTTGGGTTTCAATCTTAGTTTAGATAATTTTATGGAAAAATTATTTATCTAATGGTCCTCGTTGAACTTTGGGTTTTGTTGGACAAATTGTGGAGATTAAGAATATATTTTCTTTTTATAAAGGGTTATCCTTTTCTGGATTATCTGATCATGTACTAAACCTTTTTTGTTTTGGTTTTGGTTAAAGTCTAAAGACATGGGAAGTATATAGTTCTCTTTTGTGTATTAGGTGATTCTCTATAGGTTGATTATAGTACTCTTAATGTGAACAAGTCTTCCTAAATACTCGTCTTTTGGAGAAAATATGAGTTTGTGTAATAAATCAAATAAAATTTGAAAGTCAACATGATAAGTGATTATGTTTCCTTATGAATAAATTCCCCAATAAAAAGAAACTTAATACAAAATTTTTTTCTATTAACTTTTCCTACTGGTGAATTGAATACCGTTTAACCCATCACAAGTTTGTGATTTTCTTGTGGTTAACTTTCTCCTAAACATGTTTTCTATCACTCTCCATCAGAACATGAACCTTTGTTTTCTCCTCCATGTCTATGTTTTCCTACATGGAATCCTAGTATGGGTTAACTCGGGTGACCTCTGTACTTCTCTTTCTTTATTTTAATGTGATTGTTTTACCGACTCTTTTTCCGATGTGGGACTTTCAATGGAGTTCCCAACCCCAGTTTTGAAATTATGAGGACGCAATTCCCAAAAGGGGGAAAAGATGTAACACCCCAGGTAAAAAAAGGAATATGAAATTTTTATATTTATCCATATTTGTGAATAGAATATTAATATTACTTTAAAGGGGACGCTATACTTGATGGCATACCCAATACGCAACAACGAGTTTCTTGGGAATCTTATGTTGCACTCTAATAAAAAAATAATATTATTTTAAATGGTAGTTAACGACCAGCCGTTGTAATGGCGGGAATGAACAGAACTAACTATAAAATGATTATATATTTTTTTCAAATATTTTTACTCTTTACAATAAATGTTAGAGGATGAAAAATGTGAATGAATCCAATTTTAAGCGTAAACATTCTAATATTTATTAAAAGGTCGATTAACCGCCTTTTGATGGAGAACCACTTTTAAGTCCACTTTTTGACAATTTTATGTGTTATATTTGACAAAATAAAATTCTTCTTTAGAATCGAGACATCAAAATTTACATTGTGTAAATTTTTGGTATTTTTCCGATAAAGTTCATTTTTTAATGAATAGTGAAAAATGATGTATTTTAATTCAAACGCAATTTTTAATCTAATTTATTTATATGATTAGATTATATTTTGAATAGGTTTTAAAGTTCAATTAGAATATATTTTTACCATTTAATCCAATTGTGGTCATTTCAATAAATTTCACTTTGAAATCGGACTTAAACTAGTGTCAATCTTTTGATACTTATTATTTCATAAAAACACGTTATTTGTTCTGACAGCGGGAATTAATTATTAAATTAATTAATGCAACTTATATGGTTTGAATTTTGGAAAATAGGCTTCATTTTTTAATTTGGAATATCAAATATATCTTAGGGTGATGTTTTGGTATTTTTCTGAAGAACTTCAATTTTTGATGAATAGTGAAACCACTAAGTGGTACTTATAAAGACTGATTTTCTGTTTATATGAAATTTTACCACCTCTGTGTTTTGAATTTCAAAAATCTGACACACATGGTTTTCATTAAGAAGTAAAATGCAGTTCAATGGAATTAAAATAATTTTTTGGTGAATAGTAACTTTTAAGTTATTAATCGCGATTAGAGGTAATTACTTTAGTTTAAGGTAAAAATAATGTTTTAATAATATGAGATGAGTTGACACATGTCCTACCCTTATTGTATGAGTCATGTACGACCAAGAAAATCCATGAGTCCACTTGGGGACCCCATGGAGCCTCTTTGGAAGGAAAATGACATTAATATCTTTTTATTTAATGTAAAAGTAAAAATGACACAAACATGAGTTGTTTTACTAAAACAATTTTTAAATGGGGTCATACAAGTCATAATTTTGACTATAAATATTAATTGGAAAGCTAAAAAGATTTCCTACATCATAGTATTTGTTTTATAATTTTTAGACTTTAAATAAATTAAATTATCTATGACATCATGATGATACAGTGATTACCTCATTATTTAACGATTTAAATAAAATGAAAATATAATGTAAAATCTAAGACCTAAACTTGTCAAAAACCGATTTAATGGGTATATTTAGAACCCTTATGACCTTATACTAGAATTATATCAATGTGGGACCTTTTAAATCCGAAACTAATTTTAAAATAATGTGTTATTTCTTTACTTTCCAAGAGTGCCCCTCCTCTCCTCTTATAAAAGGCCCCCACCACTATCAGCATACCCACACCTCTCAAGCCTTTGGCTCGGCCATGCTTTGCCCATTTTGTCTCTCCACATCCCTATATTACTCCTAGAAGCCTCACTTGGGGCATAAGTCTTCCCAAGGAAGCCTTTGAGCTCAAATCAAAAAGAGTTACCCGATTTTAAGGTAATGTCTTCACTTGTGTTGTTTTGTTTTATTTGTCTTCTCTAACCCCCTAAACTCTTTTTATTCATTTATTTTGTAAAAACTACAGTATCTTCAATATAATAGGATGTTTTTATAATAATCATTCTAGATACACTTACACACACCTACATATGATGGTTAAAGAATATACTGTTTCTGTGGATGGTGAATTTCTGCCTCACGAACCGATGATTATTCAACACTCATATAACACCTTCAAAGGTGGACATTAAGATGTCACTATATTTATATATGATATATATAATGTTTATATTTTACTTAAGATTCTGTATTTTTATTTTTTTTCATACCTTTATGGTTTCCAGTGTGGGTAAACACGATAATTTCATTTTAGGAAGTGCGGACTACCGCCCCCTCAAAGTCATTTGATTCGTTAATGCCATATGTGGGATGTATAAAGGATGAATTTGAAGTTATTATATATTATTTATATTACATATAAATGATGAATATAATTCTGGAATTAAAATATACATACCTCTCATTTAGTTTTAATTTCATTAATATGACATAGAAATGAAAGTAGCGTTCATGCGTACCTATGGCTTACCGTCTCCATGAACGGTGCATTTCATTTCTTACCTCTAAATGATTATGTAATATTATAAATACATGTATATTCTGGATATATATGATATATATGATATCCAAATCACGAATATCATTCTGGATATAATGAACCATTGACCACACGAATAACATGTAATTATAAGAAGTCCACTTTCGACTTAAGAACCAAATATCGACAAAACAAACCTTATTAACTTAAATGATTACATAATGTTTATAACATGGAAATAAGTGATATAAAGAGAATAATGAACTTGAAAAAGTTTCTTAAGCAAGTATAAATTAACTCAAGTTTATTATTCCGGACGTTAAAGAACAATCGAGTCAAGTCAGACCAGAGGTAAGGGATCCAACCTCTCTCTATCTTTTTAAGTACTCTCTTTTATGTCATTTCGTATAAGCTCATCATTATTATGTTTGGGGATGTTATTTTATATTCATCATAATGTAATTTTTTTGTTCATATTATGAGAGACCCTATTTGATCTCATAAATCCATTTTTGGATGTTTTAAGTGGTGTCGTTAGGCTGCTGAATTTTCGTAAGGGATTTCCATCTCACTTTTATTCCTGCGAGATTTATGAAACATTTTCCACCATTTTCCTTTGAGTGGTGCATGTACTGCCCATTATTCTACTATTGGTGTAATATAATTTTGTTTATGGGTATTTACATCATTTTTGTATAGTCTTTCTTTCATGGGGTGTATGTTTCGAAAGTTACCCAACTCGGTAAGGGGACCTTTCACCCTCCTCTTTTTAAAAGACTTCTTTTGTTATTTAATTTAATTAAAATACTATTATGTTGGGATATGTTCTTCTATATACTTATTAATGTAAATTTATTTCCATGTGATGAGATATCCTTTTTATCTCTCATCAACTCTTTTTCTAAATTTTGAAGTGACACCGTTAGGCTGTCGAATTTTTGCAAGGGAACTTCTTAACCCAATTTTGATTCTTTGGGATAAACTTGTAATCCTTGAATATGTCTTTATATGAATATGTGTGAATATCCTCTGATTTTTGTACACTTAATATCCACATATATTTGGTGTATTAGTTTGTCACACATAATTATGTAATTGATTTATCCTTAATCCAAGGATACCGTCTTTGTATGGGACTTCATCTCAATCTCCATTCATTGAGGCATATTTTCTTTTATACACAACCTTCTTTTATTCGGCGTATAAACCCCTTTTACTTTTACTTTTATCCAAAATTAATCTTTTTTATACGAATCATTTTACTAAACGACAAAAGGGAATGTTTTTGTCGTATGTTTACGGCGACAATGACTTCTCTGCCGCCGTGACCATTATTTGAGTTTCGACTTCCTCTACAAGCCATACCTTCTTTTTAAAATAAAAAAAATACCATGTTTTACTTCTCTTTTATTTCGGTATTGAAAATGGTTTTCATAATTTTTTTATATCAATGCGTTGTATTGATATCTTATGATTGAAAAGTGGAAATGTTATGTTTCCTTTATGCATGTTTTATGTGATACGATTATGTTATGGTTCTTGGGAATTCTAATGAATACAGGTGGTTCCGTGAAAAACTAAGGGTGGATGAGCCCGTTATAGCTCTCCAATGCATTGGATAATGCGAAGTAGTTAAACGTTCAGGTTTCTCCGAAGAGATTTAGGGAATATATTGTGATGGGTATTCCAAACGTAACCAAGAGGGTTAATCCCTACGTAAGAATGTTATGAATTCCTCAAGTTACCTTTATGTCTTGTGATTTCTATGATTTATTCAGGATTTTATGGGGTATGTTAAAGTGCATATGTTTTATGGGTAAATTAAGATTTCATTCTTACGTATACATGTACTCATGTTTCCTTTCCATATTTTTATATCCCTTACTGAGCTTTTTATGCTCATCCCAAGTTTTTGAAATGTTTTTCACAGGTCAAGGAAAAGGTGCATGATATGATTATAGTGACAAGGATGTGTCAAGAAAGAAACCATGTTTTATTTTAAATATGTTTTTGTTGATGGGGAAAAACCAATACTATCTTTTATGTAACCATTTTGTTTATATGTGGAATGTAATTCATGATTTATGATCCAATTCTCTAAAACTCTAAACCTGAAAAGATCCTCAATGTGAATTATTCATTTAATTCAAAATTAAGTAAGTTTTAAGGCGGGTACCTTATAAGACACATAGAGTTTATAGATATGGCTCTCATTAGTGGGATTCATCTAATCCATCCATGGAAACTGAAATTCATCATTAGAATTCATACAACGGTTGAATGATATGGAGAACTATGTTTTATATAAAATAGAACTAAAATATTATAAATTTCAATGGTCATTTGGAACATTTTTAGTGGACATAAGAGACCCTATCTATTGTTAATTATGGATTTACTACATCCTATCTAAAGTGAACTGAATCATTTTTTGAACAATCTAATCCTATAATTATTTTTTATAGAGGCCTATTGTGTGAATCAATTTAATACAATAGTAGTGTTTATATTGGATGATTGAGAAGTTCAAATGATATTGTGAGGTAGGATCATTTTTCATTATTTATAAAAACAACATTGTTTACTACAAGTGGATCTTATTCCACTATATCGATAGACTTTGTGGATTCTTCACAGCATCCATATTAAATCATATTTTCTATTATAGATTGGGGATACCTCTATGGAGTAAAATCGAAACATGGTTATTGATGAATTGTTTGTTATTTCTAGATATTTTATGATGTGTATGTTTGGTATTTTTCTTGTACTCATCTTAGATCCCTTTGATATTATAGTAAGGATAGATTGGTCGGTTTCCCATTGAGATTCTGATGGTGTCTATGATTAGTGGGTTTCATTTGATGGCCTATATTACAGAACCATAATGTCTTAGTGTAAATTGGATTTGAGTACTATATAGAAAATATAACCTAAATACATATTAAAGAATTTTGTATCTTCTTATAGAGTTATATTTTGGAATGAATCATTTAGTGTTTATCATCCATTGGTGGGAAGGTATTTCCCAAAGTTGTTCCCTTACGATATCTATAATATTCATCCTATTATATTGGTGTATTTTTCTGTCAATATAGACCCACGATCACAATCATTCTCCATTACATTCAATCATATATCTCCATAAATATTGTGAAATTTAATGATTCGATTGGTGGATTTAATGGTGAATGTTTTTATTCTTCTTATATTATTTTATTGGGAAAATCCTATGCTTTTTTCTATGATGGATGATGGAAATACTCAACATTATGATGACTATCAGAATCCTAATTAGGTTTTTATTGAGAATTAATTCAATATATAGAGTATTGATAAATTGTTTCATCAATTAATGTTGGAATGTATTTACTAAACAAAAAAATTCGATCTTGTATTCATATTCTTAATGTTAATGAGACACATATGGTAAATATTATTTTTTGGGGGATGTTGGGGCCTTGCCAAATATCTTATGAGGATGTTTGGCCAGACTAATGTCTTTTTAGATCTCATGGATTTGATGAAGCATAAATTTCACCAGTATATTGACTCCATTATTCTGTGATTTATAGATAGAATTCAAGATTATCCAAAATTTGATTATAACCATATAAATTATTTATATTTGGTTTTGGGTCATTGAGGATTCACCATCATTATTATATGTTATCAAAATTTTTCCTCTACATTTCATAAGTTCTGTTTTTATAGACTATGGTATCGAAACTAGGTGTTTTAGCTGATTCCAGGAATGTGAATGATGTCATTCCATAGAACAATTTGTATAATGTATTTAATATATAAATATTCTTATGTTTAGATAGTTATTCTTTGTGGTTTGGGAATGAATTCTCAAATCCTTTTTTACCATTTATAGGTCATACTATTAAAGGAGTGGAATTCCAATAGGATGAAAAATGTCATATAACCGTTAATGAATTGATAAGCCATATGTCCTCAGATTCTATATTTATATTATGAAAATATAGGCATATATTTTTGTGTTATTGTGATCTATTGTGTTTAGGACTGGTTTGGGTGATTTTGAGGGTTAGATTTTTGTAGATTATGACTGTCATCAGCTTCACCCACATAAAAAGAACTATCCAATTAACAATGTTTAACTCACCATAGTTATTCATGCTATTAAGAGATGGAAAAACTAACTATTTATGGGAATTTATTATATATAATCTGACCAAAATAGTCATGGTGATATTTTTGTAACACAATACTTCAATATCAGGAAGATGCATTAAGTAGAGTTACTTTTTCTATTTTAATTTGTCACTACCCAAACAACTATAGAGGGAAATTTTATTTCTGACTCACTTGATTTGAAATCCATCACATATGTTATCTCAGAATATAAATATTAATAAAACAACATGAGACACATTTTTTATATTAACCTAGTGGTGAGGAAGAATCAGAAAATAATTATTTCGATCGATGATAAATTGAAATTATCTCTCGACAAGTCGATTCGTTGACATTAATAATAAGATGATGACTTTAGTGAAATCATGGGATACTTATATTGTAAAATCCCAGGTAAATAAAGAATAATACATTTTCATATTTATTAATATTTTCAAATTAAATATTAATTATACTTTAAAGGGGTTTCTATGTTCGATAGCATACCTGATACGCAACAAAGAGTTTCTTTGAAATCTTACGTTTCACACTAGTAATATAATAATATTATTTTAAATGGTAGTTAACACGTAGCCATTGTATTGGTGAGAGTGAATATAAATAACTAAAATATGATTATATATGTTGTTTAAATGTTTTTACATTTATCCAATAAAAGATTATGTCTTAAAATAAGAAAAGTTTTCAATTATAGGCATAGATACTCTAATATTCACTAAAATGTTGACTTATTGCCTTTTGATGGCGAACCCTATTTAAATATAGTTTTGGCCACTCTTATACATTATATTGGACCAAATAAAATTCTTTTTTAGAATCAGCACATCAAAATTTACTTTGTGTAATTTTTTTGTATTTTTCTGATAAAGTTCATTTTTAATGAATAGTGAAAAATGTTGTATTTTAATCCAAAACCTCTTTTTAATATAATTTATTTATATGATTAGATTATATTTTGAATTGTCTTTAATGGGAAATTAGAATATATTTTAACCATTTAATCCAATAGTGGTCATTGGAATTAATTTCACTTCAAAATTGGACTTAAATTAGTGTCAATCTTTTGATATATATTGTTTCATAAAAACACGCTATTTGTTTTGACAACGGGAATTAATTATTAAATTAATCAATGAAAATTATATGTTTTGAATTTTTTAAAATAGGCATCATTTTTTAATTCAGAATATCAAATATATCTTAGGGTGATTTTTTGGTATTTTTCTGAAAAACTTCAATTTTTGATGAATAGTGAAACCACTAAGTGGTACTTAAAAAAACTGATTTTTCGTTTAAATGAAACATTAACACTTTTTTGAATTGAATTTCAAAAATCCGACATACATGGTTTTCATTAGGATGTAAAATGTGGTTCAATGGGATTAAAATAATTTTTTTGGTGAATAGTAACTTTTATGTTTTATTAATCACGATTAAAGATAATTAGTTTAACTTATGGTAAAAATAATGTTATAATAATATGAAATTTCCTTGACACATGTCCTTCCATTATTGTCTATTTCATGTCCGACCAAAACAATCCATGGGTCATCTTGGGGACCCCATGGAGCCACTTGGGTAAGAAAATGACATTAATAACTTTTTAGTTAAAGATAAAATAAAAATGTCACAAACATGTATTGTTTTACTAAAAAAAATTTACATGGGGTTATACAAGTCATATTTTTTACTATAAATATTCATTAGAAAGATAAAACGATTTTGTACATCATGATATTTTTTTATAATTTTTAGAAATTAAATAAATTAAATTATTTATGAAACCATGATGATGCATCGGTTACCTCATTATTTAATGATTTAAATAAAATGAATAGATAATGTCAAATCTAAGACCTAAACTTGTCAAAAACCTATTGGATGGGTGGATTTCGAACACTTATCACCTTATCCTAGAAATAAATAATTGTGGGACCTTTAAAATCTGAAACACATTATATAATAAAGTAACATTTTATAACATTTCAAGAGTGCCCCTCCACCCTCTTATAAAAGGCCCCCACCTCTACAACCTTACCCACACCTCTCAAGCCATTGGCTCGGCCAATATCTGCTCATATTATCTCTACACATCCATGTCCTCATCTTATAGGCCTTACCTTAGGTTGAAATCTCTTCAAGAAACCCATTTGGTTCAAACCAAATGGATTTACCCGATTTAAAGGTAATGTCTTCTCTTATGTCCTTTTGTTTTATTTTGCTTCTCCAACCCCCTAAAATGTTTCTATTCCTTTATTTTGTAACAAAACAAGTATCTCAAATACAATAGTATGTTTTTATGAGAAATATTAGAGTTACACATACACACACCTTCGTCTAATGGTTAAATAACATACTGTTCATGTGGTTGGTGAATTTCTGCCTCACGAAACGATGATTGTTCAATCTTCTTTTAACACCTTTCATGGTGGCCATTAAGATTTAACTCTATTTATATATGATATATATTATTTTTATGTTTTCCTAAGTTCTGTATTTTTCATTTATGGCATATCTTTATGGTTTCCGTTATGGGTAAACATGATAATTTCATTTTAGGAAGTGGGGACTACCACCCCCTCTAAGTGAATTGATTCATTAATGCCATATGTGGGAGGTATAAAGGATGGAGTTAATGATATTATATATGATATTATAATTGAATAATAATATAACTTTATATCATTATGAATTCACTCCATTAAATATGAAATAGAAATGAAAATAGCATTCATGCGTACATACGGCTTACGGTCTCCATGAACGGTGCATTTCATTTCTTACATTTAAATGTTATGTACTATTATAAAGACATGAATATGCTGGATGTATATGATATATATGACATCCAAATCATGAATATCATTCTGGATATAATGAACCTTTGACCAAATGAACAACATGTAATTATAAGAATTCCATTTTTGACTTAAGTACCAAATATCGACAAAATGAACATTATTAACTTAAATGATTACATAATGTTTATAACATGGCAATAAGTGATATAAAAGGAATAATAATCTTTAAAAAGGTTCTTAGGCAAGTAGAAATTAATTTTAGTTTATTATTCATTAGATTAAAGAGCAATTTAGTCACGTCAGACACGAGATAAGGAACTTCGTCTCAATCTTCTTTCATTGAGACATATTTTGTTTTATACACAAATTTCATTTCTATAGTGTATAAACCCATTTTACTTTTTCTTTTATTAAAAATGAATCTTTTCTATAAGAAGTGTTTTACTAAACGAAAAAAAGTATCTTTCTTTATGACATACACAGTGACAACGACCTTTCCACCACCGCGAGTATTATTTGATCGTTGGCTTCCTCAACTAGCAGTAATGTAATTAAATTTAAATAAATCCCATATAAATGATTATGTATTTTGGTATTAAAAATGTTTTTGGTAATGGATTAGTTAGTTCAATATATTTAAGTGATATATTGTGATTGACATGAGAAAACCTTTCCTTTCCTTCGTAATTGTTTTAGGAGTTATGATTTTATAATGGTACTTGGTCATTTGATGGGTGGTTACGTGATAAACCATATGACGGGTGGTGCCGTGAATAACAAGACGGGTGGTTACGTTATAACCTCTAATGCATTGGGTATGTAAGTCCACCGTATGGCTATTTCAATTAGTGATATGTGTGGAAGTCGACCGTACGGTTATTCCATTTAAGTATGTTTATGTCCCAAGATACCTTTATATGTTATGTGTCATTTATATGGGTTTTATGGAATTTTTGTGATTACAAAAGGGTAAGTAATGATATATTATTCTATGAAAAGTATTTACAACTTCTAAAAGGTGAAAAGTTTTTCTTTGATAAAGTATTCATGGTTTACTTGATGTTTGAAAAAACTAACAGTTTTCCTTCTTGTGTATCCCTTACTGAGCTTTCTCTGCTCATCCCAAGTTTTTTTGAAATGGTTTTCACAGGAAATAATGTGGAATAGGGTCAAGGATGGGATCAAGGAAAATTCATTCTGTCTTAAACATGGAACTAGACATGACTCTTTTTTTTCAAGAGTTCATGTTTTGTAAAAAAGGAAACTATGTAGAAGTGTCTACTTTGTAATTTTTTGAGATGTAATAGTTATGATCTAATTATCTAAAACTCTAAACCTTGAAAGATCCTCAATGTGAAATATTCATTTAATTCAATATTAAGTAAGGTTTTAGGTCGGGGCCTTATAGTTGGTATCAAAGGTCAGTTTAGAAATCTTTAGGAGTTGGAAAAATTGTTAAATTTTATGTCCCTAAATTAATTTATGGTATGATTAAAATGATATAGCATTTAAAGATTACTATGTTGCTTCGGCTAAGATATTTTTGTGTGCAGAATGGTTTTCTGCAAAGGAAACAGGGCTGCTATGTTGGGAAGTCATCAGTAGGAAGACAACCTTCCAAATCAGCAACCTGAGATGGCCAGAATCGGATCTGAACAGTTTGTATCATTGATGGCATAGTTGACTCAGGCTATAAATGGTGGTGGTATCCATGCACGAGATCATCCAGATCAACCACATAGGAACATGTCAGTGGTGGAACATTTCATGAGGCAACATCCCCTATCATTCAGAGTATCATTTGAACTTGTGCTACCAGAAGGGTGGATTAAAGCACTAGAGAAGATTTTTGATGTCATGGGGTGTTCAGAACATAAAAAGGTTAGTCTTGTTGTTTTACCATTTTGAAGGTGTAGCTGATCAGTTGTGGTCGATGATGAAAAATATCAGAGATAGTGATGAGATTGATGATCTTAAATGGGTCGAATTCAAAGGTATGTTTCTTGAGAAATATTTTCCTATTGTGGTTCATCTTAGGATGGAAAAAAAATTCCTACAATTGAGGTTGGAGGATGACTCAGTGGCTGCTTATGAAGAAAAGTTCACTATACTTTCAAGGTATGCTCCAAATTTCATACGAGATCTTGATAGTAAAATCAACCATTTTTACTCAGGGTTAAATCCAAAGTATCAAAGGGGTTTAGCATCTCGTGAGTTCAAAAGTTATGAAAAACTTGTTCGATATGCGTAGAAAGTGGAAATGGAGTTTTCCGATAATCAGCTGTTCTTTGAAAAACAACCAAATAAGAGGTCCAGTTGGTAGGAAAAGGGGAAGAATTCATCAATGATTCAAGTAGTTAAGAAAACCAATTATCAATCTTGTGAGAAGTGTGGTAAAATGCATCCTGGAGAATGTTTATCCTTGTCTAGATAGTGCTTTCGGTGTGGTAAGTCTGGTCATATTGCTCGTAACTGTAAGGAAGATGATCAAGCAGGAAATGAAAAGCCAGCGGTATGATGTTTTATGTGTAAGGAAATGTGTCATTATGCAAATGATTGTCTAACGAAGAACTCAACTGGGGGAAAGCATACAGACTACAAGCAGAAAGGGGTGGTGAAATCCTTTGTAATTACTTCAGCAGATGTTGGGCCATCGAATGAAGTAGTATCAGGTATACTGTTTGTCTGTTCAGATTATGCCAATGTGTTGTTTGATTCATGGTCTATACATTCTTTCATTTCATAGAAGTTTTCTAGTAAATTGGGAATTCCATCTCAAGATATGAATCCTGAACTTATGGTAAAAACACCTGGAGGGAACGTTGAGACAAAAATAAATTTATAAGAACCTTAATATCCTTGTGTGCGGAAAGAATCTACCTGCAAACCTTATTGTTTTGCCTCTAGTAGAGTTTTATGTTATTTTTGGAATGTATTGGCATTCTTTTTATCATGCTGATATTGACTGCTGAGCTAAAGAGGTTTATTTTCATAATGATTTTCAGTTTGTGTATAAGAATGAACCCTTGCTTTTGATAACATATCATAAGTTAAGAAACTAGTAAAATATGGAAATGAATGTTACCTTGCACATATTGTTGAAAATAAAGTAACTGTTCAGATTAATGATTTTCCAGTGGTAAATGAGTATCTTGATATTTTTCCTGATGATTTTCCTCGTATTATTCATGATCGAGAAGTTGAATTTACTGTTGACTTAGTTCCTGATTCTAAGCCAATTTCAAAACCCCCATATCCAATGGTTCAAGTTGAACTTTTAGAGTTAAAGAAGCAATTGGTGGATTTTATAGATAAAGGTTTCATTAAACCTAGCACATCACCATGGGGTGATCCTGTCTTGTTTGTTAAAAAGAATGATGGTCCAATGAGACATTGCATTGATTATAGAGCCTTGAATAACATCACTGTTAAGAACAAGTATCCTTTGCCTCATATTGATGATTTGTTTGATAAGCTCTAGGGAGCTCAGTATTTTTCAAAGATTGACTTGATGTCGGGGTACCATCAGTTGAAAGTAAAAGAAACAGTCATTCTGAAGACTACATTACATACTAGATATGGCCATTATGAATTTGTAGTTATTCCTTTTGTGTTATCCAATGCACCTGCTGTATTCATGGACCTTATGAATTGAATTTTCCATGATTTCTCTGATAAGTTTTTGGTTGTTTTCATTGATGATATTTTGGTGTTTTATAAAAGTAAAGAGGGGCATGAAATTCATTTAAGTGTTATTTTTCATACCTTAAATGAAAATAAACTATATAGAAAATTCAACAAATGTGAGTTTTGGTTACAAAAAATTTCTTTCCTTGGTGATATTGTTTCAAAAAATGGCGTAACTGTTGATACAGCTAAAACAAGAGTTGTTAAAGAATGGCCAAGACCAACAAATGTTACCGAGATCCGTAGTTTTCATGGTTTGGAAGGTTATTACCGAAGGTTTGTTGAAAATTTTTCACGGTTATCTAGTCCAATGACTAAGCTAACTCGGAAGGGTGTTAAGTTCATCTGGACAAAATAATGTGATGATTGTTTTCAGGAGTTGAAAAGAAAATTGATGAATGATCTAGTTTTGGCACTTTCTTCTAGGAATGGAGAGTTTGTTATCTAAAGTGATGCTTCGTTAAAGGGACTTGGTTGTGTCCTTATACAGAATGATCATGTTATTTCTTATGATTCATGTCAGTTGAACATTCATGAGGTAAATTACCCTACACAAGATTTGGAATTAGATGCTGTTGTTTTTGCTCTAAAACTTTGGCGGCATCATTTGTATAGAGTAAAGTGTGAAATATATAATGATCAAAAAAGTTTAAAGTATATATTCACTCAGAAATAATTGATTATGAGACCAAGGAGATGGCTGGAATTAATCAAGGATTTTGATTATACAATTCATTACCATCCGGGAAAAGCAAATAAAGTGGCTGATGCTTGGAGTTGAAAACGTAATGCTTCATTAACCATGCTACGTTTAGAATGAGATCCTTTGGTTTTTGATTTGATGAACTTTGGCATAGAAGTTGTTGGTGCATGAAGTTATTCTGTTTTGTTTCAGGTGTTAGTGAGATCATCTCTATTGGACAGAATTAAGCAAACACAGAAGAAAGACAGTGGGTTGCAGAAAAAGGTAGAGCTAGTTCAGAAGGGTATGTTGCATAAATTTAACATTGATAATAATTGTGTTTTGAGGTTTGGGAAGAGATTATGTGTTCCTTGTGATTCATAGATGAAGAATGAGTTGTAATGTGAGGCTCATAGTTCCCCATTTTCAGTTCATCCTGGTAGTACTAAGATATACAAGGATCTGCATGAGTATTACTATTGGGATGGAATGGAAAGAGATATTGCTGATATTACTATGAAGTGTTTGACTTGTAAACAGGTTAAAGGAGTGTAACAGTTACCGAAAGTGATGCTTCAACATTTACCAGTACCAGAGTGGAAATGGGAGAATATATCCATGGACATCGTTGTGGATTTCCAAAGACACATCGAGGTAATAATGCAATATGGTTTATTGTTGACTACTTAACTAAATCTGCTCATTTCCTTCCTATTTGAGATACATTCTCTCTAGATCAACTTTCTCAATTGTATCTTAAAGAGATAGTCAGGTTGCATGGAGTTCCCCTCTCCATTGTATCCGATCATGATCCCAGGTTTACTTCTAACTTTTGGAAGGGCCTTTAGAAGTCGTTGGGTAATGAATTAAATTTTAGTACAGCTTTTCATCCTCTGTCAGATTGGCAGTCAGAACGAAAAATTCAGACCTTGGAGGATATGCTACGTGCTTTCTCGATGGATTATCAGGGATGTTTGGGCCAACATATTTCATTGGTTGAATTTCCATATAATAACAGTTTTCATTCCAGTATACAGATGGCTCCGTTTGAAGCATTATATGAGAAGCGGTGTCGAACTCCAGCTTTTTGGGATGAAGTAGGTGAAGGGAAGTTGATGGGACCGGAATTGGTAGAGGAGTTGGAAGAAAAAGTTCAACAAATACAGAAACACATGAGAATATCTCAGAGTAGGCATAAACGTTATGCAGACAACAGGAGGAAGGATCTCTCTTTTGAGGTAGGTGATCATGTCTTCCTCAATGTTTCACCATGATAAAGTGTGATGAGATTTCGTAAGAAAGGAAAGATAAGTCCAAGGTTCATTGGAAAATATGAAATTCTAGAGAGAGTTGGATTAGTTGCTTACCAAGTGGCTTTATATCACGACCCGTCCTCAGGGCCCGTGTCGTGACTACCCCAAGACCGCGTTCCATAGGATAGGGGTTGGCGACTAGAACCAAGGTATAATTCCTGATAAAAAGGGAAGGCATTGCCTTTGTAAAGTAAACAAACACCACAGAGTAAGCAAGGAAGAAGAAGAAAACACTATGTAAAGCTGGGTACAACAGTAAGTGCAGAAAAGTATGTGGGCCAGAATACAAACCCAAACTGAAAGTAAAGTACAACTGAAAAAGGGAGTACAACAACTAAAAAGTAAATCCACAATGTCGAGCTGTCCACTGGTACTCCCACCTGAAGGGTAGGTACAGATATCTACCTCAGCTCCTCGGGTCCAACCGTCCGCTCCATGTACGTCCCGCCCAGTGGTCCACCTCCAGGCACCGACAGCTCCATAAGCCTCAACCACGATCAGCGCTATCCGTTGTCTGCAACCAACACATAGTAGTGCGGGCATAGCCCATGCAGAGGTGAGTATAAGCTACTTAGTAGGGACCCCGAGACCCCCGAAGGTCTCCCAGAATCCACAAAGGATAATCCACAAAGGAAAGATGCAATCACGAAGTAACATCCGACACTAATTAGGTATATGACCATACATATACCTAAGTCATCAATTCCAGTTCGGCTCCAACAACCGAGCCCAAGTTCGATCCCATCCACACAGGATAGTACAACACAATACCCATAGGAAAGAAATTAAATCATATCGAAGATAATGATTGAATGTCAAGATTCAGATCACACAGGTATACTTCTTCGTAAAATGATAGAGTTGATCAGATGTAGTCACGGATTCATATAAGCCATTGGACCCACACATGATCGATAGGTACTAACCCCCGCAATGACCCACAAAGGAATGATAGGTACTAACCCCTGCAATGTCCCACATAGGATTGGACCCACACAGGATCTGTAGGCACTGGCCCACACAGGACCACTGAGCGCTGACCCACAAAGGATCTAACCCACATAGGATCAGTAGCATTGATCCACGTAGGATCGCTGAGTGCTGTAGTCGACGCCTTTGAATCCACAGAGGATTTCTGTACAGTCGTCATCGTCATTGCAGTTGCAACCAGCTCTAGGGTTCCCGCACACAACAAGATTGTTCGGGAGGTTCCGCTCCACATGCCAAGGGGCTGATACATCAACTGAGACATAGTACGGAGTTTATGTAACCAAAAGTTCCAAGTCTTCAATAGGAACTCAACATCACAGACGGCGCGTCAATCAGATGCCCGGTCTGAGAGTTATTGGCTTTTTTGTCCCCGGGGCCAGATAGGTATTAAAGTCAAAACCAACCTTACCATACTCCAACTACGTCCAAAACTCAATCGGAGTAAGCGAAAAGGTCCGTCTCACTTAGAGGAATCCATCAATGTCGACGAAATGTCAATCAGACGTCCGGAGCTCAAGTTATAATTGTTTCCGCTCCAAAGGCCCGATTGGTTTCATGCTCGAACCAACCCGGAAGAATCCAAAGTTCTCCGAAACCTTGAGCGTAATATATATAAATGACCATCTCGATCCAAGGATCACATCTCCATTGATGGTGCATCGATCGGAGGTCCGTATCCCATGTTATAGGAAAAAGACCGAAAGTGGTCCGGAAGTGGGGGTTTCGAGCCCGGACCGATCTGGCCCGAGACCCCCTAGGTCGGACCGAACCGAGTCGACCCGACCTGGGTCTAGGTCTGGCCCGCTTGGGCGTGGCGCGGCGCGGCCTGGGTGCAGCCCGGCGCGCTGGCGCTGGCCCGGTGGCTCGGCCGAAACGACCGAGGGTTCGGGGTGCGAGGGGGGTGGGGTGGGGGGGGGGGGGGGGCGCTGCCCCCCGCCTGTTCGTATCCACGGCCCCCATGTGGGGGTCCACTCTTGTCCGGACAGCTGGGGGTCAAACCCCCCGGCTCCTCCTCTGTCTGGCCAGCCTGCTCCAGCCGGCTGGCTGCTGCCGCCACGGGACCGACATGGGACGGTCCCCCTGCTCCAACGCTGGCGGCCCGGAACTGGCCGCTGGTCCCTGCTCCGCCGCGGCCTTGGTCCGTCCGGCACGACACGATGGCGCCCCACCCCTCCGTCGCGGCCCCACTCCAGCTGTGGTGTCTTCGAGGTTCCATCGAGGTTCTCCAGCGCGGCGCGACGGCGCCAAGCCTTTGTTCGACTTCAACGGCGGGGCGCAACGGCGCTGCACACCCTTTCCGTATGATCCCGTGCGGTGCCGTTGCACCACACCGCTTTCCTTCGAACCACATCAACACAACTTACAATAGAGGAGGGTCGACCGTGTTTGTGTGGTCCAGCCCCCTCCTGTTAATCAATAGAAAGCAGCCATGTTTCACGAAGAACGGAAATTGAAGTATTCACGAACAAAAAAAAATCCACTACCTCGTCGAATTCGTTGAGCAAGAGTTCATTGCGGAATTTATTGTCACGGAAGAAGGCATCGCGGAAGGAGAGGGTTGTTGGCATCGCGGTACACGGCGTCGCGTAGTCGATCTCTGAGGATTTGACGTTCTTCATAGGAGATCGGTGCATTATTCACGTTCTTCATGTTCTTCAATGAAGTAGATGAAGATCTTTAAGCCTCCCCCTTTTCTCCCAATCCCTTCTCAACACAACAAGTCCAACCAAAAATAAACTAAGTTCTTCACTTATTTTATTATCATGAATTCAGTTTTAAAATTCAAAAATTGAATTTAGACCACTTAATTAAAAGTTTACATTAAAAGGAGGTTAAGGGGGGGTTAGGGAAAATGAAGGGGTGGGGTTCGTGTGGGCTCCACCGCCCTCATAACCACTCTTGGGTGGTTACCCAACTTCCACCCAAAGTTTAACCACTAGTAAAAATAAAAATTGTAGCTCAATTATTATTTTTAACTTCCAAAATTTTAAACAACTCCTCCCGTGTAAACGCAACTATGGAAAAGGTGTTCTTAAGCAATTACCGGCACTGTGAATTAATCGGTGCCCTCAGAATTCGATTCCGAGCAATGGTTCAAAAGTTAGGAAAACCCGCTCGTTCGTTCACTGTACGTACCCAAGCTAAATTTTGGATAAACGTTCTGGGCACACCGGGCCTCGGAATCAAGTGCCTTCATAAAACTGAATTCTTGTAAAATCTCAAAGAAAATTAAGAAAAAATTTCCCTTGAATTTTACGGGTCTTTACATTACTCTCATCTCAGGGCTTTACGTCCCCGTAATGATACATCATAAACTAGGGGAACAAATGCGGGTACTGTGCATGCATCTAAGCATCCCACTCCCAAGTGCTCTCATGGAGGTTCCCGTGCTGCCATCTGATGTGCAGTAGAGGAATCGACCATCCACGTAGGACCCACTCCTATCGACCCTTGATCTCCACTGGGACCTCCGTAAAAGTTTCCCCATAATCAATGTCCAGCTCCCCATGGTCAATGATATGTGTCGGGTCGTGCATGTATCTCCTCATCTGAGATACGTGGAAGATGTTATGCACCGGGTGCAACTGAGGTGGTAGAGCCAGGCGATAAGCCACCTCTCCAATCCTACTGAGGACCTAGAAGGGTCCGATGAAGGATGGAGACAACTTTCCGCCTTGGCCAAATCTCCGTAATCCACGTCGAGGTGAGACCCGCAAGAGGACGTGGTCGCAATCCTCGAACTCCAGTGGCCTCCGCCTCCTGTCAGCATAAGACTTCTGTCGGCTCTGAGCTGTCCTCATCCGCTCCTGGATCACCTGAACCTTCTCTGTCGTGGCCTAGACCATCTCTGGTCACACAAGTGCTGACTCCCCAGGGTCTGTCCAACACAGCGGTGATCTGCAAGGTCGGTCGTACAACACCTCGTATGGTGCCATCCCGATGGTGGAGTGGCAGCTATTGTTGTACGTGAACTCCACCAAGGGTAGGTGGTCCTCCCAGTTGCAATCAAATTCGAGGAAACATGGGAATAGAATGTCCTCGAGAGTCTAAATGGTCCTTTCCATATGAACATCGATCTGAGGGTGAAAGGCGGTGCTCAGACGTAGCTGTGTCCCGAATGCCTCCTGCAACCCCTTCCAAAGCTAGAATGTAAACCGAGCATCTTGATCGGAGATGATAGATGATGGCACACCATGAAGCCTTACAATCTCCTGAACTTAGAGACGTCCCAAGCTCCCCACTGAGGCCCTACTCTCTGATTGGTAAGAAGTGAGCTGAATTGGTGAGTCTATCGACAGTCAACCAAATGAAGTTGTGACTTCTGGAAGTGCGTGGAAGTCCTGTCACGAAGTCCATAGATATGCCATCCCACTTCCACTCTGGGACCTCCAAGGGTTGTACCAAGCCTGCTGGTACCTATTGCTCTGCCTCCACCTACTGGCAGGTGAGGCATCGAGAAACGAACTCTGCCACAACCTTCTTCATGCCCGGCCATGAGTGATGTCGTCTGAGATCCTGGTACATCTTCACCACTCCAGGACGCATCGCCAAAGGGGAAGTGTGAAACACTCTCAGAACCTCCTCCCATAAAGCAACTGGTACCAAGGTAAGTCCTATGAAAAGGATGTAGGTCTCTCCTCTTAAAGAGAATCCATCAGGTGCCTATCCTGAGGATATCTGCGCATGCTACATCTCATAATCGACATCCCCATGATGTGCCTCTCTGACCTGCTGCAGTAGTGGAGGAGTGACTGTGAGTGACTGAATAAAGGCTGCTCCATCGCTATCCACGAAGGATATTGGCAAAGCGGCTAGCTGCTCTATCGCCTCCCCAAGTAGCTGAATGCCCGTACTCATGATGAGTTCATCGGTTACTACGTTCCCCTTTCCATGAGTATAGACTATCTCAAAGTCATAGTCTTGGAGGAACTCGAGCCATCACTGCTATCTCAGGTTCAGGTCCTTCTGCGAGAAGATGTAACTGAGACTCTGATGGTCAGAAAAGACTGTAAATCGCTCGTCCATCAGATAGTGTCGCCACATCTTCATAGAGAAGACCACTGCTGCTAACTCCAGGTCATGGGTAGCATAGTTCTGTTCATGCTGCCTCAACTGACGTGATCCGTAGGTGATCACTGCCCGCTCATGCATCAGGACACATCCAACTCTGGTCCCTGATGCATCGCAGTAAACTACGTACCCTACCCCCTCCTCTGGTATCCTCAAGATAGGTGCGCTGGTCAATCTCTGTCTCAGCTCCTGGAAGCTCTGATAACATCTTTCTGTCCACACGATGGGTTTCCCCTTCTTCGTCAAATCTGAAAGCGGTGCCGCAACTCTGGAGATGTCTGGAATGAATCTCCCATAGTACCCAGCTAGACCCTAGAAACTCCGCACCTCTGTGACACTCCTGGGTGGCTCCCAATCTAGAACTGCCCCGATCTTCGTAGGATCCACCGCAAATCTCGCCACAGAGATGACGTTACCAATGAAGTGGACCTCGCGTATCCAGAATTGACACTTCGAGAGCTTACCATAAAGCTGGTTCTCTCAGAGTGTGTCCAGTACAACCCGCAAGTGGTAGGCGTGCTCCTCCTCAGTCGTTGAGTATATCAAAATGTCATCGATGAAGACCATGAAATATTGATCAAGTTAAGGCTGAAATATCCTATTCATGAGGCCCATGAACATTTCTGGAGCATTGGTTATGCCGAATAGCATAACCAAGAACTCATAGTGGCCATACCGACATCTGAAGGCTGTCTTCTACACATCCTCGTCCCAATATCTGAGCTGATGATAGCCTAACCTAGGGTCTATCATTGAGAACCACCGTGCTCCCTTGAGCTGATCGAAGAGGTCGTCAATCCTCAGTAGCAGATACTTGTGCCTCACTATCACTTGGTTCATGCGACGATAGGTGACACAAAGTCGCAAGATCCCATCCGCCTTCTTGGCAAACAATATCGGGGAAGCTCAGGGTGAAACACTAGGTCAGATGAATCCCTTTCCCTACAAGTCCTCCAACTGTACCCGTAGCTCTTGAAGCTCGTCGGGAGACATCCGATATGCAGGGGTGGATATCGGGGTCGTCATAGGGTACATGTCAATAAAAAAGTCTACCTCTCTGCGAGGAGGTAGTCCTGGAACGTTGTCGGGGAAAACATCCGCATACTGATCCACCACTACAGGAAAACAAGGACTCCGCACGTCAACTGATCCTAGGATGAGGCTAGCCAACTGATGAGTGATGGGTTGTCCTCTCCTCTGCGTGAGTCCATCCTGTGATAAGAAGGCTCCCTTCTCACCAGGGAAGGTAAACCTGCTCCCGTCGGTAAGAACACACCACACGTTGTGCCTAATACAGTCAATCTGAGCATGGACTGTAGTTAACCAATCCATGCCCAGGATGACGTCGTAAGGCCTCGACGCTACTACAAGAAGATCCCAGTCGAACCTATCGCCTCCTAGTGTAAGGTCACACTGCCGGCACCATTGCGTAATCATCGAGTCTGCTCCCGTAGGAGTCTCAATCCGTAAGGATTGAGCTAATGGCTCTGTCGGAATCTTCGAGCTCTGAACTAGGGTGCGGCTATGAAAGAATGACTCTCTCATATGTCTATAAGAACTGCAGAAAGTGTGGAATAGACACAGATAGTACCTCGAATCATCTCAGGCGTGCCGTGGTCGTAGGCCTCCACTGCCTGAAGTTGTGCCTGTCTCTGCCTGCCAGCTCCCTGTGGTCGGGGTGGACCTCCTAGTGGTGGTGGTGGTAGAGCCTCAAAGCGTCTCCCACCACCTGCTGCTCGGCCAGCTCCCCTGCAACATCCACCTGCTCTCTGCGGACCGCCATGGTCGACCCTCTACCTCTACCTGGGTGGTCCCTCAACCGTCTGATGCTCCTCAGTATGGCGGGTCGGGCAGTCACGAGCTGTATGGCCATACCCACTGCATGCATAGCATTGTCTACCTCTGGAAGGACTGGCTCTGCAGTGTGTGCCCCGCACCTCTGAGCCAGTTTCTTGAGGTCTTCTACCTGAGGGTCTGGTCTGCCTGGACCCATGAGTCATCCATCGACTGCCTTCTGCAGAAGACTCTGCTATATGTCGCCCTGCGGTAGGTCTCGCTGCTGATGTAGGATCAGCAAGGAAGCTCTCGATGAGAAGGGCTAGCTCTAGTACCCATGCCTGTGTCGGAATGCTGAGGGAGATCAATGATGCCCTGATCTCATGCCTCAATCCCTGCTCGAATGTTCGGGCCCGGAAGAATGGGTCATGTACCATGTCCGTCGAATAGAACGAGAGATCGGTAAATCTCGTCGAGTACTGGGCGAAAATCAAGCTACCATACTGCAGCTATAGTAGCTCCTAGATACACATAGCACAGAGGGTGGCTGGGACGAACTCCGAGAGGAAAAGGCTCTCAATGTCTATCCAGAGAAGAGATGCCTCGTCGTGCACCTGGAGCATCAAGCTTCACCATCTGCCTGCTGTTGTGTTCAGGAGGCTCGCTGTGAGGATCACCATGAGGTCAGCTGGTGTCCTCACTAACCTGAAAACTCGTACAACTACCTCCATCCAATCCTCAGCTGCCTGAGGGTCCATCTCCCCGTTGAACTTGGGCAGTCGCTGATGCTGAAACTCGTACAGTGCAATAAGGTGACGGGCACCGTCAGTGGCTGGGGCTGGTATCATCAGTGGCTTAGCGGGTAGAGGTATTGTCGGTGCCTCTACTGTCAAAGGGCCCTGTACCCAGGCCTCGTCGCTCGGTGGGCTGTCATCACGTACAAAGCTCGGAACCCTAGCTAGATGCCATCGTGGGTCCATACTGAAAAGAAACAGGTGCGCCATGGTCAAATAGTATACCTGGTGAGCTGAAACAAAGTAATCGAAAATAAAACTTGAAACTAACATGCAATCAATGTTTCCATGCATTTTGTCGAAAATCATAATTCAGGGTCCTGGTGTACGGATACAGTGGCCACCGCACCAACACTGGACTCCCTGGACTGATAACCACACCCAATACCCATAAGACTATTACTTCACATAGAAGAAAGATCAGAGTCCAATGTAATGTGGTAGAACCGAAGTCCTCTGATACCAATCTTTCACGACCCGTCCTCAGGGCCCATGTCGTGACTACCCCATGCCTGCCTTCCATACGCCAGGGGCTGGCGACTAGCACCAAGGAGTAATTCCCGATAAAAGGGAAGGAATTTCCTTTGTAAAGTAAACAAACACCACAGAGTAAGAAAGCAAGTAGAAGCAAACACTAGGTAAAGCTGGGTACAACAGTAAGTGCGGAAAAGTAAGTGGGCCAGAATACAATCCCAAACTGAAAATAATGTAAAACTAAAAAAGGGAGTACAACAACTGAAAAGTAAAGCCGCAACGTCGAGCCGTCCACTGGTATTCCCACATAAAGTATAGGTACAGATATCCACCTAAGCTCCTCGAGTCCAGCTGTCCGCTCTGTGTACGTCCCGCCTAGTGGTCCACCTCCAGGTACCGACTGCTCCGCAAGCCTCAACCACGATCAGTGCTGTCCGTCATCTGCAACCAACACATCATAGTGCGGGCATAGTCCGTGTAGGGGTGAGTATAAGCTACACAGTAGGGACCCCGAGACCCCCGAAGGTCACCCAGAATCCACAAAGGATAATCCACAAAGGAAAGATACAATCACGAAGTAACATCCAACACTACATAGGTATATGCCCATACATATACCTAAGTCATCAATTCCAGTTCGGCTCCAACATCCGAGCCCATGTTCAATCACGTCCACACAAGATAGTAGAACAAAATACACCTAGGAAAGCAAGTCAATCATATCGAAGATAATGATTGAAAGTCAAGATTCAGCTCACACTGGTATACTTCTTCGTAAGACGATTGAGATGATCAGATGTAGTCACTGATTCATCTAAGCCGTCGAACCCACATAGAATCGATAGGTACTAACCCCCGCAATGACTCACAATGGATCGATAGGTACTAACCCCCACAATGACCCACACGGGATGGGACCCACACAGGATCTGTAGGCGCTGTCCCACACAGTACCGCTGAGCGCTAACCCGCATAGGATCTGACCCACACAGGATCAGTAACACTAATCCACGTAGGATCGCTGAGTGCTGTTGTCGTCGCCGTCGAATCCCTGGAGGATTTCTGTACAGTCACCATCGTCGTCACAGTCAGGGCCAACTCTAGGGTTCCCTTACACAACAAGCTCATTCGGGAGGTTCTGCTCCACGAGCTGAGGGGCTGATACATCAACTAAAACATAGTCCAGAGTTGATGTAACCAAAAGTTCTGAATCGTCAACAGGAACTGAACGTCACAGACGTCGCGTCAATCGGACGCCCGGTCTGAGAGTTATTGGCTTTTTCGTCCTAGGGGCCCGGTAGGTTTTTAATTCAAAACCAACCTGACCATACTCCAACTATGTCAAAACCTCAAGAGAAGTAAGCCACAAGGTCCGTCTCACTTAGAGGAATCCATCAAAGTCGACGGCACGTCAATCAGACGTCCCGAGCTCAAGTTATAAGCGTTTCCGCTCCGAAGGCCCTGTTGGTTTAATGCTCGAACCAACCCGGACAAACCCAAAGTACTCTGAAACCTTGAGCGTAATATATAGAAATGACTGTATCGATCCAAGGATCGCATCTCCGCTGAATATGCATCGATCAGTGGTCTGTAGCCCATGTTATGGGAAAATGATCGAAAGTGGTCCGGAAGTGGGGGTTTCGGGCCCGGACCGATCCGGCCCGCGACCCCCATGGGTTGGCCTGAACAGGGTCACCCCGACCCAGGTCCAGCCTTCTTGGGCATGGCCCGGCCCAGCGCGATGGCGCTGGACAGGTGGCTCGGCTGAAACGACCGAGCATTTGGGGTGTGGTGGGGCGCACTGCCCCCCGCCTGTTCGTATCCGCAGCCCCCATGTGGGGGGAAGCTCTTGTCTGGCCAGCCGGGGGTCATAACCCCCGGCTCCTCCTCTGACCAGCCGGCCAGCTCCGACCGGCCGCCGGTCCCTGCTCCGCCGCGGCCTAAGCTGCGACTTTTGTCCGTTCGGCGCGGTGCGACGGCGCCGCGCCCCTCCGCCGTGGCCCCGCTCTGGCCACGGTGTCTTCGATGTTCCTTCAAGGTTCTCTAGCGCGTCGCGATGGTGTCGCGCCTTTGATCGACTTCAACGGCACGACGTGACGGCGCCGCACACCCTTGTCGTATGGTCCCACGCGGTGCCATTGCACCGTGGTGCTTTCCTTCGATCCGCATCAACACAACATACATGGGAGGAGGTTCGGTCGTTTTTGTGCGATCCGTCCCCCTCAAGTTAATTAATAGCAAGCAGAAAAGTTTCATAAAGAACGACAATGGAAGTATTCACGATAAAAAAAAATCCCCTACCTCGTCGAATTTGTTGGGGGAGAGTTTGTCCCAGAATTTATCGCCACGGAAGAAGGCGTCGCGGAAGGAGAGGGTCATTGGCATCGCGGTACACTGCGTTGCGTAGTCAATCTACGAGGATTCGACATTCTTCATCGGAGATCGGTGCATTCTTTGCTTTCTTCGCATTCTTCATGTTCTTCGATGAAGAATATGAAGATCTTTAAGCCTCCCCTTTTTCTCCCAATCCCCGCTCAACACTACAAGTCCAACCAAAAATAAAGTAAGTGATTCACTTATTTTATTATCATGACTACATTTTTAAAATTCAAAATTTGAATTTAAACCACTTAATTAAAAGTTGTCATTAAAAGGAGGTTAAGGGGGGGTTAGATAAAATGAAGGGGTGGGGTTCATGTGGGCCCCACCTCCCTCATAACCTCTCTTGGGTGGTTACCCAACATCCACCCAAAGCTTAACCACTAGTAAAAATAAAAATTGTAGCTCAATTTTTATTTTTAACTTCCACAATTTTTAACAACTCCTCCCTTGTAAACAAATCTCCAGAAAAGGTCTTCCTAGGAAATTACCGGCGCTGCGAATTCATCAGTGCCCTATGAATTCGATTCTGAGCACTGGTTCAAAATTTAGGAAAACCCGCTAGTTCGTTCACTGAACGTACCTGAGCTAAACTTCGGATAAACATTCCAAGCACACCGGGCCACAGAATCAAGTTCTATGAGAAACCGCGTTCTTGTAAAATCGTAAAGAAAATTAAGAAAAAATTTCTCTTGAATTTTACAGGTCTTTACACTTTACCTCCAAGTTTATCTCAGGTACACAATTTTTTTCATGTTTCGATATTGAGAAAGTATATGCCAGATCCATCTCATGTTTTGAGCCTAGAGGCAGTTCAGTTGAAAGAGAATCTCTCTTATAAAGAATAACCAGTCCAGATTCGTGACTATAGAGAGCAAGTGTTGCAGAATAAGGTAATTCACAAGGTAAAGGTTTTGTGGAAAATCCATATGGTTGAAGAGGCAATGTGGAAATTGTAAAATTCTATGAGGGATAAGTACCCCCACTTATTTTGATAAGTGAATAAAATTGTGAGGACGCAATTCCCAAAAGGGGAGAAGGATGTAACATCACAGGTAAATAAAGAATAATACATTTTCATATTTACTAAAATTTATAAAATTAAATATTAATTTTACTTCAAAGGGGTAGCTATGTTCGATAGCGTACCCATATGCAACAAAGAGTTTCTTGGAAATATTACCTTGCACTCTAGTAATATAATAATATTATTTTAAATGGTAGTTAACATGTAGCTGTTGTATTGGCGGAAATGAATAAAAATAACTAAAATATGATTATATATATATATTAAATGTTTTTACATTTATCCAATAAAATATTAAGGATTAAAATAAGAAAAGAATTCAATTTTAGGCATAGATACTCTAATATTAACTAAAAGGTTGACTTATCGTCTTTTGATGGCGATCCCTCATTAAATATAGTTTTGGTCACTCTTGTTCATTCTATTGGACAAAATAAAATTCTTTTTTAAAATCGGGACATCAAAATTTACTTTGTGCAAAGTTTTGGTATTTTTCCGATAATGTTCAGTTTTTAATGAATAGTGAAATTTTTTTTATTTTAATTCAAAACCTCTTTTTAATCTATTTTATTTATATTATTATATTTTCTTTTGAATTGGTTTTAAAGTGAAATTAGAATATATTTTTACCATTTAATCCAATAGTGTTCATTGGAATAAATTTCACTTTGAAATTTGACTTAAATTAGTGTCAATCTTTTGATATATATTGTTTCATTGAAACACGTTATTTGTTTTGACAATGGGAAATAATTATTAAATTATTTAATGCAACTTAAATGTTTTAATTTTTTTAAAATAGACATCGTATTTGAATTCGAAATATCAAATATAGCTTAGGGTGATGTTTTGGTATTTTTCTAAAAAACATCAATTTTTGATGAATAGTGAAACTACTAAGTGGTAGTTAAAAAAAGTGATTTATCATTTAAAAGAATCCTTACCACTTTTTTGAATTGAATTTCAAAAATCAAACATACATGGTTGTCAATAGGATTTAAAATTTGGTTCAATGGGATTAAAATAATTTTTTGGTCAATAGTAACTTTTAAGTTTTATTAATCACGATTAAAGGTAATTAGTGTAACTTAAGGTAAAAATAATGTTACAATAAAATGAAATTACCTTGACACATGTCATACACTTATTGGATGTGTCATGGCCGACCAAAACAATCCATTGGTCAACTTGGGGACTCCATGGAGCCACTTGGGTAAGAAATTGACATTAATAACTTTTTATTTAATGTTAAAATAAAAATGTCACAAACATGTATTGTTTTACTAAAACAATTTTTACATGGGGTTATACAAGTCATATTTTTTACTATAAATATTCATTAGAAATCTAAAATTATTTCCTACATAATTATATTTTTTTTATAATTTTTAGACATTAAAAAAATTAAATTATTTATGACACCCTGACGATGCAACGATTACCTCATTATTTACCTATTTAAATAAAATGAAAAGATAATGTAAAATCTAAGCCCTATACCTGTAAAAAACCTATTGGATGGGTGTATATCTTACTCTTATCACTTTATCCTCGAAATATATAATTTTGGGACCTTTAAAATCCGAAACTCATTATATAATAAAGTAACATATTATAACACTCCAAAAGTGCCCCTCCTCCCTCTTATAAAAGGCCCCCACATATACCACCTTACCCACATCTCTCAAGCTATTGGATCGGACAAGATCGGATCATTTTATCTCTCCACATAATGCTCCTCATCTTTGAAGCCTTACCTTAGGAATAATTCTCTTCAAGAAACCATTTTGGTTCAAACCAAAGGGAGTTACCCTATTTTAAGGCAATGATTTCTCTTATGTCCTTTTGTTTTATATTGCTTCTCCAACCCCCTAAAATGATTCTATTAATTTATATTCTAAAAAACTAGTGTCTCCAATATACTAGGATTTTTTTATGAGAATGATTCGAGCTAAACATACAAACACCTACATCTAATGGTTAAAGAACATACTGCTTCTGTGGTTGGCGAATTTCTGCCTCACGAAATGATGCTTGTTCAATATTCTTTTAACCCCTTTCATGATTGTCATTATGATGTAACTCTATTTATATATGATATATATTATTTTTATGTTTTCCGTATGCTTCTTTATTTTTCATTTATGGAACACCTTTATGGTTTTCATTATGGGCAAACATGATAATTTTATTTTAGGAAGTGCAGACTACCGCCCCCTCAAAGTGATTGGATTCGTTAATTCCATATGTGGGACATATAAAGGATGGAGTTAATTATATTATATAAGATATTATACCTGAATTATAATATACCATTATATCATTATGATTTCAATCCATTAAATATGAAATAGAAATTAAAGTAGCGTTCATCCGTACGTACGACTTACCGTCTCCATGAACGATGCATTTTATTTCATTACACTAAATGTTATGTACTATTATAAATAAATTTATATGATTGATATATATGATATATATTATATCCAGATCATGAATATCATTCTGGATATAATGAACCATTGACCACATGAACAACTTGTAATTGTAAGAAGTCTATTTCTGACTTAAGTACCAAATATCGACAAAACGAACATTATTAACTTAAATGATTACATAATGTTTATAACACAAAAATAAGTGATATAAAAGGAATAATAAGATTGAAAAATGTTCTTAATCTAGACGAAATTTAATTTTTATTATTATTCAGGAGATTAAAGAGCAATCGAGTCACGTCGGACATGAGGTAAGGAACTTTGTCTCAATCTCCTATCATTGAGGCATATTTTGTTTTATACACAAATTTATTTTATACGGTGTATAAAACCATTTCACTTTTACTTTTATTCAAAAGGAATATTTTCTATATAGAGTGTTTTACTAAACGAGAAAACATATGTTTCTTTTTAATGTACACGCTGACAACGACCTTTCCGCCGCCGCGAGTATTATTTGATCTTTGGCTTCCTCAACAAGCCGTAATGTTTTTAAAAGTAAATAAAAACCATATACTCTTTTATGTATTTTGGTATTGAAAATGGTTTTGGTAATGGATTTGTTATGTCAATATATTTAAGTGATATATTGTGATTGAAATGTGGAAATGTTTTCTTTCCTTTGTGATTGTTTTACGTGTTATGATTTTATAATGGTAATTGGACATTTGACAGGTGGTTACATGATAAACCATATGACAGGTGGTGCCATGAATACAAGGATGGGTGGTTACGTTATAACCTCCAATGAATTGGGTATGAAAGTCGCCCGTATGGCTATTCCATTTAGTGATATGTGTGGAAGTCGACTGTATGGTTATTCAATTTAAGAATGTTTATGTCCCAAGATACCTTTATTTGTTATGTGTTCTTTATATGGGTTTTATGGTAATCATTGGGTTAAAAAGGGTATTTAATGATCTTTTATTTAGTGAAGAGTATTAACTTATTATTAAAGGTGAAAAGTGTTTCTTTGATAAAGAATTAATGGTTTACATGATGTTTTGAAAAACTAACAGTTTTCCTTCTTGTGTATCCTTTTCTGAGCTTTTTATGCTCATCCTATGTTTTTTTGAAATGTTTTTCAAAGGAAATAATGTGTAATATGGTCAAGGATGGGATCAAGGAAAAGTCATGTTGTCTTAAAAATGGAACTAGACATGACTCTCTCTTTTTTCAAGAGTTCTTGATTTGTAAAAAAAGGAAACTATGTTGAAGTGTATACTTTCTAATCTTTTGAGATGTAATAGTTATGATATAATTTTCTAAATCTCTAATCCTGAAAAGATCCTCAATATGAATTATTCATTTAATTCAATATTAAGTAAGGTTTTAGGCTGGGGCGTTATATATATGGTGCGAAGACCATCTTTTATTAGTATGTCTATTTTGAATGTATCTATTTCTTCATAAGTTGGTTTGACATCCTAGTATTTATTTGGAGTACCATGATGTAGGATTATAAATGTTTCTCAAGGGTAATTCACACTAAAAAAACCATTATATATAATGATAATAGCATTTGGTTCAGGTTATTTGCAGTGATGTGTGAGATATCGAACTTCATGACACATACTTAGGTCTACTAGTAGATTGACGATGATAACCAAAAGCCTTATTCATTACTCCAAATAATTCATATAACATTTTTTAAATGAAATGATGTTTATATGTATTTCATCATAAGGTTAATAAGAAATCCCTAAGGGAATAATGAAATATTTATTATGATGGATTAGTTGACTAAATGATCACATGTCATTCATATTTGGGACACATATTAGGGTGAGGATATGGTAATGATATATGTATGGGAGATTTGGATATTTCAATGTGTTTCATCTTCAATTATCTGGTGAAAGGATCCAAGATTTACTTCCCAATTCTCGAATGGATTCCATGAGGTGATGGGGACTCCGAGGATATTGAGTATGGATTTCCATCAACAAAAAAGTTGATATATGTGGCATGCTATACAGATTCCAGTGGATATGTTTGTACATGTATTCTAGATTTTATTGTATATTGGGGTGACATGATTGTATAGATTTAGTTTTTCTATAAAAATTATTACCATTATTTTGTCTAAATTTATATATTTGAATCCCTCTATTGTTACCCATTTATATCTTTTCATTTGATGTTAGTGGTGGGAATGGTTTCTCTGGAGTGACATAGAGTTGTCCTATAGATTTCAATGATGATTCAGGTTATACGTCGATGATTGGTGATATTCTAGAATCAATATACATATTTTTCATTCAATTAGTTTTATCCATTTGAATTATCAGTTTGTGATATTAATTTTTTAGAATAAATACCCCAGTCAAGTCACAACAATATTTTTATGTATTGTATGTTAAATCCAATATTTGTTGGACCATTTGAGATTACTGAGTGCATTGGTAAGGTAAACTATTTATTATCTTTACCATGTCAATTGATTAATATTCATGATATATTTTACATATTTTAGCTCAATAACTATAATCTATATTTTAATAATTTCATTATTTTGGATGATATATCTCTTTCTATAGAGTGTTTTATGGTTGATGAACTAGAAAATATTGATGATTTTAATTGGAATGAGTTTCATGTAATGTATATTAATTTTTTATGACTATTATAGCGTCATGGAATGTATTATCACGTGACATGGTAAAAATAATCACTGATGAGGGAAAATGAAAGCCTATAATTTTAGATTAACCTTATATAAAATGAATCATGTTGGGGACTAACAGATTTAGTGGAGAGAATAATAAATACAAATATCAATTTAGGTTGTGGATATCATTTTTTTCCATATCTTGATTTTAATTTTTTATTGGGTTTTTATGTTGATACTGTTATAGTTTGAGTGATTTGTGGCCCTATGCATAGTATTAGAATTGTTATGTAAAATAGTGTGGATGTTCCTAGAAAACTATTCTAGGTGTTTTAGAGTTTTTGAGGAGGGACTAACATTGGTTCACACATAGTCCAAACCATGATTTCTTCTCCTTAAACCATATAACATGGGAATTAATCATTTTACATGGTTGGAACTACATTTTTAAAACCATGAAATATCACTAATATCACACAAATGGGTGTACAGTTAGTAATCAATTTTCCAAATCATTTTTTGAAACCCTCACATATTATGTAAGAAATCAAAAAATTTATTTAATGACAAATAAAAAATTTTATTAGTAAAATTTCACCTTTTTGAATAAAAACCTATGCCTAAGAAGTTGAATTTTAGATTTTGGAGATTTTATTCCTCCTAGTGGTAAATTTTGATAGATTATTAACTGTTCAAAAAATATTATACAATGGTATTACAATATCCCCTCATTTCTCCTTTAATATTATCTTATTCCATATTTTTGCTAGATCTATTGGTTGTGACATATTATAATTGGGATTTAGATATATTAGTTATGGAAATGGGAATTATTTATCATATATACATCTATTATTGGATGCCAATAAAAAATCAATGTTATAGTTTGATTTCACTCATTTAATTTATTTAGGTAATGGTTTAATTTGAGATTATTAATTAGGAATTAATGGTTTGGGGTTCCAAATCATTTCTATGATCCCATTGTTCTACTTTACTATGTTTATTCCATATAATTTTTGGAGTACAACTTTTTTGGGGGTGGGTGGGTTCTTATTAATTCATTTTCATATGAACTACACATCCTCAATCATTATAAAAAATAATTTCTAACTTCTTAATGTTATTATTTATAATTTATCTAAGTGTGTATATGGTTGTCTTTTATATGTAATGGTTTTCCCCTTATTGTTGAATAATGCCTGGTTAATTTCAGGGAATTGTTCGTATTGTTGAATAAAATGGATTTAAAATCATGGTTTTGATATGAAAATTATAATTTCAATAAATTTTGGAAAAGTTTTATTCACTTTATAAATTATTTTAAATTATTATCACATGGGAGCCTAGGGTATGGGTTACATAGGAGAGGGTTGTGTAGGGAATTTTTTCAATTATTCATAGAGGGAATTAAACATAAAGTTATTCCTATTCTTCATTGGTGGACATGTTGGGGGCTATTTTTCATTACATCATACTATGAGAAAACATGTATGATTATTCCTCTCTTCCATTAGTCATCAGATCGAGGATAAGTTTATTTCAAATTGTCACGATTTATCAATGGCTATGAAATCTGGTTATCTACTAACACTTTTATACAAGGTGTACATTCCATTACAATTATCATAGACGTGGTTTCATGATAGATGCTTTTCAAAATATAAATGGATCATTTTAAAATTTATTGAAAATATAATATAAAATAATTAAATGGTGAAATTATATGTTTTATGTTCAATTGAGTAAAATTGTGTATCATGCGTGTTTTCCTTTAATATGTGAATATCCAAATATTTTAAAAAGATAATATAACACATGTTGGGATCACAATGGTCTTATCTTACTCACACCCGACATGAAAAATTTCTAAAATTTATCAATTTATACTCTAATATTAAAGAAGTCTATTTGGTAATTTATTTGATAAAAAATTTCCATTTTATTAGTGTTTTACACATTTAATGGAAGAAAACATTTTAATATAACTTTTAGTTGATGTTCAAGAAAATGATATCAATTTTGAATACTAATGACACCTCACATCAAGGAAAAAAGATCCAAATAATAAGACAAGTTGATTAATTATAGAATGAAGATAAGAGGAAATATAGATTGTTTAAGGAGATGATTTCTTGTCTTGTAAATCATTAACAGAAATATCAGGATGGGTATGTCTTATTTCGTAAACCAAATCTTCCTATCACTCTATGAGATAGAAAAATTAATGTCATCTATGTTCTATATTAAACACATTCACTATGTGTTGATTAAGCATTTTTTTATTAACCATGTTGTGAGAAAATTTAGAAAAAAGGAATTAATAATTATAATTCACAACATATAGCTTACTCAAATTATGAGTTAATCAATAAAAGAAAATATTAAAGCTATAAATACTAGTTTTTCACTATGAAAACATCATTAAGACCCTATAAATATTGTCAAAGTATGATTGTAATGCATAATTTATGGGTATATGGGGACATGCCTATATATCTAAAAGGATCATAACTACTAGGAGACCAAATGGAGACCTCAAAACTTGAGCACATGACCTAGGAGCCCTGGTTCAACTTAGAGTATCCTTTACTAGACAACCATATTTGCATTCCAATTCCTTATTTCCAATGAAAGGGTATTATCACTATCGTAGGTGATGTTATCTTAGGTGTGGTGATTGATTGGGATATTTTTCTTCTTAAATTATTTTTTTTGTGTTTTTTACTCATTATTTATTAAGAATATATTTCTCTATGAAATTCATTATCATTATTTGATCTTTGGAGTATTGTTTTCTTAATTCATTGACTAATTGCATAGGATTCTAAATGAATATTTTGAAACCAATTGTTAATTAGTTAAAATAATGTTTCTAGTCACCTAATTTTGTAATCTTTCCAAGTAACTGACCATTAGAGAAGATAGAAAATTGAATAAGTATGAAGGTACACAAAAAACGTTGTTTTGAATGTAGTTCATATAAAATATTTGAATGGACAAATTATTCATTCATCAGCAAATCAAATACCAAAACAATCATTTAACATGGAATTCCATCACAACATTATTTTTCATATTCGTATATTTCATTCAATTAATTAATAAAGAAAATTCAAACAGTTCTTACTGGTTTGAAAAATAAACTTAACTAATTATGGCATCACCGTAGCTCAGTTTTTTGTGTTTTAAAAATTTCTAGAATTGTATAGCCTCTTATAATATTAAAAATTCCCATTATCAAAATAAATAACCAATTTTTCTATGAAAAACTTTTTTTCTCAATGTGATGTAGCGAGGTAGTAGTAAATTGAGTTAGTTAGTTTCAAAATTTGGTGGGTAGCTGGGGAAATGTTTTCCACATGACAAATGGTGATATTGGTCCTTATATATTCTAATTTTGTAACCATATATCATGTACATTATTTTGGATTAATTTTTGAATTATCTATCCATTTTCAACTATTTGATTCAGTTTGGTTATATTTATGCATTCTTATCATAAATTTATTATTTGTTATTATATCTTTTAGTGAAAATAATTTTCAATCTCTATTATTTTGGTGAGAGTTCTTATCATTAGCTTGTGGGGATTAGTAACACACTTCTAGTATTATTTATAATTAGTTTTTATCCAATAATAATTCTTCATAGGGTTCAATTGTTCACAATGTATTCATATGTTAGGTATTTTAAAAAATCTAGTCTTGTTGAACCATTCACACTAATGTCTGAAAAAATCATTTGAATGACTCCTTAAATAGTATCAAAAAATTAATAAAGGTATCATTTTCATAAATTATATATATATATATATATAGAGTTTTTAATGGAATCAAATGATATTTTTGGTTCTTAATAGAGGAATTTGAAACAATTAAAAGATCAATATATTTTTATCGAAAATTGTTACATACTTATTTCAAATGGAAAAACATACTTATTTTATAGTTGGTGAATATAAACATATGTATGGGTTTATGTGTGTGTATATATATATATGTGAATTTTTTACATATTGAAATGAAAATATGTGAATATGTTTATTGAGGGATATATATGTGCACCCTTGTGTGTAATAAAAAAAGTGATTATTTGAAACTCAAATAATTTTTATGAATTTTGATTTACGTATAGTTTTAAAGTGTACTTTTAAAAAATATTTTAATCTCCATATTGACAAGATAAAAGTTTTTCTCTGTGTTTTATAATGGGTTTTTAAATAAATAAATCCCATGTTACTATTATTTTCACGATTTTCTATATATATTTAAATATGTTACATATTTACCCTTTATTTTAAAAATGAAATTGTTGAAAAAGTAATTTAATTAAATTGATTAATTAAATTGTCTATAAGGAGTTGACCGAAGGCCCATTTTCAAGTCAAATGAAATATCACTAAAATGAGTATAGAACATTTGTATGAGAGAATGAATGTGGTGAAATATATATTAGGTTTACTTTTTTTTGTTCCAGGTTAATTAAAAAAATACATATAGATAAAAGTAATCGTGTTATAGAAGGGTGTCACCAAACCACAATACCATGGGATTTCCAATATACTCTTCAGTTGGATGTGGTGAAACTAGTAAAAGTCTTGTTAACATTACTAGTTTGTAGAAAATTTATATTTCAATATACTAAATTTGAAGATGATAAAATGATCTAATGTTCTTGTAACATTATATGACCTAGGAATTTTCCCTTGGTTCATTATTACTAAATGATTACTATAATTAGGTTCCAACATCATTAAAAATTGTGAATCATTGGGTTTTACTTTTTCATAAGTATTAATTTACCCAATAATTTCTAATTACCATAATAAGTGCATATATACAAAAAAATTGAATTTTATTTAAAAATTTATTTTATAAAGTTATTTTAGATTATTTTTTTGGATAAGGAGGGTCAGTGTAGAGAAATGTTTTATTGTGATAGTTCTCATTTGAATTACCAAAAAAATGAGGTTTATCTGCAAGATATTTTTTTATATGCGATTATAATTAAAAATATATTTTAAATTTCATTTAAAAGGAAAATTACGTTGGATGTTTTTTTAAAATTTAATCTTGTGGATAGGTGAGTGGTTATCTTTTAAAACTATTTTTTCTCACAGTTATATTTTTTGTTAGTTGTAGGTCTTAGATCATCCTACAATCTCTCTTAGTGTGTTTATTATTTTCAGGGTGTGTGCTCACCAAAGGAGTTTAATGTAGTTTAGTGGAACATTTTATTCTATTATATTTAACTATTATATTATCTTAATCAACAAAAAATTATTTTCATTATTTATTTTGATGATGATTTTTATAAATTTTTTGATATGGATGTTTGATAACATATGATGTTTCAGGAGATAGAATTGCATGTGAGGAATTTTCTATTACACTTTACTTTTAATTTATATATTTCAAAATGATTCTACTTATTTAATATTACGTGGGCATCCAACATGTTGATTTTTCATGACATAAATTTTGAAGAAATTTTGATTTTATTAAACATTATTTTCAAGGTAAAACCATCCCTAATGTTATACTTGGATTTCATTATTCTCATCAGCATATTTGGGTTAAACAAAAGTCCCGGAGTAGGTTTCTTAATATCCCATGTTCTAGGTTTAGGGTTTATAAGTTGATGGTTTCAAAAATAATTATCAGGTCCACGGTTCATAATTGGAATTATGTTTCAGATAACCCAATTATATTTTTAAAAAATTATTATATTTCAGTTTTGATTATAGGATTTCAGGTCATAGGAAATTTGGGGTAACTTATCACCATTACTCATGGAGAAACCTATGTAACCTTGGGAGGTTTTGATTTGATTTTTGATTCAATTATTTTAATATATATAATGGGATTTGGATTATTTATGGGTTATTATTTTGTTCAATATATTTATGTGTCACTACTGGAAATCCCATTTTTACCAACGCATATATCCCAACGGTTTGATAAATCATTGTGAATGGTTATGTATACCGACGGTTTTAAGAAAAATGTTGGTATAGAGGATTTTATGAAAAATTTTACCAACGATTTGTAAAACCGTTGGTATAGGCCTCAATTAAGACACTTTTACCAACAGTTATACACTAACAATTGGTATATGTTGGAATCTATGCCACCTTTTACCAACAGTTTAATGAAACTGTTGGTATAGGACTACATTCCCAACGGTTTTTAAAAACTGTTGGGAAAGTTTTCCCATAAATCCAGTTCGAGTGTCCAATAGCCCCTCTGCTCGATTGTATTCCCCCTCCGCTTGACTACAACCTTAAATTGAAGCTCTCCCGACGATCTCTCATTACCTAGTCTCTGAAACACCATCCATCCTCTTCAATAAAACAATTTTTCTCTTATACTCTTCAAATCTGTAATATCTACCTCAGTTATAATGTTCTTCATCTATTTTTTAATTTTCTATTTTGATTTGACCTAAACGTCTGGGATCTCTCTATACAAAAACTCAGAAACTCATTCCACTCATAGATCCATCTTAAATAAAACAATTTTTTAGTTCTACACTCTAAATCTGTAAGTACTACCTTATTTTTAATGTTTTTCATCTATTATTTTTGTTTTCTATTTTAATTTGGTATAAACTAGGTTTTGTTGTTTATGGCATGCGAAGGTTAGTGATATTGAGGATGAATTGGATGTTGGTTTGGTGGTGGATTAGAATTGGGATGTTTTTTGGATTAAGGTTAGTTAATTTTCAATGAATTATTTGGGGATTTCCTCCCTTTAATAGAGCCCCCACTCCTCATGGACCCTGGACACCCCCCCTCTTAGACCCTGGACAGTCCCCCCCTCCTGGAACTTGGACAGCCCGGCCCCCCTCTTTCCTGAAACTTGGACAGCCCCCTCCTGGACCTTGGACAACCCCCCTCTACCCTCCTCCCAGGACCTTGTATAGTCCCCCTCCTTCCTGGACCCTAGGAAGCCCCCCACCCTCCACCCTGGACCCTGGATAGCCCCCCTCCTCGATGGACCCTGGACAGCCCCCCTTCTTCCTGGACCATGGACAACCCCTTCTCCCCTTCTCCTTGACCCTAGACAGCCCTCACCCCCTTCCTCGACCCTGGACAGCCCCCACCCCTCCACATAGACCTTGTAAATACCCCTTATTCCCCTCATCAATCACCAAATACCCCCCCCCCCCACTTCAAAACTTTGACCACAAAACATGGACATTCTGGATTTTCTCTAAAAAGATAGATTTGATCCTCAACCCACCTCAATAATATCCTAAACAATTCATATAATGTGGTTTTCACCACATAGAATCCAATTGTATTCCAAGTCACTAGTCTATCCTCCCTTGGCTAGATTTTACAAAAAGCGTTGAACCTTAAGGATCCAAATAAAAATAACTTGATATAAGACATTTGATAATGGATTAAAATTTCAAATTGGGATCCAATGAGGAATATTTGAGATATTATGCATCATGTCCATGAGTAAATCCATTTTTATATATCCGATAAGTTATTATTAACAATTTTCACACATTAATTGTTTTTAAAAATGGGACAAACATTTATAAAGGTTCTAATATATAAAAATGAATCTATTTGTGGATTCAGCTTAACCAAAAATGTCTGGCTTGTCTGCCTCTTCCATGATCATCGATGTTCATGTGCCGTCTCCATCTGACCCCACACGACGGGTGGCTTAGCATCTGGCTGATGAAGAGTTCCATATTCTCTTACTTCCACACCAGATTCAAACCCGCTACGCTCTTGAAGCGATCAATCCCACTAAGCGTCTCTGTAAGCTTGATGACACGACCACCAGTTCTTATAAGAGGCAGAGGAGTTCTAAGATGATGGACCAAGATGATTGACTAGTGTCCATCCATCTGGCTAAAGACGTAAAACATAGCGCTTCCTGGGAGGAAACCCATGTTCTAGATTTTCATCATTTTTCTTTTTTTACTTTGTTTTAGGAAATAAACATGGCATGTATGCAACAATTTTTTAGCTGCTTCTGATCTGTATGTGCACTTGACATTACTCTGCATGACTGCTTCTATTTTGTCTAATCCTTGGTGTTATTTTTTATGACATGATGCGGCTAGGTGTTTTATATGTATAGATTTTACATGTACATAAGTATTTTCACTTTTCATTATTCCATTCTTTCAGTGCTTAGGCCGATGGTACGAGGGAGGTTCGTACCAGAGGTAGACGAGCATCTTCGCGTAACCGACTAGACCCTTTCCCTCCGACCAAACACATTCGGATTCTATTTAAAATTAAGGGAAATGATCCATGGGTCAAATGTGACGTGTATAAGTCAACCCTGCCTCAATAAAAAGCACGGTGTGGCCAGGATCACTCAAACTGCCTCTCTTTTGTTCAAAATTGACTTATTTTTAAGTGAAATCAACAACTGACATATGGGAAACCGACCAAAAGCCTTCGGATTATGTTGAAACTTTTGGAAAACGATCCAGGGGTCATATGTGCCACGTAAAAGTCAACTCCACCTCAATCTGATGCGCAGTGTGGCTGGTATCACTCCAAGTGTATGTATTTTGTTTAAAATGGACAATATTTTACGTACATATGCCAATCCAATCACACATCTTTTGATTGTGTTGATACTTTTTAAAAATGATACATGACTCATATGTGTTGTGTATGAGTCAACCCTGCCTCAATTAGTGGCCCGGTGTGGCCGATACCACTCAAGGTGCCTTTTTTTTGTTAAAAATGGACTTAATTTTACGTGAAATCAACAACTGACATATGGAACACCGACCAAACGCATTCGTATTCTATTGAAACATTAGGAAAAAAATACATGTGTCAAATTTGATGTGTATGAGTCAACTCCGCCTCAATACGAGGCTCGGTGTGGCCGACACCACTCAAAATGCCTCTGTTTTGTTAAAAATGGACTTAATTTTAAGTGAAATCAACAACTGACATACAGTAAACCGACCAATGCATTATGATTCTATTGATACTATAGGAAAAAAATCCATGGGTCATATGTGACATGTATGAGTCAACCCTACCTCAATCCAAGGCGTGGTGTGGACGGTACCATTCAAAATGTCTCTTTTTTGTTCAAAATGACGTTAATTTTAAGTGAAAACAACAACTGGCATATGGAAAACCAACCATATGCATTAAAAATCTGTTGAAACTTTAGGAAAATGATACATGGGTCATATTTGATGTGTAAGAGTCAACCTTGCCTCAATCCAAGGCCCGGTGTGGCCGGAACCACCAAAACTATCCCTCTTTTGTTTAAAATGGACAATATTTTACGTACATACGCCAAACCGATCAAACGGATTCTGATTGTGTTGATACTTTTTCAAAACGATCCATCACTCATATGTGATGTGTAAGAGTCAAAACTCCATCAATTAGAGGCCCAGTGTGGCTGACACCACTCAAAGTGCCTCTGTTTTGTTAAAAATGGACTTAATTTTAAGTAAAATCAACAACAGTCATACGGAAAACTGACCAAACGCATTCATATTATATTGAAACTTAAGTAAAACGATCCATGAGTCAAATGTGATGTGTAAGAGTAAACCCCACCTCAATACGAGGCTCGGTGTGGCCGACACCACTCAAAATGACTCTATTCTGTTAAAAATGGACTGAATTTTAAGTGAAATCAACAACTAACATATAGTAAACTGACCAAATGCATTCGGATTCTATTTATACTACAGGAAAATGATCCATTGTTTATATGTGATGTGTACGAGTCAGCCCCGCCTTAATCCTAGGAACGGTGTGGACGGTACCATTCAAAATGTCTCTCTTTTGTTCAAAATGACATTAATTTTAAGCGAAAACAACTGGCATACGAAAAACTGAACAAATGCGTTCCGAATCTGTTGAAACATTAGGAAAACGATCCATGGGTCATATGTGACGTGCATGAGTCAAACCCGCCTCATTTCGAGGCGTGTTGTGGCTGGAACCACCCAAATTGTCCCTCTTTTGTTTAAAATGGACAATATTTTACGTACATATGTCAAACCGATCAAACGGCTTCTGATTGTGTTGATACTTTTGGAAAATGATCCATGACTCATATGTGATGTGTACGAGTCAACCCCGCCTCAATTCGAGACCTGGTGTGGCCGACACCACTCTAAGTGCCTCTATTTTGTTAAAAATGGACCGAATTTTAAATGAAATCAACAACTGACATACGAAAAACTTACCAAATGCATTCAGATTATATTGAAACTTAAGGAAAATGATCCATGAGTCAAATTTGACATGTATGAGTAAACCCCGCCTCAATATGAGGCTCGGTGTGGACGACACCACACAAAATTCCTCTGTTTTTTTAAATGGAATTAATTTTAAGTAAAATCAACAACTGACATACATTAAATCAACCAAACACATTCGGATTCTGTTTATACTACAGGAAAACGATCCATGGGTGATATGTGATGTGTATGAGTGAACCTCGGCTTTATCTGAGGTGCGGTTTGGACGGTACCATAAAAAATGTCTCCCTTTTGATCAAAATGACTTTAATTTTAAGTGAAAACAACAACTAGCATACGAAAAATCGACCAAATGTGTTCTGAATCTGTTGAAACATTAGAAAAACCATCCATGGGTCATATGTGACATGTTAGAGTCAACCACACCTCAATACAAGGTGCGGTGTGGCCGGAACCACCCCAACTATCCCCATTTTATTTAAAATGGACAATATTTTACGTACATACGTCAAAATGATAAAACGGATTCTGATTGTGTTGATACTTTTAAAAAACGATACATGACTCATTTGTGATGTGTACGAGTCAACCTCGCCTCAATTAGAGGCCCGGTGAAGCCGAAACCACTCAAAGTGCATCAGTTTTGTTAAAAATGGACTTAATTTTAAGTGAAATCAACAACTAACATACGACAAACGGACCAAATGCATTTGGATTATATTAAACATAAGGAAAACTATCCATGAGTCAAATGTGATGTGTAAGAGTAAACCCAACCTCAACATGAGGCTCGGTGTAGTCGACACCACTCAAAATGCCTTTTTTTTGTGTTAAAAATGGACTTAATTTTAAGTGAAATCAACAACTCACATACAGTAAACCGACCAACCGCATTCAGATTCTGTTGATACTATAGTACAACGATCCATGGGTCATATGTGACGTGTACGAGTCAACCCCTTCTTAATCCGAGGAGTGGTGTGGATGGTACTATTCAAAATGTATCTCTTTTGTTCAAAATGACTTTAATTGTAAGTGAAAACGAAAACTGGCATACGAAAAACCGACCAATGTGTTTCAAATCTGTTGAAACTTTAGGAAATATATCCATGGGTCTTATGTGACGTGTACGAGTCAACCCCGCCCCAATCTGAGCCGCGGTGTGGCCGAAACCACCCAAATTGTCCCTCTTTTGTTTAAAATGGACAATATTTTACGTACATACGTCAAACCAATCAAACGGATTCTGATTGTGTTGATACTTTTGAACAATGATCCATGAATCATATGTGAGGTGTATGAGTCGACCCCGGCTCCATCCGAGGCCCAGTGTGGCCGATACCACTCAAAGTTCCTCTATTTTGTTAAAAATAGACTTAATTTTAAGTGAAATCAACAACTGACATACGACAAACTGAAAAAACACATTTGGATTATATTGAAACATTGACGTGTACGAGTCAACTTTGCCTCAATCTGAGGTGCAGTGTGGCCAGGACCACTCAAACTCCCTCTCTTTTGTTCAAAATGGGTTTATTTTTAAGTGAAATCAATAACTGACATACGGGAAACCGACCAAACACCTTAGGATGGTATTGAAACTATAGTAAAACGATCCATGGGTTATATGTGATGTGTAAGAGTCAAATCCGGCTCAATCTGAAACACGATGTGGCCGGTATCACTCCAAGTGTATGTATTTTGTTTATAATGGACACTATTTTACGTACATTCACCAAACCAATCAAATGGCTTCTAATTGTGTTGATACTTTTGAAAAACGATCCATGAATCATATGTGATGTGTACGAGTCAACCCATCCTCAATCTGAGGCCCGGTGTGGCCGACACCACTCAAAGTGCCTCTGTTTTGATATAAATGGACATGATTTTAAGTGAAATCAAAAACTAACATACGGCAAACTGACCAAACACATTCGGATTCTATTGAAACGTAAGGAAAACGATCCATGGGTCAAATGTGACATGTACGAGTCAACTTCACCTCTATATGAGGCGTGGTGTTTCAGGGACCACTCAAACTTCCTCTCTTTTGTTCAAAATGGACTTATTTTTATGTGAAATCAACAACTAACAGATGGGAAACCAAACAAACGCCTTCGGATTGTGTTGAAACTTTAGGAAAACGATCCATGGGTCATATGGGATGTGTACGAGTCAATCCTGGCTCAATCCGAAGCACAATGTGGCCGGTATCACTCCATGTGTTTGTATTTTGTTTAAAATGGACAATATTTTACGTACATATTCCAAACCAATAAAACGGCTTCTGATTGTGTTGATACTTTTGCACAACGATCCATATCTCATATGTGACATGTTCGAGTGAACCCTGCCTCAATCCGAGGCCCGGTGTGGCCGACACCACTCAAAGTGCCTCTGTTTTGTTAAAAATGGACTTAATTTTAAGTGAAATCAACAACTGACATACGACAAACTGACCAAACGCATTCGAATTCTGTTGAAACATTAGGAAAACGATTCATGATTCAAATGTGACATGAACGGATAGCCCCTGACAGCCCCCCCACCCCCCTTCCTAGACCCTGGACAGCCACCCCACTCTCCTCCTTGGACCCCGGACATCACCCCAAACATGAATAACATTTTCCTTTTGTACCACTGTGAATGCAAGTAAATGAGACTCGTATGCCTTATGTATAATTCTATTACAATTTGATTAAATGTTATACCTCATGGATGATATGTAAATGTAGGCATGTTGATTTCACATGCCATTTTTATTTCTTTAATTATGAAATGTTATTTGGGATTATTCCATTTTTGTATTTCTTGAACTATATGAATGACTTGGTAAGCTTATTAGCCCATGCTAATCAAATTCATGTGATTATATGCTATAATTTGAATACAAATCCTTGTTTTGCATTCTCCATGACCCCCATACTCGTTCCCTGGAAATCTCCCCTCCCCTCTTCCAGGACAACACCCTCCCCTCTCTGGACATCCCCCCACATCACATTCAATGCAAGTCATGCATCACTCTAGATTATGCACAAATATTAACCACATTGTTAATTCACTTTATCACACATACCCCTCATTCACCAATTTCTATCATAATCATCACATTTTTGGGTAAAAAAAACTTGATATGTGTGAACCCAATAAAATGAAATAGGTTAATTGGAAGAGTTGTTGTCATATGAAGATTGAAATGGGGAATTTTAGTACATGGCATGGTTGGAAGAGGGATGTTTTTATGTGTTTTTCTATGTTATTTCCAATGTTTTTTGTGGTTTTTGAAGTCAATTTATAGATGTTATTTGTGATGTTTTTTATATAGGTCTATCAAGTGGAGGCAGCTGTATGCAGTCTGCTGGTTTTCTGTGAAAATATCCAATACCAATGGTTTAGAACCATTGGTATACTTTGAGAATATATCAATATATACCGACGGTTTATCTAAACTGTTGGTAAAAAGCTATTCAAACGGTTTTGAACGGTTGGTATAAGCTCAAAAATATGAATTTCCCAACGGTTTTAAACCGTTGGTAAATCGTTTTGCCAACGGTTTAGAGGAACCTTTGGGAAATTAAAACTTTTACCACCTTTTACCAATGGTTTTCCATAAACCTTTGGTAAAGGACTTTCCCAACGCCTTACTTCCCTACGGTTTGGGAAACTGTTGGTATATCTTATTCCAACGGATTTCCAGCCTATACCGACGCTTTTGAACCGTTTGTATTGTCTATATTTCCAGTAGTGTGTTTTGAGGGATTATAATGGTTATCGAACTAGAACCAATAAGTGAGATTATAGTGCCCAGAAACCAATGTTGAACATGAATGATTTGTTCAATATCACATAGAGTGGAAGTTTTACCATTGTTTTGTATCTAGACATACTTCAAAACCAAGTCATACACAACCGCATGTCCACATGAATAAGTTTATATCATTTGGTGGTGTTATTAATTATTTTATTGTTTGAGTGGGTCAATTTTAAAATGAATTTTTTTCATTTAATATTTAAGGTGGTATTTTTATGATAGGAATTTTGTTCATGATAAGAGAAAAGGTAATATATAATGAACTATTATGGCGTGTTTAGTCTTTTTTAGAGGTGGTTTCTAAAGGATGTTAGGTTTATGAGAGTAACATTTTTTTAATTAAAAATGTTCTGATATTTAAGTGTTCAAATTATAAAATAATCAAATTTTTGGGATTTTAAAACTTTTATCAAGTGAGATATATAGGATTTTATAATTAAAATGTTAATTTTTGTTGAAAGTATTTTGTAAGGATAAAACAGGTTTATAATGTTTGAATAAGTGGGATATGAATTATTAAATGGTTTTTAAAAGTATTGTGATATTTAGAAAAAGAAATTGTGAATTAAATAAGTAATTTTTATTTTTCACTAGTTTGTTAAAATATTCAGTTTTGATGTGTTTTGATTTCCTAGGATAATTTTATATTAATTATTGTGAGTTGTTATTTTATGTTTCCATCTGAGATGATTGAAATTTTGTTTGGTATTGGTATAGTTATTTGTGTTTTTAGGTTCCATGTATTCCATCAAGAGTGTTTTCTGTGAATCAATAAATTATTATTCTCAAAATTGAGATTAAGTGAAATTCCATTCATCCCTTTGGCTTAAAACATTTATTTGATCACTATTAGTCTTTTAATGGGTATAAAATCTCCTGGGAATAATTAAAATTCTAGGGTGGGAGTCTAACAGTTAAGGTTAGGATTTAATTTTTTTAATTTTTTTGGTTATTTTTATAATAGACATCAAAGTACATATGTTCAGTGCATGGTTTATAATTTAGTGTTATCCATTGGATTATTATTATAATGTGTTGATTGTTTTTGAAATTCCATTTAAATAAGTTAAAATAAGATTCTATTTTACTATAATGACTTTTTTTATTATCTTTTATTAATAAAAATTTGTCAGTGGGAAGCCATTAGTGGGTCTTAGGGTAACTATGATCATTGTTCTCAGGTTTTGTTGGGTTCTCCAGGAGCTAATGTTCAGTGAGGAGAAATCGAGATTACCCAGAATTGATCAATATATGGAAAACATACTTATTATCAACTTATGGTTTTATTTTTGGAATTTAAGAATATATTCTATAATTTCATAATTATCTCTCAAATTGTTTTCCCCACTATGAGTGGGATATTATTATGTTTTTAGATTTTAATGAGATGTGGGTTTGCTAATAGTAGTGTTTATAGGTTGGTAATTACTCGATAATTACATTAATATGTTAATCAGTAGTCCTAATATAGATTATTTTAATGGAATTTTTAGTTTTTAATGGATTATTTATTTAGTTGAATCCAAATGTTGTGAAAAATCCAACATTTTCATTTCATCCATAAATTCCTTAGTGATTTGGTTTGGATTCCGATTATGATATCATAAATAATTGATGTGTACAATGGTGAAAGGAACATATAAATGGTATTTTGGATATGAGAAGATTATGAGGAATTTTTAGCACCAATTATAATTTGGGATCATGTTTGAACAATTGATGCACTTTGGGATTTACAATCATGAAATGTTTTAGGTGGTAGAAAATTATCCATTCGAGTGATTATATTAATTAATCGTGAACTAATTATGGTAGAAAACATTATGTTATGGAGTAGTCTCACAACCTTACACTTTTCTCCATATTAATTTCACTATTTAGTGATTCATGGACCATTCTAAGAGAATTACATAAACACAGTTAAATTTTTATATTTTTATTTTCTATGTGTGGTTCATAGTTAACTTGCATAGTTCGTAAAAAATATAATTAAATAATGTGGGTAGCAATTAAATATGACATGATTTTTTCAACATGGTCATCACATATTTTTCCCAACCATGTGTCCATGAAAAATGATTGAAAAGGCTCTTCATGTTGGAGGCACACAGTGGGAACTCAATTTGGTAATAATTTAAATAGATTTCATTATTTAGAAAATTAAAATTTTCATTCAAAAATCAACCTAATTAACCCCTCTTTCCCATTTATGTGCCCCTCATGTGTGTCACTGTCATGGAGGCTAATTTGGTTCTCCCCCTTTACTCCTTCACAGATTTGTGGTCATTCTTCATGAAATTTTTAATAGAATCCATATTAGTTTCAATGTCTCGCAACATTCTCATATGTCAATAATTTATTATTATTATTATTTATCCACAATTTTGTGTTTTTTATAGGAAAACAATTCGGTTTTTTTATCATTATATTGTGTGGGATTGATGTAACACCCCAAGATTTATAGTACATTATTTCTTCAATGTAATTCAATGACTTGAACTACACGCAACACTGAGTTCAAGTGTATCATGATTTACCAAACTAGCTGTTCAAAAGCGGTTATAAATAGTATTAACTGAATTTTTAACTTTATATAATCCTTGTAATTTTAGAATCAATATTATGAGTTTGTTAGAAATAATGTAAGGACAAATACATTTTTTCAGATAAAAAAAGTATTTTTCAAAAATACAATTTTACCACCTTTTAATGGCGATGCCTTTTTAAATCTAATATTTGAAACTTTTATATATTTAATTAGACAAAATATAATTCTCCTTTAAAATCGGGGCATAGGAATTTAGTTTCAATAATGTTTTTGTGTTTTTTCTGATCAATTTCATATTTGTGTAAATAGTGAAAAATACTATATTTTAACGGAAAACAACTTTTTTAATCAAAATAAATTATAGTGTTAAATTTTAAATTTTAATAGTTTAGAGGTATAATTAGATTATATTTTTAACATTTAATACAATTTTGGTCATTGGATGTAAATTCAATTTGAAATTGGACATAAACAAGTGTTAATCTTTTGATAGTTATTGTTTCTTAAAAACATGCTTTTTTGTTTTGACAATGGGAATTAATATTAAATTAATAAATAAAGCTTCAATGTTTTGAATTTGGTAAAATAGTCATCATTTTTGGATTTAGAATATTGAAATTAGCCTAGGGTAATATTTTTGTATTTTTCTGAAAACTTTTAATTTTTGATGAATAATGAAAAACACTAAGTTATAGTTTAAAACTGAATATTTATTTAAATAATTATTTATTTTATTTAAATTTATTTTAGGTCAAAATATATATATAATACCTATATAATTTCAATGTAATTCATTGGAGTCAGTTTATAATAATTTTAGATATATAAAAATTTTATCGAACTTTTCACCGTCTTTTACCCTCCTCCTAGGAGAATTTTCAAATTCACATAAAACTTAATTTTACCGCTTCTGGAAGTTTAATTTCAAAAATATGAGAGACATAGTTAATAACAAGGAGTAAAATGTGGTCCAATAAGATGAAAATAATTTTTGGTGAATAGTAACTTTTTACTTTAATTTACCGCGGTTAAAAGTAGATAGGGTAATTAAGCGTAAAAATGATATTATTATTACCCAAAAACATGTCCTAATTCTATTCGAAAAGTGTAAATCGACCAAAAACAACCTTAGTAATAAAATATGACCATTTAGGTCCCCTTGGATTAGATTAGGACATTTATTAATATTTAATTTAAAGAAGAGTTAAAGTGTTAAATTCAATGTCTATTAACTAAACCATTTTTAATATAGAGTTATACATAAGATAAATTCTACTATAAATATTCATTAGAAATATAAAAATATTTCCTACATCATGGTATTTATACATTAAATAATTAAATTTACTTATGACACACTGATGATGTAGAAATTACCTTTTTAATGAAAGAATCAAATTAATTGTATTGTGAATATTAAAATAAATATAATTTTAATGTTTTTATGAAATCCACCAATTTTCTAGGTGACAATGACATGTTAGGGCTTATTAAATGTATCTTTTTCTTAGTAATAAAGTTGTGATGACTTTCACAAAAACAAAATATCAAATAGTGTCAAAATTGACATAAATTAATATTTAAAACAAATATTATATGATTAATTGATATTCTATTCCTAAAAATCTAAGGTTCGGCCAAGGGACTTACTTCATGATATGTGAATCATTAATGGACCACTTGGGGGTCTCTTGGAAGTTTATTTTATGTTTATTAACCATATAATATAAAAACACAAAGAGACAAAATAAATGTAAAACTAATTAACTAAGGGTTAAAACTAAAAGATAAGGTTAATAATGTGATCCAAACCTGTCTAAAAACAATTGGTTGAGTGGATTTCGACTCATCCCCACATTATACATTTAATAATCCACTTTGTAGCCATTAGAAAACGAATATGAATTTATTATATATTAATACTTTATATTTTTTCTAAAGATCCCCTCTACCCCCCTTATAAAAGGACACCATTTCTATCCAATTATTCATACCTTAAAAGTTTTTTTGTTCGGAAAACCCCTGCCCAAATATTATCTCAAATATCCTCACTTCATCCTAGAGTCCTTAGTTTGATCAGAAATCCAACCAAAGGAGACCTTTTGATCAAATCAAAAGGAAGAACCCGAAGAAGAGGTAATGTTTTCACCACCCTATTTTAAGTAACTTTCTTCTTCAACATATTCATTATTTGTTATTTCCAATCTAAAATAATAACTACAGTATCTTATATATAATTTTATGTTATTATAAATATGGTACCACCATATTCAGTATTCTATCCATCCTTTGAATGACATGTCACCATATTTGCGTACGTACAGCTTACCGTCTCCACGTCATGGTGCAATTGTTATTCAAAACATTATTATTTGATGGGTATGATAATGAAGTGTAATTAATTTTAATAATAAATGTAACATGATAATGATTCTGAATATATTATACACCATACAATTATATATTATTTTAATATCAAAATAATGATATTTTCGCTCATGCGTACGTACGGATTACCGTCTCCACGACGTGATGATATTCATTTCCAAGTCCACCATTCATCGACGATTATATAAATATATTACTAATAAGTATGAAATATATTAAATAATAATTCTATAGGAGATATATATAAATATATGTATTTATTTACATACATATATCTCATTCACTTATTTCCGTTCAATACGATATGAAAATGAAAACAGCGTTTATGCATACGTACGGACTACCGTCCCCATAAACGGTGTTTTCCATTTCATATATATGTATATTATACATATTTATATTCTTAATATACAAGATATATAAATAAGGTTTTATATTATTGAATTATTTACATCATTATCTATGTGATATGATCAAGGGTAACAATTTAAAACATGTACGATAAATAAAGCGATTATTACCCGAAATATTAATGTAACATGGAAATTGTTATTAAATTGGTAGTATAAAGTCATAAATGAATAATGTATGATATAATAAATATTAATATGGTTCTGTTATATTTTAATAACATACTACGATCTTCATACAAGAAGTTAAACGTACCCTCTACTAAAATAAAGTGCAAGGTAAGGGGTTTTCATCTCCCTCCTTATTCCCATGAGATTCATGCCATATTGCCACTATTACCTTTTCTGTGGTGTATGTAATTCCCATAATTGTAGTAATTATGCAATACAAATTAATTTTTGTTTATTTACATATTCATTGTATGATACTTCTTTCATGGGGTGTATGTTTTGTATGTTAGTAAATTGGTTAGGGATAATTCCTCAATCTCATTATTATCCGAGATTGTTTATGTGTAAGTATTTACTTGGAAATTTTTATCATCCATGTCCATGTTTCATAAAAATTATTTCAAAATGAATATATTAAGGATTTTTTAATGGTACTCTTTGTCATGATGAAATTTTTTAATGTTTTAAATATTTCTCTTTCTAAATTATTTTAATTAATGTCCATGTTTTCAAAATGATTTTAAGGATTTATTTATATGGACATGAATGTTTTGAAATGATAATTATTTTCAAAAGTTTCAATGTGGTATGGTTCACTTTGATTCAAAAATGTCTTTTAAATTACTTCATTTATAAATGTGTGACTTTTAAATGATTTTAAAAAATGTATATTTCTCTCAAAAAGTTTTACTCATCATTTCCAACTATGTCATCATCCTTTACTGGACATTATTTTTGATTGAGGTTGATTTATTATAATACAATATTCCATATTGTATTGAATGAGTTATGATATGTCTGACTGTGTATGTTCTATGTTTATACCATTCATGGTTTATGGTTAATGTATTTACATTTTGTCTTCTAGTTCTAAAAAGAATGTTTATGTTATGTTTCAACCATTTCATATGAGGAATGTATTGGACATAGTAAGTGACTGGTGGAGCCCGCTATTGCTCCTCGATGAATCGGTAGGTCTCATGAGACAACTAGACGTGGAATTGGCTGAGGCCCTTTCCCAATTTGATATATGTTTTTGGCCGAGGCCTTAATTATTTTTAGACGTCTTGGCCGAGGCCTTGAAAAAATGTTTTAGAATGTCTGGTAATATACATTCCCTCATTATGAAAATAATATTGATGGTTCATGTTACCAATCGACTAGTAGTATATACATTATTATGTTTTATTATTGTAAAATCCTCGGTAAATAAAGAATAATATATTTTCATATTTATTAATATTTGTGAATTAAATATTAAATTTATCTTAAAGGGGTTACTATGTTCGATAGCGTACCCGATACGCAACAACGGGTTTCTTTGGAATCTTATGTTGTACACTAATAATATAATATTATTATTTTAAATTGTAGTTAACACCTAGCTATTATATTGGCTTGAATTAACAAAACTAACTATAATATGATTATACAGGTATTTATATTTATCCAATAAAGGTTAGAGGCTTAATATTTGAATGAATCAAATTTTAAGAATAATTTACATTGAAAGGCCGATTTAACGCCTTTTATTGGTGAACCCTTTTTAAATCTAGTTTTGGACAAATTAATACATTCTATATGACCAAATAAAAGCCTTATTTATAATGAGGACATCAGAATTTACTTTGGGAAATTTTTTGGTATTTTTCAGATAATATTCATTTTTTAATGAATTGTGAAAAATATTATTTTTTAATTCAAAAATGCCTTTTACTCTAATTTATTTATATGGTTATATTATCCTTTTAATTGGTTTTAAAGTTTAAATCGATTATATTTTTACCATTTAATCTAATTTTTTTCATTAGAAGCAATTTCACATTTAAATTGTATGTAATTATCTGTCAATATTTTGATATTTAATATTTCTTAAAAACACTCCTTTTGTATTGACAGCGGGAATTAATTTTAAATTAATTTTTTCCACTTATTTGTTTTGAATTTGGAGAAATGTATTCCATATTTGGAATCAGGAGGTTCAAATTGTGTAAATAGGTAACTTTTATTTTTAGGCATTTTAAATATTTTCCTCAGTAAATATTTTATTTACTGTGGTTAAAGGGTAAATCAGGTAAATAAGGGTAAAAAAATAATATTTATTTTAACTAACAGGTGTCCTAATCCTATTGGATGAGTCATATCCTACCATGGTCATCCTTGGATCGATTTGGGGACCCCATGGAGCCACATAAAAGTGATTATGACACTTTATTTTAATTAACTTAAAGTAAATGCCAAAATGAAATAAACAAATATCATTTAGTAAATTAATTTTTACATGGGGTTATACAAGTTATATTTTAGACTATAAATATTTATTGGATAAATAAAAAGATTTTTTACATCATGGTATTTTTTTTACAATTTTTATACATCAGATAAATTAATTTATTTATGACACAATCATGATGCAGTATTTACCTCATTAATTAATGATTTAATTAAATAATATTATAATGAGAAAAATATTATCCAAAACATGTACAATTCTGATTGGATGATTTTATTTAGATTATTAGTCATCCTATGTTCTACCTTAATTATTTTTGGACCATTATAAACCGAATATCATTATATTATAAAATAATGTTTTCACTCTTTCCTAAAGATCCCATCCTTTCCCTTATAAAAAGTGATCATTCTATGAAATTCCTCACACCTTTAAAGACATTTAGATCGTCCAAACTCTACCCAATTAATCTCCCTACATCACTTTCCTCCTCCAAGAAGCGTTAACTTAGGATGCAGGCACTTCAAGAAGTTATTTGGTTTAAACCAAAGTGAGTTACCCAAATTAAAGGTAACATTTTCTCTTAAATTGTTTTCTTTTATTTTGATTCTCCAACCCATAAAATATTTTTATTTAATATATTTGGTAACAACAATAGTATATTCAATATACTAGTATGTTGTTATGATATGTATTCGAACTAAACTTACACACACCTCCATCTAATGGATGAAGAACATAATGTTTCTGTGGATGGAAAAATAACGCCTCACAAAACTTTGATTATTCAATTACATCTTACTGCCTATCATGGTGGCCATTATGATTACACTGTATTTATATATGATATATATTATTTTTATGATTTACTTTTGCTTCTGTACATCCCATTTATATCAAACCATTATGGTTTCCATAGTGGGTAAATACGATAATCTCATTTGAGGAAGTGCGGACTACCGCCCCCTAAAATTGATGTGACTCGTTAATGCCCTATGTGGGATGTATAAAGGATAGATTTAATGATATTATAGATGATATTATACTGGAATTATAATATACCTATGTATAATTATGTTTTAATTCCATTAAAATAAGAAATAAAAATGGAAGTAGCATTCATGCATACTTAAGGCTTACCGTCTCCATGAACGGTGCATTTCATTTCATACCTCCAAATGTTGTGTAATATTATAAAAAATGTATATAATGGATATATATGATATATATGATATCTAAAATCATTAATACCATTCTGGATATAATGGCCTATTGACCACATGGACAACTTGTAAATATAAGGTGTTCATTTTTGACACAAGTACCAAATATCGACAAAATGAACACTATTAACTAAAATGATTACATAATGTTTATAACATGGTAATAAGTGATATGAATGGAATAATAAACTTAAAAAAGGTTCTTAAGAAAGTATAAATTATCTTTACTTTATTATTCAGGAGATTAAATAACAAACGGGTAAAGTCGGACACGAGGTAAGGGACTTCATCTCAATCTTTTTTCATTGAGGCATTTTTAGTTTTATACACGACTTTATTTTATACGATGTACAAACCCCTTTAACTATTCATTTTATTCAAAGGGAATCATTTTATACGAAGCGTTTTACTAAACGATAAGAAGTAAGGTTTTTTTTAAACATAAGTGGTGACAACGACCTTTCCTCCGCCGCGAGTATTACTTGATCTTTGGCTTCCTTAACAAGTCGGAATGTTTTTAAAAGAAAAAATAAATACCAAATACTCTTTTTACGTATTTTGGTATTGAAAATGATTTTGGAAATGGATTTATTATTTCAATATATTGAAATTATATTTTATTATTGTAATGTGTAAATGTTATCTTTCCTTTATGCTTATGTTATGTGTTAATATCATGTTATGGTTCATGGGCATTATTTACGTATATGGGTTGTTCCATAATAAACCTAGGGCGGGTGAGCCCGAGATTGCTCTCCAATGCATTGGGTAACATGACGGAGGTAAACGTGAATGTTTCTCCTAAGAGATTTAGGGAATATACTGTGATGGGTATTCCAAAGTAACTCCCTATGTAGCTGTGATAGCTACAATGTAAGTATGGTATGGATGCCGCAAGTTAGCTTTATTATTTATGATTTCTATGTGTCTTACATAAATCTTATGATTTCAGGAGGTAAGTAATAGTGTTCATGTTATGTATATATTTGTGAACAAATGTTTTCATTCACTGTTTTATAACCCTTACTGAGCCTTTTTTGCTCATCCCAGCTTTTGAAATGTTTTTTGTTGGACATAAAGATGAATAGGGTCAAGGATGGGATCAAGGATAATCCATGCTCTATTTAACATGGAATTAGACAAGAATTTTTTTAAGAGTTTTTATTTCATAAAAAAATGGATTCTAGGTAGAAGTGCCTATTTTTAATATTTTGAGATGTAATAGTTATGTCCTAATTCCCAAAAACTATAATCCTGAAAGGATCCACAGTGTGTATTATTCATTTAATTCAATATTATGTAATGATTAAGGTCAGGTCTTTATAGTTGGTATCATAGGTCGGTTTACATAACTTTAGGAGATAGGGTATTATTAAAGTAATATCAATAAAGTAATTTATGTTAATATTGACATCATATAGCATTTCCAGATTACCATGTTGCTTTGCCTAAGGTATTTTTGTGTTCAGAATGGTTTTCCAGAGAAGAAATAGGGCAGCTATGTTGGGAGGACATCAGGAGGAAGACAACCATCCAAATTAGAAACCTGAGATGGTCGGAATTAGAACTGAATAGTTTTTTGCAGTGATGGTATAGTTGAAACAGGCTATAAATAGTGGTGGTATCCATGTACGAGATCAACTAGATCAGCCACAGAGGAACATGTCAGTAGTGGAGCATTACATGAGGCAACAACCCCCATCATTCAGAGGATCATCTGACCATGTTCTAGTTGAAGGGTGGATTAAAGCACTGGAAAAGATTTTTGATGTCATGGGTTGTTCTGAACATCAAAAGGTTAGTCTCAATGTTTACCGTTTTGAAGGTAAAGCTGATTAGTGGTGGTCAGTGGTGAAAAATATCAGGGATTGTGAAGAGATTGCTACTCTTGATTGGGATGAATTCAAAGGTATTTTTCTAGAGAAATATTTTCCTAAGGTGGTTTGTCTTAGGATGGAAAAACAATTCCTGGAATTGAGGTAGGAGGATGACGCAGTGGCTGCTTATTAAGAAAAATTCACTCGACTGGCAAGGTATGCTCCCAATTTCATTCGAGATCTTGATAGTAAAATAAACCATTTTTACTCAGGATTAAATCCAAAGTATCAAAGGGATTTAGCTTCTCGTGAGTTATATAGTTATGAAAAACTTGTTCATTGTGCGGAGAAGGTTGAAATGGAGTTTTTTGATGATCAGGTATTCTTTGACAAACAACAAAATATGAGGTCGAGGTGGCAGGAAAAAGGGAAGAACTATTCAAAAAAGTATGATGGTAAGAAACTTAAGTTTACAGTTTGTGAAAATTGTGGTAAAAAGCATGTTGGGGAATGTATTTAGAAATATGGTAATTGCTTCCAAAGTGGTAAAATGCGACATAAGTATTGTAAATGCACTGAAAAAGATCAAAGTAATTGTATGAAAAAAATCTGATTTACAATCAGTAAAATGTTTTAAGTGCAATTAAATGGGTCATTATGCAAATGAGTGTCCGAAAAAGAGCTCATGTGATGGGAAGCAGTCATACTACAAGTAGAAAGTGGTGGATAAATCCTTTGAAACTACTTCAGTAGATGTTGGGCCATCAAATGAAGTAGTATCAAGTACATTGTTTGTTTGATCAGATTATACCAATGTGTTGTTTGATTCAGGGTCTACACATTTAATCATTTCTGAAAAGTTTTCTAGTAAATTGGGAATTCCATCTCATTATATGAATACTGAACTTATGGTAAAAACACCTGGAGGAAATGTTGAGACAAAAATAAAATATATGAACATTCCTGTCCTTGTGTTCCAAAAGAATCTACCTGCAAACCTTGTTGTTTTGCCTCTAGTATAGTTTGATGTTATATTGGGCATGAATTGGCTTTCTGTTTATCATGCTAAGATTGACTATAGAGCTAAAGATGTTTTTTTTTCAAAATGATTTTCAGTTTTTGTACAAGAATGAATCCTTGATTTTGATAACCTATCAGGAAGTCAAAAAACAGGTAAAAGATGGAAATTAATGTTACATTGCACATATTGTTGAAAACAAAGGAACTATTCATATTAATGATGTGCTTGTGGTAAATGAGTACCTTGATATTTTTCCTGATGAGTTTCCTGGTATTATACCTGATCGAGATGTTGAATTTATTGTTTACTTAGTTCCTGATGCTAAGCCAATTTCAAAACCCCCTAATCGAATGGCTCAAATTGAACTTTTAGAGTTAAAGAAGAAATTGCAGGAGTTATTAGATAAATGTATCATTCGAACTAGCACATAACAATGGGGTGATCTTGTCTTATTTGTTAAAAATAAAGATGGTTCAATGAGACTTTTCATTGATTATAGAGCATTGAATAACATCACTGTTAAGAATAAGTATCCTTTGCCACATATCGATGATTTGATTGATCAGCTCCAGGGAGCTCAGTATTTTTCGAAGATTGACTTGAGGTCAGGGTACCATCAGTTGAAAGTAAATGAATAAAACGTTCCGAAGACTATGTTTCCTACAAGATATGGCCATTAGGAATTTGTAGTTATGCCTTTTGGGTTAACCAAATCACCTACTGTATTCATGGATCTTATGAATAGAATTTTCCGGGAGTTCTTGGATAAGTTTGTGAATGTGTTTATTGATGATATTTTGTTTTATTCAAAAAGTAAAGAGGAGCATGAAATTCATTTAAGGGTTGTCTTGAAAACTTTAAAATAAAAGAAATTGTTTGGGAAATTCAGTAAGTGTGAGTTTTGGTTAAAAAAAATTTCATTCCTTGGTCACATTATTTCAAAAAATGAAAAAAATGTTGATCCTGCAAAAACAAAAGTTGTTGAAGAATGGCCAAGACCCACAAATATAACCGAGATTCGTAGTTTTCTTGGTTTTGAAGGTTATTACCGGAGGATTTTTGAAAAGTTTTCACAGCTATCTAGTCCAATGACTATGTTAACTCGAAAAGGTGTTAAGTTCATATGGACAAAAGAATGTGATGATTGTTTTAATGAATTGAAAAGGAGATTGGTGAATGATCTAGTTTTTGCACTACCTTCCAGAGATTGTGAGTTTGTTATATAAAGTGATCCTTAGTTGAAAGGGTTGGGTTGTGTCCTAATGAAGAATGATTAGGTAATTGCTTATGGTTCATGTCAGTTGAAACAACATGAGGTAAATTACCCTACACATGATTTGGAATTAGCTGTTGTTGTGTTTTATTTAAAAATTTGGAGTCATCATTTGTATGGAGTGAAGTGTGAAATATATACTAATCACACAAGTTTTATGTATATATTCACTCAAAATAAATTGGACATGAGACAGAGGAGATGGTTGGAATTAATCAAGGACTATGATTGCACGATCCATTTCCATCGAGGAAAATCAAATAAAGATGTCGATGCTTTGAGTTGGAAAAGTAATGTCTCATTAACCATGATATGTTTGGAAAAAGATACTTTGGTTTTTGATTTGATTTGGAATAGAAGTTATTGGTGCATGAAATTATTTTGTTTTGTTTCAGTTGTCAGTGAGATCATCTCTATCAGACAGAATAAAGAAAGCGTAGAAGGAAGACAGTGAGTTGCAGAAAAAGGTAGAGTTGGTTCAGAAGGGTAAGTTCCCTGAATTTAACATTGATAAGGATTGTGTTCTGAGGTTTGGAAAGAGATTATGTGTGCCTTGTGATTCACAGTTGAAGAATGAGTTGTTATGTGAATATCATAGTTCTTCGTTTTCAGTTCATCCTGGCAGTACTAAGATGTACATAGATCATTTGGAGTATTACTGGTGGGATGGAATGAAAAGAGATATTTCTGATTTTACTGTGAAGTGTTTAACTTGTTAGCAGGTTAAAGCAGAATGACAGTTTCCGAAAGGAATGTTTCAGCCTTTACCGGTGCCCCAATGGAAATGGGAAAATATATCCATGGACTTTGTTGTGGGACTACCAAATACATCTCAAGGTAATAATTCAATCTGGTTTATAGTTGACCGATTGACTAAATCTCCTCATTTCCTTCTAATTAAAGATACTTTGTCCTTAGATCAACTTGCTCGGTTGTATGTTAAATAGATTGGTATATTTCATGGAGTTCTCCTCTCCATTGTATCTGATCATGATCCCATGATCACTTATAACTTTTGGAAAGGCCATAAGAAGTCATTGGGAACTGAATTAAACTTTAGTACAAGTTTTCATCCATAATTAGATGGGTAATCAGAAACAAAAATTCAGACCATGGAGGATATGTTACATGCTTTCTCAATGGAATACCAGGAAAGTTGGGACAAACATATTTCTTTGGTTGAATTTTCCAATAATAACAGTTTTTATTCTAGTATACAGATGGATCCATTTGAGGAATTGTATGGAAAGCATTGTCAAACTAGATCTTTTTGGGATGAAGTAGGTGAAAGAAAGCTGATGGGACCAGAATTGGTAGAAGAGATAGAAGAGAAAGTTCAGTTGATTCAGAAGCACATGATAACAGCTCAGAGCAGACCGAAAAGTTATGCGGATAATTGGAGGAAGGATCATTCTTTTGAGGTAGGTGATCATGTCTTTTTCAAAGTTTCTCCTTGGAAAAGTGTGATGTGTTTTGGTAAGAAGGGAAAGATGAGCCCGAGGTTCATTGGACCTTATGAAATTCTGGAGAAAGTTGGATCAGTTGCATATAGAGTGGGTTTACCTCAATGTTTATCCCAGGTACACAATGTTTCCATGTTTCGATGTAGAGAAAGTATATGTCTGACCCATCTCATGTTTTGAGCCCAGAGGTAGTTTAGTTGGAAGAGAATCTCTCTTAAGAAGAACAACCAATCCAGATTCTTGACAGTAGAGAGAAAGTGTTGCAGAATAAGGTAATTCACCAGGTAAAGGTTTTGTGGAAAAACCATATAGTTGAAGAGGCAATGTGGGAATCTAAAAATGCTATGAGGGATAAATACACCCACTTATTTTTATAAGTTGATAAAAATTGCGAGGACACAATTTCCAAAAGGAGAGAAGGATGTAACATCTCGAGTAAATAAATAATAATAGATTTTCATATTTATTATTATTTTTTAATTAAATATTTATTTTAGCTTAAAGGGGATGCTATGTTCGATAGCGTACCTGATACGCAACAATGAGTTTCTTTGGAGTCTTATGTTGCACACTAATAATATAATATTATTATTTTAAATGGTAGTTAACTCCTAGCCGTTGTATTGGAGGGAATGAACAAAACTAAATGTAATATGATTATACATGTATTTATATTTATCCAATAAAGGATAGAGACTTAATATAAGAATGAATCTAATTTTAAGCATAATTTACATTAAAAGGCCGATTTACCGCCTTTTAATGGCGAACCCTTTTTAAATCTAGTTTTTGTCACATTATTATATTATATATGACCATATATAATCCTTCATTATAATGAGGAAATCAGAATTTACTTTGGTTAATTTATTGGTATTTTTCTGTTAAAATTCATTTTTAATGAATAGTGAAAAATATTGTATTTTAATTCAAAACTGCCTTTTAATCTAATTTATTTATATGATTAGATTATCATTTTAATTTGTTTTAAAGTTTAAATAGAATATTTTTTTTACCATATAATCTATTGTTTGTCATTATTAGAAATTTCACATTTAAATTGTATATAATTAACTGTCAATCTTTTGATAGTTAATATTTCATAAATACATGCCTCTTGTTTTGACAGGGGGAATTAATTTTAAATTAATTTCTACCTCTTGTTTTGGAATCAGGAGGTTCAAATTGTGTAAATAGGTAACTTTTTTAAGGCATTTTAAATATTAACCTCAGTAAATATTTTATTTACCGTGGTTAAAGGGTAAATCAGGTAAATAAGGGTAAAATAATAATATTTATTTACCGTAACAGGTGTCCTAATCCTATTGGTTGAGTCATAGCCGACCATGGGAATCATTGGGTAGATTTGGGGACCCCAAGTAGCCACTTAAAAGTGATTATGACACATTATTTTAATGAACATAAAGTAAAGGCCAAAATGCAATAAACAATTATCTTTTAGTAAATTAATTTTTACATGGGGTTATACAAGTTATATTTTCGACTATAAATATTCATTGGAATTCTAAAAATATTTCTTACATCATTGTATTTTTTTATAATTTTTATACATCATATAAATTAAATTATTTATGACACAATCATGATGCAGTATTTACCTCATTAATAAATGATTTAATTAAATAAGATTATAATGATTAAAATTTTATACAATACATGTCCAATTCAGATTGGATTGTTTTATTTCGATTATGAGGCATCTTATATTCGTCTATAAATATTTTTGGACCATTAGAAACTGAATATCATTATATTAAAAAAATTATTATCACTCTTTCCTAAAGAGCCCATCATATTCCTTATAAAAAGAGACCACTTCTATGCAATTCCTCACACCTCTCAAGCCATTTGGCTCGTCCAAACACTACCCAATTAATCTCCCTACATCCCTCTCCTCCTCCTAGAAGCATTAACTTAGGAAGAAGGAATTTCATTAAGTCCTTTGGTTCAAACCAAAGTGAGTTACCCCAATTAATGGTAATAGTTTCTCTTAAATTGTTTACTTTTATTTTTCTTCTCCAACCCCTAAACTCTTTTAATTTCCTTTTTATTGTAAAAAAACCGGTATCCTCAATATAATATGATGTTTTTATGATAAGGATTTGAACTAAACTTACACAAACGTCCATCTAATGGATGAAGAACATAATGTTTCTGTGGGTGGCAAAATAACGCCTCATGAAACGATGATTGTTCAATTACATCTTACCGCCTATCATGGTGTCCATTATGATGAAACTATATTTATATATGATATATAGTAGGTTTATTATTTCCTTATGCTTCAGTACTTTCCATTTATATGAATCCTTTATGCTTTCCATAGTGGGTAAATACGATAATCTCATTTGAGGAAGTGCGGACTACTGCCCCCTCAATGTGATGTGACTCGTTAATGCCCTATGTGAGATTTATAAAGGATAGAGTTAATGATATTATATATTATATTATACTGGACTTATAATATACCTATATTTAATTATGTTTTAATTCCATTAAAATAAGAAATAGAAATGAAAGTAGCGTTCATGCGTACATATGACTTACCGTCTCCATGAACGGTGCATTTCATTTCGTACCTCGAAATGTTATGTACTATTATAAATACATGTATATACTGGATATATATATATATATATATTATATCTAAAATCATGAATACCATTCTGGATATAATGGACTATTGACCACAAGGACAACTTGTAAATATAAGGTTTTCATTTTTGACCGAAGTGCCAAATTTCGACAAAATGAATAGTATTAACTAAAATGATTACATAATGTTTATAACATGGTAATAAGTGATATGAAAGGAATAATAAACTTGAAAAAGGTTCTTAATCAAGTAGAAATTATCTTTAATTTATTATTCAGGATATTAAATAATGAACGGGTCAAGTCAGACACGAGGTAAGGGACTTCGTCTCAATCTTCTTTCATTGAGGCATTTTTAGTTTTATACATGACTTTATTTTATACGGTGTACAAACCCCTTTGAGTTTTCATTTTATTCAAAGGGAATCTTTTTATATGAAGCATTTTACTAAATGATTATAAGGAATGTTTTTTTAAATGTAAGCGGTGACAATGACCTTTCTACCGCCGCGAGTATTATTTGATCTTTGGCTTCCTTAACAAGCCGGAATGTTTTTAAATGAAAAAATAAATACCAAATACTCTTTTTACGTATTTTGGTATTTATTTTTTTTTGAAAATGGATTTATTATTTCAATATCTTGAAATTTTATTTCATTATTACAATGTGTAAATTTTATCTTTCCTTTATGCTTATGTTATGTGTTAAGATCATGTTATGGTTCTTGGGCATTATTTATGTATACGAGTGGTTCTGGGATAATCCTAGGGTGGGTGAGCCCGAGATTGCTCTCTAATGCATTGGGTAACGTGATGGAGGTAAACATGAATGTTTCTCCTAAGAGATTTAGGGAATATATTGTGATGTGTATTCCAAAGTAACTCCCAATGTAGCTATGATAGCTACAATGTATGTATGGTATGTATGCCGCAAGTTACCTTTATTATTTATGATTTCTATGAGTCATTAATAAATCTTATGATTTCATGAGGAAAGTAAAAGAGTTCATGTTTTGTATGTATTTATGAGAACATGTTTTCATTCATTATTTTATAACCCTTACTGAGCCTTTTATGCTCATCCCATGTTTTGAAATGTTTTTCACAGGACTTAAAGATGAATAGGGTCAACGATGGGATCAAGGAAAATCCATGATCTCTTTAACATGGAATTAGACATGAATTTTTTTTATGATTTTTAATTTTATAAAAAAAATTGATTCTGGGTAGAAGTTCCTATTTTTTAATATTTTGAGATGTAATATTTCTGTCATAATTCCCTAAAACTCTAATCCTATAATGTTCCTCAGTGTGAATTATTCATTTAATTAAATATTATGTAATGTTTAAGGTCGAGTCTTTATAATTATGGGTTTATTTACTCAGCTCATATTCGTACCATAAAAGTATTCATGTTTATTATTGGTAAAGGAATTGGTTTCAATTATTCACCATGCTTAATATTTATGCTATCTTCTGTTGTATTTCTTACCCTTACTGAGCGCTTGAGATCACCCGTTTCTATGTTTTATTTTTTCCCGGATTCCAAGAAGTGAATTTTGATTGATATGCAGGGTTAGGCAAATGGAATAATGGAGTTTATAAAGGATTACTTATGTTCTATTGTATGTTATAATATATAATGTAACATTCATGTATGTATTCTATTTTCCAAGACTGCTAAACTGATTGGTCCTTTCAGGACTTGATTTCTTGTAATCATTCCAATGTATTAAAATAATGCACCGACTCTGGTTAATTGGGGTCGGGGCGTTACATTGAATTTGAGGGTTTATGATCCAACATCTGGGTACCCTCCATCTTGTATTAGAAGCATAAAACTATAGGATTTTTACTTATGGTAGGATTTCACCATAAATAGCTCCGAATATTTTGAGCCATTGATTTCATGGATTTATAATATATGCATTTGATTTAAAATGACAGTGTAATCAATTTCTGAAGAATTAGTTAAAAAATATATTTCAAATTGGATTTCATAAATAAAAATAAGAGACATTATATTATTTTACTTGTTCAAATATGGTTTTACTGACCATGAACTCTATAGGTTCATAAAAACATGAATGGATCATAAATAATAATTTCAAATTTAAAGAAAAGATTAATTTAATTTAAATTATATTTATAAATTTTTTATTTGAACCCAAATTATATTTAGTGTTATTAATTTTTTTTTCAAACTATTAGCTTTTTATATTAATTATTAAAGCTAAATGTTATGTATTTATGTATAATCTCATTAAGGTCTCAATTTATGTATGGTTCTTATAAATAGATGTAGGGGTTTATATAAATAAATATACATCTGTTAATAAATATTCACATAAGAGCATGGAAATGTTTTAATTTAATAAAATACCAATATATATACGTAGATGAATAGGTATATAAAATAAAATGGAGTCATTGAAACTCAAATTCTTTTTTTTTTCAATTTAGATTATAAATTAGTTTTAATGTTGTTTTTTAAAATTACATATAAAGGGATAATTGTAATGATTTAACACTCATGATATCTTTTAAAAATGGTGTTCTAATTAATCAATTATATCGTATGAATGTTTTCAGGATTTATAACATATTTATTTTATATTTAAATCATTAAACATGATTATCTAAATCAAATAGTTTATGTGGTCACATAATGAATTTAATAAATCAAATTATTTGTAATTTTATTGATCGAAGGCCCCTTTTAATGTACAATGTTCATACATTAAAACCAATAATGATTATGATAAGCATGTTTTATAAGTTTTTAAGGAATTATTATGCATCATTATACATTTCAACACCCCAAATTAGAAGTAATTTTTGGATAAAGTTATTGATGATGTCTAAGGGATTCTTCACACTATTATGATAATAAATTTAATCATTTTTTTATTATATGTAGTTTCATGGATGAGAATCGCCATGTTAATAGGATGATGAATTTTATACATAGATATTTGAATCTAAATTTTATTTTGAGTAATTATTTCTTAATAAAAAACAAGAATCTGGAGTTCACAAATCCTAATATGACCTGGTGTTTTTCCTAAGGTATAGTCTTATGATATGAAATTTTTAGCAAAGAAACATCTTTAATAAAGGAAACTAATATTATTTAATTTACCATTCATTCATATGGTTTGTTTTCTAAATGGTTTTAAAATTTTTATTTGGAAGTATATTTAAATAAATTATTTTTTATTATTTTTTATATGGTAGTGTTATAAACATAATTGAAATTAATATCCTATATAAAGTTTTATTAGGGAAGAGACATTTTTAGAACTATGATTATATTCATTTAAAGAAAAGAGATATAGATTTTGAAATGGTAATAAATGTGATGTTGGTTTTTTATAAATATTATAATTGAAAACCTGTTATATAATTTAATTTAAACAGTAAAGATAATGGATTTAATTTTGATGTTTAAGTATTTGGAAAGGTGGGTGGTAAACTTCTAAGATTTGTTTTTTCAAGGATATATCATATCTCCTTTTATGGCCATGTTTTATTAAAAAATTATTCTACATATTATCTTATATAATTAATTATTAGGAATTTTATTCATGGGGATTGAAGTATTTAAAATAATAAGGGTAATTTCGTTTGACTGAGTTGGGGGTGAGGATGATTAATTATTTTTTACCGTGATTTCTTTTATATATACCAAATATATTTACTAAATTTCTAGGAATTAAAATCTATCCCAAGTATTGGTCACATTTGAAATTATAGGAAAATAATGATACATATTAAATATTATTAACTTTGACATATCAGCTACAATTATTTCATTTTTTAAATGAAAATTTCTATTAAACTGAGGAGTTAGAGAAACCACTTAGGATTGTCACAGGTTGGGCCAAGAGATCAATTCTGTGGTCGGATTATGTTGGTTTTTGACATAGAAGGATTTCTAAAATAATAACATAGAAACATAATAAATGACCAAGAATCATGATATCATAATTATTAATCATGGTGAAGAACTCATAGGGGTATCTTGAATAAATCAAAAATGTCGAAACATCTAATTGAAGAATCATATATTGAAAATCAGGGGAATTTTTGGAATAAAATAAGATGGTTTCCCAACTACAAACATAATGAATTAAAACATATGTTATGTTTCTAATACAATACCATTATAACATTATATAAATTGTTAACTATGTCATGTTAGTGGATATCCTTTTTAATAGTGAAAATCATATCATGTTTAAAAAATCATAATAGATTTGGAATCACTATCCACATTCCATAGTAATGAAATAACATATTAGATTTACCTATTAAATTATAGGATTATATATTTATTAGACACAGAACAAAATAATGTTGAACTATTAAATATTTACACCATACAAAACAATAAAAAATCAAGTAATCATTAAACCAAGAAAATAAATCTTGATACATAAAAAATTTAATAACATCAAACACATTTAATGAATACTAGGGGAAATCACGTTAAATAAAATTAAATTTTAAAAATTATCTATATGTTATGTACATTATATATAATTAAGTGATATATAATTTGTAAAATAGACCTCTATATTCAAACTAAAATAATGGTTAGTAGGGTGATCATTTTTTAAACAACATAAAAAATTCAGGGTATTCTTAGTTGAATGGAATTTCAAATAAATCTATTATTAGTAATAATATTAAGAAATAAAAATTAATTTATGGAGTAATATTGTTAACAAAATGAAAATGATAGAAGAAAATTAAAAAAAAATTTGTCAACCAATTTATAACGTTTTCATATAAAGATATAAAAAATAATAAAAACCATTTATTCAATATTATTAAATAGAATTTTAAAATTTCATTTTAATAACAAATGATAGAAAAATAAAAATTGGGTATAAAATAATATAATTGAATCATAAATGGTTTGTGATGTATAAAAATGGTTTGGAGGTGGAAAGATATATTTTTTAGGAATTCACAATATTTTCAATTTACCATCATCGATAAAAGAAATATAAAATTTCATTCTAGATAAAGACAACGATTAATAAGACTGGTATATAAGAAAATTAATATTTATCTTTCAAAATATAAAAAATTGATATTTTTTAATGAAATAATAATAATATCAAACATAAATACTCCATATTGTGGGTGGAAACTATAATTTCAATTATCATAATTTATAAATAAAAAAATCATAAAGATTTTCTTGGAAAATGTAATTTCCCAAAAAAAGAAGAATTAAAACATGGGATAGAGGAGGTAGATTATATAAAACATATAATATTTTTAACAAAAATAAAGAGTGTGTTACATTGAAAAAATATTGATAAAAAAATCCTTTATAATTTTTATAACATTTAATGTATGAAAAAATAAAATATATGGAATTAAAATTAAGTAAATATATAAAAAAATAAGATTAAATTATAATTTTTTGTATGGAAAACTAAGATCTTTCTATCAATATATAGATCCCTATATAAGATATAAACTTAAACAAGTAGAATATTTACATAAATCCTTCCTAGAAATTGAATAAAATCTTATGGGGCATGATCATCCCAATGAAACTCATTAACATTGACACCTTTGTTAGAAAGTCCATCTGCCAATGCATTTTCTTCTTTATAAGCTTGAGTAATGAAGTGGTATGTTGAGTAGATTCATTCTAGAAATCATGTATAGTGATTAGTGAGCATCAATGAATGATGCAAAGCCTGAGTTCTAATAGTAGAGACTACAACAATGGAGTCACAACCAATCGAATTTTTGTTCGAAACCCTTCTTTCTGATTTCTCCACCGCTATGATAAAACCAAAAATTTCCACTTCAAGGGTAGATGAGATATAACATGAGATTTAGGATCGCCATTGAATGCTTCCCTGATGATCCCTAAAGAGATAACCAAAGCCAGACGGACTCAGATTTCCCCATGAAGCACCACCCGAGTTGACATTAATCCACCAATGAAAATGGGGCCTCCAGATGACTTCAGTTGTACCATGCAGAGGTTGAAAATTAAATTTCATAACAATCTAATTGGGCACCACGATATCATTAATAATTTTTGAGCAAAACACACATCTTGGATTTTTCCACCTTATGAACAACCGCACGAATCGCTGCAAGAACAGAAGTAAAAAAAAGGCGATTCCATTTTGGTCTGAGCTTGTTTCTGGTTTTCTATATTAGATGGGCAACCTATTTATTAGCAGCCTTAATGAATATATAGTGATGCGGTGATATATTCAAGTTCTATGACACATTATTAAGTCTCCTATTGTGTTTAAGTGGTACAATGAAACATCAAACATGTTATAAAATTCTCACCACATCACCGAAGCCGCAAAAAAATTGGGAAAGAGATATTCCACATCTTCTATATACTGAAATCACAAAGCACAGATGTAGCAAATAGATGTACCACATAACTATATAAATTCATCAGTTTGTATTTTTTGTGCCAACCTCCATGCAATAATAGTATGAGATGGCCTTAAAACATTCTCTGTAGTTTCTTGATTAAATTGGAATAGGTTAAGAATCTGATTAAATTGTTATAATACCCTCTGAGGTGATAATTACACTAACAATAGGTTACCATGCCAAAAAATCGCCCATAGTGTACTAATAATATTCATCCAAAATCGAAGTGATATGATCTGGAAGATTATCCATACTACCAAGATGATTCTTGATTGAAAAATCAAAAACTAGATTTGAGTCCCCCACCTAGACCAATTCAATCAGATGATTTCCATTCTAATTAGATTTCCAATAGAGAATAGAGGAATCCTTGTAAACAAGCCATCGAGAGTCAACATCAATTTTTGGGAAAATATTCTTGAAGGCTGGACACACCGAGAAGTTAACATATTTGAAGTTTCCAGCCTTAATCTTGTAAATGAACCTGGCCCGAAGAAAACAAGTGGCACCAGATTTCATTTTTATAAGACTTCAAAGAAACTTGTCCTATAAAGAGTCTTTAAAACCCTTTAGATTTTTGATACCCAAACCACCCGCATCATGTGGTCTACACACAACATTCTAGAGAACCGTTTCCAGCCTTATTTCCAATATTTGGCCACACCTAATAAAATTCATAATTGAAGTATTGATACTCTTGATCAAAAAAATATCCCCTTTATACACCATAAAAGAGTACAAAAATATCGAGATGATGGTTGATTTCATCTGAAAACCCTGACAAGAGATTGATAAATATATTCCCTTTCAGGTTGAGAGTTGGCTTTTAATCCCACAAACAATGCTAGAGAAGTGACGAACCATTGGTCTCCCCTAGATCATGGGAACTCCCAAATAAGTGAAGGGATGATTTCCCTCTCGAATGATCAATTATATAATGAAATCATTTTTATTTAGAGATTAGAATCATATTCTAAAGTATACAATGGATTTTCACAAGCTAACCACCTACCCATAAAACCAATTCATAGTAAAAATGAGCTCTCTTTATATTACTGATGTTGCACTTATCCTCTTTGGTGGAGAGGATAATGTCATCAAAATATGTGATATGAGAGGGAGAAAAATCCCCCTTATTGCATGAATAGACTTCAGAATACCATTACGGGGTATGATATAAAGAATCATGCTAAGATAATCCTTAAAAATAGGGAAATGGATGGCTGATAACACCTCTTGAACAGTCAAAATATCCTTTACGGGATCCATTATTAAGATCTAAAATATGAGAAGAACCTAAAATATTTTTAAACCATTTTATGAAAACATCATCGAACCCTTACACGAAAAAGATATTGCAAATGAAAAACAAGTTCATTGTGTCAAAAGATTTAATTAACTCAATTTTGAGAGTTATATTTCCACATATGATGGGTTTTTAATCAGATTAACACACTCCATAGAAGTGATAAGAAAATCCTAAATTGATCTCTCTTTCATGAATCCAAATTGATTTATAAAAAAATATTTATAAGCAATGAAGGGGAGCCTATTGGGATAAATTTTCCAAATGAAATTATTAATGGGGTTAACTACTGAAACTTGTATAAGGATATGAACATCATTGGAATTATCCTCCTTCGAGATAAGTGAATAAAACTGGGAATTCAAACCTCAAGAAAGAGTTATTCCTCTAAAAAAATGAATCACTAACCTACAGACATCTACACGAATGAGATTCTGTAATGTTTGAAAGAAGAAGTTACCAAAGCCATCAAGTCCAGGTGAACACTTGTATATGAGACTACAGACAGCCACCTTGATCTCTGGGTCTAGAAGAACAGTAGTGAAAATGGAATTACCATATTCATTCACCATTGTCGGTATCACCCCATCTATAGGATTAAGGACGGAGTGGGGACCATTAATGATATCATTAAAGTATGATGTTAAATGATTTGAGAGATCCACTTTATTGTCAATGAGGCTTTCCCCATTCCTAATCAATGAAATATGCATAGAAACCTTCATAATTTATTGAAGAGAATTAAAGAATTTTGAGTTTCTATCATCGTCCTTTATCGACATGGATCTATTGGAATCACTTTGTAGTACACCGTTCATGTTAAGAAGATTGTTCATTTTATGAGACAACTCATCTTCTAATGAAATCGCATCAGAGAAATAAACATTGGTGTTCATATCTTGATCTCATTGGAGAGAATCTTTCAGTGTAGAGATATCAGAGTCAAGGGAACTGAAACAATATTTTCTCAGTATTCTTTAATTCCTTTATAGAATATTGGGTTTGGTTATGCAGGATAAAGAATCATCTATGAAATTCACCGAGTCCACGGATCTATAAACAATGGCCGCTCATTAATGATGAGATACCAAAGCCTTATTAAACCTTAAAGGGAAATTAAGGTTGGGTTCCTTCCCACAACGTTCCACCAAGATAGGGTGATGATTAGAATTGAGTCTGTAGTGTGTTGAGCATCATATGGTACCAAATTTGTCAAAAGGGGCCCATTTACAGTGGCCATATCTACCATTCAAGAAACAAATGTGTTAAGGTTCTTCATATACCATGTATATTTGGATCATACCGAGTTAATCTCAATCAGATCATTCGTATCGATACAAAATTTGAACTCCCTAAAGGATATTGAGTTATTTTTTTCTCCCATTTTCTCATCTGGAGTCAAAATTTAATTAACATCCCCCAAAGATATTCTAGTACTAGATATGATAGATTTGAGAGATGTTATATCCATCCACATATTTTTGAGACACTGATACCTATTTTTAGCAAAAATAAAGGAACAAGTAAATTGGGAACCAAGGTAGTTTAAGGGGAATGTGACATGAAGATCACTTGACATAACCATAGTGGTGGTAGATATTCTAGTACTAGATATGATAGATTTGTGGATAGTGAAATACCATATAAAGAAAAATTATATCTGTAATATTGGTAATTGATAAAATAAAATGTACTGGTTATATAACATTCCTCTAGGAATATATTACATAGGGATGAATATCAATCATAAGAAAATTAATAATTAAAAAGTACCCTTATGAAAATCCATTGGTATAAATTAACTATAAAATTACTTGGAAAAAATTGAATTTAATATAAGTCTTCAAAAATAACCATAGGAAATGAAATACCATTTTTTATTAAAATTAATTATTAATCATTCAATGGTATGATTGAAATAAATGGTCTCAAATAAGTGGTGAGACTAAAAGAAACCCTCATACATTGGATTCTTACTTTCTCAACCAATCTCTTAATCCATATATAATCAATTTAGACATATTATTCAACTCTATAAAAAACTATATTTATTTTATTTCTCAATTAAATTAAAATATATATTTTTATTATCAATTTTTTATTCATTCATTATTAAAATTAATTGTGAGGTGTTACTGTATATTTTTTTTCTATACATAATTTATTTTAATAGTTTCATTAAATTACACTTTCAGACGTTTTTATCAACTCAAAAATGCTTGTAGTGATTAATACATATGTTTTATATTGTTCTAGTTTCCTATACTTATTTATTTAATTTTATGATATTAGTTTGCAATGAATGGTATGAAATTATCCATATTTTTAATATTGAGTACGTATAAAAGAAGATAATTTTTAATGAATGTAATTAAATATATTACAGTTATATAATTTTAAAAACAACATGAATTTCATTATTAATAGAAAATATTAAAAATATTTATATTCATCTACTCATTCATGATGAATATTGTATAACATCACTCATGTAAATGGTAAAACACAACCAAAGAAGAATTTTTTATAACCAATGAATTGATAAGAATATAGCTATATTATTATAATGTATATTGTAACAAATAATATTGGTTTTAATTAAATTTTTTTTATTTTATATAATATTAAATAATTATTTGTTGAATATAGGATGGAAGTTTACAAATGAGAAATGAAATCTCACATTGAAGGATCAAATCATTTAATAAGGAACTCCATTAAAATGAAGGATTTGGGGGTGATCCATGTGATCAAATGCTTCCAAATAAGGGATGTTATTATACGGGATGTAAATTCACAATATATTGGCCAATAAAATAATGGAGTTTTGAGTGGGTAGAATATGGGTCATTTTATAGTGAAGTTTGGGTGACATAATTTTAAAATACCAATTCTTTAATAAATAATAATGTCATTTGATAAGTGAAGGGATATATAAATTAGGTAAAAATTGTTCTATATTATTTATTCCATACGTCACAAACATAGTAAATTTATAATTATTAATATATATTTTCATATTGTAAACCATTTTAACCCTTTAACATGTTTTAAGAATGATCATTATAACATAACAGTTAAGATAGAAGGTCTGAATAAGGATAACTAAATTATAAAAAATATATAGCTTACATAATTATATTTTTGATATAATATTTATAAATGTATATAAGAATAATTTTTAATTAAAAGAAATGTGTTATGAAAACAAATTTTTTTTACAGAAAATGATATTTCCCCTTCATCTACAATTATGATTAAATAAATTCTTGATAAATTTAGAAAAATTATTTTATAAAATAAGATTAATTTTTAAAATCATCATAATTTTTTTAATGGTAAATTTTTCTTTATTTAAAGTGTGATTTTTTATGAATATAGAAAAATAATAATATTAAATTAAAATTACCTTTTCTATCAAATAATTTACATAGTAAAATTATATTTTCAATTGGTTTTAGAGTTTAATTAGATAAATAGTTTTATAAAAAATAAACATTTTCTTTATTGGTACCAATTTAATTTTCAATTTTGATATTTAATCTTATATACTTTTGATAGATTTCTATTAAGAAACCAGCTTTTTCAACTCATTTATCAACATATTTTTGAATTATATAATTACACCACATTGAATTTACTTTATAAATATTTGTTCAATATTATTAATCAGTATACGTAATAATCTATAATAATTCCAAATTAATTTTATATCTTTATGAATTGTAATAGGGTTAAAATTATTTACCATCATTAGGGTAAAAACTGATCTACGAGGGGGATCAAAAAAAAATATTAGATGAAATAACCAATGAACTTGTAAAAAACATAAATGAACTATGTTGAAATTATAAAAATTATCGGCTAAAAATGGCACAATTATTAGGTTTTTTACATTATATAAAAAATGATGAAATCGATTCTTTTCAAAAAGACTTTGTGTGTCCACGCCCCCACATATAAATGGTATCCTAATATCCCCCCTATTAACATGTGAAAATCCATTTTATTTGGAACATTTATACCAAAATAACTATCTTAATTCTCACCCAAAATCCAATATCCCTTGATTTTATCACAAATTCATCCTATGAGGGTTTTTTGGAAATTATAAAGAGGTCATCTGAATACTATGTAATGTTATTAATTTTTTTTTGTATTTTATTAATTCTTCCAACTACAGAAAATATTATTCAATCATGATCACATGGTACAAAATTTTTCTCTTATATAATGGGGGATTCTTATGTAAATTTATTAAAATATATAAATCTTTTATTCTATCAACTACTAAATAAAATCGCCGATCATATGTACAGTTGCATTTCACCACAAAAACCGAGATATCTCATTTTCTATCAACACCTCTAAAGGGAAGATATAATGTTGGAATTTATCATCATATATAATATTTTATATAAAAGTATAATTTTTTTATGATAATATACCTATTTAATTTTTTATTTTGTTTAAAATATGATAATGTTGGTCATGTGTATAGTGGACTACTGCCTCATAAATCCATGTGGTATGTTTTTCACTTATGAATTACATGGAATGTAATAGGGATAACATTAACTAATAAGTGAGAAATATATGACGTAATAAAAATTATTTAAAATTTATATATCATGTTATCCATTACCCTTTAACCTATTAATGTAACGACATTGTTGCTTATGAGTACGTATGGCTTACCATCTCAATGAAGTGATGTGATTAATTTTCCAATATGATGTTTTTTATGTGGTTAATATAACATAAAGGTTGAATAAATATTATGTTTATGAAATTATATTATTTTTAGAGATTATTAATTTTTATCTTATTCTCGTAGATTGTTTCATTCATGACGAAACACAAGTGAGAAAAAAATGAAATTATCACTCAAAATAATGAAACCCATGAAATATTATTAAAAAATATGGTAAAATGTTATAAGAGGATCAAATATTATTTCAAAAATATGAATATTTTTTGTATAATTTAATAATATTTATTAAAACAATACAAATAATGTTAAATCTCATTCAACTAAATGAAACATTGAGGTAATGGATATCATCTACAATTCTATTTTTCTAAGATATGTTTATTAATATGAACCAATTCAATTTTATGTGGCATATATTTTACACCATTAATTTATTTAACATGAATATATATTTATTATTAATGATTTATGATTCATTTAAATTTTATTCTTCATGGGGTTATAATTTTATATTTACCCAAGAGGTAAAAATTATTGTACAGTTTCCCGATATTTTTTGGTTTCTAACGATGTCTTGAAAAAATCTAATACATGTGATCTTTTTTCATTGGATATTACACTTATCATAAATATAAATATTATTTTATGAAATAAATGACTATTTTGTAAATATTATACCATTATAACATATTTTTTTACATTAAATCATATTTAATTAACTCTAGAAATATTGATAAATTAATATCCTTTAATAAATATATATGTTTGATGATAAGGAAAATAGATTCATTAATTAAATAAATTATTAGATATATGTTGAAATTTTTGGACATATATTTATGTGTGGGACATGGTTATATGTATCCCCCTGATGCTTCAATAACTATCATGTTTCGAATCATTTGGATGAATTATATGTGTTTTACATATATGTTTCGACTATCTTGTGAATGTTATTTGCAGTAGTAGTGTCATGATTCATGAGACAATGAAATCAAAGATTTGATAATTTTAATTATTTATAATTTTGTTGTTATTATTATCTACTATATGATTACATTCATATTATATCTGGATGAATTTTATTATCAGTTAATTCACTAAATGACATGTGTGTCAAGATAGTTACCTTTCTATATTGATTATTCCTTATTCTATTCTCAGTATATTGATTAAATTGAATTTGTTTTCAATTATTTAACTTTCCATAATAAATATTAACTATTTATTCAGGATATATTCCACTATACATAAACCTTATGGATAATTTACGATCACAATTATTTCATTTACCTTCCTTGTGTTGTGAAGATAAATCAATGAAATTATTTTCAGGGATGTTGTTTATTTTCTTTTTCTATGATTTATCTTTTCCCAATGAAAAATTTGTATAATTTATATATCAATTAGTCTTAAAATTATAAACATATACTTACATTGTGATTATAATATTTTTATATATGCAAATGTAATAATGTTTTCACTAGTTCTAGGATACTAGATTCGTTGTGGTTTTAGTTGGTTTCAGGAGATGTTTAATACAAACCATATATACAAGAATAATGAAAACATAGATTACATAACATAATCATATGATTAATTTGGAATATAATTATAAAATATTATAAAAATATTAATGGAATGGAAGATATTATTTTATTTCATAGAAATAAATACTTGTCTGGATACTATCGATGGAAATGGTTCTGATATATTTTTACTTATGGGTAATAACACTAAAATTGGTGAATGTGATTTTCTAAATCAACACCTGGTTCTAGATAACATGAATTATATTATACATAGATTGAGACATAATATGGATAATTATAGGAGAATTAAAAAAATCCTAAAAAAATTATAAATTATTTGAAAATAAATATATCCCCATAGATAGCACGTTTCTGAATAAGAGATTAATATTTCATAATTTTTTAAAATTTCTGTTAACTATTACATCATATTTATAAAAATAGTGTAATATATAAAATTTTAAAAAATTAAGAAAATATATTATATTCTATTTTCAGAAATGGTTCCTGAAAAGAGAAAGGATAATAGTACTCATAGAAAATATATAGATTTCCCTGTGGAGAAGTCAATTACACTATGTATTGGAACATAGAAAATCGTGGCAATATTAGGGAATCTATATAAGGTTATGAGAAATACCCTTTCATGAATGGTGAAACCTATTATTTCATAGTGTGATTAACCTATTATGAATTTCATAATTCGAAAGGAGGACCAATCATTTGGTGGGACTAATAATCCTATGGCAGCAATGAAATTTATTATATCCTTTGAGAATATATTTATCGAAATTATATATGATAAAAAATAAAAAGGGTACACTTGCGGTGTATTGTTTCAAAAAGATATTTTGATTACTGTTGGCTATTGATCCAAAATACTAGTCTGGAAGAGGAAATAGAGCTCATGGAATGGAATGTTTAAAAAAATACATTATTCAAAAAATACTTTCCTAATGATCACCAAACAAAAAAGAAGTGAAATTTCACCATCATAAAGAAAAATAAAGAGGAATGTGTTTTTATGTATGAAGAAATCTTGGTAATGTTTTAGAGGTTTTCTTCTTATTATATAAATTAGAAGTAATGAATCATTATAACTTTTTTATGGGATTGTGAAAATTATCCAATGAGATATGTTAGCACAAAATTATACATCATGAGATGAAATAGTTTTACAATCAATAAAAATAGAGATCGAATTATCTAAATCCAACATGTTCATATAGAATTAATAAAATCTCTTGGAAAATAAAAACCCACAATGTGTAATGTTTTAAAGAATAATAAGTGAACAAAATAATTTCATATTGGTATTAATTTGGAATGAATCATCATAGGAAATGATTGAAGGCCTTGGGAGATTAATGTAGGTTCGTAGATATGTGTGATCAGGCTAAATACTATAAATGAATTAAATAAAAATACTTATATTTACTATTTCATCTATACGGAGATAGAGATATACAAAATTTAGTTCCACAAGCATCAAGGTAAGCTACCATAGATGATTGAAATGCGTTATGTCCAAGATTTTTCAATCACTATAGCAAATATGGATGCACCACAACATGTGGTAGTAGGTACATTAAAAATATATTAACATTTAGCTAATTATTTATTTAATTCTTATTCCACAAACACTTTTAAATCATTATTTTTTTTTCATGAATATTAAATATTTCTCAAGAAAATTAATAGGTGATTTGTCATATAATACTCCAAATTGATGTCTCACAATAATAAGTATTTATGCGAAAATCCCAATTAAAACACTAAATCATTCATTATATGTTTAAATTGCAGTTATACCTATGGTTTAATTCTATTTAATACATATTTTAAAATATAATTAAATGTATTGGACCAAAATATTTTGAAACACGAATGAAATTATGATTCATTATAAATATGTAGAACTTGAAATATTTAGAGTAGGGAAATTATCACTAGATACATTTCAAGATCCAATCCCTAGTAGATCAACTGAATTGAATTCTTAGGGACAAAGAGCACACTAAATATAATTTTAGAGATGATGAAAGGAATAGATAGTTTGAACCAGCATTTCATTAATAAAAAAATTTATTTTCTTAGGTATTTGATGGACATCACCCATAGAGTGATGCAAATATTTCCACTAATTTAGTCCCAAATTAAATTCCAATATCAAGAAATACCAATATAATAGCCAATGTAGTGTTAGTATATATTAATAAAAAACTATGAGATTCATATAATATTTTATTTATTCACCAAATTGTTTCAACAGGGTGAGCCCCAATTATCTTCCATAAGAAGAAAAAATATCCATGAGATTATACATTTAATATAGAGAAATAAATAGTAATATTACGAAGAACGTATATCTTATACCTTTCATTTTTGACATATTCAACCAACATCATGTTACCCAATATTTTCACTGTGTGATTTACATTTTGGGTATCATCAATTATGGGTAAAATAGGATGATAATCTGAATGAGGTAAGGATATTACCAGTTTACTATAATTACATTTGGATTGACTATTTCACCATCGGTTTTTTATATATATAATAAAAATTTTAATCCAGAAATATCTTGAATATTTTTTTGGTGTTCATTAATTATATGTTGGAGTATTATATAAACTTTGACAACCTTGAGAATCAAATGAGGATCATTCTTGAAACTATTAGAAGGAATATATTATATGGGAAATATATTAATTCTTATTTATTAATTTAAGATGATTACTTTCATACACATAATTCCACTAGGGATTAGAAACCAAATTTTAATGTGTTAAATAGACATTATAATAATGGGATTCTCCAATGAATATAAGTGAGTCATGTAGAGTCAATGGTTTGGTAGGTTACTTTCATAAATTTACTGAGTAATTTTCCTTATTTTATGACACATGAATAAATCTTAAACATAATTTGGTATGGTTTTTAGGATGGAAATTTTGATGTTGTTTTTGACGAACGGAATATCCGGTTGTTCAATCCTCTAATTATAACTATACCGTCTATAAATGATGGGTTTATTATATATAGTGATCTATTTATGAAGGACACAATTTTTTTTCTAATTCTAAATGATAAAGTTATTTCATATTTATTATGTAAATTAAAGACTCATGGATACAACTATACAACCCATGATCTAGTGTTGGATTCCATAAACATATTGTTCAAAATATATAGACATTTATTATATGGTGAAATATTTGAGATATAAAAAATTCATAAAATCATAAAATACATTTTATATGATGGAGTGAAACATGAGGAAAAGTTAATGACTCATTATACTAAAATATTATGATTCCTCGATACACTACCAACCATGGATTAAATATAAGATAGTTGATGAATTAAGTGGTAAAGATCACGGGGTTTTGACCAAAATGATGATTGGGATAGATCATACGTTCATTGATATAGTAAATATTGATTTTTGAATTATTAATTAAGGAGTGAAACCAAAAAATCATAAGCTGATCATGAAAACATCATTTTTTAAAAGTTAAAAAGTTAGTAATTTTATTATGAATATTTTTAGGGGAAAATTGAACCATTGAGTGATTGGAAATTAGTAGACATTAATTTTTAAAATTGAAGATGGAAATTTATAATTAAATTATGTGTTTCATCTATAACTAAGAACAAAATTGAATTGTTGGATGACTCTCATAGAACAATATTATATATACACCCTGGTAAGGAAAAGATGTATATGGATTTAAGGAAAATTTCCAGGTAGGGAAACATGGATTGATAAATATCCTATTATGTGTCCATATGATGGATTTTTTAAACAATTGAATGGTGTGAGATAAAATAAAAGAGGATTCATGAAACCTAATCTCATTCCTATGTAAAAATTTGATGACAATAGTAAGGACTTTTTAACATGACTACTAATGAATAATAACATGAATTGTGCAGTGTGGGTTATTATTGATTGGCTAACCAAATATCCACATTTCTTAACACTAATAGACTATTAACCACTTTAGATCATTTCATGTCTCAATATTAATAATGTTGTAATACTTTATAGTGCACCATTTTGGATCAATTATCATCATAAACACCATTTAACATCTAAATTTTGGATGATTCTTTATGATGCTTTTAATAATTAGCTAAATTTGAGAACACCCTACCATAATTAAACTTATTGAAATCCAGAAAAGACTATAAAAACATTGGGTGAATCATTTAGGAAATGATCACATGTCTTAAAATGATTTTGGGACAATTATTTTCCTTTGACAGAGTTTTCATCTCACAAAATGTTTCATCAAATTATTCAAATAGCGTCATGTGAACTATTTTATAAAAAGAGATATCATAATCCATAATTTCGTGATGGATTGGGTGAAAGGAAACTTTTTGGCCCCGAAAAGTATGAAGAGACACAAAAAATGTTATATACTATTTGGGATCAAATTAAATTAGCTCAATGTATCCAAAAGTGTTATGCTGACAAACAATAGAAGAATTTATAATTCCAAGATGTTGATCATGTTTTAATACTGATATCTCCATGGATTAGTGAGATAATTTTTAGTAATATGGTAATTTTGAGCCCTAGGTATATATTACCCTTTAAAATTATTGAAATGAAAAGATTTTATTTTAATAGTTTTTCAATGCTACCAAGATTATTAGATGTACTTGATGTGATCATATGTCATTACCATGAAAGTACTTACTAGACTCAACATATGTGATCTCCATTGATTCAATATAATTGAATATAAATATATATTTTTGTGATGAAACCACCAATATTCTTGATAATATAGATGAATTTTTGAGTAATTGGATACCTCAATAGGTAATGGTATGTTGGTGAAATAAAAAAATAGAGGAAATAACATTAGTAAAAGAGGATTCTATGATTAAAAACTACTCTCAAATATTTAACAGGAAGTATACACAAACTTTTGTTAATGAATTTTTTATATGAGGGAATAATTTAATAACCCAATAAATTAGTTTTTTTTTTCAATTAAAATAATTTCAATCTTCCTATATAATGTGATGATCACAACCCAGGATTTAAAAGAAAATAATCTACAAAAATATTATTTAAAAATGAACATTATAACATATACTTTAATATGGATTGTATTATTATGATTAAAAAAGGGAGAGTAAATATACATCATTAATACATTTATTGTTTATTTGTTAATTAAAAATAAATATATGAATTGTTTGAAATTAAAAGTAAATGTTTTATGGAAAATTTTACTTTCACAGAAAATGTTTTCTTCACATCTTGGGAAATTATGAATAAAATAATTTTCAACTCTACAATAAAATTTATTCAAAATTTTATGCATCATTTTCTAAATAATCATATAAAAATTAGTTTACAATTAATTTTTTTATTTTTATGAATAGTTTCATTTTTTCAATGAATATTGACAGATAATGATTTTTTATTCAAAAAAATCCATTTTGAATTAATTATTTACCAACTCAATTTATATTTTGAATTTGATAGAATGTTAAAGTAAGTTATTTTTTTTTAAATAATTATATTAATTCACTGAATTCAATTCGATGTTTATATATACATTAAAACATTTTAGATGGATGTGAATTTTCTTTTTGGGAACCATCTTTTTAATCATGTCTGTGGGTATAATTTGAAATTAAATTCCTCCAAATAGATGACATGAATTTTGAAAAATTGATTAAATTTTTTTAATCATTATAATTTATATTATCGAATAATTATAACTTAAATTTTTACCATTATGAAATGTAAAATTAGTAAAAATCAATTATTATGTTCAAGGAAATATCTAATTTACTAGTGGGGTTAATATAAAATGATAAGGGGTAAAATGACATACAAATCATCCAACACCCATTATATGATACTTTTTCGACATTTTATTCTCTAATGGTAGAGAAATTACCATTTCAGAAAATTTTCATTGACAGAAAGCATTATTGAAATTGATTCGTTTCAAAACATACATGTATGTCCACACCCCAAATTATAAAAGGCCACCAGTTACCCTCCACTCTACACAAATCCAAGGATATTTTGTTTATCCAAAAAAATACATAATCAGTAAAAAATATTCCTCAAAAAAATCATAGTTATGAATGTTTGATCATATATATATATATCCTATGAAGGATTTTGATGCTAACCAAAGAGATCATCTGATAAAGAGGAATCATTTTTAAAAGATTATTTTTAGTTTATTTTTTATTCCTCCATTTAATGTTATTAAATCATTCTAGAATAATAAATAATGTATAGTACATTTAATTTTATGTTATTATGTCAATATAATATTCTATATCCATCTCATTTTCTATCAAATTATAATATAAATCAACGATCTTATTGGTGAAGGATTATTGCCTCATGAACCGATGTATCTCAATTTCCATCAACACCTATAATATTTTTATATAATGATATTTTTAATATTTATTTAAAAACTTATGGCTTAAATATTATTTAAAAAAATAATATACCTGCTTAACATCCATTACAGTTAAAATAGGATAATTTCACTTGTCTCTGTGGTGGACTAGTGGCTAACAAAGCATTATGAATCATTTTTTCATGTATAATTTAAAATTAATGTAATAAGAATATATTTCATGATTATAAGTGATATATATTAAAATATATAATTTTTTTTAATTTTAATATATCATACATTCCCATACACTTTCACCCTTTAAGAGAATGATATCCCTTCTCATGTCTACATACGGCTTAACCTTTAGGCGAAGCGATGTCATTCATTTTCCATACCCATATATTATAAATTTATATAATAATGTATCTTATTAGATAGTATTATATTTATAACATTATATAAATTATTGATATGATGAATTTATATCCAATTTATTTGATATGAAACATTCATTGAAAAACATGTATGAGAATGTAAGGAAATATACACCCCAAAAATTGAAAAATACATGATTTGTTATTAAAAATTAGTTGTAATATGTTATATAAGGACCATATATAAAATTTAAAATATTATTATGGTTCCATAATAAATTTATTATATTTTTAATAATTTATACAGAATTATATGAAATATTCAACTAAAGAAAGTCACGAGGTAAATTATTTCATATCAATTTCCATTTAATTGAGACATATTTTTAAATATGATTTTATTCCAATTAATGTAGTGTATAAACTACCCCTTTGATGAATTTAACATGAATACCTATTTATTCAACAAAATTAATGTTTTGGGTAAGGTTTATTCTTCAAGGGGTTACAATTTAAATATTACCAAAGTGCTAAAAATTATTTTACAATCTAACTTTCATTTTTGATTAATTAGATTCTCTGGAAAAAATCATTTACTTGTAAATATTATTCATTTTAATTTCTATTTATATTAAATATATATATTCTATTATTATTTATATTAATATTTCGTAAACCATATTCTATTATTATTTATTAATTTTTACATTAAAATTTAATTTATTATCTATTGAAAAATTGAAAAATATTAATCGTATACTCAAAACATATATTTAATGGCTAGCAATTTGATTCATTATCTTATTTATTTATTTTTAGAAAAACATTATATTTATTAAACATCAACACATTATTTAATTTCATGAAATTAAAGGTAAGAAAACCTGAAATATCAATAAGTCTACTATATTTAGGAAGTTAGGTACATTACATAACAAATTAAAACATGAAATGAAATATTTTTATTGTTAAATTCTTTAACATTACCCAAAAATTCCTTTATACATAAAACATTATGGGAAAAGATGATTAAATACATAAGAATTTTGTGTCCTATAAATCCCATTAATTAAGTAAACATGTAATAACATGAGTAAGACAACACATTTTAGACAATAAAAATTTCAATAGAGCATAAAAAGAACATGAATAATAAGTCATGATATTGAATGATAATTATAACATGGGAACTGTGAAAATAACATAAAACATTACATCATAAACATATTTCATGGTTAAATACACCATGAAATCATTGTGGTAAAATTCCTATAATGGAATCTACTAAACCACATATCCAAACACTACAAATCATGATACTAACAATTACCATATTTATTAGACAGCTATCAGGGTTCCCCCTTCCAAATCATTTCATTCTCATGCTAAAGTGATCCACATTGATCATATAACATGTATTAATTCGACATTATAATTAATATCATGTTCATTGAATGTGGAAAAAATACATTTATGTCGCAAATTAAAACTTATATATTCATAACGGTGAATAACCCTGATTGAAAAATGGAAGTGGTTTTAAATACATGATTATTTTGGAATAGAAAATCGTGGTTCAATTTTAGCATCGTAACGAGAGGGAATAATTGTATGTTGGATTTCTAAATGAGGGTGAAAGGGGATCCAATTATTTATTCATAAAATTTAAAATATTTTGGAATTTTAAAAACATATACAAACAAAATAAAATGAAAATTTAAATACATAACTTTAAAATAATTTCTTGATAAAATAGTAGAGTGGAAAATAATGTTACCTTATAGAATTTCATAATAGTAACACCTTAGATAATTATAAAAATGATAAAATATAAACAATATATATTTTAAAAAACATAAATTTTTTCAATAATATAATAAATGTAAATTAATTACAATATAAACATTTGAAATTATAAAATCTATTTTAAAGTAAGATAATTGAATTGAAATAGGAGAAGAAGGTGAGGATCCATTACGTGATTGTGTGACTCCAAAGAATAGATAGAGGATTATTTAATACTTTGGGAGTAGTTGAAGGACTATAGAGGGTATATGGTAGAGTTGTTTCATTCAATAATATGTTTTAGTGAAAAAAATGGCATCATGGTTTGGTTTATATAGGAAAAGAGGGGGATTTCAATATTATTTAGGTTTTGGATTCGAAATAATAAAATATAAAAATCCACAAACCATACCACAGTTTTTATTAGGGGTTTCTACTAAATTGGAGTTGGATAAATTATTTTATACGGTGAAAGTGTGAACTTATTAAAATATTATCCTTGGTGATGCGGATGCGAGTCACATTCTTAATGAAATTATTTAAAAATCATAAAATATATTATAAGTATTAGATGATTCATATTGTATTTGAAAAATAAATCAAATAAACTTAAAAATATATTATTTTAATGGTAAAAATATATAATTGTCATATTATACCAATTATTGTATTTAATACATCATTTTTGGGTCCTTTTGATGTCTTAAAACACACTATATTTTTATATGACATTTAATTTCTACCTGGAATTTCAATTGCCTCAAAAAATTATGAAAAACTCATCATTGGATATTTTCAACATCATGAATTAAAAAATAATATTTTTTTTATCTAAATAATTTTTTAAATATTTTAGTTTTCACTATTCAAATATTATTCGACATTTATTGAACAATTCAATATTTTTTTGATAATTAGTAATTTTGTAACACTTAGAAAAGTATATTTCAATTCATAAAAATTATATGAACCTTTATAACTAATAAAACATATTTAATTTTATTTTTTAATTGAAATACTATTTAATTTAATTTTTTTTAATTTATCACGATTAATCCCTTCGTTTAATTTGACTATTACATGAAAATTAAATTTGGTAGTTGAATCAAAATTAAAATAATTTGAATAGTAATAATAAATAAAGTAAAATAAATTAATTATTAAATAAAATATAAATATTCATATTATTATGTTCTCGACAATTATCCCTTTATTACCCTAGCATAGACCCTAAGAACATGGTGTGTGACCGTGGGAGTTTTATGGTGTTGTTCGGTGAACATGGTTTTGGTCGTGATCTCGATGAGCTTGAAATTCTTCTCTAAATAGTTTCTATCATTCTTAAGTTGTAGGATATCATCTTGGTCTTTTTTAAGGGAAACTCCCAGTGTTGTTATCTCCCTTAAAATCTATAATAAATGGTCTTCATTAGGTACAACCCCACCAGATGAGGCAATCACTTCCTTTGTCTATCTCAATTGAATTTGTTAATTCAATATATTTATAATAATCAATTAATCAAGGTTTAATGGATATATTTTAAATACTAAATATTTATTATGGTACTTTGAATCCAATAGAATATAATAAAACCACAAAAATACATTTATTTCTATAACCACATTACATAATAGAACAATAAATCACAATGAAATATTAGTTATAACAGTTCATTTTGTTATTATCATCCCCATTTATAAAATTATTCGTCAATATTTTTTCCCACAATAAAACATATGAGGGTTACTTTGATTCATCACCTCATATATTTACGACAGTGATTCTTTAAACATGTTGTTTTAGAGGAATACATTGACGAGGGTAATTATCTTATTTCGTGGAACTTTTTCTCTACAATCTAAGAATATCACTGACTTATCTTCATAGGAAAAGTCATTCTCCAATGGTACCACCTCAAAATTATGTTAATGTGACATATCTCATATTTAAATTCTTAATAGGGATACTTGAACTACATAATGTACTTAATACAGGTTTTGTGGGAGTGCTAGTCGATAGGCCAATACTCCGATGTGATCAAGGATCTCCAAAGGGCCAATGTACCTTAATTTGTTTTTTCCATTCTTCCCAAATCTCATCATTTTTATTCATGTATATATGTGGAGTAATACATTATCTCTAACATAAAACTCCATTTCTCATCCAATATTGTTGGCATAACCCTTTTTTGACTCTAAGCATCATTGAAGTGTTGTTGAATGGTTTTATGCTTATCCACCATTTCATTGAAAATTTTAAGGCCAATAAGTATTTGTTCCCCAACATCATCCCATCATGTCAGTGTTCTGCACCTCTTCCCAGAAATTTATTCCTAGGGATCCATTTGGATGCTCAAGTGAAGACTATTGTTGTAAGAGAACTCAACCAGAGGGAGATGTTTTTTCCATCCTACTTTAAATTAATTTGATAATGTTATCAAAATTTCCTCAAGTGTTGTGATACTCCCCACACATGGAACATCACTTTGAGGGTAATAATCCATTCATAATCATAGACCAGTGTTCAGATCCTACTAGGGACTTTACAAGAACAATGAGGATATTCATCGATCTTGTTCCGATATAATTGATAGTAGTACACCATGATGACTTACCACTTCTATAGTGAATATCTGTGACAGTGGATCCTATTAGAAATCCTCTCAATTTAGAATGATATTTGTACTCCTTGTAATATGATCCACAATAAACTAGATATCATTGTTTCCCATGGATGTATCTGTAACTACAATGAAAAATTCGACGGTGATATTTTCCCATTTTGGTATTTCTATAGATAATGGATTCATTATCCCCTTAGACATCCCCATTCAATATTAACTTTATGAGATACCATGAATATTGATGTATAATCAGTTATCTCCTTCTTCAGTTTATCCCACCAATCAGGATCCCAGATATCTCAATACATAAATTTTTTCCATTGGTGAATAGAGAACATTAGACTATATGCATCATCCAATATATCCCTCTTTAACTCACTATTTCATGGAAAACATAGTCATGACCCAAATCTCAAAATTCATGCTTCATTAACATTAAACTCCAATGATTTAAATTTTATTGTAGTTTTTAGTTTCATCTCAACTCCCACATCATCTTTCTGTGCATCAATTAACATTTCAAGAAGACACAGATGAGAAATCATTTATTAAATGGATTAATATTTTTTCTTCTTAATGATTCACATGTTCATCCTCTTTAAATATAAGAAGATTGTATCATTATCAAGACTCATTGATGAAAGAGTTGATGTATCCATATTTTCATAAGGAATTGTAATCTTTGTTCGATTTACCATGATAGAAGTTGATGTTGCAATCATAATCCTTAAATGGATCAAACCATCTTCATTGGTTCATATTTATATCTTTCAATGTGAATATATATTTATGAATTTAGTGGTCCGTATATAATTCTTACTTATCCCCAATGATATAATTTCACCAAATTTTCAATGTGAATAACTCTAATTCAAACTCCATGCCATGCATGGTATTTTTGAGCTCATGAATATTCCACTCCCATGAAGAGTATTCTATGTATTTATCACTTTTCATCAACACACATCCAAATCACTTATTCGAAGGACTGCTAAAATTTACAAAATGTTCCCCACTTATTAGTAGGGTGATCCCAGGGTCATTTATAAGTCTCTTTTTCAACTCCATAAATATTTCATGACAATAATAATTCCTAGAATATTTTGAATCCCTTCACATTTAGCATGTTAAAAGGGTTATAAAATCATAAGAAATTTTTGAAAAATCAGTGATAATATCTAGTTAACCCAAAGAATCTATGTATATATTTCACATATGTTTTCTCAGACCGTCCTTCACATTCTCTTTTATTTGAAGGATCCAAATATATCCCACAATATATGATGATATTTACCATAAATGAGACTTTGTTCAACTATAAATCACATTTTATGTACTTTTCATACACTATGATCAGATTCACCTCATGGTCCTCCATATTTTGTGAATTTATTAGAATACCATCTATTAAAAATACCATTTATATTTCAAAATAATATTTAAAGACTGTTCATAATTTACATGATGATTGATAGAGCATTAGTGAGTCCAAATATAATCAATATGAACTCATAGTGCCTTTACCGTGTATGAATAGAAGTCTTGGGATATCCTTCTTTTTCTGCCTATCATGGAAATATCCCTACTATAGATCCACCATGGGGAAGTATTTTTCTCCATGTTTCTTATAAAACAACTAATAAATCCATGGAAAATGGTATCTCTTGTTTATAACGACCTTTTTTGAGACCACGATAATCAAATAAAAGGTACATTGACCCATCCATCTTCTTGATGAAGATAAACGGTGAACCCCATAGAGAATCTCTATGGTGTATGAATCCCTTATCGAATTTCGCCTATTGTTTTTTCTTCAGAAACTCATGTTCCACAATATCCATCATCTATGAATTCATTGATATTTTTCATTCCCCAGATATAATATAAAATGAAAATTTAACATCTCTTCTAGGAGGCGGTCCATTAAATTCAACAAGAAACACAACAACATATTCCCTCAGAATATGCATGTCTTATAAGATGATCCTTTCCGTAGAGTCAGTCATTTTAGGGAGATATGCTAGCTCATTGGTAAATAATATTCATTCCTATGATGATATTGCTCAAGAAGACTAATCATCCCCCTTGCACTTATATAGAATCAGGGGTTGATTTTCCAAATGATGAGTGAATTGATTCTTGCTGAAATTTAGGTTGGCTTTATATATGTATATTCAATGAATGCCTAAAATATCATAAAACTACACCAATATGGGTATGACAATATTTTTAAGGAATTTTATCCCAAAAAAATTTCCAAAGGGGGATTTATAAACCTTGGAGTCCATATATACCCCACTTACAATTTTCACCAATATATATTTACTTGAATAATTTTAGGTGGGGTTTGAATAGTTCTACTAAATTTTCAAGAAATTAAATAAGGTGTTGAACTATTAATGATAACCCTACCCTTCACATTTTAATACTGATCCTATTTATTAACTTCATCAAAAATTCATATGGAATATATATTTTTTTAACTATTATACACATAAAGTTGAATCCAATTACATTAATGGTATAACATAAAAATTATATTTATCGCTTTAATTGATGAGTTTATAGGCTTCACTATATGATATATATAATCTATTTTAAAATATATGTTCTTAGTGATTTTTTTCCAATAATAATGGTTCATATTTAGATTTTTAATTTACCAATGAAAATCCTCCAGGAGTATCAATTTAGGTGTGTACAACATCCCATTGTCGTGTACTGGATTAACCCAATTCATTCTCGGATCATCTTGCCGTATTTTTTACTCCATGATACATAGTTCAAGAACCACATCCACTTATATTATCTAGAAGGGGATGTATATTCTTGAAAAACCACTTAATCTATACTAAAAAAATTAGGGATTATTTAATAAACATGTTTTTATCCCTATGTTATTCCCTATATTCCTAAATCATAAGGATTCCTCTATATTTTTCTAATATTAATCCCAAAAAAGAAAAAAAAATCCCTCTAACACTAATTATAACAACCCATATATTTATTAAACATTATTACATGTTTTAATCGCATAAATTTATACATGACATGACCTGAATTATTAATAATTATTTTTTATTTGGGAAATTAGTTATATTACAGAACAACTTAAAACATGAAAAACAACATCTTTATTGAAAAATTCATTGACATGAGAAAAATGTTCCTTGAAACTTAACACTGCTTGGGATAAACTGAGGATATACATTAGAAATGTGTGACCTATAAAAATCATTAAGGGAATAAAAAAGATATAAAATGATGAATAAAATACATGTTATACCATAGGCATATCAATTGAGAATAAAAGGAACGTAATTAATATGTAATGATATAACATGATAATCATAAATTGGTAAATGTGGAAGCTCATTAAAACACTACAACATAATCATAAGACAAGGTTAAAACCACCAATAAATCATGGTAGAAAAAGTACCATAATGGAATTTGGTAAACTCCTTGTCAGAAAGAGATTCTTTGTGATATTATCCATTACCCAATGCATTAGAGTTCTATTTGGGCACACCGTTCATAATCATTTAGTTATCATGCTTACTTTTTCTATATAGACCATATAACATGGACTTAATCAAAAACACAATTTATTCAATGATTGAGGATTGTGGAATAAATAAATTTAAGTATCCAATCAATATGTATATGTTCATTATGATGAATCCCTTTGATAGAAAAATTTTTATGGTATTCAATACATGATTAATTTTTCATGGAAAATTGTGGTGCAATTTTGATTTTATAACGATATCATATAGAAATTTATAAAATGGTTTGATAAGAGAAAATGATTTATCTCCTCATTTATACATGGAATTTATAGTAATTGGGACATGTAAATAAAATATATAAAATAATTAATTTGAAATATAAGAAGTATCATTATAATTAAACTTCCTAAAATGGGGGAATGGAATGAACCAGTAAAAAAATTTATGGTAACGAGTGTGTATAATTGATCATATGAGGGATTAATGAGATTGAAATGGGATCTAATTTCATATACATAAAATTGAAAGTAATTATGATATGTAATAGCATTTCACAACATAAAAAAATTTAAATTAAACTACATAATATTATAAATATTTCCTAATAAAATATGAGAGTTGAAGTTATGGTTCCCTTACAAAATTTCGGCATAGTAACAACTTTGATAAATGGGAAAATGAGAGAGTATAAATAATATATAATTAAAATAACAAATTTTATTGTAATAGAATCATATTATATGAATTAAAATATAACCAATTGAAATTATAATGACTAATTTCAGGAAATATCCTTGAATTGAATGAACTATAGGAAGATGGTGATCCCTTACATGCGTGTTTGAATCCAAACACTTGGTAGGGGAATATTGAAAGATTTGGGGGGTATTTGGAGGACTCTATGTAGTATAGGGTAGTGTGTGGCCGTCATCCAATGAGTTTTATAGAAGATAATTGGGATATTGTGTGGGTTTATATAGAAACAAATGGGTATTTTTATTATTATTTAGGTTTTGGACACTACATAATGAAATATCCAAAAGGAAAAACCATACCATGGTTTTATCAAATTTTTTCATCAAAATAATAGTGTTGAACATTATTTAATAATCCCAATTGACTAATTTATTAATATTTTAGTCTTTGTAATGTGGGGGTGAGTCATAGTAATAATGAAATGGTTTTAAAATCCTACAAAATATAATAAGTAATTGAAGATTCCTAATATATTACAAAAATAAATAAAATAAACATACAATTATATTATTTTAATGGATAATACATATATTTTTCCTAGGATACCCAATATAGTATTTATTAAATTATTTTTGGGTCATTATGAAGTCAAAAAACATATATTTATAAAGTATTTAATATTCATGTCAAAATTCAACTTTCTCAGAAAATATTTAAAATTTTACCATTTTATATTTTTTTCCTTTTAATAAAAAAATTTATTTTATATAAATAATATTCTAAACACTTGCATTTTCAATTTTAAAATAATATTCTCCATCTGTTGAAAAATGAATGAATTTTTTGACAATAATAGTTTCAGAACCCTTATAAACTGTACATAGAAATTCATTAAAATTATATGACCCGTTATAGTTAATAATAAATATTTAATGATAAAATTTAATTAAAATATAATTAATTTTAAAAATAAATTAATTAAACTAAACAACTACCTTAATTGAATTTTAATATGACCTCGAAAACCAATATGTGTTGAATTGAATCAAAATAAAAAGAATTAAAATAGTAAAAATAAAAAAGTAAATAAAATATTATTATTTAAAATACACATAATCATAATATTGTGGTCTGGATATATATATATTTATTAGCCTATGGAATACCCTTAGAGTAAGGTATGCTATAGTGAGACTTTCAAGGGGTCATTCGACGGACATGGTTTTAATCGTGATCTCGATGAGATTGAATTTCTAATGTAAATGGTTTATCTCATGAATTAGTTGTTGGATATTATATTTTTATTAGTTATGGGAATATCCTAGTGATGATATATTCCTTGTAATCTCTAGTAAGTGGGATTCAAAGGGTACAATCCTATTGGATGAGGTCATCATTTCCTTTATTTGGGTCTATTTGATTCATATATACCTATATTTATACTAATCATTTGATCACTATTTAAAGGCTATATTTTTAATGATAAAGATTCATAATGTTATTTTGAATCAAAATTGATATAATAAATCAAAAAAATTTCATGTTCTTTCTATACCAATATTACATAATAAATCATTAAATCATAAGGCAATATCATTTATAACAATTCGAGACATATCGATCTTCCCCATTTATGAAATTATCCATAAAACTTTTCTATACCCACACTAAAATAGATGTGGGATACTCTCCAGAATCCTATTTTATTGTTCAATCATTTCTTATTCAATCATTTGGTTATCAACAATAATTTTACGAGGGGAATTTCCCTATTTTGTATAAATATTCCTCTAAGATAAAAGATCTTCACTGGATTCTCCTCATATGAAAGGCCACTCTACAATGGTACCAAGTATATATTGAGTACATGTGATTGGTGTGGTGTGTATATTCTTAAGAGGGATACATGGAACACATCATGTTTTTGAGATAGGTTTGGTGGGATTTCTAGTTTATAACTCACTACTCTGATGCGATCAATGATCTCAAAAGGGCCTATATACATGGGATGATTCATTCCCTTCTTCCCAAATCCCATCATTTTTTAGTGGATATATTTGTTTGAATATCAACTCTCTAACATCATACTCTAGATCTCATCGATGATTGTCCTTATATCTATTCTATCAACTATTAGAAACATTGAATTTTTGTTTAATAGTCAAAATCGTGTCCACATTTTGTTAACCATTTTTGAACCTAAAAGTTTTCATTCCCCAAAATTATCACAACATGGCAGTGTTTTACACCTCTATCCATTAAGGGAATCATTGGGATCAATATGGATGATCGAGTGGAAGCTATTTATTTATGATATATCGAGAAGTATGAGATGTGGGTCCCATACTAATTTAATATCAATTTAGTATGGTCTCAACATTTCCTACATTATTTGGGTATTCCACACATATGGGCCATCGGTTTGAGGGTGATAAGCTGTACCTGAGTTTAGATCAGTGTTTATAGCATGTTGGATACTTTTTCAAAACCTAGAGGGGAATATTGGATCTCAATTAGACATAATAGATAGTGGTACTCCATGTATCATTACCACATATCAGATGTATATCTGTGCCTGTTGATCGAGTGAAAATTCTTCTCGAATTACATTGAATAGTGCAGTCTATGAAAAATTATCCACAAAACCCAGATATAATTGTTTCCCATGCATGTCTTTGGATGTTAGGTGATAAATCACATGATGATGTTTTCCCATTACCATTATTTTATGTGTAATGGATGAATCATACCCTTAGACTTTTTCATTTCACCCTTCACTTGATGGCATACCATGAATAATGATGTATAATCAATGATATAGTTCATCATTTTATCCCAACAATAATGATCTTGGAGATGTTCGTAAATCTTTTTGTCAAAAGTCAAACTATGTGTTTAATTCAATAGTTCCCTATTTAACTATAGATTTTATGGAACACATATTCATGACCCAAATCTCAAAATTCATTATTCATTAACATGTAACTCCAAGGATTTTTCATTTCATGTAGTTTCAGCTTTCTTCTGAATTCCCATTTATTTTTTTGCATCATTTATCATTTCACGAAGCGATATATGGGAAATCCTTTTGTGAAAGGATTAAATATGTTTCTTCCTTTATAATTCCCATGTTCAACTTATTTAAATCTAATAAGATTTGATCCATATAAATTATAACTGATGATAGAATATCTAGATAATTTAACCATTGAGGATCTGACACATAGTTCGCATTCACAAGATGTACGTGCATTGAGAAATCATAATCCTAGATGAGATCTAACCATAATAATTGGTTCATATTTAGTACTTTTGTGTGAATATATATTTAAGACTTCTGTGATCTGTATATATTTCAAACATCTCCCCAGAGAGATAATGCTGGAAAATATTTAATGCGAAGATCACTGCTTCCAACTCCAGATCATGTGTAAGATTGATTTTTAATTTAATTCTCACCTTTCCTAATGAATAGGGAATGACTATCATTTTTCTTCAAAACAAAACCCAATTACGTATTCAATGATTCATTTAAAATTACAAAATCCCAAATTTTGTGTAGTGTGAGCACATTGTCAGGGATAAGACTCCTTCTAATCTCCATTAATTACTATTCACATTCATCATTACATGAAAATTTGACTCCCTTACTAGTCATCATGGTAATAGGGTTTGAAAATTTGTCAGAAATTTTTCACAAATCATTGATAATATCCCGATAACCTAACGAAACTAAGGATATCTGTCCATGATATTTTCCTTGTTTATCATTTAATTTCTTTTTTATTTGATGTATCCTAAGGTTTCTTATTGCTTGTTATGATTTTCCCAAATAATGAGACTTAATTCATCCTTAACTCACAATTCCTATAATAATCATATGGCTTCTCCATTCATAAGTTCTTTAGAACAGTTTTGAAATTCTCCTCATATTCCTCTATTGTTTTGGAATATATTAAATTGTCATCTATAAGACTATCATGTATTTTTCAAGATAATATCTAAAGACTCTATTCATCATGTGCATGAGTATTTTTGGAGCATTATTAGGTCTGAGTGTCGTCACTATGAACTCAGAGTGTTGAAACCTCACATGAAAATTAGTCTTAGTTATATCCACCTTCGTCACCCGTAATGGATAATATCTCAACCAATGATCCATGAAAGAGAATTATTGTTCTCTATATTGATGACTGAGAAAGCCAACAATCCCTGTAAAAGGATAATTTTTCTTAATCGTAATCTTTTTGAGCTCACGATAATCAATTCAAAGGTGCATTGACTCATCCTTCTTATTGATGAAGAAGACTGGTGCACCCCATTGTGAACCCCTTATCAATATTCTTCATTATTTGTTTCATCAGTTCCTCATGTTCCATAACAGGTATCCTATAGCGAGTCTTGGATTCTAGAATTGTCCCATGTATAAGCTTGATTTAAAATTAAGCCTCACAGTAAGAAGGAAGATCATGAAATTCCTCAGGAAACACATCTGTATATTTCCTACCTATAGAAATTTATTCGAGGATGATCTATTCCCTATACATAATAATTTTATCTATATATTCTTTCTCATAATATAATATCTTCCATGATTGAGATGATGGTGTTTATGATGATTCATCTATATCCTTGCAATTATTTATATTCAGTATTTGATTATCCGTATGGAGAGTGATTTTTTTCTCATAGAAATCTATGTTGAATCTATAAATTGAAAGGCAAACCATGCCTAAAATTTTATCAAATTCTTCCAAAGAGAGTGTGACATAGTTTTATGGGTTGTTAAGTCGACAAAAATTGATAGGGGATAAGTAATATACATGGGATACAACAATATCCCCATTTTTCATTATCAACAACATCAATACTTACATGATTTGTGGTGGGGTTTCATTAGTTATACTAAACATCCATGATATGAAGGAATGTATAAAACTATGGATTCTAACCCTACCTTTCACTTTTTTATTTCGGTTCAACTAATTTAACTCATCCAAAATAATAGGGAATATATTTTTTGTAAACTATTTGACACATAAAGGGTAATACAATTACATTTATGGGATAACATAAAGAACATTTATGTTTTTAATTTTTTACTTTCTATACATCAATCTATGTTATCCAAGATCAATATTGTAAAAAAAATATTCGGAGTTGTTACTCCTTGGTACATCTATTCCATAACAACATCTACATGTAATATCAAGATAGGGGTTTCTTTCATAGATAAACAACATACGCTATACTAACCAAAATTTAGGGATGTTTTATTATACATTATATTATCCCAAATTCATTTTCTATTGTTCCATAATCATTAGGATTTATTAAGATATTTCTAATCCTAATTCCAAATTTATTTTAACTTTTCCTCTGATACCAACTATAACAACCCTTATCTTTGTTAATCATTAATACATGATTCTATTACAAATAATTACACATAATTTTACCCAAAATATAAAAAATTATAGTATATTTGGAAAATTAGGGACATTATATAACAAATTAAAAAATGGTAATCTACATCATTATTGAAAAATTCTTAAACAAGACCAAAATTGTTTGTCATACTTAACAATGCATGGGATAACCTGGATATATACATAATAAAGGGGTGAGATTTAAAGCCTTATAAAGGAATAAAAAAAGAATAAAATGAGGAAGACAATAAAATTTATTAAATAAGAATATCAGTGGAGAATAAATGGAACATGAATAATAAAAAATTATATAGAATGATAATCCTAACATGGGAAATGTTGCAATGAATAAAAACGCTAGATCATAAACATAGGTTAAGGAATATCTAACTACAAAATAATGGTTAATAAATTTCTGTACTGTAACCATGTAATCCTACTTCCCCAATGTGATTTATCATTATGATAACAATTACTCAGTGTATTAGAGAACTATTAGGGTTTACTCTTCATAATCATTTCATTCTCATACAAAAGTTTGTTACATTGACCATATTACGTTGTTTCATTCAACATATTAATTTATTCCATGATAATGGAATATATAATAAATATATTTATGTCTCAAATAAATTATTATATGTGCATTTATCTAAATAAACATTATATAAAATTGGTTATGGTATTCAATACATGGTAATTTTTTCATGGAAAATCATCGTGCAAATTTAGCTTCATAACTTCATCATATAGAAATTCTTAAAATGGGTTAATGAGAGTGAGATGGGTCTCTAATCATATAGATTTGATATTTTAAGGTTATCGATACATGTAAATACATTCCCATATATAAGGTATCTTAAATATAATTCTTTACATAATAAATAATCTTGATGAAATACGAGAAATGAAAGCACTCTTATAATATTTATTCATGGTAATGGCTGTGGATAATGGTTTGTAAGAGATATTAATTAGAGTGATATGGGATATAGTTATTTATAAATAAATTTTAGCTAATTTTTATATGGAATAACATATCCAAACATAATAAAATGTAGACTAAAAGATATAACATTAAATGGAGTTCTTGATAAAAGAGGAGAGTGGAAGACAAGGTTCCCTTACAGAATTTTGGCATAGTAACTGACTACGGAAATGTAATAATGTGAGGAGATAAATAATATAAAATTAATATAACATAAATTATACAATTATATATTCATATTAAATAAAATAAAATCGAAACAATTGATATTATAATGACTATTTTCAAGGAATATTCTTGAATTGAAACAAGGGGAGGAAGGTGAGGATCCCTTACTTGAGTGTGTGACTCCAAAGGGTTGGGAGGGGCTTCATAAAAGATTGTGGTGACATGAGAGGAATCAATAGAGTTTATGGTATATTTTTCTATGATTAATTGAGTTTTAGTGAATATTAATGAGTACATTCTTGTGTTTATATTGGAAAATAGGGGGATATTTTTATTATTTAGGTTTTGGCCTCTTCATAATAAAAAATCCCAAACCACAAACCATCCCATTTTGGATACAAGTATTTTTTCCAAATGAGAGTGGTATAGATTATTTTGTATGGAAATGGGATTAACATATTAAAGTATTTCCATTATTGAGGTGAAGGTGTGTCACTATCTTTATGAAATGATTTTGAAATTGTAAAATATATTATAAATATTGGGGGATTCATAATGGGTATAAAAAATATATCAAAAAATTACATTATTTGAAAGGTAAAAACACATATTTGTCTGATAGTACAAATTATATTATATGATACATCATTTTTGGGACATTATGATGTCATAAAACAAAACATATATTTATATGGTTTTTAATTTTTACCCGAAAATATGACTATCTTAGAAAATTATAAAAAATTAACCATTTGTTAATTTCAAAATTATGATTCAAAAGAAAATTATTCACCTTATCTAAATAAAATTCAAAATAAGTTTATTCTTACTTTTAAAATAATATTCGACATTTATAGAAATATGATGGGTTTTTGACAATAACGATTTTTGAACCCTTATAAAATGTACATTTCGATTCAAAAAAATTATATGATCATTTATAATTAATAATCCATATTTAATAATAAAATTTTATTAATGTAATATTAATTTCAAAATCCATTAAATCAATAATGTAAATCCCTTAATTGAATTTGAATATAACCCAAAAAATACAATTTCTGTTTAATTGAATCAAAATCAAAATCAATTATAATATAACAATAAAAAATTTAATATAAATTAATTATTATATAAAAAATACCTATTAATATAATTATGTTCATGACACATATCTGTTTATTACACCGCTGTATTCTATAACTGTAAAATACGTGATGGTGATACTCTCTTGGGGTTGTTTGATGAACATGGATTGGAACTTTATCTCGAAGAGCTTGAATATCTCCCAAAAACAATTTAACTTGTGCTCATGTTGAGGGATCTCATTTTGGGAATGGTCAGGGGAAAATCATTGTCATTTTATCTCCCATATAGGCTTTGATAAATGGGATTCATAGGGTAAAATCTTACTGGATGACGATCTCAATTAATTTTTCTATATCAATTTGGTTATTTAATACATTATTTTTATACAAATGATGTGATCATTGGATAATAGTTATATTCTAAAAAGTTAATATTCTTAATGGTCTTTTGAATCTAATGGAATATAATAAAACAAATCAATTGCATGTGTTTTCTATAACCATATTACATTATAAACCATTATAACATAAAGGAATTTTATTTTTAATAGTTCTGGTCATCATTTATTTGATATATGAGGAATGTTTTGGATATATATTTATGGGAATAGCCCATTTATAGATATCCCATAAATCCATTTACAAGTATTGTGAGATTTTTTTTGAAGAAATATGTAGTGTTTTTTAAAAAAATTTGAAATTACCTTGTAAATGGTCATCAAATTTTAGTTATCAATATCCCAGATATCATGATGTCTAATAATTAAAAATTTGTTTCAATTATTATTATTATTTTATTATTATTCGTGGAATTGTTTCACTAATATTATCTCTATATTCTTATCATTATTATTTTATTAATCAAATGGAATTTCGGTTTAGTTTTTTAAATTTCCATGTTGATTATGCCTTATATCATGATGAATTCATTGATTAAATGAAATGTTTTTTCATTTATTTACTATAATATATTGAATTTAATTTGTTTCCATATGATATATTCAACAGTATGTAACCCTTACTGATCATTTCATTAGAAACAAATTTTTTTCTATTTCTCACCATATGATGATGAATCCATTCAATGAAATTCAAAGATGTAGAGAATATTATATTTATTATATTTTATTTAAATTTCAAAATTTAAAATGGGGGTCATTTATATATTTTTATCTCTAAAACTATTGGACTGAGAAATCAATTTTAACATCAACCTTTTTATCTACTTAAATGTAATAAATCTGGCATTTTCAATAGATTACTATAGTTGGGTTAGTATCATTATAGATAATAAATATCATTAAATTTCATACTCTAAAAAAGATAAATATTATTTTTATAAAAAACATGTAATTTATATAATAAACAAAAAATCCAAAAAATTATTTTTATTACAATAAATAAATAAACTTTATTTAGTATAATTCCATAATTATAGATTTTATGGAATTTAGTTTTTTACTCAACATTACTTGAATTTTTATATACATTTCAAAAAATAAACTCTTTAATGTATTAAATTAAATTAATAAAACATTAAACATAATAAAATTCACAAAAATAATTCATATTTGTGAGTGATGATATACTATATTATCATTTTAATATAATGATAGTCATTTAATTCCACTAAACCTTATTATAGTGGAAATAAATTTATTATTTACAAATAATAATTATAATTTATATTTTCCATAGTCTTCTAATTCAAAACGAATAATATGCTTACTAATATAATAATAAATATCTATATACCACTTCTAAAGGAAAATTAATGGCTAAATTAACACCATTATATTCTTTAAATTTATTACAGTCTGAATTCTCAATTCACAATTCCAATTTCTCAAATTCACCTTTTCTATTTTATATGACGCCTTATTATTATTTTTACTTATCGTGGTATGTTTACTTATACTCTAAATTATTCTAAAGGGACAATATAATATTGAAGATTATCAAATTATAAAATTATTATTCTTTCTCAATTATTTTTCAACTTCATTTTATGCCCTTTTATTAGAGTTGATCATAAATGGATAATGATCAATATCTTTTTTAGTTAATTATAGAAAAATTTTACATATAAAAATAGTTTTATGTTTTCTATATTCCTTAAAAAAATATGCCCAACATTTTTTTCCACCACCACTATAATGATGTTATATATTTTAATAGATTTTATAACACCAAAGGCTCAAAAAAGTTTTCTTGTTTTTTGTATCACATATAGTTGTTATTGTGAATATACTGTAATTAAGGAAATCTAATTTGGTGTTTTTCCATTCCACATCTTTTATATGTTTCATTGTAGTTGATTCTTTTTGAATTCATTAATTTTTATCATGCGTTTTAATATTTTCATTAATGATGTTTTTTATGTTTCCATTAATCCTCTAGGAGTGTATTTCCTTGTATGAAATTTGAATTTGAGAGAGATCATCAATTGAATGTTGTACAATAATTTAATTAAATATTTTTTAATTTTCTCTTATTAGTGGATAATGTTTTGTTAATTATATTCATTCAAAATATTAATTATTTTATAAATAAATATATAATAAAATAGGGAATGTATATTTCAGAAAAATATTTTAATATAGGATTCAATACACATCCCTCTTTTATAAATTTTCACCAACTATTTTATTTTTCTCTTCGTAATAAAAAATGTGATTGGGTGTTCTAAAATTTTTAATTAAACAGGATATAATATTGATAGAGAAATAAAATACAACATCTATAGTGTGGGTAATAATTTTTTTTCCATCGTGATAGGAAGATTATGATGTTTGGTCCATATGATAATTCTCATATAGAAAGATGGGTGAATTGATGTCACTAATATAATTTTAAGAACTAATCAGTGTAAAATTAATTATTCTGAAATATAAATTTTAAAAAACAGATATATTTTTATAGTGTTTTAGATATAAGTTATCCAAATAAACTCTTCTCTCCTATTAAAAAATGCAAGACATGACACCCACTATAAATTTCATCCTGAATTATCATTGGAGATCACAATTCTTTTACACCTAATATTTTACCTCAGAACATAAAAGAAAATAAAAAAAATCCTATTTCACAATGGGTGGATTAAACCAACTAATTATACTTTAACAAACCTATAGTAAAAATCTATATATTTTTTTTGAAGCGGTTGTAGAAACCAAATAAACCTACTAATTGATCCAATTCCTACCTGATAGATTATCCCTTTTTAGCTTTTTAATTACCTGATTCAAGACCCTTGTTTGGGAGTAATGGCCAACTCCAATAATTCTTTATGTTGTCTGTATCCCAGTAAAATTATAATCATATAAAAGTATATTAACTTAAAACCGTATAGAAGATGAACACATTAGGATTTGATCATTGAGGAATAAATTTTCTCTCCAACAATAGAGGATCAAAAAATTGTAATTTATTTGGAGATAAATTATCAATCACCAGCTTATATATCATATATAAATTTCCCAAATATTATCAAATGTGTTTCATGATCGAGATATATGAACCTTCTTATATTGATTTAATCAATGTATACTATATTAATTACAAGAATCCTATTACTTTTCATCATTCCCAAATATATTGAGCCTCTCTTTTCAAACATTAATATTACATAACATTTTCAAAATATGTAAATTTTTTTACAAATAGAGATCCTAAGACAAAACTAGTGTAGTGACTTTGTACGCATGAAAACATAATCATTGGTACGTAAATGAGATATATAATCTCCCACTATGTTATTCATGACTATAACAGTTCTTTAAAAGATCAAACATAATACATATATTAATAATATGATGGAAGTAAACATAAAAAAGGGGTGATCTCATATTATTTGAATGGGTAAACAATAAAGATACATAATAATAATCATAAGCATAAGGGTATGAGATCAGGATCATGAAAATAGACGTCCAACCCCAATATATCCCAGAACATGAAAATAATGATTGGAATAATGATTGGAATTTCAGAAGACATTAATCATAAGGAAAGAAATAACATAATCCCAAAATTCATAACATATAAAAAAATATATAATTTTAGAAGAAACATAATCATAAATAATGATTTCAATAGTAGTAAAAGCCTTGTTACCAAGGACATATTAGTTGAAAAATCATTTAATGAACTAGGTTCTCTCTCTGTTATAGCATTGTATTACTTAACTAAGTTCACTCCTCATTCTATCCATAACCAAGTTCATTTCTCATTCCATTCATGTATATCTCAAGAGATATAAATCATTACCCAATGCATTATTGGGAGTTATAGGTACCACCCATCACATAATTGAATAATATAATGATGTGTCACAATATCACAAATAATCATATCATAAGCCATGAAATTAAATGATTTTCAAAAATATGTAATCATATCATAACCTATGTAATGTAATAGTTTTCATAATTATTTCAATATAAACATAACTTGTGAAAATACATGGGGTAAATAAACTTCATTCCATAACAAAAATAGTTTTAATAACATTTCATATCGGAAATATCCCATAATCATTTGAAAATGATTTTTAAAACATGAAAACTTTTGAACACTTTTGTCATTTGAAATTCCATTGAAAAACAATTTATGGGAATATATAAAATGGTGAAAAAAATTAAAAAACAAATTCCAGGAAATTAATATTCAAGGATTATTTTAAAAAAAAAATTAATTTCTTTTTGAAAATATGGTTTTTTAAATAAAACAAATTTCTGTCAGAAAAGAGAAATATGGTCATATTTTTCTTGAAAACATTTTAATAATTATCATTAATACCAATGATTCGAAAAATGGTTTTAATATATGGATATATCTCCAATAAATTGAGTATAATTAAACTCATGATTATTCTTCTTATAGTGATCTAAATATTTCCTCAAATAAATCATAATCTTAAACAATCATGAAAATCAATAAAATTGTATCAATATACTATTTTCACATTAGAAATTTCATCATACACTCCATGGAAGAAAATAGAATTAAATTAAATTTAAAATATCAGGAAATAATTTGATTCATGATATAATGTGTAAAATCTATGCGTATACAACACTAAAATGAATTTTAAGTGCATAACTAAACATGTGTGTCAAAGATGGAAACTTGAGACAAAACAATTATACCGATTACGTAACGATTTAAAGCTAAAACCTGTGAAAGAATTATCATATAATGGATATGTAAATCCCTATATATTTAATAATAAGACTCATAAAATTCATCAATGGGAAGTATACACACCACCAATATTAAATGAGTGATGACTAAGGTCTGTATCTCACACAAATTAAAAGAGAAATGAAATCCCCTTACTTTTCTATAGACTCTCATCATACTCTTTCAAACCTCCAAAATAAAACATATAATTTTATTATAAATCATTCATAGAAACATATTATTATATCTAATATCTAATATGTTTTCATTATAACATTATATTTTCCTCTTGTGATGAAATCTATGTCAATGTTTCACTTCGAGTAATATTCTCTTTATTCTTTTCATGTGTCTTAACTATTCATATGTTTGGTCCTTATACATATATGATGATTTTTATAATGTATTTAATTATATAAATATCATTTTTAGTAATTATATTTCTATTATAATAGTCAATAAAATAAAGAATTATGAAATCTGATACACCATTTATGGAGACGGTAAGTTATACGTACGTATGAACATTGATTCAGTTTTTATTATCGTATTTAAAGAAAGAAGGTAAATGAAATATTTTTAAATCTATTTATAAGTATATCATTATACCAATTGAATTACTTTGTCATATATATCATATAATTTCACTAAACCTTTCATTAATACATTCCATGTAGTGTGTAAATGAATCACATCGCTTTGAGGGGGTGGTAGTCTACCCTTCCTCAAATGAAATTATCGTATTCAGACCAAATGAAAGTATAAATATATTTCTGGTAAAATTTTTAAATTTGATTTAATATATAATAAATATAATATATAAGATAAATTAACATATTATCCCTTATAATGACCACCAATAGAGGTGGTAAAGGAAAAATGAACCATCATCGTTTTGTGAGTCGATAGTTCTCAATACACGTAAAGAGTATATTTGTTACCCATTAGATTGATATGTGTGTATGTTTTCATAAAAACGTTAATAAAAAAATTATATATATTATTCTTATGTTATTAAATGAACATGTAATAAGGATATTTGATGTAGTGTATAAGTAAATGAAGACACGTGATCATATGAATGTGTGGCCTTTAAAATTGGGTAACTCCTTTAGGTTTGGACCATATGGATTCAATGGATTGATGTCTATGAAAGTGGAGTATTCTAGATATAATATAGTTAATATTATGTGTGTATTTGATAAGTATTTCCCTATCCTAGGTTTTTTGAGGGGTGCGACGAAGTGGGAGGAGAGGAGGCCTTTTTATAGTGGAGGAGGAGTGGAACTCTAGTAAATATTTGAAGAGAGATTTCCACTATCAGTTTTTTGTTGAAAGTGAATCCAATAATAATAAAATTTATATACAAGGGATTATTGGGTAGAAAAATGGCCATCCAATGGCTATTTTACATGTTTTTGGGTCCTTATGGGTACTATATTTAAGGTTTAGTGTTTTGTTAAGATAATTTTTCTCTTATTCATTGTAATTAATTTTTATCCCATTCCAAAATATTTTTGGCCAAAAAATATGTTGAACATTTTATACATTTTATACATTTTAAATTATACTTATTCAAAAAATGGAATTAATTTTTAAAAATTCAAATAATAGATGTGGAAGAGAATAATTTAAATTAAATCCCACTCACAAGATGACACTCTAGGTATTTTAAGTAAAAATGATCAATTTTTTTAAGCATTTTATATCCAATTTTATTGTGAAATTGATATAAATTAAATAAATTTAAATAGTTGATAAAAACATTATCTAATTAAAATTATAAAACAATTTAATATATAATTTATCATTATATGTAAATTAAATGAAATAGGAGTTTTCAATTAAAATGAAGTATATTTCACTATTCATCCATAAATAGTGTTTCTTATAAAAATCACAAAAATCTATCATAATATAATAATGAAATTATATATTAAAATATTAAATTTATTTTATCATATTAAACTAATAAATTTTTCAAAATTAGATTTTTTTACATAAGGATATTAATATAAGGGTATTTCAGAAAATTGTATATTCAAACATTGAAAGGTTATACAATGAATTATATATTTTTTTATAAATATGATTCATTTATATTATTAAATTATATACATTATTTTAATATTATTTATAACTATTAATATTAATAATATTAACGTATAGTGTATAATTATATCAATTTAATAATTATAACAACAAAATGATGTTTTGTAGAATCTTAGTGTTGCGTGAGACGTATGCCAAGTCGGTGTTTCTTGTAATGTACACAAATTCTATGTTTTTTTTAATTTATACCAAGTTAATTCTCTTTGAAATTAATGTATCATGTACTTTATGGTGATATATATATATATACGAAATTTTATTTTATTTGAGAAAATGAAGCACATAAAAACAAGGGGTGTTACACTCTACACCCCAAAAGATGAATTACAGGCTTGAAGTTCCTCCCAAGGGAAAAAAATGAGAATCTCTATTCATTATCATATCCTCATGTTCCCACATAGATTCCTCTAACTGATGATTTATCCACAAAACATTGAAGAAGTGAGTACTCTTGTTTCGTAGTCATTTTTATGATCAGTGTAGAATTTCAAAAGGATTTTCTTTGTAAGAAAATTACTTACAAGGTTGTATTACCTATGAGTGCATTAAAATTGAAAGTTCATTTATGTAATTGCCCATGATTTAAAAATGGATCACATCATGTACTTGAGATATATTTTTAGGATGTTTCAAGTGATAGGAAACTATTTCCATATGATCAAGAATCCGAAAGTGCCTGATATACATAGGGATATGATTATCTATCTTTTGAACCACATCACATTATTCTTGTGTGAGATTCATGGAGTACCATTTCCACTATCTTCAAATTCTATATCAAATTATTTGATATTCGCAGTATGTTTCTTCAAACTTGGATATTTCTTCAAATGTTTCATAATGGATTTATCCTTTTCTACCATTTTTATTGTGATATCGGGTCCCAATAGATTTCCTTATCCAACTCCATCCTAGAATGATAGAGATCAACATTTCCCCACATTGAGTGTTTCATAATGGTCCATTTGAATTAACAAGTGATATTTTTTTAATAAAACATAACTAGAGGAATGTCTTGATCTTTACCACCTTTGAAAACATGAGAAGTAGATCTCATCATATCCTCTAGGGTTTGATTTTTATTTTCATATTGGAAATCTTAATAAAGATAATAAGAACTGTAGAAACTCAATTTTGTACCAAGTTATTGTTGAATGCATCACTAGAACATTTATGCGATCCTCATATCCTGATATGATATAATAAAATGTGGTACTCCATGAATCCTTACAACTTCTGTTATGTATATCCTAGAATGGTGATCGAGGTAGATGTCTTGTTTGATAGTGGTGAAGTGTACTAACATAGTGAGGTTATGATATTCCATACATATAGAGTTAAAATCATAAGAGGATATGGGTAGTCCAAAAACCAAATCCATAGTGATGTTCTCCCATTTCCATTTTGGTAGGGGTAATAGATACACCACCCCCTTTAACTTTTGTATTTCATCCTTAAAAAGATGGTATTCCAAGAACAACATTATAAAATCTATGATATATGTCTTCATGCCATCCCAATAGAAGTATTAGTTCATGTCCATATATATCTTTGAACTTTTGTAATTAATAGAGAATGACGAACTATGATATTCCTCTAACATTTACATTTTTAAATATAGTATAGAAGGAACACATACACAATTTATAAACCATATCATTCAATCATGATCATGGATAAATATAGGAACATTTATAACCCTTTTTTGTAGATATACGTCATCCTTCTGGTCCACCTTAATCATCACGTGGATAGAGGGTTGAACATTAATTTGAGAAAGATATTATTTTTCTTCTTCCTTCAGGATTTTTTGATCCATCCTTTCAAAATCCATAAATATCATATACTTTGTGATCCTGAGCATGGATAAGCTAGGAATATCCTTTTGAATCAAATTATCTTCCACCTTGTTCTCTTTCATAGGGTAGTAATATATTGGGCATTCATAATCCAATATAATATCTAACTATATTCTTTGGTGCATGTTCAACTCCATCTGTGTAAATATATTTTTCATACATTTTTTATTGGTATATATATAATAGTTTTCTCAATAAATATAATTCCTCCATATCTTTAATGAAAAAATTACCATTGTTAAAACAAAATCTTGAGTTGGGTAATTATTCTCATTAATCTTCAACAGATGATAGGTTAAAGAAAAAACTGTGCAATTATTCATAAAAAAATATCCCAATCTCTTCCTGAATTAATTTCAATAGATTAGAGACCCTTATCCTCTAGAGGGTATTATAAGCATAGGTTCACTGACTAACCATATAATTAGATCATTGAAATGTTCCTCACATCTATCTGGCCCTAGGAAAATGACATCCTTCTGAGTTATCATAGTCCTAGGAATAGATAGTCATGAGAAATTCTCTACAATGAATATATAATATCAAGATAATACAAGAATGCTACATGTATCTATCACCATGGATGGATTAGGATATCATTAAATAGTTTTAATCTTTGATGGTTCTACTATTATTCCATATATTGAGATTATGTGAACCAAAACTGAAACATTTTAAAGACAAAATTAATTTTTTTAGTTTTTCCTACAACATATCCTTCGAAAGGGTATTTAATACAATTCTCTAGTGATGTTCATTATATATATTTATCTTTAAATAGTATAAATATAATTTATAAATACTACCACAAAATAAATCATGTAATCTATAAAATCTCTATTCATTAAATCCTTGAAGATATAATGGGAATTAGTAGGAATAATAGGAATCATTATAAATTTATAGTGTATGTACCTTGAATGGAATGTTGTCTTGGGTATATACTCCTTGAACCTCAATTGATGATATCCAAAATTAAGGTCAATGTAGGAAAATTATTAAGCCCCACTCAGTTGATCAAACAAGTCATCGATACATGGAAGCAGACATTTTTTTCTTAACGGTGAACATTTTTAACTCTTGACAATCAATACAGAGTCACATTGACCCGTATGACTATTTCCAATAGAAGAGGTATATCCCAAGGTTGCACCCATGGTTAAAAGAATCCTTTTTCATTGTTTTCATGGATTTTGTTCATAAATTCCTTCTACTCAATCAGGTGAATTATATATGTATTGTATGCAATTTTTGTGTAACTAGGTAGTAGTTCTATTAATAACTCAACTTCACGTTTAGATGGAAGGCTAGGAATCATTTCCATAAATTCATCAACAAAATCTATATCAATATCCATATCATCGATGTGAATTGTATCCCAACCCATTTAAGATAAACAACCATATTAAATAGAAATTAAGATGCATACAATGGGTTTAATATCCATAACAATTTCATGTTTATCATCACATTGATGGATGATCATAGTAGGGTTTAAGATATATAAATGTAACTCCCTTTCATGAAAATTGATTATTGATTTATACATAGAAATATAATCCATTCCTAATATGACATAAAATTCATCCAATGGAAGAATGAAATAATTTCAGAAATCATATTCTCGAAAATGTAAATCCGAGAGGGATCATATAATTTGGAAACAATCAACATACCATTAGGGTATTTCAATAATAATTCCCTAATTTAATTGAATTTCTATAACATTCTCACCCTTAAAAAATTATTCAGATATTGAAGAGTTGGTAGATCCATAATCAAATGTGATATTAATAGTACCAGTGTGGATGTTATCTGTACATTTCCACACATTGTTACTGCACCCCTTGTTATAAATAGATATTGCATTATATTTTCCCTTATCCCTTGGGTTAATAGGATGTTTATGTCGATCACCATCATCATCCATTGGGTTTGGGCACAATTTATCATAATTCAAATTCCCCTTTAATTTTTAGTACAAATGCGGCTGATGTGCATTATGTGATGATTTATTTACATATTCATTCTAATCTAACGTATTGTAATATGTTCTATAATAATTTGACCGGGAACATTCCTTAGTAAAATAAAAAAAAAATTATTTTACCACTTAAGACAATTTCCTACATTCTTCTTCCCACATTTAACGAATAATAGAAAAATCAACTTATTTTAGCCATGGGTTTTTTAGAATCCCAGGGACTCCATATTTCATTTCCTATCAAACTAATGAAATTTATACGTTACTCTAACCACTATTTCTACCTGGATTTCTCAATGCTAAATATCATTGTAGATACTAATGTCTCTTTTGGACAACACACTTTTGAGACCTAACATTAATTTAATTAATATCCTATCATCATTACAATCATGTGGGATGATAATTAATAAAACATAACTCACATGTCTTGTAAAATTATACCCATAGGTACCAATAGATTCACCATCCCTTTTCATCAACTCGATAAACTCGTTTTCCATCACGGTACTACGAATATGAGAAAAATACATATGGAACAATTAGTGGTTGAACTCATCCTAATCCATGGATTCAATACCATCGTTCTACCTCGTATTATTGATTATATTACACCACTATTATGACTCACCTTCTAAATGATAAATATCCATAATAATATTCTGGTGCTCCGAACACTAGAGAACAATGAATATTGTATTTGTAGTATTGATACACTATTCAGTAACAACTGGACTAAAAGAACCTCTTAAAAAGGGGGGGCATTGCCTCATGAAGTACACAACATAATATTGTTCCCTCCTTTTCTAATTTTTAAATAAAAATTGATTCATATCATGAAAAAACAATATGAGCATAGTAATGAGTTTTTTCATTCCATCACCTATAGCATTCCGTTTTCCCCGAGGAAAAAATATTTTTTTTCCATTTCAATTACTACTAACATGGTTCATATGGGTTATAGACATTGACTAAAACAAAAAACCTAGAGTAAGAAACAATTACCATAACGAGGAACCACATTGTCCTGAAAAGTCAATTATATGACGAATATCAAAGGACATATTATATAATATATAACAAATTATGTTTATCGTACATTATTCATATCCATAATCTCTTTAAATCCTTAATTTTGGTTCATAAAGAGTTTGTGAACTCCCAATGCATGTCCCCAAGGATTTTCACACCTGGGGTGGAAAAAGGCCCATATTTAGTTACCAAAATACCTCAAGTTATTATCTAAACAATTTTTCATTTCATACCCAAAGGTTCATATGTACCAGATCCACATAAACATTTAGTTTCCAAAAGTTGATGAATTTCTAGGAAACCACTCACTCTATCCTTTACCCAAATTCGGGATATCTTCCTCTAAATTTCATAATCCTTATACATATCCTTATACACGTCATTAGGGTTATCAATAAGGTTTTATAATCATAGATTTGAATGGTTAGCTAAAACATATCTCTCATCCCAACTATAGTGCACCTCTCTCTTTAAACATAAACATTACATAACATCTGACAAATACATAAAAATATACTAATAGGTTCCCAAAGACCATACTATTATAGTGCCTCTAGAAACATGGAAATAGAAACACTCATACATAAATGAGCTATATAATCTCCCACTAGGTTCTACTTGACTACCATACTTCTTATACACAACAAAAATAATACATATCTTAATAGCATGTAGGATGTAAACATAAAAATGTGTGATAATATAATATTAGTAAGGGTAAATAAGGGATATACATAAGCCATATCATGAAAATAAGTGTATGATAACGTGACCCTGAAAATTGAAGACCGTAACCAAGATATCAAAAATATAAACATAAATAATGAAATAATGCATGGATGTTCACAATACATGAATCAAAAGTACTTAAATAACATTAGACAATAAATCATAACATGGGGATTATAAATGGAATTCTAGAAGACACATAAGCATAAATAGTGAATTTAATAGTGGTCAATCCATTACATCCAAGGGTATCATGGTGGAAAAATCCATTTACTGAATATGGTTAACTCCCCATTCCATCCTTGTATTAATTAATCATATTCACTCCACGTTCAATCCTTGTAATACATATCTCAATCTATTTCTCTTGCATAACTATCTATATCATGATATATAAATCTTTACCAAATAAATTGTTAGGAGATATCGGTCCCACCTATATCATAATGAAATCACACATACATGTTCCACAAGATCGAAAATAACATTATCATAACCAATGCAAAGAAATTGGTTTCATAATCATGTAATTATACCATAAAATGTTCATAAAGGCATGTTTCATAATTATTTAATCATAAACATTACTAATGAATAGAAACTGGTTTCAAAAGCCTATAACTCATGAACTAGAAATGAGTTTTATAAACATCATTATATAAAATCATAATCCATTCATAGAAATAATACAAATTGAAATAATGAATAATTTCTCATAAAAGATTTATTATCACTAAAAAATGTTTACTTATCTGGGGAAAAAATTTATATATTTTATAATCATTTATTGATGAAAATATCCGTTATTTTCAGAAAATTACTTTATAAAATATAAAACATCATGAAAATATTTTTCTTTGAAAATTTCTTTGAAAAATATTAAAAGAATATTTAAAAATAGGAAAACATTTTTAAATTTATTTTTGATTTAAAATAATTTATTGTATCATTTGAAAACATTTTTTTAAACAATTTATAATACAGGATTTTTGATATAAAGTAGATTTCTGCTCGAATTTAGAAATAAGGAATGAGTTTTCTTAAAAATGGATTATTAATTATCATAAGTTTGAAAGAGTGGAAAGTGGTACTAATACATTTATATATCATAAATTAAAATAGGATAATTAAACTCATGAGTTTTCATTATATATGGATCATAATATTTCATCAAGTGATGCATAAGAATAAATATTCATGAAGAGTGATGAGATTGTTTCAATTAAATATTATCAAGTGGTAACATGAGATCATACTCTCCTGGTAAGAAAAATAAATTAAATTACGAGTAAGATGTGATGAAAGAATAATATTCATGATAAAACAATAATATTTAGGTATTTTCACCTCTAATAGTAATTTTTGGTTAATAACAAAACATGAATCTCTAAGAAGGAATATTGAGGAAAAAATATTTTACTGATTTGGTATCTTTTGAAACATAAACACCATGACGAAGGGATAAAATAATGGAGATTTAAAAACACATCAATTTAGTAATAAAAATAATATTATACATTTTATTGAATTATAAAAAAACCCATACAAAATGTGTAATGATTATGGATTGTATCTCTCGAAAATAAAAAGTGAAATGAAATCCCCTTATCTTGTGTCTGGGATCTCATTTTACTCATTAAAATCACATGTATAATAAATATAATATTATTATAAATATATAATAAAAAATATTACTATATCTAATATATTATATGATTTTATTATGTCTTTATATTACCTTTTTGTTAATAATTATATGTTATGGTTTCACTTTGTGTAATAATATCTTTGTTCTCTGTGTGTGTCTTAATTTGTAATGTCTTTGGTCCTTATACATATATAATGATTACCAAATTTTAAATCATTATATAAATATAATTTATATTCATTATATCTATGTTATAATATTTTATATAATATATATGTATTATTTGGAATAAACCATTCATGGAGATGGTAAGCCAAATGTACGCATGAATGATATTTCGATTTTTATTATCTTATTGGAAGAAGGAAGTAAAATAAAATATTTATATATATATATATATTTATAAAAATAATTATTAATGATTAAATATTACATCATATGTTTTATATAATTCCATTAAAACCATACTTAATACTATCCATGTTGTGTGTCAATGAATCAAATCATATTGAGCGGGCGGTTGACCACACTTCCTCAAACAAAATTATCATATTCACACTAAATTTAATGTATAAAGATATTTGTTAAAAAAATATTTAATAAAATTAACTATACAATTAATATATCATATAAAATTTTAAATACAGTGTTCATTATAATTTCCACCAAGAGAGGCGGTAATGTAAAAAAAACGAATCATTGTTTAGTGGGGTGGTACATCGCCGTAGACATAAACATTATGTTCCTTAACTATTAGATGGAAGTGTTTCTAAGATTAGGTAGAACCCATAATAAGATAAAATATATGTATATTTTTGATATTGGGGTTATTATATGAACATGTAATAGGGATATTTTAGGTATTTTAGAAGTAAATTAATGACATGTGATTATTGGGAATAATTAATTTTCAAATCATGTAACTCCTTTTGGTTTTCACCAAAGGGATTCCATGGATTTCTTTATGCCCAAGGTGGGATTCTAGGAAGAATATAGGGAATTGTATGAGTGTATTTCTTAGATATTGTTTTTTACCTATGTTATTTTAGTAGTGTGAGAAGTGGGAGGAGAGGAGTGTAACATCCCATGTAAGTAATGAATAATAGATATTTTTATATATGTCTATTAATGATTAATATAGTGTTATAGAGGCTTAAAATGAAAATAAATCCAATCTTAAGCATGGAATACACTAATATTCTTAAAAGATTGGTTTACTGCCTTATGATGGAAAACCCTTTTTAAATCTATCTTTTGACAATTTTATAAACTATGTTTGTCAAAATAAACTTATTCTTTATGATTGGTACATCAAAATTTACTTTGTGGGAATTTTTGGTATTTTTCTGACAATGTTCATTTTTTAATGAATAGTGAAAAATACTGCATTTTACATCAAAACTGCTTTTTAATCTAATTTATTTATATGATTAGATTATATTTTGAATTGGTCTTAATGTGTAATATGAATATATTTTTACCATTTAATCCAATGGTGGTCATAGGAATCAATTTCACTTTGAAATTGGACTTAAACTACTGTTAGTCTTTTGATACTTATTGTTTCATAAAAACACGCTATTTGCTCTGACAGCGGGAATTAATTATTAAATTAATTAATGAGACTTATATGTTTTGAATTTTGTAAAATAGAATTAATTTTTGAATTCGTAATATCAAATATAGATTAGGGTGAATTTTTGGTAATTTTCTGAAAAACTTCAATTTTTGATGAATAGTGAAACCACTAAGTGGTACTTATAAAGACTGATTTTCCGTTTAAATGAAATTTTGCCATCATTGTGTTTTGAATTTCAAAAATCAGACATACATGGTTGTAATTAAGAAGTAAAATGTGGTTCAATGAGATTATAATAATTTTTTGGTGAATATTAACTTATTAAATTCTTAATCGCGATTAGTGGTAATTAGTGTAGTTTTACTTAAAAATAATGATTTAATAAAATAAAATGAGCTTCACACATGTCCTACCCTCATTGGTTGTGTCAGGGACGACCAAGAAAAGCCATGGGTCAACTTGGGGACCCCATGGCGACACTTTGGTTGGGAAATGACATAAATAACTTCTTATTTAATGTAAAAGTAAAAATGACACAAACATAATACGTTTTACGAAAACAATTTTTACATGGGATTATAAAGATCATATTTTTGATTATAAATAGTAATTGGAAGGCTAAAAAGATTTCCTACATCATAGTATTTTTTTTATAATTTTTAGACATTAAATAAATTAAATTATTTATGACATAATAATGATGCAGCGATGACGTCATTATTTGACGATTTAAATAAAATGGAAAGATAATGTAAAATATATAAACTAAACATCTCCAAAACCAATTAGATGAGTGGATGTAGAACCCTTATCAATTTATACACGAATTATATCAATGTGTGACCTTTTAAAACCGAAACACATTTTTCAAATAAAGTAATATTTCTTTACTTTCCAAAAGTGCCCCTCCTCTCCTCTTATAAAAGGCCCCCACCTCTACCTCATTTCACACACTCCTAAAGCTTTTGGCTCGCCCAAACCCTTCCTATTTACTCTCTCCACATCCCTCTCCTCATCCTAGGGGATTCCCTTTGGGCAGAATCCTTTCAAAGGAATCCTTTAGGCTCAAATCAAAAGGAGTTACACTTTTAAAGGTAATTCATTCTCTCATGTTCATTTGTTTTATTTTGCTTCTCCAACCCCCTAAACTCTTTTTATTTACTTATTTTGTAACAACAACAGTATCTTCAATATACTAGGATGTTGTTATAAGATTTATTTGAGCTAAACTGTCACACAACTACATCAAATGGTTAAAGAACATATTGTTTCCGTGGATGGTGAAATTCTGCCTCCCGAAACGATGATTTTTCAATACTCATTTAACACCTTAAAATGTGGCCATTATGATGTCACTATTTTTATATATGATATTTAATATTTTTATGTTTTCCTTAAGCTTATATTTTTTTCATTTTGGTCATACCTTTATGGTTTCCATTATGGGTAAACACGATATCTTCATTTTAGGAAGTGCGGACTACCGCCCCCTAAAAGTGATTTGATTCGTTAATACCATATGTGGGATGTGTAAAGGATAAAGTTAATGATATTATATATGTTATTATACTGGAATTATAATATAATCTTATATAATTATGTTTCCATTCCAGAAATACAAAATAGAAATGGAAGTAGCGTTCATGCGTACGTACGGCTTACCGTCTCCATGAACGGTGCATTTCATTTCTTACCTCTAAATGTGATGTAATATTATAAATACATGTATATGATGAATATATATGATATATAGGTTATCCAAATCATTAATATCATTCTGGATATAACGAACCTTTGACCAAATTAACAGCATGTAAGTGTAAGAAGTCTATTTTTGACTTAAGAACCAAATAACGACAGAATGAACACTATTAACATAAATGATTACATGATGTTCATAACATGGTATAAAAGGAATAATAGAACTTGAAAAAGGTTCATAAGCAAGTAGATATTAACTCAAGTTTATTATTCAGGAGATTAAAGAACGGTCGGGTCAAGTCGGATACGAGGTATGGGACTTTGTCTCAATCTCCTTTCATTGAGGCATATTTTATTTTCTACACAACTTTCTTTTATATGGTGTATAAACCCCTTTGACTTTTACGTTTATTCAAAAGGAATTTTTTTATACTAAGCATTTAATAAATGACAAAAGGGAATGTTTTTGTCGTACGTATGCGGCGACAACGACTTCTCCGCCGTCGTGACCGTTATTTGAGTTTCGGCTTCCTCTACAAGCCATACCTTCTTTTTAAAATAAAAATAAATACCATGTTTTACTTTTCTTTTATTTTGGTATTGAAAATGTTTTTCACAATGTTTTTTGTGTTTTATTGATATCTTGTGATTGAAATGTGGAAATGTTATGTTTCCTTTATGCATGTTTTATGTGATACGATTATGTTATGGTTCTTGGGCATTATTATGAAGACGGGTGGTTCTGTGATAAACTAAGGGCGGGTGAGCCCGATATAGCTCTCCAATGCATTGGGTAACGCGAAGGAGTGAAACGTTAAGGTTACTCCGAAGAGATTTTAGGGAATATACTGTGATGGGTATTCCAAACGTAACCAAGAGGGTTACTCCCTACATAAGAATGTTATGAGTGCCTCAAGTTACCTTTATGTCTTATGATTTAAATGATTTTCTCATGATTTGATGAGGTATGTTAATGTGCTTATGTTTTATGGGTAAAGTATGATTTCACTCTTATGTATATATGTAACGATGTTTCCATTCCATGTTTTTATAACCCATACTGATCTTTTTATGCTCATCCCATGTTTTTGTGAAATGTTTTTCACAGGTCATGGGAAAGGTACATGATATGATGATAGTGTCAAGGATGTGTCAAGAATGAATCTATGTTTTATTTTAAATATGTTTCCTTTGATGGGAATGAAGAATACTATCTTTATGTAACCACTTTGTTTATATGTGGAATGTAATGCAAGTTTTTTGATCTAATTCTCTAAAACTATAAACCCGAAAAGATCCTCAATGTGTAATCTTGTAATAACTCAATATTAAATAAGGTTTAAGGCTGGGGACTTATAGTTGGTATCAGAGGTCGGTTTAGATAACTTTAGGAGTTAGAATTCTATTAAATGATTATCCAAAAAAAATTCTTTGAAATGGTATAGCATTTGAAGATTACCATGTTGCTTCATCTAAGACATGTTTGTTCAGAATGGTTTTTCACAGAGGAAACAGGGAAGCAGTGCTAGGAAGGCATACAGAAGGAAATAACCTTCCGAATCAGCATCCTGAGATGGTCGGAATTGGAACTAAACAATTTTTTGCAGTGATGGCACAGTTGACTCAGGCTATAAATGGTGGTAGTATCTATGCACGAGATCAGCCAGATCTACCACAGAGGAACATGTCAGTGGTGGAACATTTCATGAGGCAACATCCACCATCATTCAGAGGATCATCTGACCCTGTTCTAGCTGAAGGGTGGATCAAAGAACTGGAGAAGATTTTTGATTTCATGGGGTGTTCAGACAATCAAAAGGTTAGTCTTTCTATTTACCGTTTGGAGGGTGAAGCAGATCAGTGTTGGTCTATGGTTAAAAATATCAGGGACGCCGATGAGATTGATGCTATTGACTGGGATGAATTCAAAGGTATATTTCTTGAGAAGTATTTTCCTAAGGCTGTTCAACTTAGGATAGAAAAGCAATTCTTGGAATTGAGGCAAGAAGAAGACTCAGTGGCTGCCTATGAAGAAAGGTTCACTCGATTGGCAAGGTATGCTCCAAATTTTATCCGAGACCTTGATAGTAAAATCAATCATTTTTACTCAGGATTAAATCCAAAATATCGAAGGGCATTAGCTTCTCGTGAGTTTAAAAGTTATGAAAAGCTTGTTCGATGTGCTGAGAAGGTGGAAATGGATTTTGCCAATGACCAAGTGTTCTATAACAACTAGCAGAAGAAGAGACCGAGGTGGCAGGAGAAAGGTAAGAATTCTTCAAAAAAGTCTGATGGTAAGAGAACTAAGTTTCCAGTTTGTGATAAATGTGGCAAAAGGCATGCTGGGGAATGTCTTCTGAATTCTGTAAAGTGCTACCGATGTGGTAAGATGGGACATAAGGCTCGTGATTGCACTGAAAAGGATCAAGGTGAAGGTAAGAACAAATTTGACTTAAAGTTAGTGAAATGTTATAAGTGCAATGAGATGGGTCACTATGCAAACGAGTGTCCGACAAAGAGCTTGAGTGATGGGAAGCAGTTAGACTACAAGCAGAAAGGGGTGGTGAAACCCTTTGAAACTACTTCAGTAGATGTCGGGCCATCAAATGAAGTTGTATCAGGTACTTTGTTTGTTTTTTCAGATTATGCCAGTGTGTTGTTTGATTCGGGGTCTACACATTCTTTCATCTCTGAATCCTTTTCTAGTAAAATGGGAATACCATCTCAAGAAATGACTCCTGAAATTTTGGTAAAAACACCTGGGGGAAATGTTGAGGCAAAAAGAATTTATAAGAATCTTCATATCCTTATCTGTGGAAAGAACCTACTTGCAAACCTTATTGTTCTACCTCTAGTAGAGTTTGATGTTATCCTGGGTATGGATTGGCTCTCTATTTACCATGCTAAGATTGACTATAGAGCTAAAGAAGTTTCTTTTCAGAAAGACTTTCAGTTTGTTTACAGGAATGAACCCTTACTTTTGATAATATATCAAGAGGTCAAGAAACTTGTAAAATATGGAAATGAATGTTACCTTGCACACGTCGTTGAAAATAAAGGAACTATTCAGATTAATGATTTGCCAGTGGTAAATGAGTATCCTGATGTTTTTCCTGATGAGTTGCCTGGAATAATACCAGATCGGGAAGTTGAGTTTACTGTTGACTTAGTTCTTGATGCTAAGCCAATCTCAAAACCCCCTTATCGAATGGCACAAATTGAACTTTTAGGGTTGAAGGAGCAATTGCAAGATTTATTAGGGAAAGGTTTCATTAGACCTAGCACATCACCATGGGGTGCTCCTGTTTTATTTGTTAAAAAGAAAGATGGTTCTATGAGACTTTGCATTGATTATAGAGCCTTGAATAATATCACTGTTAAGAACAAATATCCTTTGCCTCATATTGATGATTTGTTTGATCAGCTCCAGGGAGCTCAGTTTTTTTCAAAGATTGACCTGAGATCAGGGTACCATCAGCTGAAGGTAAAGGAAGAAGATATTCCGAAGACCACGTTCCGTACGAGATATGGCCATTATGAATTTGTAGTAATGCCTTTTGGGATAACCAATGCACCTGCTGTATTCATGGACTTAATGAATAGAATTTTCCATGAGTTCTTGGATAAGTTTGTGGTGGTTTTCATTGATGATATTTTGGTGTTTTCTAAAAGTAAAGAGGAGCATGAAAGACATTTAAGGGTTATCTTGAAAACATTAAAAGAAAAAAAACTGTATGGGAAATTCAGCAAGTGTGAGTTTTGGTTGCAACAAATTTCTTTCCTTGGTCACATTGTTTATAAAGATGGAATAACTGTTGATCCTGCAAAAACAAAAGTTTTGGAAGAATGGCCAAGACCCACATATGTAACTGAGATTCGTAGCTTCCTTGGTTTGGCGGGCTATTACCGAAGGTTTGTTAGAAATTTTTCACGGTTATCTAGTCCAATGACTAAGCTAACTCGGAAGGGTGTTATGTTTATCTGGACAAAAGAATGTGATGATTGTTTTCAGGAATTGAAAAGAAGATTGGTGAATGCTCCAGTTTTGGCACTACCTTCCAGGAATGGTCAGTTTGTTATATACAGTGATGCTTCAATGAAAGGACTTGGTTGCGTCCTAATGCAGAATGATCAGGTAATTTCTTATGTTTCACGACAGTTGAAAACTCATGAGGTAAATTACCCTACACATGATTTGGAATTAGCTGCTATTGTTTTTGCTTTAAAAATTTGGAGGCATCATTTGTATGGAGTAAAGTGTGAAATATATACCGATCACAAAAGTTTAAAGTATATATTCACTCAGAAAGTGTTGAACATGAGACAAAGGAGATGGCTAGAATTAATAAATGATTATGATTGTACAATTAATTACCATCCGGGAAAAGCAAATAAAGTGGCTCATGCTTTGAGTTGAAAAAGTAATGCTTCATTAGCAATGTTGCGTTTGGAACGTGATCCTTTGGTTAAGGATTTGATGAACATTGGCATAGAAGTTGTTGGTGCAGGAAGTCCTTCTGTTTTGTTTCAGGTATCAGTGAGATCTTCTCTATCAGATAGAATCAAGCAAGCACAGAAGCAAGACAGTGAGTTGCAGAAAAAGGTAGAGCTGGTTCAGAAAGGTAAGTTGCCTGATTTCATCATTGATAGTGATTGTGTTTTGAGATTTGGGAAGAGATTGTGTGGGCCTTGTGATTCACAGTTGAAGAGAGAGTTGTTATGTGAAGCTCATAGTTCTCCATTTTCATTTCATCCGGGGAGTACTAAGATGTATAGAGATCTGCGGGAGTATTACTGGTGGGATGGAATGAAAAGAGACATTACTGATTTTACTGTAAAGTGTTTGACATGTCAAAAGGTTAAAGCAGAGCGGCAGTTACCGAAAGGGATGCTTCAGCCATTACCAGTGCCAGAGTGGAAATGGGAGAACATATCCATGGACTTTGTTGTTGGATTACCGAAGACATCTCGAGGTAATAATGCAATCTGGGTTATTGTTGATCGCTTGACCAAATCTGCTCATTTCCTTGCTATACGAGATACTTTCTCTCTTGATCAAATTTCCCGTTTGTATCTTAAAGAAATAGTCAAGTTACATGGAGTTCCTCTCTCCATTGTATCGGATCGTGATCCCAGGTTTACTTCTAACTTTTGGAAAGGCCTTCAGAAGTCGTTGGGTACTGAATTAAATTTTAGTACAGCTTTTCATCCTCAATCAGATGGGCAGTCAGAATGAACAATTCAGACATTGGAGGATATGCTACGAGCTTGTTCTAGGGATTATCAGGGAAGTTGGGACCAACATCTTTCTTTGGTTGAATTTTCATATAATAACAGTTTCCATTCCAGTATACAGATGGCACCATTTGAGGCATTATATGGGAAGCGGTGTCGAACTCCAGCTTTCTGGGATGAAGTGGGTGAAAGGAAGTTGATGGGACCAGAATTGGTAGAAGAGATGGCAGAAAAAGTTCAGTTGATTCAGAAACACATGAGAATAGCTCAGAGCAGGCAGAAGAGTTATGCGGATAACCGGAGGAAGGATCTATCTTTCGAGGTAGGTGATCATGTTTTCCTCAAGGTTTCTCCTTGGAAAAGTGTGATGAGATTTGGTAAGAAAGGAAAGTTGAGTCCAAGGATCATTGGACCATACGAAATTCTGGAGAAAGTTGGATCAGTTGCTTACCGAGTGGCTTTACCTCCAATTTTATCTCAGGTACACAATGTTTTTCACGTTTCGATGTTGAGAAAGTATATGCCAGATCCATCTCATGTTTTAAATCCAGAGGTAGTTCAGCTGGAAGAGAACCTATCTTATGAGGAACAACCGGTCCAGATTCTTGACCACAGGGAGCAAGTGTTACGGAATAAGGTGATTAAGCAGGTAAAGGTTTTGTGGAAAAACCACACGATTGAAGAGGCAACATGAGAATCTGAAAATGCAATGAGGGATAAGTACCCCCATTTATTCGATAAGTAAATAAATTGCGGGGACACAATTTTCTAAAGGGGGGAAGGATGTAACATCCCAAGTAAGTAATTAATAATAGATATTTTTATCTATGTCTATTAATGATTAAGATAGTGTTATAGAGGCTTAAAATGAAAATAAATCCAATCTTAAGCATGGAATACACAAATATTCTTAAAAGATTGTTTTACTGTCTTATGATGGAAAACCCTTTTTAAATATATCTTTTGACAATTTTATAAACTATGTTTGTCAAAATAAACTTATTCTTTATGAATGGGACATCAAAATTTACTTTGTGTGAATTTTTGGTATTTTTCTGACAATGTTCATTTTGTAATGAATAGTGAAAAATACTGCATTTTACATCAAAACTGCTTTTTAATCTAATTTATTTATATGATTAGATTATCTTTTGAATTGGTATTAATGTGTAATATGAATATATTTTTACCATTTAATCCAATGGTTGTCATTGGAATCAATTTCACTTTGAAATTGGACTTAAACTAGTGTCAATCTTTTGATACTTATTGTTTCATAAAAACACGCTATTTGCTCTAACAGCGGGAATTAATTATTAAATTAATTAATGTGACTTATATGTTTTGAATTTTGTAAAATAGAATTCATTTTTGAATTCGTAATATCAAATATAGCTTAGGGTGAATTTTTGGTAATTTTCTGAAAAACTTCAATTTTTGATGAATAGTGAAACCACTAAGTGGTACTTATAAAGACTGATTTTACGTTTAGATGAAATTTTGCCATCATTGTGTTTGAAATTTCAAAAATCCGACATACATGGTTGTCATTAAGAAGTAAAATGTGGTTCAATGAGATTATAATAATTTTTTGGTGAATAGTAGCTTATTAAGTTCTTAATCGCGATTAGTGGTAATTAGTGTAGTTTAAGGTAAAAATAATGATTTAATAAAATAAAATGAGCTTGACACATGTCCTACCCTCATTGGTTGTGTCATGGCTGACCAAGAAAAGCCATGGGTCAACTTGGGGACCCCATGGAGACAGTTTGGTTGGGAAATGACATAAATAACTTCTTATTTAATGTAAAAGTAAAAATGACACAAACATAATATGTTTTACGAAAACAATTTTTACATGGGGTTATAAAGATTAGATTTTTGATTATAAATAGTAATTTAAATGCTAAAAAGATTTCCTACATCATAGTATTTTTTTTTATAATTTTTAGACATTAAATAAATTAAATTATTTATGACATAATAATGATGCAGCGATGACATCATTATTTGACGATTTAAATAAAATGGAAAGATAATGTAAAATATATGAACTAAACATGTCCAAAACCAATTGGATGAGTGTATGTCGAACCCTTATCACCTTATCGACTAATTATATCAATGTGCGACCTTTTAAAACCGAAACACATTTTCAAATAAAGTAATATTTCTTTACTTATCAGAAGTGCCCCTCCTCTCCTCTTATAAAAGGCCCCCACCTCTACCTCATTTCACACACTCCTCAAGCATTTGGCTCGGCCAACCCCTGCCAATTTACTCTCTCCACATCCCTCTCCTCATCCTAGGGGATTCCCTTTGGGCATAATCCTTTCAAAGGAAGCCTTTAGACTCAAATCAAAAGGAGTTACACTTTTAAAGGTAATTCATTCTCTCATGTTCATTTGTTTTATTTTTCTTCTCCAACCCCCTAAAATCTTTTTATTTACTTATTTTGTTACAACACCAGTATCTTAAATATACTAGGATGTTGTTATAAGATTTATTTGAGCTAAACTCTCACACAACTACATCAAATGGTTAAAGAACATACGGTTTCCGTGGATGGCGAAATTCGGCCTCCCGAAACGATGATTGTTCAATACTCATTTAACACCTTCAAAGGAGGCCATTATGATGTCACTATTATTATATATGATATATAATATGTTTATGTTTTCCTTAAGCTTCTGTTTTTTTCATTTTGGGCATACCTTTATGGTTTCCATTATGGGTAAACACGATATCTTCATTTTAGGTAGTGCGGACTACCGCCCCCTAAAAGTGATTTGATTCATTAATACCATATGTGGGATGTGTAAAGGATAAAGTTAATGATATTATATATGTTATTATACTGGAATTATAATATACTCTTATATAATTATGTTTCCATTCCAGAAATACGAAATAGAAATGGAAGTAGCGTTCATGCGTACGTACGGCTTATCGTCTCCATGAACGGTGCATTTCATTTATTACCTCTAAATGTGATGTAATATTATTAATACATGTATATTCTGAATATATATGATATATATGTTATCCAAATCATTAATATCATTCTGGATATAACGAACCTTTGACCAAATTAACAGCATGTAAGTGTAAGAAGTCTATTTTTGACTTAAGAACCAAATACCGACAAAATGAACACTATTAAATTAAATGATTACATGATGTTCATAACATGGTATAAAAGGAATAATTAACTTGAAAAAGGTTCATAAGCAAGTAGATATTAACTCAAGTTTATTATTCAGGAGATTAAAGAACGGTCGGGTCTAGTCGGATACGAGGTATGGGACTTCGTCTCAATCTCCTTTCGTTGAGGCATATTTTATTTTATACACAACTTTCTTTTATACGGTGTATAAACCCCTTTGACTTTTATGTTTATTCAAAAGGAATATTATTTATACGAAGCATTTACTAAACCACAAAAGGGAATGTTTTTGTCGTACGTATGCGGTGACAACGACTTCTCCGCCGTCGTGACCGTTATTTGAGTTTCGGCTTCCTCTACAAGCCATACCTTCTTTTTAAAAGAAAAATAAATACCATGTTTTACTTTTCTTTTATTTTGGTATTGAAAATGTTTTTCACAATGTTTTTTGTGTCGTATTGATATCTTGTGATTGAAATGTGGAAATGTTATGTTTCCTTTATGCATGTGTTATGTGATACGATTATGTTATGGTTCTTGGGCATTATTATGAAGACGGGTGGTTCCGTGATAAACTAATGGAGGGTGAGCCCGATATAGCTCTCCAATGCATTGGGTAACGCGAAGGAGTGAAATGTTAAGGTTTCTCCGAAGAGAGTTTAGGGAATATACTGTGATGGGTATTCCAAACGTAACCAAGAGGGTTACTCCCTACATAAGAATGTTATAAATGCCTCAAGTTACCTTTATGTCTTATGATTTCAATGATTTTCTCATGATTTGACGAGCTATGTTAATGTGTTTATGTTTTATGGGTAAAGTATGATTTCAATCTTATGTATATTTGTACCCATGTTTCTTTTCCACGTTTTTATAACCGATACTGAGCTTTTTATGCTCATCCCAAGTTTTTTTGAAATGTTTTTCACAGGTCAAGGGAAAGGTACATGATATGATGATAGTGTCAAGGATGTGTCAAGAATGAATCCATGTTTTATTTTAAATATGTTTCCTTTGATGGGAATAAAGAATACTATCTTTATGTAACCACTTTGTTTATATGTGGAATGTAATGCATGTTTTATGATCTAATTATCTAAAACTCTAAACCCGAAAAGATCCTCAATGTGTAATCTTGTAATAAATCAAGATTAAGTAAGGTTTAAGGCTGGGGCCTTATAAGGAGGGCCTTTTATTGTAGAGGAGGAGTGGCACTTTTATAAATATTTGAAGAGCTAATTCCAACCACATTTTTTAGGTATTGTTGATAATTAATTAAATTTTTCTCTCAATCATCATAATTAATTTTAATCACATTCACTATTTTTTTTAACAAAATCTAATTTGAACGTCTTTGAAATTATAATTTATTATTATTACCAGTATAGAGTATATTTTCAAAAATTCTAATCACATATGTGGCATAATGTACTTGAAATAAAATCTTGTTGCCTTAATTACACAACAGGTTTTAAAGTCAAAATGATCAAAAAATTGCTAATTGTTTATAACCAATTTCAACGAAAATTTGGTAAAAATGACCAAAATTGGATTAATTGTTAAAAATATTATATTATTATCCTTTTAATCTAATTTATAAACTTTTTTTACAGTATAATTAAATTAGATGAAAAAGGATTTTTAAATTGAAATTCTCTATTTTTGTCTATTCATCCAAAAAATGATGTTTCTCATAAAATTCCATAAAATTATCTCTAAAATAATTTCGAAATAATAAATTCTAAGGTAATTTTTATTTTATAAGATAATATTATTTAGATTTTAAAAAATATATTTTATTATTTTCATAGAATGACATTAAAACAAGTTTATTAAGGAAAATAGTGTTTTAAAACATATAAGGACATTAGAAAAAATTATATTATTTATTATAAATTTAATTTATTTACACAAAACCATTTTACAGAATATATTAAAATTTTAATTTTCTAGACATTTTTATAATTTTAATGACTATATTATAATTATCTCATTTATATAATTATAAAAATAAAATGATGTTTCATGGAAACTCAGTATTGTGTGTAACGTACGCCCACTTAGTTTTGTGTGTAACATATGAAAAGTCAATGTTCTATGAACCATAAAATTGGTTGCTTCCATGTGAAACAAATGTTTTACTTAGTTTATTGTTATATATATATATATATATATATATATGAAATTTTAATTTATTCGATAAAAAAGGTCCATAAAAACAATGGATGTCACTATAAATCATCATATGATTTATTCACTAACTGTTCATAACATCACATCCATGTGTATAAATTTTACTATATTTATGTGTAAAAACAAAATATATTGGTTATATTATAACTCTCCGAGCCCGCTCTTCCGGTCTCGGTGCTTGAAAAATGCAGTGTAATTTTTTTTATAAAAGTGAATGATCAATTACACAACACTTTAATGAATCGAGGATCTTTTTACCGGTCTAGGTTATAGAAGATTAGATATAATCTTACATTTATCATAGTTGAAACAAGAATAAAACAACTGTCCACTACAATTCCGTGCGCACTAATACACAGATGACCAACTCCAGAATTCAATCCAACCAGTGAAAAGCATTTCAAAAAAAACGTAGGGTGAGCACATAAGAAGCCCAGTAAGGGGTTTTGAAAACCTTTGATAAATCATTTTTAAAATTATCCTTTCGATAACACATTTTAAAATTTCATTTATAAATTCATTTCTAATACAACCTTTACAAAATAATGTAATTCTTTTGAAAAATATTTACACTTTGAAAACACTTTAAAAATAATCCATTGATTTTATTTGGAAAATATTAAGCAAACTTCATTAAAATAGAACATAATTTTGAGGAAACTTATTTCGTCAAAGGCTGTCTTGGGCCTACCCACTTAGCGAAGGATGCGTTCACACCCTAGTGAACTTCAATTTTTTTCAATGAACAAGCGCCGATATATATATTTTTGAAAACGTTTAAAGTTTTCTTTATAAATATATATATATATATATACTAGTATTTTTCACTGGAGTTTTTTTACCTATAAACATGTCGATGCATTCAAATAATCATTTCCACTAATATCCATATGTACGTCTATATGTATATACATATAAATGTGTGATTTTTATTAAAAACTACTTGTCAATATTGATTCCCAAAAACTCACGTCACTTGACATGTACATAAACACCCACATACACGATCTTCCTTTGATAAATAATAAAAAAAGAAATATCAATAATTTTTTTTCATGACTAAATGAATTAAACCATTATTTTAATTAAAAATCATAAAATAATAATGAGCATGCACCAAATATTATAAATGTTATATTTTTAAAATCAACATTCAATTCATGAGTAAAATTATAAATATAAACATGTACAAGAAAACATAAAATTATAACAAGTCTATAAACATTTCATCCAATTCCATTAAAATTCATTTCATTGTAATGTTAATCCAATGTTCATAATTATGTGTATATACCTATATATGATTATGCATGTATGAAGATTCATAAACGATTATCGATATATGGCCAAAACCATGATTTTTATATGACTTTTATGTGACATAATAAAATTATGATATTCTCAAATTATTAATTCACGACTATTAATTTATTTAAAACATTCATATATTTGCACATCATGAAGGTATATATATATATTATTCACTTGATTTTATATGCAATTTTCCTTCTAAATAAATTTTAATTACACAAATAGAATCATAACTTTAGAATAATTAAATTGCCCTAAAATTTTTAGAACGGTTTATTAAAACATATCCAAATATGTCCAAAACTTCAAAAATATTGATATTGGTTTAATAGAATCACTAAAGAATCCTTTGTAGCAATAATTTTCTAATACACAAAAATATAAACCATATTATTTAATATAAGCAAATCCGCCTTGAAATAAAATAAAAAGAAGAATAATAATCTATTTTTATGAGGATTCAAATGTGTAGAAAATCCCTCATACACACAAACCCATAAAATTAAAATCATGATAAAAAAATAGTACTTTAACCCATTACAATAAACCAAATTTGAACATAATTTTGATAAACATAAACATGAATGATTTAATTGAATAAATCAATTACAATTAATGATTAAAAAGGATAGGTATTTGAAAATAAAACATTTTAATTTAACATGATGATTGAAATACATGTTGAAATCAAGGGAAAATAAATTGTTGCAAATAAGAAAAATATATAGCATAAATTAAATAGTCCCATACTTAATTTTCATACTGCTACAATATTCTTCAAAAGATTAAGAAGTGAGATAGAGAGTCCCGAGAACAAAAGGTGTGTTTTTAAGGGACTTGACTTGTTATTTATATCATCCAGAATGATTATTGTGACTTTTAAAAATATATAAGTTTCTCTTAAAATAATTAAAGAAGATTTTTTGAATCTAATAAAATATTTGAAGTTATTGAAGGTTCAGAGAGGACAAGTTAGAATTTACACTCCTCTTAGTTGGATACCGGCATCAAACCAAAAAATTAAAGCGATATAGACAAAAATGAATAAACAAATGAATAAATTATTGAGATGTTTTCAAAGATAAACACATTGAAGATCAATTATGAAATATATATATATATATATATATATAATTGTCGATAGTAGTAGAATGTGTGGTTTAGCGGGAAGGGTATTCGAGAAAGACAAAAAAACAGGTCCTAAAATATATTATCACATAAGAGCTAGATTAAATATAATAGTGTATAGACAGATCGATCCAAATGATTTGTAAAAAAAAATATTAGAATTGAATGATAACTGGATGAAAAATGGAATCAAATCGAGATAAAAAATATATATGGACAATAGGTATCGAGAGGATGGAATTGAAAAACAAGTTCGCTGCTCTGCATATATCAATAAGATTTGGGTATGCAAAATGAATAATCAAAAATTACATGAAAATGAGTGGATATCTTTAAACCAAATCTAAATTTCCATATATCCCATTCAAAAATATGAAGGAAATTACAAATAAAAGGTAAAAATGAGGTAGAAAATCCCAATCGTGCTTCGAACATTGAGCTTAGAAACCCTCACAAGAACACAAATCTAGAACCGTAATCCTAAACGCGAAATTGTTCGTGTGCGAGATGGTTGTCAAACTCAGAACTCAAACTTAAACCTAAAAAAAATAAACAGTGATGTCGTACCCAGTCAACCGCTCTTCTTCGCACAGTACCCCGTTTGAACTCTACGAACCCTTTCTCAGCTTGGTTGAAAACTGAATCTCCATCCTTATAGTTAAATCCAATGATGAACCCATCGCTTCAACCTCACCGTGTGACTGCTCGAACTATATGTCGACCTCAACCCCAGAAGAAGAACCACGCTTGACACGATCTAGCTGGAATTCTCTTGGTGGCGCGACCTGCATATTTTGATCCGAACCCTAACACTGCACTGGACTCAAACCCAACATCCCAACCCGAAAACCCAAAATTATGATTTTCACGATTATATTTTTTTTATTTTCTTTACAAACGTTTATCAGTTTGTTTTATTTTTTTTAATTATTTTAACTAAACAAATTCTCTGAATATATATTGTTTCGATATATATATATATATATATATAAAGATGAATATTCATTCTTTTGGTTTTATTTTAAACATAAATTTATAAAGTTCTTTATATGTATTACTATATTTTATAACAATGTAAAAATAATATTAATATCATAAATTAACATTATATATATATACAAAATAATCCTTAATAAAATTAAACAAATAAATATATATTTATAAAATTAGTTTTAATGCCATATATAGTGTTCATTCATAATTTAAATATTATTATTAATATTATGATTCCATTATAATTCCATAATGTATTATTTCTCATTATTTAATAAAATTTATTAAATTCACAATGTTTGATTATTTTATATCAGTTATATAATATTATTTAAATCAACATTTTCTATTTATTTTTTTAACAGTTGTCAAATGTCGGTTTTAAATGGTACAATTTCTAATGGATAGTTTTTTTATAATGGTCAGATAAAACTTTATAAATAACAATGTTTTATGGGTTGTTCAAACACTCAGAAGAAAAATATCGCGATGCTCACGCCACTGCTTTTGGAGATGGTTTTATATTTTCCTCTTATGTTTAGTTTCATTGCTATTATCCTTGCCATAACGTTTGTGCTTCTATCAGATCCAAGAGATGATAACTACTCGATCGACATCGTTGTGTTTCTCGGTGGTCTTCCAATTGTATTATTATCGATAGAAATAGGTTTAATGGGTTAGTTCTTGTGTGTCAAGGATTTATTTTTGGTTTTGTATGAATAAAGTGCTCACAACTTATATATATTCATTCGGAAATTTATTTTATTGCATCATGAAAAAATTGAAAAAATATAAAACATAATTTTAAACCTGGGGTGTTACATTCTACCCCCCTTAAATAGAATTTTTCCATCAAAATTCATTTACACTTATCGCTCTTAATTCCCATCTATTCTGAGTCTAACATGATGTCCCCAAGGTCTGTATAGTTGTCTTCCATGGTTGCCATGTCTTCCTAAGAAATTAAGGATCACTGTGGCTTCTAAATCTTCCACTTCCTTCGCCCAAATGAAACTAGTGCATGAGGGGTTGTATGGATGTATGCACCAAAAGAGAGTCCTCAAGGAATGATAATCAATATAGTATCCAAGAAGTTCATCTTGAATTTGACTCCTATAAGTAAGTCTCACTGCTTCGTCTTAGAATGTTTCAAATTCATCATAAATTCTTCCTGTGATGCAAAATCTTAAAAGTTGACACATAAGTGTTGCGCGAAGATTTCCTTCTTCAGCTGCTCTATAAAAAGGTGAGATTGATTCTGGTTGCTCAAAAATTGTAAAGAACCTAAAAAGTCTTTCATAATATGCCCCTTGGCGTCGACAGATGTGATGTTGGATCTGTATGATATCTTCGAAGACAAAACCTGAACCACGATGAAACCGAAGTATATAAGGTGTTCTTGATATATTATAGAGTCATTTACAGGAAAGCTGCATGGCTTCGTAGGGCTCAGATTCATTGCTGCATTATTTTTCCATCATCATAGCGATTAATTCATCCAGAAGGATTAAGAGACTTGATTGAGTTCTCCTTCCTTCCTTCTGAAAATTACATAGAGGAATGTTGACTGAGAAAGGACAATCAATTTATCGAAGGGTTCTAAATTACAAGAGTTATCTAGACCGTGCCTCTGATACAAATTATAATGCCCCGAGCCCGCTCTTCCGGTCTCGGTGCTTGAAAAATGTTGTGTCATTTTTTTATAAAATTGAATGAACAATTACACAACACATTAATGAATAGAGGATCTTTTTACCGGTCTAGGTTCTGGAAGATTAGACATAACCTTACATTTATCAGAGTTGAAACAAGAATAAAAAAATTGTCCACTACACATCCGCGCGCACTAAAACATAGATGACAAACTCTGGAATTCAATCTAACCTGTGAAAATCATTTCAAAAAAAATGTAGCATGAGCACATAAGATGCCCAGTAATGGGTTTTGAAAACCTTCGATAAATCATTTTTAAAATTATCCTTCGATAATACATTTTAAAATTTTATTTAAAAGTTCATTTGTAATACAACCATTACAAAATAATGTAATGCTTTTGAAAAATATTTACACTTTGGAAACACTTTTAAACTAATTCAGTGATTTTCTTTGGAAACTATTAAGCAAACTTCATTAAAACAAAACATCATTTCGAGGAAACCTATTTCGTCGAAGGCTGTCTTGGGCCTACCCACTTAGTGAAGGATGGGTTCACTCCCCAACGACCTTTCATTCTTTTCAACGAACAAGCACCGATATTATTATTTTTTTCAAAACGTTTAATGTTTTCTTTTCATATATATATATATATACTAGTATTGCTCAATAGAGTTTTTTTACCTTTAAACATGTCAAGGCATTTAAATAATCATTTCCACTAATATCCATATTTATGTATATATATGTATACATATATATGTGTGATTTTTATTGAAAAATACTTGTGACTATTGATTCCCAAAAACACACGTCACTTGACATGTACATAAACACCAACATACCCAATCTTCCATTGATAAATAATAATAAAAAGAAATATTAATGATTATTTTTCATGACTAAATGACTTAAAAAAAATTTAATTCAAAATCATAAAATAATAATGCGCATGCACCGAATATTATAAATGTTATATTTTTAAAATCAACATTTCATTCATGAGTAAAATTATAAATATTAACATGTACAAGAAAACTTAAAATTATAACAAATCTATAAACATTTCATCCAATTCCATTAAAATTCATTTCATTGTAATGTTTATCCAATGTTCATAAGTATGTGTATATACCTATATATTCTTATGGACGTATGAAGTTTTATAAACGATTTTCGATATATGTCCATAACCATCATTTTTATATGACTTGTATGTGACATAATAAAATTATGATATTCTCAACATATTAATTCATGACTATTAATTTATTTAAAACATTCACATAAATGCACATCATGAAGGTATAAATATATATATATTATTCACTTGAGTTTATATGCGATGTTCCTTCAAAAATAAATTTTAATTATACAAATAGAATCATAACTTTAGAATAATTAAATTGCCCTTAAAATTTTAGAACTGTTTATTAAAGCATATCAAAATATGTCCAAAACATCAAACATATTAATATTTGTTTAAGAGAATCACTAAAGAAACCTTTGTAGCAACAATTTTCCAATACCCAAAAATATAAACCATATTATATAATATAATAAAATCTTCCCTGAAATAAAATAAAAAGAAGAATAATAATCGATTTATATGAGGATTCAAATGTGTAAAAAATACCCCATACACAAAAACCCATAAAAATACAATCATGATAAAAAATAGTCCTTTAACCCATTATACAAAACCAAATTTGAACATAATTTGGATAAACATAAACATGAATGATTTAATTGAATAAATAAATTACAATTAAAGATTAAAGAATAGAGGTATTTAAAAATCAAATATTTTAATTTAACATGGTGATTCAAATACATGTTGAAATCAAAAGAAAATAAATTGTTGCAAATCAGAAAAATATATATCATAAAATAAAGAGTCCCTTGCTTAATTTGCAGGATGCTACATTTTTCATCAAAAGATTGAGAAGTGTGATAGAGTGTCCTGAGAACAAAAGGTGTGTATTTAAGAGACTGGTCTTGTTATTTATATCTGTAAAGACCCATAAAATTCAAGGGAAATTTTTTTCTTAATTTTCTTTGGAATTTTACCAGAACGCGGTTTCTAACGGCACCTGATTCCGAGGCCCGGAGTGCCCGGAATCATTTTCCGAAGTTTGGCTCGGGTACGTTCAGTGAACGAACGAGCCGGTTTTTCTAACTTTTGAACCGGTGCCCGGAATCAAATTCTGAGGGCACCGATGAACTCGCAGCGCCGTTATTCGCTTAAGGGGACCTTTTCCGAGGTTGCGTTTATTGCGGGTTGAAAGTTAGTTTTTTTGGGTTTTTAGAATAAGTTAAACAAAATATGTGGAATACAAATTTTTATTTTAACTTGTTGTTTTTTTTAAAACCTCCCAAAGGGAGTTAGGGGTGGGACCCACAACCACTTAACCTCCCTTGGGAGTATTAAGTGTGGTGGGGCCCACACGAACCCCAACTCCTCATCTTCTGTCAAAACTCCCCTATAACCCCCTTAAATTAATGTTTGACACTTGATTTAATTAATTAAGGTGGGTTGATTTGAATTTCAAACTTTTGAAATTCAAGTTGATGTTTGTGTAAATAAAATAAGCCTTAGCTTATTTTATTTTGTTTAGCCATCTTGAGAGGATTTGAGAACTCCTTCTTCTTCTTCTTCTTCAAACATTGACGAAGAACACGAAGAACACTCAAGCTCCGGTGAAGAACGCCGCTCCTCTCTTCTTCATCGCCGGTTGTTTCCAAAGATCGACGACGCCTTCCGTGTCAACGAAAGGGAATGCCGCTTCCTCCTCGGACTTCCTTCGTCGGCTTACGAAGATTCAGCAACGATGTACCTCTTCGGATGTACCTCTTCGTCAACGGAATTGACGAACGTTTACCGCGACGCCTGACCTCTGCGACGTTCTTCCGCGGGTCGTTGACGAACATCGTACTTGAAACCGAAGTAGGGGTTTATTTATTGCTTTTGTTCATGATTTATACCCGAGAATATTTCTTCATGAATTTTATCCAATTGTTAGCAATTAACGCGAGGGGGCCAGACCGTACGAACACGGCCGACCCTCCTCCTTTTCGTATTGATTTTGTTGTGGTTTGAGACGGGTGAGGCACGGTGCCGTCGCACCGCGTAGGATCATACGACAAGAAATGCACGGAGCCGTCGCACATCGTTGTAATATAATGCATGGAAGCGACGCCGTCGCGCTGCGTCGAAGAGAGTTGAAGGCGCCGCAGCCGGAGTGGGGCCGCGGCGGAGGGGCGCGATGCCGTCGCACCACGCCGGACGACGAACACCCCAGCCGGTTCTGGGCCGCGGTGAAACGGGAAGACCGGCGGCTAGCCGGGACGCCTGCGTCGGAAGCCGGAAAGGGGACCAGCCTTGCCGGTCCCGTTGAGGAAGAACCGGCCGGCCATGTTGTGCCGGCCGGAAGGGAGAAGTTCCGGGGGAAATAATTCCCCCGGCTGGCCACAAACTGGCCCCCCATAAAGGGGGGATGCGGTTACACCCAGGGGGGCAGCGCCCCCCCGATTTCCTCAAGGCAGGCCCCCACGAGGGGGGCCGGTTTTCTCCAAAGGCGCGGCTTCAGCCGCGCCGCCAGCAAGGAGGGGCGGGGGCCTTGCCCCCCCCGCATGTGGCCCTAAGCGGCGCCCAGGCCGCGCCGCCGCCGGCCGGGCCGCGCCACCGCGCCGGACCGCGCCGCCGCGCTGGGCCGCGCCGTCGCGCCGAGCCGTGCCGCTGGCCGGGCCGGGTCGGCCCGGACCCGGACCCCCCGTTTTCGAAACGACTTCGGTCTTTTGGACATAACTTGATCCACGGTCCTCCGATTGATGAACATTCAGCGGTGATGCGATCCTTGGATCGAGATGGTCGATTCGGTATATCGCACTAAAAGTTTCGGAATACTTTGAGTTTGGCCGGGTTGGTTCGTTAACAAAACCAACCGGGCCTTCGGAGCGGAAACGCTCATATCTCGAGCTACAGATGTCCAATTGACGTTCCGTCACCTTTGTTGTGTTCCTCTTAGTGAGACGGATCTTTTGGCATACTCTGACCGAGGTTTGGACGCAGGTGGAGTACGGTCGGGTTGGTTTTGCCTTAAAAACCAACCGGGCCCCTGGGACGAAAAATCCAATAACTCTCAGACCGGGCGTCCGATCGACGCGCCGTCTGTTTCGTTGAGTTCCTGTTGACGATACGGAACTTTTGGATACATAAACTCTGGACTTTGTGATAGCTGATGTATCAGCCTCTCGGCTCGTGGAGCGGACCCTCCTGAACGAGCTTGCTGTGTGCGGGAACCCTAGTACTGGCTGCGATTGTGACTGTTACTGCTATTGCTACTGCTACTGCTACTGTGACTACGACGACGACAGTACAGAGATCCTGTGTGGGTCCGATCCTGTGTGGGTCTTTGCGCTCAGCGGTCCTGTGTGAACCAGCGCCTCCAGGTCCTGTGTGGGCCCGATCATGTGTGGGTCTTTTGCAGGGGTTAGTTACCTATCGATCCTTCGTGGGTCCGACGACTTAGATGGATCAGAGATCATCTTTATCGTCTTTCGAAGAAGTATACCTGTGTGATCTGAATCCTGTTGTTTTCCTGTGAGGATTGTGTTGTGCTATCCTGTGTGGATTTCGTTTTGCTTTCCTGTGTGGAATACGTATACTTTGCTGTGTGGACTCAGTTGTACTTGGTCTCGGAGGTTGGAGCGTATTGGAATTGATGACTTAGGTATATGTATGGGCATATACCTAAGCAGTGTCGGTTGTTACTTAGTGATTGTATCTTACCTTTGTGGTTTATCCTATGTGGATTTTGGGAGACCTTCGGGGGTCTCTGGGTCCCTACTGAGTAGCTTATACTCACCCCTGCACGGGCTATGCCCGCACTACGTTGTGTTGGTTGCAGACGATGGACAACGTTGATCTTGGCTGAGGCTTGCAGAGCAGGACGGTACCTGGAGGTGGACCACAGGGCGTGACGTGTTCGGAGCGGACGGCGGGACCCGTGGAGCAGTGGAGCTATCTGTACCCACCCTTTAGGTGGGATTTCCAGTGGACATCTCGTTGTAGCGGCTTTTACTTATAGTTGTTGTTTTCCCTTTTGAGTTGTACTTTACTTTCAGTTTGGGTTTGTATACTGTCCCATTTACTTTTCCACACTTTCAGTTGTACTCTGTTTTTACTTAGTGTTTACTTTCCGCTTGCTTACTCTGTGGTGTTTGTTTACTTTACAAAGGCAATGACTTCCCTTTTTACCGGGATTTACGCCTTGGTGCTAGTCTCCAGCCCCTGGCCTATGGAAGGCGGGCTTGGGGTAGTCACGGCACAGACCCCGAGGGTGGGTCGTGACAATATCATCCAAAATGATTATTGTGACTTTTAAAAATATATTAGTTTCTCTTAAAATAATTAAAGATGATTTTGTGAATCTAATAAAATATTTGAAGTTATTGAAGGTTCAGAGAGGAAAATTTAGAATTTAAACTCCTCTTAGTTGGATACTGACATCAAACCAAAAACATAAAGTGATACAGACAAAAATGAATAAACAAATGAATAAATTCTTGAGATTTTTTCAAAGATAAAAACATTGAAGATCAATTATGAAATACAAACATATATATATATCTTTGTCGATAGCATCAGAATGTGTGGTTTAGGAGGAAGGGTATTCGAGCAAGACAAAAAAAACAGGTCCTAAAATATATTATCGCATAAGAGATAGATTAAATATAATAGTGTATTGACAGATCGATCCAAATTATTTTCAATAAAAAAATATTAGAATTGAATGATAATAGGATGAAAAATGGAATCAAATCCAGATAAAAAAATATATATGGACAGCAGGTATCGAGAGGATGGAATTGACAAACAAGGTCGCTGCTATGCATATATCAATAAGATTCAGGTATGTGAAATGAATAATCAAAAATTACATGAAAATGAGTGGATATCTTTAAACCAAATCTAAATTTCCATAGACCCCATTCAGAAATATCAACGCGATTGCCAATAGGATGTAAACAGGAGGTAGAAAATACTAATCGTGCTTCGAACATTGATCTTAGAAACCCTCACCAGAACACAAATCCAAAACCAGAATCCTAAACGCGAAACAGTTCATGTGCGAGATGGCCTTCGAACTCAGAACTCAAAATTAACCCTAAAAAAATAAACAGCACTGTCATACCCGGTCAACCACTCTTCTCCGCGCAATACCCCATTCGAACTCTACGAACCCTTTCTCACCTTGGTTGAAAACCGAATCTCTATCCTTTCAGTCGAATCTGATGATGAACCCATCGCTTCAACCTCACCGTGTGACTGCTCAGACTCTACGTCGAGCTCAACCCTAGATGAAGTACCACGCTCGACATGACCTGGCTAGACTTCTCTTGGCTGCGAGACCTACAGATTTTGATCCGAACCCTAACACTGTGCTGGACTCGAATGCAACATCCGAACCCAAAACCCCTAAATTCTGATTTTCACGATTCTATTTTTTTTAGTTTTCATTACAAACATTTATCAGTTTCTTTCCTTTTTTTATTATTTTAAGTAAAACAATTATCTGAATATATATTGTTTCGATATATATATATATATAAAGATAAATATTCATTCATTTGGTTTTATTTTTAACATAAATTTATAATGTTCTTTATATGTATTACTATATTTTATAAAAATGTAAAATTAATATTAATATCATAAATTAACATTATATATATATATACAAAACAATCCTTCATAAAATTAAAAATATAAATATATATTTATAAAATTAGTTTTAATTCCATATATAGTGTCATTCATAATTTAAATCTTATTCTTAATATTATGATTCCATTATAATTTCATAATGTATAATTTCACATTATTTTATTAAATTTATTAAATTAACAAAGTTTGATTATTGTATATCAGTTATATAATAATATTTAAATCAACATTGTCTATTTATTTTTTTAACACCTGTAAAATTTCGATTTTAAATATTACAATTTCTAATGGAGAGTTTTTTTATAATTGTCGGATAAAACTCTATAAATACCAAGGTTTTACGGGTCGTTCAAACACTCAGAAGAAAAATATCGTGATGATCACACCACTGCTTTCGGAGATGGTTTTATATGTTCCACTTATTTTTAGTTTCATTGCTATTATCCTTGCCATAACGTTTGTGCTTCTATCAGGTCCAAGAGATGATAACTACTCGATCTTCATCGTTGTGTTTCTTAGTGGTCTTCCAATTGTTTTATTATCGATAGCAATAGGTTTAATGGGTTAGTTCTTGTGTTTAAAGGATGTATTTCTGGTTTTGTATGAATAAAGTTCTCACTACTTATATATTTGCATTCGGAAAATTAATTTATTGCATCTTGGAAACATTGGAGAAACATAAAAATTAATTTTAAACCTGGGGTGTTATATATATGTTATAATAACAAATATATTACCAAACATTAACTAAAACAATAAATACCCAAGGAGGAATCTCATTATTCAAGTGTGAGAATCAATTCAAATCCAATAAACTTTTTATATGAAACATGCAATTTATAAAAAATGTAGATTTATGATTTATCCCAATGGATAAAAACTTAATAAATCATATAAATAATTAAATTAAGTTTCCTTAGTAATAAAATAATTAATAATTTTTTATCGAAATTTCAAATCATTCAAAATATGTGAAATAAACATGAAATATTAAAAAATATAAATTTATAAATAAAACGTATCATGTTTTGAACTAAAATATGAATAATTTATTTAGTGAAAATAGTTCATAATATAGTTTCACCACTTTTCCATATTTTATATTTATAAAATTTGTTCAAAATTACATGTTTTCAAGTGGTGACTTCCTTTCTTTTGCGGTCACGTTATTTTTTAGTGTTGTTACTTTATTTCTATCTATTCACATACTTAATTTTTTCTCAATGGTCAATTCAGATATGTTTTTGTGCTCACTTCAGTTTTTCCAGGTAGTTAGTTCCAATTTTTTTAATTTATTCCATCATGGTCACAACTAAATTTCACTTCATCAGATCATATCATGAGCCCACTACTCAATGTCGATTCACAAGGTCACTTCACAATGTCACTTCATATAGACACCTCAAATAGAAACTTCACAATCTCACTTAAAAAGTTCACATCAAGAGGACACATAAAAGTTGACATCATATGTTCCCTTCACTCAAGTATGGATAAAGATTCTATTAATGAGTTCCATGAACACTACATGGGAGTTGGTTATGCATAATTGCACAAAAAACAACTCATAGTGGCCATACCAACATTTTAAGGATGTCATATACACATCCTCATCTCATACCCTGAGCTAATGATAGCCTGATCTGAGGTCTATCTTCAAAAACCAATGAGATCCCTTCAGCTGATCAAAGAGATCATCAATCCTTGGATGTGGATAATTTTTCTTCATGATCACCTAATTCATGAACCAATAATCCACACAGAGCCTCAAAATCCCACATGCCTTCTTGGGGAACAAAATATGTACTGCGAATGGAGAATCATTGGGCCTAATAATCCCTTTCCTCTGCAAGTCCTCTAGCTATACCCATAACTCACAGATCTCAATGGGAGTCCTCCGATAAGCTGGTGTATAGATCGGTTCCGTCTCAGAGTTCTTGTACATGTAAATGTACACCTCTCTATGAGGAGGTTCTTCGGAAGTATTGTTAGGGAAGACATTATTTTACTGGACCACCACTAGAGGACAGCTCATACATTCAACATCAACTTCTCTGAGGGTAATGCAAGCTTACTTATGTGTGATCAGATACACCCTCCTCTGGGAAAGTCTATCATATGATGGAAAGGTTCCATTCTCACCAGTGAAGGAAAACCTGGTCTCAATCTTTGCAGACACACAACACTTTTCGCTTAAAATAGTCAATCTGTGAATAGACTATAGATTACCAATCCACACACAAGATGGTGTCGTAAGGCCTTGATGCCGCTACTAGAATATCCCAACCGAAGCTCTCACTTCCTAGAGTAATCTCCCACTGCCAAGACCAATATATAATCTTCAAATCCCCTCCTGTAGGAGTCTCAAGCCACATGTATCGAGACAAATGCTACACTGAAATCTATGATCTCCAAATGAGGGTTGTGGGAATTAAATATTGACTGGAACCTATGTCTATATTTACTACAGCTAAGGTGGAGTAGACATAGATCATAACTCAAATAATCTCTGGAGTTCGGTGACCGTTTGCCTCAGCTTCCTAGAGGTGAGCTCGTCCCTATCCACCTGCTCCCTGTGGTCAGGGAGGACAACCTAGAGGTGGTGGTAGTATAACCTCGAATCACAGCCCACCACCTGTTGCACAGCCATCTCCTCTGCCACGACCTCTTGGTGTCTGCGGACCTCCCAAATCGAATCTCTACTTTTACCTTAGTGGTCCCTTGACCATCTTCTAGTTTTCAGTGTGGCCGTTTGGGCAGTCATGAACCATGTTAACCTACCTGCGACAAGTAAAGTACGATCCTCTCCACTGCTTGCCTACTCTACCTCGTGGGGATCTCCCCTACGACCCTACATCAAGGGGTTGTCCACTAGATGGTCTAGTCTACTTGGACCTCAGTACCATTGGCCTACTACTAGACATATAAGACTCTACAATGGGTCTCATGGTGCTGGGTCTCGCGGTCGGTGTCTTCTTTGCAAGGAAGCTCTCCAACAAGAGTTCCCTCTCTTGCACTCCAGCAAGAGTCAAGATATTAAGAGATACCATCAAAGCTCTGATCTCCAGTCGGAGTCCCTGATCGATGTACTAGGCCCTAAATAAAGGTTCATTCACCTTGTCGGTAGATTAGCCTCAGAGGATGGTGAACCTCCTCAAGTATTGGGAAACCGTTAGGCTTCCCTACATGAATTTTTGCAGCTCCTATATATGTACAGAGCCTAGAGTAAGTGGAAAAATCTCTACCCGGAAGAGACCCTCAATATATTCCTTGGTGTGGGTCCCATAATTGTGTATCTGGAGTGTTAGTCTCCACCATCTTCATATTGTGCCCTGAAAAAGGCTATCCACTAGGAACCCAATCTGGACGATTGGTGTCCCTACCAGGTGGAAAACTCTAACCACAGCCTCCATCCATTCCATAATCGCCTGTGGATCAGTCTCACCTCGGAACCTCAGGGTCATATTCCACTTTATCTCATGATATGCGCTCAGTTGGAATTCAACATCTGGTGGTGGGGATGGTGGCAACAACTTCCCAACAAGTATTGGTGCTGCTGGTACACCACCCTATGGTAATATCAGCATATGAGGGCCCTGCACCAAAGCCTCATCGCTCAGTGGGCCATTATCACAAACTCTCACCAAAATATTATCTATCAGTATATGTGGCGGCATCTTAAATGTATACAGGTGTGCCACAGTCAATAATTTATACCTCAGGAGCAGACTCAAAAGAGATCTAAATAAAAAAATTTCCAAAACTCACGCAATCATTGTTTTTGTTCACCGAGCTAGAAATCATAATTCAGGGTCATGGAGTATGGATACATCGGTCGTTGCACCAACAATGGAATCCCTGAACTAAAAACCACTCACAAAACTCTTATCTTTATTTCCACATTGGAAAGATCAGAGTCCTAGTTTTTTAGTTGAATCCACACCACTAGTACAACTTTGTCACGAACAGACCACTAGGTCCCGTGCCGTGACTAACCCATGCCCGCCTTCCATTGGCCAGGGGTTGGATTCTAGCACCAAAAAGAATATCCCTAAAATTATGGGAAGGTGTTTCTTTTAAAACCAGCAAACACACATTCCAAGAATACAATGAGCACAACCCACATTGTAAAACTACAGTAGAAAAAAGGTGTAATATATGTAAAAAATGGAAGAGTACTGTAAGTAAATGGGGATAGAATAGAAAACCAACTGAAAATTACAACAACATCAGAAAAACAGCTCTCAAAATCATCCACCAAGGTTCCTACCTGAAAGATAGGTACAACTCACGGTCGGTCGTCAATGAGGCACATCACATCAAAAGGTTCACCTCTGAGTACCATTCTATCCAAGATCCCAAACCACGGTCAAAGTTGTCTATCATCTGCACAAGACACAACAAGGTGTGGGCGAAGCCCATGTAGTAATGAGTATAACAATACGTAGTAGGACCCCGAGACCCCCGATGGTCTCCTAGAGATCCACAAAATAAAAAACAACAAAGGAATACCTAAATCACAATTTACAAAGCAATATTCAGCTCACACCAGGTATAAAACTGAGAGATTATGAACATAGATGATTAGTATTATGCTATTTCATTTTATAGCATTTAGATGTTCCACAACTGATCCAAAAAAGAAGTATTTCTATTATCGATCCACTCTTAGACGCAAGTGGTTGTTCCACGATGGGCCACTATAAGGATGGTCCTCGTCTAGTCATGCTACTGCTGATCCATACATGTTCCCTAGAATTTTTATTGAAACAGGGTCACTGAAATGTGGATCCACATAGGGTCATTGAATTGCTGATCCACATAGGGTCTCTCAATGCTGATCGACACAGAGTCTCTAGTTGCTGATCCTCAATAGATCACTCTAAAATTGGTTCCATCAAGTATCTATGATACTGATCCACACAGGGTCATTATGATACTGATCCACACAGGTTCGCTACTTCCAGGACTGCCATCCATAGGGTTCCCCACACCTAGTGCGCTCAAGATCCATTGAATCTCCTCCATGAGATATCGGGCATACCTCGATTGTCAGTAATCTCCACAAAGGAGTAACCCAAAGATCTTTCATGTATTAAGGGTTCTAACACGACAAAAGATGATTCAATCGGATTCCCATTCTGTGAGTTATAAGTGTTTTAGTACCGAGGGCCTAGTTGTATTCATGATCAATCCCACCCAGCCATACTCCAAATTTCTCCAAAATTTGAGTGGAATATACCAAAAGGACTGTCTTTCTCTATGGATCCTAGTGCTGTAGATGGTTCATCAAAAAGATTTCTGGATTTCATATTATGAAAACTTATACGAAACTAGGCCTTGATGGGTCTATGTCCGTTCTGACCCGGTCGGACCGACCCATATTGGATCTGACCTGACCCGACCTGAACCGTCCTGGGCCATCCTGGTTGAGCTGGGCTGTGGCAGGATCGGCACACTAGGCCGTTGGGCTGCCCAACCCTTATTTTGTGTGACAAGGCCCGCATGGGGGTTCCACCAAGCCCGCAGGAGGGCACATCCTTTCCCACAGTGGGTGGGGGGTTGGGCCGCTCAGCCTGTTGGATGGTGTGGGTCCCTCCCAAGCAGGCATGGGCGGAGGTGTTTCCCCATATTTTCCGAATGGGTGTGTCATTCGGTATTGAAGAGGAAGCACCACGTGGTGCTGCCAGGTGGCCGCGGGACCCACAGAGAGTGGTTCCCTTTTCCGCTATGGCTTTGACCTACGACCACCATAAGCAGCGTGTGGCAGCACGCCGCTTCGCCTATACGGATGTCCGATGTCTACCGCCCTGCTCCACTACTGCGACTGAAAATACACGACCTTCTCCTCCCACTCCGTGTGATGGCATGTCACACAACCTCTATGGTCGGCCAATTCCCACCACTCTACTGACCTCCACGACCTCATCCTACAGTGCACAATGACGCACAACCTCCACCGTCATCGTCCCTTCCAAGCCCCCGCCATCACTGGTCGACAACCATCGTCAGTGCCGTCGAGCTACTGTCATGAAGAAGGTCTTACATGTGCCACCTAGTGAGCTCTGGTGCTCTGGTTATTCATCTGATCGTATCTAGGGGTTTCCTGGGTCATCTCCTTCGCTTCATGACCCTCAGATTTGGGTTCCGTCTAACCTGAAAATTCTCCTGGAAAAAACAAGAGATTAAAAAGAGGCAGAGGGACCATGCCATTGTCATTTGTCCTATGACCACTACTCTAACATCTTTTCAAGGGATTGGATATATGATTCAACATCTCATGAAATTTTAACAAGGTGAAAAACCAACCTCGGGAGTTATTGGGGAGAGTCCTGCATTTGAAGATGGGTTGTTGATCGTCGACCCCAAAGCAAGCCTCCAATTGTGCCACTCCAATGATGTTCTTTGGTTCTATCTTGATGGATCCCGTCTTCATCAAGGGGCTCCTCCAAAATCCACCTCCCCTTTTACAATAAAAATAAAAACTCCAAATAGAGACATGAGAGTTGAGTTATATTCCGAACGAATAATTAAGAATGGTTCATTTATTGGTATAATTATTTAACCTCTTTAATTTTATGTATAATGGTTACAGATATTTGTGTAACTGGGCATTTAATGTCTTTCATTAAATTCCCGAACACCCCTTGTGGTCCCCTTCACCAAAATATAAATGGATTTGGAGGATATTTAAAATAAATTAGATTTATTTTATTAATCCTCCATGAAAAATGAAAAAACCAACTTCCTCTTTCAATAGAATGTGGTAGAGTATAAGGATCCGTTAAGTTAATATTAATGATATGAGTTAAATGGTGCCCTCCAATTTCAATTTCGAGCATCGGTTAAAATTTTAGGATTTTTTTCTCGTACGTTTACAAAACGTACCCAATTTTTTTTTTCAGAAATTCATTCCGGGCTCACCGGGCCTTGGAATCAGGAACTGTCTAATTTCACAGACCTGTAATTTTCACCCATTAATTAAAATAATTACATGGGAAATACTGTTCATTATATTATCCCCACATTAATGATTTTAATCCCTAAAAGTCAAAACATAGACTCTGGAAACATGTGGGGGACTGAACACAAATTTGTGCCTCCCACTACCATGTGCTCTCATGGAGGTTCTTGTGCTACCATCTAATGCGCACTAGAGGTATCGATCGTCCTCAAAAGACCTGCTCCCGTAGATCCTCAATCTCTACTGGATCCTCTGTAAAAGTTACCTCATCATCAATGTCTAGCTCGCCCCAGATGATAACGTGCGATGGATCATGCACGTGCATCCTTATCTATGAAACATCGAAAACATCATTCAACTGATGCATCTTTGGTGGAAGCGCTACGTGATACGCCACCTTTCCAACTCTATTGATACCTAATAATTGTCTGACAAACCTTAGAGATATCTTGTCGCCCCAGCAAAATCTTTGCAATCCTCATCGAGGTGATATCTGTAGGATGACATGCTCTCCCTTCTTGAACTACAATGGTCATTGTTTCTTGTCAACAGAAGACTTTGGCCAGGTTTGTGTAGCCTTCATTCGCTTCTGGATAATCCACACCATCTCAGTGGTATCCCTTACCAGCTCTGGACCCATAAGTTCTAACTCTCGTAGGTCTATCCAGCAGAGAGGTTATCTGTATGGTCGACCGTACAGGGCCTAAAATAGTGTCATATGGATGGTGGAGTGATATCTATTATTGTATGAAAACTCCACCCAGGGAAATTTATCCTCCAAACTGTGGCCAAAATCTGGGATTCAAGCATGAACCATGTCATCGAGGGTCTGAATCATCCACTATGTCTAACCATTCATCTGAGGAAGAAAGGCAGTGCTCAAAGGCAGGTAAGTCCTGAACACCATCGGTAATCCCTTCCAAAATCAGGATGTAAAACATGGTTCATGGTCATATATGATCATCGATGGAACCCCATGAAATAGTACAATCACCTATACCTAAAGGTGTCTCATTCCATATATTGTTCCCTACTATTGGATGGGTTGGAAGTGGGTCGACTTGGTGAGTCTGTCAACGACCAACCAAATAGAATGGTCGCCCATAGACATATGTGGAATACCTATAATGAAATCCAAGGAAATACCATCCCACTTATACTCAAGTGCCTCTAATGGTTACGCTACCCCTATAAGAACATGATGCTCAACCTTCACTTGATAAATAGTGTGGCATCGTGAGACAACAATTCCACTACATTCATTATCCCAATCCACCAGTGTAGATGTCGGAGGTCCTTGTACATCTTCACCACACCAGGATGTACCTCCAAAGGGGACTTGTGGATGACTCTCAAAACCACCTCTCATAGTGCCACTGGTACTATGGTGCGTCCTCTGAAGTGGATGACGTGCTCTCCACCTTCAGAAAACCCATTAGGTGCCTGTCCTGAGGATATCTGAGCATGTTTTTCCGCACAGTCAAAGTCCCCAAACTGCACCTCCTGAACCCGCTGATGAAGTGGGGGGGTTACATTCATAGACTGGAGGTATGCTGCAGTATCTCTATCCACAAAGGATATATGCAATGCAGATAGCTGCTTTATCACCTCACTCAGCAACTGTAGACCAGACCTCCTACTGAGTGAGTCAGTTACTACATTCCCCTTCCAAGGGGTGTAGACTATTTCAAAGTCATAGTCCTAGAGACCTCTAGCCAACGATGTTGTCTCCGGATCATGCCCTTTTCAGAGAAGATATTTCCAAGACTCTTGTGATTAGAGTAAACATCGAATCGTTCACCCATCATGTAGTGCCCCCACATCTTCTATGCAAAGACCATTGCGTCTAGAGCCAGTTCACGAGTACCATAGTTCTGCTCATATTGTCTCAGCTATTGTAAACCATAACTGATCACTGGTCACTCTTACATCATGGAACCCCCACATATGTTCCCTGACGCACTGTATTTGACTACATACCCAACACCCCCATTCTAGTAGCCTCGGGATGGGGGGCACTCGTCACTCTATACCACAGCTCTTGAAAACACTTCTAGCATCTCTCTATCCACAATGATGGGTTTACACTTCTTCATCACCACTAAAAAGGGTGTCATATCTCTGGAAGAGTAAGGTATGAATCTCTGGTAGTACCCACCTTACCCCAGGAAACTCCGCACCTCGGTCACACTTAGGGGTGGCTCCAAAGAAAGCATGTTCCCTATTTTCTCCAGATCTACTAAAACTCCATCATATGATATAATGTTTCCCATAATGCCAACCTCCCATATCCAGAACATGCAGATATGGAGCTTAGCATAAAGTTTTTTCTCTTGGATTGTATCCAAGACCAATATGTAGATGATTGGAATGTTCCTCCATCAATTCCAAGTATATCAAGAGGTCTTTGATGAAGACCGCCATAAAGCTATAGAGTTATGGTTGGTAGATCCTGTTCAAGGGTCCCATGAACACTACTGAAGAATTGGTTATGCCAAATGTCATAACCAAGAACTCATAGTGGTCATACTGGCATCTAAAGGCCGTCTTATTGCATATAATAATCTCGTTCGTTGAGCTGATGATAGCCTGATCTGATGTCTATCTTCGAAAACCAACGAGCTCCCATTAGATGATCAAAGAGATCATCAATCATATGAAGTGGATACTTGTTCTTCAAGGTTACCTGATTCATGCATCTGTAATCCACACAGAGCCTCAAACACCCAGTTGCCTTCATGGAGAACAAAATTGGGGCTTCCCATGGAGAGACACTAGGCATTATGAGCCCCTTCCTCTGCAAGTCCTCCAACTGTACCCATAACTCACAAAGCTCTGAGTGAGCTGTCTGATTAGTTGGTTTAGATATCAGTGTCATCCCGGGGTATAGGTTGATATAAAATTCAACCTCTCTGTTATGATGTAGTATAAGAATATCATTTGGAAGTACATTGGCATACTGGTACACCACTATAGGATATCTCAGACTCTCAACATCAACTCCTCCAAGGGAAAGGCAATCCAACTAAAGTGTGTTTGGATGCACCCTCCTCCGGGTAAGTCCATCCAATGTTATAAAGATTACCTTCTCACCAGTAAAGGAAAACCTGGTCCCAAGCTCACAAACACACCACACTATGCGCCTAATGCATTAAATCAAAGCATGTACTCTAGATATCCATTCCATACCCAAGATGATGTCGTAAGGTCTCGATTCCACTACTAGAAAATCCAAGTTGAAGATCTATCCTCCTATAGTAAGATCACACTACCAGCACCAGTGTGTAATCATTGAATATCAACCTGTAAAAGTCTCTATCCCTAAGGATCGGTCCAACAGCTCCATCAGAAACTATAAGCTCCAAACGATGAATCAGGGCAATGAATGTGTGACTGTAACCTGTGTATACAAGTACTACAGCTAATGTGATGTAGACGTAGATCATATCTAGAATCATATTTAGAGTTCAGTGGTCGTAGGCATCAGTTTTCGGGAGTTGAGATCGTCCCCTTCCACCTACTACCTGTGGTCGGGGTGGACCACCTGAAGGTGATGGCGGAAGAACTGTGAATCGCCTCTCCCACCTTCTGCACGACCTGCTCCTCTACCACATCCTCCAACTTCCAGTGGACCTCCCCGCTGGAATCACTGCCTCTGCCTTAGCAGTCCCTCAACCGTCTACTGATTTTCAGTGCTACTGGTCGGGCAACTGTGAGCCATGTGACCCTTCCTGCCACGCGTGAAGCATAGTCTGTTCTTTTGTAGGTCTGCTCTACCTCGTGATCCTTGCACCTCCAACCCTATATTTCAGTGTCGTCCACCAGATGGTCTAGTCCACATGGACCTTTGAGTCATATTCCTACTAAAATCTATAGATGTCCCTACTACATGTCACCAAGTGTTGTGTCTTTCTATCGCTGTCTGCTCTACAAGGATGATCTCCACCAATAGTTCCCTCTCCAGCACTCCAACATGTGTCAGGAAGCTGAGAGATAACATAGAAGATTGTATCTCCCTTCAGAGTCATTTCTCAAATGTTTGGGCCCTGAATAAAGGGTCACACACCATGTCTGTAGAGTTGTGTGAGAGTTCCGTGAACCTCACTGAGTATTAGTCCACGGTCAGGCTACCCTGCAGTAAATGTAGCACCTCCTTTATACATACAGAGCATATAGTCACTAAAATGAAAAATTTGATAAATAGGCCATTTAAATATGCCCAGGTGAGTATTTCCTCATCGTGTATCTATATCACCATTCTACACCATCTTCTTGATGCGCCCTAGAAAAGGCTGGTAGCTAGGGTCACCATCTGCTCGGCTGGTGTCCCAACCAGGTAGAAAACTCTTGCCACTTCCTCCAGACAGTCATAATCTTCCTTCGGATCCATCTCGCCTTTGATCCTTGCAGGCATATGCTGTTGAAAATCATGCAGTGCCCTTAATATTCATGCACCATCTACTAGTGGGGTTGTTGGCAATGGCTGGACAATGGGTGGTGCTACTGGTACACCACCCGATGGTACTATCACCATAAGAGGGACCTGAACCAAAATATCATTACTTAGTGGCCCTTCATCGAAAAATATAATAGGAATCTAGGATGGCTGTCAATGAGGTGAAATCTAGAAAGGAAACAGCTATGGAACGGTGAATAAGTTACACCTAGTTAGATGACTCAAAAGAGATCAAAGTAATTTTTTTTTTCAGAACACAGGAAATCCATTTTTTCAAGAACCGAGTCAGAAATTAGAATTCAGGGTCCTAGTGTATAGATAGGTCAGATGTCTCACCCACCCTGGACTTCCCTAACTAAAAACCACACTCAAACCAATTAAATTTTTTCTTTATTTGGAAAGATCATAGTCCCATTTCTTCAGTATAATGGACTCTTAAAATACCACATTACCACGAACTGACCCCTGGGGCCCATTCCATGACAACCCAAAGCCCACCTTCCAGAGTCTAGGGGTTGGAGACTAGCACCAAATGTCATATACTTGAAAAAAACAACGAGGAATTACCCTTAAACATGCAAAAAAACAGTCCAAGATTACAACAAGCACAACCTACATAGTAAAAATGCAGTAGTAAAAAGTAGTATTGAACGTAAAAAAGGGAGGAGTACTATACATAAAGGGAACCTCAAATCAAGACCAAATGAAAAGTTGAAAAACAGCCAAAACAATATCTCCCAATTTCATCATACAAGGTTCCAACATGAAGAGTATGCACAACTCACTGTCGGTGGTCATTGCAGCACGCCATGTGAAAAGGTTAACCTCCCACCACCATATAGTCCTAGCTCCCAAACCTCAGTAAAATATGTCTGTCATCTCCAAAAGACACAACAAGGTGCGAGCGAGGTCCATGTAGGGGAGAGTATAACTATACTCAGAAGGGACCCTGAGACCCATGAATGTCAATAAGAATTCCATAATGTAAAAACAACAAAGAAAGACCTCAATCACAATGCACAGAGCAATAGTCCGATCACATGAGGAATAAAACATAGTGATTATGAACCATTATGATTGGTATTGATATTTATGAACTTATTCCATTTCGAAGATCCACATCTGATCCAAAAATAAGATTTTCAATTATTGATCCACTCTAGGATGTAAGTCAATGATCCATGATGGGCCACTATAATGATGTTCCTAACCATATCTTGATACTGCTGATCCATACAGGGTTGCCAGAATGGTTATCCACACGGGGTCACTGAAATGCTGATTCCCACAGGGTCGTTGGATTTCTGATCCACACAGGTTCATTCGTTTCAGATTCACATAGGGTCTTTAGTTGATGATCCTCGATGGGTCACTCTAAAACTTGTCCTCGAAGGGTAGCTATGACTCTTATACACATAGGGTCAATATGATGCTGATCCAAATAAGGTTTATACTTCCAATACAGCCAGTCATAGGGTTCCCACACCAAGAAGGCTCGAGTTCCGTAGAATATGCTATAGGAGATATCTGTTGTACTATGACTTCCACTAATATCCACAAAGGAGAACCCCAATGAACCTCCATTTCATACGGGTTCCAACGCGATAGACGACACATCAATTAGATGTCTGGTCTGTGAGTTTTGAGCATTTTAGTATTGAGGTCCTGATTGGATTTGGATTCAATCAAACCCCAATGTACTGCATCATTCCCTAAAATTCATGTGATGTATACCAAAATGACCTTCTTTCTCTACAGATCCTGGTGCCATAGACAATTCGTCAAACAGATGTCTGGATTTCATGTTATGACATTTTATGCAAAAATATGCCAGGATGGGTCTGAGTCCGGTCCGACCCGGTCGAACCGACCTGAATTGTGTCTGACCCAGCCAGGCCCGCACCATTCTTGGCCAGCCTGGCTCGGCCCAGTTAGCAGGGGCCGCGATGTGCTCGGCCTATTGGGCTGCGGTCTGGTCAGGCTCACTGTGAGGGAGCAGCCCGACCCGCAGGAGGGCATGGACCGACCCACAGGGGGCACGTCCCAACTAGTAGGGGGTGCGGTCCTACACATAGAAGGGCGAGCATAGCCTGCAAGAGGGCGTAGCCCAGCTTGTAGTGGGGATCAGCCCGTTGGAGGGCACGAGGCCTGCCCTTGTTGGCACGAGGGGAGGTGGTCCCCCTTGTTTTCTGAAAAGATGTGCCTTTTGGAATTGAAGCGGCTGCACCACATAACACTGCTATGTCTTTATGGGACCCAAAGGGATTGGTTTCATCCTACATTGATACTTCGAGCCATGTCCATCTCTAGAGGCGCTCGACGAAACGTGACAAAACACCGCTCCACCTCTGCGGTCGGTTGGGGTCGACCACCCTGCTCGATCGTCGCGGCTTAAAAGCTGCTCCCTCTTCCTCCTGCGGTGCACCACACAACCTATGATGCTGGCCTGTGCCAGCTGATCTTCTGACTATTGTGTCCTCCCCATGCAACGCACGATGGCAGGATGCCACCAATGAGGCTGGATAGTATGGGCCACCACCATCACCTATCGGCATCGGTCGCTGATGCCACACCTGCAGTCTTCCATGGTCCACCGGGTGAGCTCCTATGGTCTTCTTTTCTATATGATCTCATCTATGGGCTTCCCGAGTCATCTGATTTTCTTATTAACCCTCGGATCTGGGTTTTTTCCAACCCAAAAATTCACCCTTGAAAATTAAATGATTAACAAGAGGTTGAGGGAATGAGACTTATATTTTTATCTCACTTCCTCCGCGTTAGCATCTTGTAATTGGAGAAGATATATGATTCAAAAACTCAATAAATTTAAACAAGGAAAAACCCCTACCTTGAGAGTCATTGGTGACTATCCCACATTTATAGATGGGTCGATGTTCTTAGACCCTGAAACAAGCCTCCAACGATGTCGGTCCAATAGAATTATTCAGTTCTTACTTGATGGACACCTTCTTTGTCGAGGGGCTACTCCGAAATCCTCCTCCACTTTTCCAATGAAAACAAAAACTAAAAAGTGTGATAAGAAGGGGGATTTATATTTACAATACATAATTAAGAGAGGTTCATTAATTGGTGAAATTAATGAACCTCCTTGATTGTATGTAGGATGGTTAAACATTTTTGTTTAACTGGGAATTTAATGTCTTACATTAAATGGCCGACCAACCCATGTGTTCCCCACCATAAAAAACACAAATGAGGTGGAGTATATTTAAAATAAAATAGAGTTATATTATTAATCCTCCTACAAATTTTCCAAATACAAAATTTTCTCTCAAACAATTGTGGTCGAGGGTAAGACTCCCTTAAGCGAATCCCGGTGCTACGAGTTCAACAGTGCCCTCATATTTCAATTTGGAGCAGTAGTTAAATTTTTTAGGATTTATCGCTCACACATTTACTGAACGTACCAAAAAAAGTTATTACAAATTAATTCTGGGCACACCTGGCCTCAGAATTGCATGCCATAAAATTTTGAAGACTCCTAATTGTCCCGCATTATATAAAAAAAATATAATATCAGGATCATTACAAATTGTTAAAATATTTTTTTAAAAACCATTATCATATAATTATAGAAGGTATAGTTTCTAAATATTTCATAGAATATTGGGGTATAAATGTGGTAATAAAATATTATGAAATAACTTATATTTTTTATTATATCACTCTGTGTGAAATACCTAAAACAATACAATTGATATAGAGAAATTTAGTATATCATATTACTACATATTGTAACTAGAGATAACCCATATCATTGAATTATTTTAATCATTATAGTATATATATAAATTTTAAACCATCCACCGTAACTAAATACCCAAATTCATTACGAAATTTGAATATATGTTTCATCACATGCTATAACGTATGAAAGTATAATAAAAATTCTTTAGTATATTCTTTGAAATTATTTTCAATAAGTAATTAATTATATCTCAATGATTTGTATAATAAAATTTTAACAAAAATAATCCTTCATCGGGAAACTATTTTTTTGTGACCCCATTTACCTATAAATCATTGATATAAATAATAATATAAATTCCATAATGTAATGAAATAATAAACCTCCATGAAATATTTTATTACCTCTAAATATATAGATGATTCTATTTTTATTTTCATAACACATATTTTTATTTAAAGACATATCACACAAATATGCATCCTGCATCATGATTAATGATATATTCCCTTTATTATAGTCACTAGTCCCAACCCAAGACATGAATTGTTTCTATATCATGTGGTCTAACTCCTAAATTATTTATTATATGAGAAAAATGGTAAATAAAATTGGTGAATATATATTTTATCACTCGCCAATGAATATTCTCAAAATATATTTCCCTCACATATACAGATTAGTAAACCTCTTATCAAGCATCTAGTTATTTTCAAAAACATTCTCAGTATTACCCAGTAAAGGGACCGTATTCCTTACCATTCAAATTAAAGGAAAATTTAAATCATGATTATTAAAAATATAATACATTATTTGAAACATATCCAATTATAAATGAATTAAATTTCCTCCATGATTGAATAAGAATGATATAAATGTATAAAAATTTACATTTAAGGTTCCATATTTACATCAGGTGGTGAGGATTACCATGAAATATAAACCCTAAACATATCACTGATGAAATGTATTACTCAATATTTATTTTAAATAGTTGAGTGAATCCAAAATAGTAGAACCTATGTGTCCCATCATTGGAATTTTTATCTCCGTATGAGAGTAAGCACTTTTTAATCATAACAATCCACAATAACATATCATTAATAATAAAACTTGTTATTTTACTGTGGTTTTATGGGCTCTTTAAAACTGGTTATTGATACATCGTTATTCTTTTAAATGTAATAAATATATTTTTAGTTTTTTGTATTATCACTATCTTTTGAAATATTGATAACAATATTTTTCATTTAAATAGTTTTTTTTTCAATTTTTTTCAATTTTTATTTAAAACCAATTTGAAAATTTATTTTTCATCTAAATAATTTAAATAAAAAATATGAGAAATCAGTTTCTACCACTGTTTTTATAAAACTGAAGTCAAAAATAGTTTTAAAATATTATTGTAGAATATGGAACACCCGACACCTTTTTTGGAGAATTAAAATATTTGTAATTGTTTCCTATGATCAATAAATACTTTTCATGTATGACATTTTATAAATTAATTATATGAAAATATATAACTATAACATATACTAAATATTAATAAACATTCTACAAAAAAATCATAATATTATAAAATAAATCATGACATGTATTATACAAATATTTTAGCATATTTTCTAAAACAAAACATCATCAAAATATATTCATCTTTATAGAAAAGTTTCCTATAGTTTCTCCTGATGATTCCACCCCGACCATCTACTAAATATATATCAATTATTAATTAGAAATAAATAAATTAATAATGTAGGTATAATGGAAAAATTGGAATGAAGACACATGTAATCAGTTGACATAAATATTGTGGGAGAAATTTATCTTTTGGGATTGTAATGGAAAACTAGGGTATAATGTAATATATTTTTAATATTAAATAAAATAAATTGAAGAAAAAACCCAAAAAATTATTTTTTTATGGGATGAATATATAGGTGGGGAGGTTTATAATGACCCGAGATTCTCATCTGAATATATAAAAAACAAATTAGAAGCAAAATAATTAAATTACTTAAAAACAAGCATGAGAATCATAATTGTATAGTGAAATTGGAAACTATGAATCATAACCAACTAATTCATATGTGAACTACATCATTTCACACAACATTAGTCATAATTTCCCCCTTTTTTATACTTATCACATGTAATACAAATTTCTATTTCCAAAATAAAAGAAACATAATAAATGATGAACTGAAATTCTCAATAAGCGTAAATAGAGAAATACATTAACATAACATGAGAATAAGTTTAATATAACATTAAAATAAAATATGAAAACAATACCATGAATATCATAAATTAAAATCAAGAGTTATGGTATAAATGATGAAAATTCCTAATAAATAAATCATAATGAGATTGAAGAACATTAGACATGGGAGAACAACATTAACATAAGAGATGGAATTCTAGAAGACTCAAAATTATAGAATATCATTTCCATAGTATATAAGTAACATTTACCTAGCTATGATAATGGAATGGTTTTACTCCCAAACAAGTCATAGAAGTGATGGTTCACTCCCATGACTATCATAATGGATAATGTTTATTACTGAGTTGGGTTCACTCTACATTCTTTTCCAATTAGTATCAAGATATTTTAATATTTAATCAATTCAATAGAGGGATATATACGTACAACCCATCACAAAATAAAAATCATAAAAATTTAATTGATAATATTAGAAAACATTCACCATATCATAACCCATGAAAGGAAATGGTTTTCATAAGTAATATATAATATCATAACCCAAAGAAATTAAATGTGCATCATGTATATTTCAACATAGCATAAACCTTGTAAAAGAAATAGTTTCATAAACATATCTTAATAGTAATCATAAACAATCTATTGAAATAATTACAATGGTAAAATCGGTTCATATAGCTAGTATGACATATACAAAACAGACTTTTTTATCATACTGAAATATGAATTTCATAAAAACCCATAAAAATAATCTTTACAAAAATATCCTTTCCATTTTGAAAACAATTCATTAAAATTTAAAAATGTCTCACATATTTTTGAAATAATTATCATTGAATACAATCGGGGAAACATGTAATGAAATCATTACAAAATTTACTGGTCATGAAGATAGAAATTGCTTTCATGTCATATATATTAAGATAATGATTCTTATCACATTTTTTGTAATATTAAAAAACATGTCATTCATAAAATAAAAAGTATATTTCTATTAGTATTTTTTTTATAATTTCAATGATTGTTATAAATGAACTCAAATATATAAGGACATTTTTAAAATCATCTTTAAATTTTATTTAAACATGTATTTGGAAGGAAATTCATTTCCATCGAAAGTGTGAAATAAAATAAATATTTCTTTAATAAACTTTTTATCCCTCGAGTATACAAAATGAGTAAAATGGATGGAAATGGTGAATTCATAATAATACCAATTTTGAATAAAATATAAGAGTTTCTTGAGGGGTAAATCATATTTTTTCATCATGGAAAATATAATCTTAAAAAATCTAGATAAATTGTTATATTGTAATATAATATTTATCTATTTGTTATCTTCTAAATCTTGACATCCATTATAAATATTCACACAATAATTATAATAAATATATGTTCATTATAAATTTGATAATGAACCATACTCACATATATATATATATATCATATTATTTATTATTTACATATTAATTTTTCGTAGGACCACGAAACGTCATTTTTTCACTACAGTTTTAATAAAAATAAAATATTCATAAAAACTCACATTTTGGTAATAAATTAATTAAAATTTATAATTGGTAATATTTTGGGAAAACATATAGAGAAGGAGAATAAGTTTTATTAGGATTAAAATGATTTTATTTTATTATATTGATGAAAAAAGGTTACAAATATTGTTTTGATTAATTTGAGGAAAGAAGAAGGAAATGGTGTAAAGCTATTAATTGGTCTGATTGAAGATTATAAATAAATTGATGGATATTTATCTTAGGATTTAAAAAATATATGTTTATTTATACATGATTGGTGTATATTATAGATTAGGGTGATCTAATTGTCATCTTATCCCCTCCCTAAAGGGGTAATTCCATTTTCCTTAGTCCCATTAATTTAGGGTTTCTCAGAACTATGTTTGTATCGATACAATATTTATAAGTGATTCCCATAAAATTTTCAACGGTCATTCCTCTTTTAGGGTTTTTAGTTGACATATTTTAATGTTTCATTCAGATTAAAATACCAATGGTTTTGATAAAATTAAAATAAATGGATCGAAAACTGATTAATTAAATCATGGAAATCCAAAAACAAGTATAAATGAAAGTAAATCAATCCAGCATCACCAACCCCCTTGTATAACATTACCCTAGTACATGGGAGGTGGATCCCATTAATATAGTGATGACAGAACAAAATATATGGAATGAAAAATAATTCAAAAGGAAACAAATATGAAACTATAGAGGACCATACAGAGCACATATTCTCATTCAAATCTTTGGTCTCTACAATCTCCTCCTTTGAAGTATGATGAACCACAATTAATAGTTCCCAGATGGGATGATTCATCATTTAATTTCATTATTGATTTTTAGAAATTTTATTATTGGTTTGTATCAGGTGATAAATTAAGACAAAAATTGAATATATGTAAAATAAATATTTTGTTTATCATGTCTGGGCTTTTACATGTCATGAAGTGATTACACCATGGGTAAATCATGAACCACATGTAAAAAAATCATGACACACAATATTTTTGTGCATCATGACTTTTGTCACACCATTTAATGATTATGAGAAGTGTAATGTTATTTTGATACTATAGTAGACTCGTTTACCTTGTTTCATCAGTTTTGTTCCATATAAGATCCCAATGATCATCATCAAGAATTTGGTGAGATACAATGACCGAAACAATTTGGTGTGAAATGTATTATTGTTCCTTTTTCAATTATATGATCTATATATGAATTAAAAAAAGGGTTAAACTATTAAAACTTTTCAAGAATAATAATTTAAATGCATTAATTTATATTTTAGATCGTATAAAATACATTCATAAAATACACATATATATTTTTATTACCGATTTATCATTAATTACATTTTCAAATCACATTTCATTTAATTATTCATGCATTTTTCATTTATGTTTTTTATTTCAATTTTTTAATTCTAATAATTTTAAATTAGGTGAATCATCACCAAAATAAATTTATTATATAATTATCATATATTTTTTAATTTTTTTTGAGTAATCCAAAAATGACAGATATACAAAATTAGTTACACCATTCCTTTATATGGTAAGTCATATATTCACAAGTACATTGTTTACATTTTCAAATTAGATTATAAAAATAGAGGTAAATAGTATATAAAACTTATATATTCATTATTATTTCATATATATTACAAATATTAATTTAATCTATTCTTTATTACCCTCCAGGAAATGTATTAAGAAATAATTAATCACGTACCTTCATGAGGTGGTAGTCTTTTGCACATTGGAATGATGTTATAATTTATTCAATGTTTTGTATGGTATGAAATTATATTATATATTTCATTTAAAGAAATAATAATATTTCATGACTATCATATATAATAATAAAATTAACGCTTATTATCTTCCTTGTTATGCATAAGTGAAAGATGAATCACATCTCTTTCTCAGGTGGTAGTATTCTAGACACATGAATGACATTATCATATTCCATACATAATGAAATGAAATAATGTATATCTGATATAACAATACAATAATTATTATTAAATTATAAATAACATATATAAAAATTATATCAATCATTATATCAATCCATAATAAGAGTTTATGGGAAACGATTACATCATTTCGTGAGGTGATAGTCCACTATACACACGATCAACATTTTCATTTTTCATTTGAGGGAAAAGGAGATGTTTCTATGTCATAAAATTAACATAAAAACATCTCATTATATTTATTATATTTATTAAATTATAAAATTATGTTTTTCTAATATTTTAATGAGGATTAAGGATAAATAAAATATAATTCTCGTTTAATGACATTACAACTTCTTCAAAAAAACATTATTATGTTTTCATAAAAATACTTTCACGGATAATTTTCTTATCAAATAAAGGTTCATAGGATGGGTGTAAGGATGTTAGGATGTGATTTGTGTGGGTCTTAGTAAACCACTTTTTTTATGTGTTATATAGAGAGGATTCAAGAATCCGTTTAAAATAGTGGGATATGATACACATTTACTTTTTGAAATGAATTACATGTAACAATTTTTTTCAAAAAAAATGATAAAAATGAGTTTTCATAGTATAATTATGGTTATTATGATGAAATAAATATATATAATAATTTTTTATATGTATTTATTTAATTTTATCCCTTATCCTTTTTATTTAACCCCCTGTAAACCTGTTTGATCATTAATCATTGAAATTAATATTTAATATTTCACTATTCATTATAGAAAAAAATTAAAAACATATACGAGATAATATTAATTTATACTTATTGATAATATTTAATACATTCTTCCAAAATAATTTTACAGAAGTGGTAGAATTTAACTAAAAATTAAAGACACATGCATGGCACAAATTTGATTTTCCAAAGAAATGAGTTTCAAAATTTTAAAATGTTTTTATATCAATATTCAATATTAAATTGATATAATATGCAAATACTAGTTTAACTGTAATAAAAATAAAAAATTTTAAAATATAAGAGTATTAAAAATAAAAATATATGTAAATAAATTTATTAAATGACAATAGTGTTTTCAATAAAACTATAAATTTTCACTATCCATTGGAAAATTAATCTCTTCCAAAAAAACCATAAATTCTCCCAAATATAATTTTGAATTATTGACTCCAAAAACTAATTTCATTCAATGAAATAATTTCCTAAAAGTTTCAAAATTTTCTATTATTATTTGTTCAATAAAATAAATAAAATAATTTTTTGAGAAAATAAGTTTTTTGATAATGATTAATACTTTACCTAAAATTTAATAATTGGTTATCATGATGTTTGATTTATATAAAACCATTATACATAATATTTAAAATGTGTTTATTTCGATTAAAATAGAAAAATTAAATTTCTATTTCATAATAGAAATGATAAATAGAAATAAAAATATTATATAAAGGTTTGTTATAATATATTGTTGCCTATATCCCAAGTTATCAATGAACATTCAATTTAATGGTAAAAAATATATATTCCATTAAATATATGGATGTTACATTATAACCCTTAAAATATATTCCACCATCAAAATATCAATATTTTTTTAAAAACATCCGTGGGTACATATGCCTCATTACATCCTCATGTTACCACTTAGATACCTCAAACTAGTGATTTTTTCAAAAATGTTTACATGATGACTAGACTTGTTTTAGAGAACATCCTCTATATCATCAAAAATATTCACCAATTCTTCTCTGTAAGAAATATAATTCTATAGCAGTATGACATATTATTTATATACATGATAAGGTCCTTGTATGAATTTCCTAATGAGAGTTACATGGAACACATCATGGACATGTGAGAGGGTTGTTGAAGGTTCCAACCGATAGGATAATGTCTCGATATGATAATGAATTTCAAGGGATAATTATAATTGGGCGTATTTTTTCCATCCTTCTCAATATCATAAACTTAATTGATTCATCACTAAATATTACAATCCCATCTCTAGTATAGGGTAATGTATGAATATATACACATACTATTATTCACTTCATTTCATTGAAATTTCCTTTACATTTATCAATATGTTGGAATTTTTCTCCCATTCATGATAACCTATTGAGTGGATTAAAATATATTAAAAAATTCACAATTGTTTTATGTTTTATAAATAAAAATAAAACAATGTCAAATTTAAATAACCATAGTTTTTCCCTACCAAAATTCAATTGTCGTTGTATTGGATTGGTCAACCCATATACCCTTGGATGATATTTTTTGACTCAAAAAATGATTCCTTTTAAAAGAAAAAAATCACAGTTTGTAAAAAGTTTATACAAATTCTCCTTTACCATGTTCTTAGGTACAATTATTACGTAATATTATTTAACTAATTACAAAATGAATAAATAATAATAGAATCTATAATTACTACCCTTAACTGAACAAGGTAATAAAAAACACTATGTTCAATACATCCATGATGACAAATGGGAAAATAACAAGACTACATTAAATCACTATATACTCATAGTGAGCACACCTATTATGGAATAATGTCTTTATTATATCATACATCATGACCCTCAATTTATTATATCCAAAATGATGGTCAATCTTAGAAATGTATTGAGATCTATACAATAATTAAAATGAGTCATGAATATGGGTAAGAAGATACATGCTCCTGAATGTGACCTCGTTAAACACATGATAAAAAATAAAAAGTCACAAAATGCCATTATTATTTTTTGAAAAAGGCCATAGATCCTCCCAAAGGTGACAGACTATACGAAATGAATCCCATATTATGGTTCGCCTACAATTTCTTTTTCAGTTCCTATAAACCAATCAAATCTATTATATATAGAGTATACTCAATATGTCTAAGTTATATTGAAAACTCAATGTAATTATTGTATAAAGGACTTGGAAACTATTCATGAAATACATCACAATGATTATAAACAATAATCATATCATTAGTGATGAGCTTTACCCCAACCTTCTAAGATAAAATCCAATTTTTTTTATATGAATAAAAACCTATAAGATCAATGTGAATTCCATAGGATATAAATTTTTTTGATAACATTAATAGAAAATTATAGGCTGGTTTGGAGTTTTGAATAAGTATTAACTTCTTGTAAAATTCATGTGGGATTTTTATATAGAAATCAAATCCATGAAATCTAACATCAAATTCCACCATGAGAATAATGAAATTATTTTTTAGAGTCACAATCCCAAAAACACAATTCAAAGAGGTATAATACAAATTATATGTGATTTTCATAATATTTGGGGTATCAATGAAAATTCATAGTATAATTCTATCGAATCAATCATGATATACATAAAAAATTCCTCTTATATAAATAAATTTTTTAATCTAAATAATAATAAGATATTAAAATCATCATAGTTTATGGTCAGTTAACCTTTCACAATTAAATTATATCACCCCTCCCATAAAATGGTAATACCATGAGATTTCTCATTGTCTCTTGTATTTAGTGGTTTTTGAATTCAATCTTCAACATTAACAAACAAAATTTATACCTAGTTATTATAGATCCCAAACATCAACCATTTGAAACAATTATTTTTGGGTGGAAAACTCTAGGTAGAATTCCTTCCATATTTGTAATTAGTTAACTTATTCACATCACAAGGTAATTATATTCTCTGTATGAATTTCGATCAAAACATAAAAGTGATACGAGTCCCATTAAGACAATTTCCTCCATGTTTCCTAAAACAGAATGATCATAAACAAAAATGTACCTTGTTCTCTCTATGGTTCCTAGTGTTTCCTTTTAACTCCATTATTATTCACTTATCAAAAACCATGAGAACGATAGGTAAATTCAATATCCATTTCCAAATTGAGTGCAAAATATTGATTTCTTCATAGCTACAAATGTCATTAATGGAAAACACCTTTTATAGAGTTAGTTTTAATCCATTGAATAATTGATCCACCATACATTCTAGTTGGTTGATAATTCTAGATGCATACCCCAAAAGTACCGTATCCTTTTCTTTATAGATAGAAATAGTTCAATAATCTCTTTTCGTTATGTAATGTAATTCTTTTTCCATTTTCATTTGATAAATGTGAGTAATGTACATTTTAGAAGTAATCTCTCAATCTCATCCCATTCCACGGAGTCATTTTCATCTTGTATCCCCATATTCATTATTAGATTCTACCATTTATCTTATTTCCCTTACAAATGAAAAACATAATGTATTAATTTATCAAGATCTAAGCACTTTTGAATAGAAATGTTATTTTTAGTGGTATTAATCCATTGGTCTATAAATAGTTCATCAATAGATCCATGAAAAGATGGTGAATGTTGCCTCATGATGGAATCAACATAATATTACCCCCTCTAAAACATTCTTTTTTCAAGAGAATAATCACTGAATTTTTCATTATATTCATCATTAATAGGGTTCAATCAGGATTTATCCATCGAATAAAACCCAAAATAATAATATGATAAATAATAATCATATTTAGAAACCCCAATATCATAAATGATCTTTTATAGGATCCTGAAAAGGGAAGCCATCATTAAATCCCTGAAAAGTTTGCTTTATACTAGAAAATGCTTCGTCATTATGTATTCAAATCATTAATTACAGTTCAAAAATAAATTTTTACCAATACGAACTGTTAATCAGGGTGTATAGTAAGGCCCATTTTCGGGTACCATGTAATGCTCGACATAGTCATTACTCAATTTTTTAGAATTTCATACCCCAAATTAAATCCATACAAAAACCATATCCACTTATAGAATCAAAAAATGAGATTTAGATATAAATAAATCCCATAATATCTTTCCTTCAAAAAAAATTAATATGTTACCCAATACGATGGCTTCTTATATGTTTTATCACTAACGATTCTTCATCATATTTTACAATGGGTATCTAAAACTATCCCAAGATACAAACTATAAATACTCATTATTTTCATAAATATATATTACATCATTATAGATTAACATTAATTACATTAAAAAAACACAAATCTAATGATCCTAATGTTATAGCTCCTTTGGAAATAAGGAAACATATAAAACTGATTCATATGTTTACTACAAAATTTCCAATGAGGATCTAAAATATTATGACTCTTCTTGTAAATTTCACATGTAATACCTATCATCATAACTTGAGGGAATGAGACATGACAAATAGTGATATTGGATGCACAATATGTGAAAAATGGAAATAGTTAAACAAAATGTGAGCATAAGGGTGCGGTAACTTTATTATAACATTTAAAAACCATAAATTGTACATAAAGGAAAAAAATATTGATCTATGCCAAAAATATTGATAGTTTATAACATATGAATAATATGTTAATCATTGGTCATGACCCATGATATAATAACACAAACATTGGACATTGAATTTTTGAATGTGTATTAGAATAAGAAACCATTTTGATAGTATTCATGGATAACTTACACACTATATTAGAGGAACAAATTTACACTTTAAACTATCAAAGTAGTCATGTTTTACTCCCAATGAAACCATAGTATGAAAATCCTTATACACTACTGGGTTGACACCTCATTTGAGTCTTGTATATCTCATTATATTTCAATCATTACCTATTGCGTTGAAATGAGATACTGGTACCAGAAATCACATAGTAATAATCATACCAATAATCCTAAAATTTTATAGAACATTAATCTTATCATAACCAATGAGAAGAAATTAGTTTCATAAACAACACATCACAACATACCCCATGGATAATAAATGGGTATCATATACATTTTATCATTTCAAAACACATGTAAAATGATTCTGTACCATAAAAAATTTTCCATAATTATCATAAAAATATCCTTAGAAATAATATTGATGGTACAACAAGATCATAACACTAGTATATCATAAACCACACTAATTTTTGTGTAATTTTTGAATTGAATTTTCACAAAAAAAACTCTTATATCATTCTCATAGAAAATATCCATTCTATTTTTAAAAAACCATTAAAATATAAAATACATCCCAAATATTATATAATAAATATAACTAAAATAATATTGCAATAATATAATTAATTCATTAAAATATATATTCTTCATTATTGAATAAAATTTTATTTAGTTCATACACTTTAAAACTAAAATTTCTATTATGTTTTTGGTAAAATTCAAAACCACATCGTTCAGAAAACTACAAGAAGATTTAATTTAATCAATTTTTATAAAATTATGAAATGTTTACTAAAAATTTGAAAGAGTAATAGGATTATTTTAAAGAAAAAATTAAAATATTTCTTTTAGATATGGGTATTGATGAAATATGAGTTTCGATCAAAGAGATAAATAAAATCAAATTTCCATAAAAACAAATTTATGATCCCTAAATTACTAAAAAAGAGAAAAATGAATGAAATTTTTTTTCCAATGAAATAACTATATTAGAGGAAAATAAATTATTATATATATATATATCATAAGTGTTCATCAATGGAAACTTAATCATAAACAATCCAAGTAAATGATGAGATTGAAACATAAAATATATACCACATTTGTATATTACAAATCATAATCACAATTAAAGATAAACATAACATGAAACATTAAATATAATGAAAATATGGATATTTATCAAATAACCTTTCAAGGGGTATTAAATAAACCTCTTAAAATAATATATGTGCATAATATATCTTATCTCCCAAAGAAGAAACTTTCAAAAAAAAATTACTTCCTTATTTATCTTCTTCCTTCATACATGACAAAACCCCATTTATAATTAATATAAGTTTATTAAAACTACTATATATAACCATAATCATATTTATAATACCATATATTATTTAATTGTGAATTTTTATATTTTTATCAATCTTTCATTGAAAATGTCATGAATTCGGTAATAACTTGTTCATTTTTTGTATCTATTTATTTTTGGTATTTTTCATTTATTTTTCATTGATAATTGATCTATAATATCCATAACATAATGAAAGATATAAATATAAAATATTTTCATTATATATCTATTTATTTTAATCTATTAATAAAATATAAAGAAAATGAGTTACACCATTCACGAAGACAATTATCTGTATGTATAAATAATCATTAATTCTATTTTCATAGTGGATCGAAATAAATAATGGTAAATAAAATATCACTACTAGTGATTAATTATAATTTCATATATATCACTTATAATCATTAAAAATATCCTTTATTTATTTCCATGTAAATGGTTAGTGAATAAAATTAATTACTCAACTTCATAAGTTCGTAGTCTAATATTGACTGAAATGAAGATATAATTTTTTTAATGGATGAAAATGTATGAAATTAATATATTAATTTTTTTACATAATTATTAATATTTCATAAATATCATATATCTGCATAAAATTTATCGTTATTAACTATTATGAAATGCACATTTCAAAAATGAATCATATCGCTTCACAGGGCTGTACTCCACCGTACACACAAATTATGTTTTCGTATTACCTAGGGAATGGAAAGTATTAATTCACATGTGATATAATAATTACCTTATTATAATTATAATAGAATATATAATATAGAATATTTATATAAATATGTAAATATATCCTTAAAAATAGGTGATGGAAAATGAATTACATCTGTTATTAAGAAGTTAGACAGTCATAAATATGATCAATGGTTCCATTTACCATTACATGGAGGAGTAGATGGATGTAGTTTTTGAACACAACATAAAAACATATTAGTGTATATAATATAATTTTATTATTCTTCAATAAGCAATTAATTAAATTTGAAGGAGTTGGAAGAATAAAATATTAAAACACTTGTTTAATGATGTTACCTCTTCTTAATAAGAAATATTTAGCATTGAAAAAACGTTTTCTAGAATAGTTTTTTTATGAAAAAGGATTATAGGATTACTGTATTCAATAAAAAATTTATTTATTAAGGTCTTGGATGAACCAATGTGTTTAGGATGTCAGATGATGCTAGAAGAAGGGGTGTCCTTTTATATGTGTGGTACAAGACGTACATGGTATTTTTGAAATGAATAATTTTTATCCTCATTTTTTATAAACCACAAGAATATAAAATAGTTTATTCATGAATCTTATATGTTATAAGGTCAAATAATCCAATAAAATTGGTTTTTGGACACGTTTCTAGGTCATTATACCCCTTATAAATTTTTTATCCCCTGATAAACCTAATTTGACCTTAACTATAGTATTTAATATTTAATATTTCTATATTGACAAATGATATAAAAAATTACTTTGACATTATTATATAATATTAGTTATACTAATTCAAAATATTAAATCCCTTTTTTCAAATTCAATTTACGTAAGTGAGGTATTATAATATTAATTTAATCCCATAAGCACGATGAAAATTTTATTTTCCATAGAAAGTTATCAAAATATTAAAATGATTTTATATCAAAGTTTAATATTAAATTTATTAATTATATTGAATTAATTATAATATAATTTAAATTATACTACTTTAATAACATTTAAAAAACATATATTTATAAATAGTGTAAATTAAAATGCACTTTTAATTAAAAAAATATTTTTCAGTATTCATAAAAAATTTAAGCATTTGAAAAATATTACAAAAAATAATCCTTATATATAATCTGACATTTTTATTCCAACAAATAAGTGAATTGTTTCAAAAAAATATCTATTCAAAAATTTATTCAATTATTTGGTTACAAAAAGAAATGAATTGAAATTTTGAGAAAAATACAATTTTAAAAACATTTAATGTTGTTAACAAAAATTAATTACTTTATTATCAACACTTTATATTTATATGAGTCAAATATAAATAATATTTTTAAAAAATTTATTCTTATTCACCCAACAATGTTTAATAGACTGGTCAAAACAGCCATGTTAAATATTATTTTAAATAGTATATTAGTGTTTGCTAGAACTTGATGTTTCATGTAGCAAAAACTATCAGAATAAAAAATTATTCCAAAATTTTGTTCAAAAAATATCAGGGCATTTCAATGATATATTTTCTTTTTGAGATGAAAAAAATTTCCATGTTAGGGTTTTATTTATAACCTTTTTAATTTAGATACACAATGATAAAATAAATTTCAATAATATTTTTTAATTCAGTTATTAAAATAAAAAATGTTAATAATACAACAGTTTTATGTCTTTATCATAGTTCATTTGAAAAAATAACGTTAAAAATAATTTGGAAAATGTTTTTAATGACGTTCATTTAGATAATAAACATTTAAAATGCCCATTAATAAATTTAAGATAGGTTATATGATAATAGTTGAAAAAGAATAAAAATTATAATTACTTTTATAATTTTAATATTCATCATTAATGGTTTTAGATTATATATAACATTGATATTTATCCTTATATAAGTATTTATCATAACTCTCCCATGTTAAAATATATTCCATGTGAACAAACAAAATAGATGATATTTTCTGCTTGTATCATGACACATTTATATTCTATTAATCTACTAATTATAATTGTAATATAACCATGAATAACCATTATTATTAACAAATTCATATGTGTAGGTCCCTTATTAATATTTTTTCTACTCATTATTGTCCTTTTTGAAATTAAACATCTCATATTCACCTAATACATCAATATGTAATATATTAATAAATCTTTCTATAACAATACAAATCTCTATTTCACATTAATATATTATTTATTATATAAGAATACACTTAATAAAACATGTATGATCAGGAATTTTAGTTTATTTTTGAATTAGGTATATTACATAACAATATAAAATATGTAATACAACATATTTATTGAAAACTTCATTATCATTTGAAAAAATAATTATCTGAACATAATGCTACACCAGATAACATGTGGATAAACATAAATAATTGGGGATATATAATTCCAATTAAGGGAACAAAAATGGACAAAAATGGAGAGGATAAAACATGTTAAAAAATAGGTATATAAATGATTCATAAAACGAGGTCGAATCATAAATATGAATAATGATGCATGATAGAGCTTGATAATCATAACATGGGAAATCTAGAAACAACATAAAACATTCAATCATAAACACATTGAAAAGGTATACCCACCAAGACATAATGATTGAAAAATTCCACAATGTAATTAGGTACACTCAATGTCCCAACATGATTTATCATTATACTAGACAATACCTAATTCGTTGGGGTGCTATCTTGGTGCACCCGTCATATTCTTTTCATACACGGGTTTAAATATGCCACCTAGATCATAGAACATTGATTCATCTATCATCTTAATTTAGTCCTTGATCGTGGAGTGTGGAAAAAACATATGTATGTCCACAAATAAATCATTATACCTTTGATAGGAAATGGGTACGGTATTTACTACACAATTATATTGGTATGGAAACTATTGGTGACATTTCAGCAACATAACGACGTCACAAACAACTTCATAAAATGGTTTGATTAGAGATAATGGGGTATATACTCATTTGGAAATAAATTTTTATTTAACAGGGATAAGGAAATAATTATCCATGCATGAGTAACTGTAAATATAAGGCTTATGATATTGAATAAACATTAATAAAGAATAGATAGGGAGGAACCCTTTCTTAATTTCAGCATGGGTATGAGGGTATATAAGGGTTCATTGGGGGGATAAATGAGGGTCAAAGGGGTTGTAATATTTTAAATATAAAATTTTAATCCCAATGTATATGTAATAACATATCCAAAAATATGAAAATTGATATAAAAAATGTATTATAAAAGGTGTTATTGATAAAATATCAAAGTGTAGGGTCCCTTAATTGTTAGTCTAGATCCAAATGCATGGAAGGGGCTTCATGAGTGCTTGGGGTACCATAGGATGACCCTATGGAGGAATATGAATATTATGGTCGTGATATGAATATTTTTAGTGGAGAGAAATTAAATGTTGTGTGGGTTTATATAGGAAAATAGGTGGATTTCATTATTTTGTATGTTTTCACTCTACAAAATAAATTATCTAAAACCACCTTCCATACCATGGTTTATACCAAATGGTACTAGTTCAAATTATTTTATAAATACATGGCCTATAATATCAAAATAATCCACGTTCTTATGTGTAAGTGATTCACACTCTTCAAGAAATAATTTTAAAACCATAAAATATATTATAGGTTTTGGAGGATTCATAATGGATTTAAAAAATTAATAAAATAATCAAAAAATCACATTATTCTACATGGAAAAAATTTATCTGGCCTTGGATAAATTTTTTATTAATTATTAAATCACATTTTTATCATTATGATTTCATAAAACACAATGTATAGTTATACAATATTTATTTTTTTCTTAAAAATTTGACTGTCTCAAAAAATTATAACAAATTAAAGGTTAGATAATTTCATTGATCTATTTCCAAAAATATTATTCATTTCATGTAAATAATTTTATAAATATGTGAATTTTTACATTTAAAATAAAATCTACATTTGAAATAAATGATGTGTTTTTTGACAATAAAAGTTTTCCAACTCTTATAAAAGTTACATTTGATTATATGATAATTTATATTTGATAAAAATTATTTAATAATAATATTTTATAAAAATATTACTTATTTAAAAAATAAGATAGTTTCATAAATTGATTTATTGAATTTTAATATTATCAAAAAATAAAAGATGTGATTTAATGTAGGAAAATAAAAAACATTTAAGAATTAATAGAAGTAGTATTATAATATATTCAATATTCTGTAAAAAATAATATGCATATTAATATTTATATTTTCTCAATAAATTTTCATCTAATACAATATCATACACATTATGAGCGAGGTGCTCAATGGTGAGAATTTCATGGGGGTTTAATGAACATGGTTTGGGTCATGATCTTGATGAGCTTGAACTTCCCCAATAAATAGATTTGCTTATGATTATGTTTTTAAATCTCATTTTGGGAGTGGTCAGGAAAATGCCTAAAGATGTTATCTCCCTTGGACGATCTAATAAATATTATTCATTGGGTATCATCCTACTAGTTGAGGCAATCAATTCATTTTTTGTGTCTATTGTATTGATAAATACCTATATTTATAGTATGAATTTTAACAATAATCAAAGGCTATATAATCAATGGATATGACCGTAATAGTAAAAATAATTCTGAGAAAATATAATTAAACCAAATATGTGCATGTGTTTTCTATAAACATATATACCTCATAATATTTTTAATTAAATAAAATGGGTTTTTTCTTATAATAGTTTCTGTAATTACAATCTTCCCCAATTAAAAAATTCCACCATTGAAATTTTCTTTTCCAACACTAAAACATATTATGTAAACGTTGCTTCATCACATCCACCATGTTCCCACATTTCTTCTTCAATCACGGGTTTTCTTCATAACACATTGATAGAGTGAATTTTCATACTTCATTGTACTTTTTCTCTAAAATAAAGGATTTTCACCCAATGCTCTTCCTAGGAAAGTTCATTCTCCACTGGTACAACCTCTGGATTGAATAACTGTGGTGGGTCAGGTATGTACATCCACAATAAAGATGTATGAAATACATCATGTATGGGAGATAAGTTTTGTGTGAGTGATAGTCAATAGTCAAAGGTTATGATGCGATCAGGGATCTCAAAAGGGGCAATGTAACTTGAACTAAGCATTCCCTTCTTCCTAAATATCATTACATTATTCCAGGTAGATATGGGGAGGAATACCATGTATCCAACTTAAAAATCTAGGTCTCACTAATGATATTTATCATAGGTGTTTTTTCATCTCTGAGTACCCTTGATGTGCTGTTGACTGGCCTTAACATTTTCCACCATTTCCTTGACCATTTCACGACCCAGTAGTTTGTGTTTCCCAACTTCATCCCAACATGAAGGTGTTCTAAAACTCTTTCCAGAATTGTATTCACAGGGAGCCATTTTTATTCTTGAGTGGAAACTATTTTTGTATGATAACTCGGCCAAAATAACATGTTGGTCCCATACTCTATATAACTCCACAAAACAAGATTACAATAGTATTCTAGTGTCTGAATAGACCGCTTACACTATCCATAAATTTTATTATGATATTCCATACTAATGATCTGCTATGGGTTCAGAGCATCATGGATACTTTTGATCAAAAATGAGGTGAATCTCATATCTCAATCAGATACAATCAATAGTGGTATTATATATTGGCTTACTGTTTCTCTAATTATTATCCATGCAAGTAGATTGAGGGATAAAGCCTCAAAATCATAATTAAGTGTGCTTGATTTTTAGTCTGATCCAAAAAAACTACGATAACATAATTTCCTTTGGTAGTATTTAGAAATTTATTGTCAATGGCCATGGTGATGTTTTCCCTAATCCACGATGGTATGGGTAATGACATCATCATCCATTTATACATATACCTTTCAAACATCATTTTCTTACATACAAGACACATTGATGTGTATTCAGTGATTTCCACCTTCATTTTGTCCCACCATTTGTTCTCTAGGAGATCTCGATGCATCTATCTATTTCATGGGTGAATGGAGGGAGTTGGACTCTATTCATCATCCAATAATTAATTCATCAACATCAGATTTGATGGAATTCATAGTTATGACCCAAATCCCACAATTTCTTATTAATTAACATTTAACACTGAGAAGTTCCCTTTTCGTATAATTTCCAAATCCTTTAGAATTCCAACATCATTTTTAGAGTCCTTTAACATTTCAGTAAGATATGGTTGGAAAATAATTTTTGAAAGGATTTATGATGTTCTGTATATTATGATTCCCATGTCCATACTCTTCAATTCTAAATAGTTTGGATCCCACTTAATTCTCACCACAGATAAAATTCTTGTATCATTTCTACTGAGAGCATCTACCACATTATTTTCATTTCCCATATGGTATTCAATTGAGAAGTTATAGTCCATATTCATCTCTAACCAACTTCATTGGTGAATATTCAATTCTTTCTAAGTGAATATATATTTGTGACATTTTTGATCTGTATATTTTTCACACCTCTCCCCAAAGAGACAATACCGCTATATTATCAATGTGAATAATACAATATCTAACACCAGATCATGTGTGGGAAATTTATGTTTATGAAATTTCATCTTCCTAGAAATATCGGCTATGACATTTTCAATTTTCATCAACACACATCCCACTCCTTTATTTTTAGAATCACTAAATATTACAAAAATATCTACACTTGTGGATAGTGTGAGAACTTGTGTAGTGTGAATCTGCCTTCTAATCTCATTGAATCATTATTAACATTAATAATTCAGTCAAACCAAATTCCATTTCATGAAATCCTTGTAAAATGGATTCTCAATAATGAATAATTTCTCACAAGTAGAATAATATATCTAGATTACCCAAGGAAACAACAAATATCAATCATAGATATTGTCTAAATCCATCCTTCAATTTATTTTTTCTTTACAAGATCTATAGATATTCCATTTAATTTGATGATATTCCCCATGAATGAGACTTCCTTCAACAAAAAAGAACACTTGTTTTACTTTTCATAAATCCTCTCCATTCACAAGGCCTTTATAATAGTGATCAGATGAACCTCATTATACTCCTTGGATTTTGAGTATATTAGAATATAATCTATAAATAATACCAGATATTTGTCATTTTAATCTATATATACTTCATTTATCATGTCCATGAAGATTGTTGGAGCATTAGGGAGTCATAATTTCATTATTATGAACTCATAGTGCACGTATCCTGTTTGAAAAGAAGACTTGTGGATATCCTCCTTCTTCACCATAAATTGGTAATATCCCATATGAAGATCAATATTAGGGATGTATTTTCCCCCACAGAGCTTATCAACTAAGTAATAAATATATGGAAAATTATATTTGTTATTTTTCCTAATCTTTTTTAGCTCATGATAATCAATTCAACGGCACATTGACCCATCCATATTTTTCATGAAGAGGATTGGTGCACCCCATGGTGATGCACCTGGGTATATAAACCCTTTATCCAAATTATCATGTTATTGCTACTATAGATCATCATGTTCCACAACATCCATACTATATATTGTCTTGGATATTTTCAATGCCCTGGGTTTAATTTCTATTGAAAATTCAACCACTTGTCTTGGTTGAAGATGTGGAAATTCATCAAGAAAAACTTTTGTGTATTCCATTACAATTGGAATTTTTTATAAGATTATCATTTCCGTAGAATTAATCATTTGAGAATGATATTTTTGGTCACAGGTAAATAATATTAATTTATAAGATGATCTTTCTAAATAAGATTCATCCTCCTCTTTTAACATGTAAAAAATCAAGGGTCAATTCACCATATGGAGAGTGATTATATTCTCACAAAAAATTTATGATGGATCTACATAGATAAATAAAATTCATTCCTAGTATTTCATCAAAATCTACCAGAGGTAGTTTGAAGATGTTTTTGAATAATTTCTACCCATAAATCGTGATAGGGGAAGTGTTATATAATTGAGGTGAAATAATTTCACCAAATTTTGTTTTCATTTATAGCTCTACTTCCATGATTTGTGGTGATATTGGAATAGTAATAATAAAACTTCATGGTATAGAGGAAAACATATAAATAGAATCAAATAGTGATTTATGTATTCTTGAATGGAAAGATAGTGTACCTATCACTGCAATATTGTGGGGATCCACCTCAGTGGTTGTTATGCTTAATTCTCTCCCACTTTTCCCTGTTGGTTGTTGGTGGTCATTGAAATCTCTTGTATTAGGAAATTTATTTGATAATTGATGTATTTCCATGAATTTGAAGAAATGAACACTAATCAAAGAGTGTACAAGATAATTCATTTCCTGCATCACATTAGTGTGTTTCTCCAATCGGTAAATATTATCCAGGTTTCCTTTCATCCATCATAAAAATCAATTACTCATTCCATTTAGGAAATCATCAAGCTGGTTATTTTGACTCCAGTGACTATTAAGATGTTGGAATTTATTTGAAACATTATATTTCTTCAACATACTACCATAATTAAAATCCCCATCATGAATCCTCTCCCTTTGATAGCCATGATATTCGCCGATATTTATCACAACTTTGAGGGAAATCATACAATATCTTCATAGCTATCAAAATCATACATCTACGAGTATTTTGATATTCTAGTGTTATCCCCCAAAATAATTGGTCAACCATGAATTCAGAGGTAAAAAAAATCCAAAGTTATATCATACATTTCTTGTGAAGTTTGTATCATACACCACAATAAATTCCTCTTTTTTTTCTTGAGTGTAAGGAAAACCCATCATATTTTAAGACATAGAGTGCGAGGAAAATATTTATCGAAATAAATTTTATAAAATTAGTTCCACTCCATTACATCAATCTCTTACTCAGGCTTTATATTCATGATCAATGTCCACTACTAATCATCTTATCCTTCTATATGATAAACATCCAAAAAAACCATGTATTTTTAGGAACATTGAAAGATAGTGAAGATCTTCTCTATGAAGTTGATCTGTTGTCCCACAATTAAGGGATTCGATGATCCATTTATAGTAGGAGGCATTTTAGACATGAAGGTCATGAATATAGATTGTTCTATCTTAAGTGGGGTTTTGATGCTCCTCTAGATCTAGGTTTCTATTCTGAACCTGATTTACCTGAGAGAGTATCGTTATGAATTTCATGATTCCGACACCCATTGGGGTTGTCTTCTCATTTTGGAATTCATAAAATTTCTCATCTCATTTATTTCATACCTGATTCCTCTTACTTATATCCATTGGATATAATAAAAGGAAAACAAGATTTGAGTATTTCTAAACTATTAAACTCATAAAATGTAATCCAGTTGCATTAATGTGATCACTTATAAATTAATTTATTTTCATAACTTATGAATTTTTTGGCTTTAATCTACGTTATACGTGATATTTTTCCATATATGTATTCTTATGGTAATTTTTTGTTCATGTAATAAATATTTGTAATTTGATTATAAATTTACCAAATCATATCCTTTGAGAGTGTAAACCCATGTTCCTAGTAAGTCACATTTTCATGTACAAGGTTACCATGAGTTTTGACTCAAACACCTTGATGGAGTAATTAATCCTATGTACATTTATTCCAGAACCAAACCAACTTGTAGTATTCAAATAGGGATGTATTTTCATAGTAAACCACAGTCTAAATACTTACCAAAATTTAGTGATTTTTTATTATTCATAGTCTTACACCTAAGGATTTCCCTAGTGTTATATAATTATAGTCCCAAAAATAACATAACATTTCTTCTAGTAAATACTATAATAATAATGATGTTTATTTAACATTTACACTTGAATTATTACATAAGAATACACAAAATATAACCCTGATGATCAATATGTATAATGTATTTGGGAATTAAATACATTACATAACAACATAATATCTAGAATATAAAATATTTACTGAAAATATCAATATAATTCACAACATAGTCCTCCAAAATTTAAACTAGATGAAATATTTTGTGGAAAAACATAATAATGGGGTGAGATATAAATCCCAGTGTGGGAATAAACATGGGAAACATTGAGAGGAGAATAAATGATAAAAAATATGTATATCAATGAGGCATAAAAATTATAGTAACCATAATCATGATGAAAGATACATGATATAACATTATAATAATCACATGGAAAATTTGGAAACAATTTAAAATTCGGCATCATATACATATTCCAAGGACAAACCTACCGAGTCATCATGGTGGAAAAAAACCCATAATTGTATTAGTTTCATTCCCTAACATAACATGACCTATGAGGATACTAAATATTACCAAATGGATTTGACCTCTATGTAGGTGCACCCATCATATTATTTTCACACATATTCTTAAGTGTACCACATTGACCATACAACATGTTTTAATACATCATTACAATTTATTCCACGATCATGGAGTGTGTAAAAAAATATAAAACTCCCTAATCAAAAAGTAAATATTCATAAATGTGAATACCCATGATAAAAATTTCGATGGTATTCACTAAACAATTTTTTTTCATAGAAAATCATGGTGATATTCTAGCAGCCAAACATCGCCACACAATAATTCATAAAATGTGTTATTGAGAGAGGAAGGTGTCTCTTGATATTTAGACACAAAATTTACTGTAATTTTTACATACATAGATGTTTCCAAATATGATTAAATGTAAATATATACAATAAAATATTTATCAAACATTAATAAATAATGGAAAGGAAAAAACATTTACAATATTTTAGCATGGTACAGTTGTATGTAAGGGTTCATATGGGTGATAAAAGAGAGTGAAAGGGGGTATCATCACTTATAAATAAAATTGGATGTAAGGGGTTTATGGAGGAACATATCCCAACATATGAAAATTTAAATTAAAATACATAACCTAAAGGAGTTATTGATAAAAGAGGAGAGTGGAGGATCCCGTACTTAAGTTTGTCATGACAAAGGATTGAGAGGGGCTACTTAAGTGATTTGGGTGAATTGGGAGGACTCTAGGGGTGGGAATGAAGAGTATGTTCATGATCTATGGCGTTTAATTGAGAAAAAAAAGATCTTCTATAGGTTTATAATTTAAAAGTGGGGTACTTGTTTATTATTTAGGTTTTTGACTCTACATAATAAAATATCCAAAACCACAAACCATCCCTTGTTTTTCCCATGATTTCATCCAAATGGGATTTTTTTAATTTCTTTATTAGTACAAGGTCCAAAATTATTTAAATAATACCCTTAATTTTTTGAAGGTGTGTCACACACTTAATGAAATGATTTTATAATAAAATAATATGTTATATGTTTTAAAGGATTCATAGTTTATTTACAAAGAAGAATAAACAAAAAATAAAATTATTTTAAAGTGAAAAAATTTATTTTTACTTGGATAACATTTATAGAAATTAGTACATCACGCTTGGTTCATTATTATGTGATAAAATAAATATAATATTTATTTGGTATTTATTTTTTACATGACAATTCGATTGTCTCAAAAAATTACAAAAAATTCACAGTTGGATAATTTAGATTATCTTCTTCCAAAAAATAATTTTCATTTTATCTTAATAATTTTTTTTGTTATTTTAATTGTATCTATTAATATAATACCTACATTTATAAAAAAATCTATGTTTTTTGATAATTATATTTTTCCAACACTTATAAAAATTACATTTGGTTATCTGATTTTTTATATTTGACTAAAATATTTAATATTTTAATTTTATAAAAATATTTATTATTTCAGAAATCCCTTATATTCATAAATTCATTAACTAATTTTGAATATTAACCAATAATATAGTTTGTGATTTATTGTATAGAAACAAAAATCATATATTAAGTAGCAATAAAGGGATGAAAATATATTCATAATTTTACAAAAACTAATGTAATTAATCATATTTATAGGCTCTCAATAATTATCCCTTTAATACATCGGCATATTCCCTGTGATTATGGCATGTGATGGGGTGAAATTCATGTTGAGCTTCGACGAATAGGGTTTGGGTTGTGATCTCAATGAGTTTGAACTTATCCCTTAAATGGATTATCTCATGCTTTTATTGTTAGATCTCAACATGGGCTTGCACAAGGGATAATTACATAAACTATATCTTCCTTATAATATCGGATAAATGTCTTTATAGGGTATCATCATACTGGTTGAGAGATCACTTTTTTTCCTATATTTGTTGGATTAATAAAACACTATATTTATTCTAACCATGTCATCAATGTTCAAAAAATATATTATCACTAAAAATGAAACGTAATAGTAAATTAAATATGATATGATATAATTAAAACCAATAAGTATATCTGCCTTCTGAAAACATATTTAAATAGTAAAAATTTTATTAAATAAAATTGTTAATTTTATTTATAATAGTTAAGTTCATTATAATTCCGCTATTCTTTTAGTTAGACAATATCCTTGATGAAGTTATTTTTTAATAATTGTGAGATTAGGATTCATATTTTTTATGATCACCACTTGGTAATTATATTCAATCTTATACAATCAGATTTTAAAATTTCTTACTAATAATATATTCTATTTTCAAAAATAAATAAACCCTTATCACTAAACTATGACATATTATATCATCCTTTTAAAAAATTATAAAAATAAAACATTTACTTATGTTCATTGAATTCAGAAACAATAATCAATATATATATTAACCTTAATTATTACGTCACAGAAATGACATACAAAATTACAAATTATTTAACCTTTAATATTATTGTCCCATTAATCTGAATTTGTATCATTTTTTGGAACTTCTCCAAGTAAAGAAATATTCAAACTAGTTTCTCAGAAATGGTATTTTCTAAAAATATATTATTTCGTCCAAAACATCGTTTAAAATTAAAATAACACTTATTTAATCTATATAATTATTAAAAAAATAAATAAAATAATTATAACTTATACGAAAATTTATCTGTGTGGTAAATATCCTAAAAAAATATTTTTAGTTATTTTTATATAAGACATATATGTTGTTGTGTCAGACCCTGATATATTATTTGAGGAGAAACATTTGGTTTCAATCGGGTTAAATATTTAATCAATGGTGTTGCGGGTTGTGTAAGGTCTATGGTTGTGTGTTTTCTTATTTTGGAGAGACTTCTTAACATTCATAGCCTCTATAAGAGGATATATTTCACTGTTAATTGTAGAAGCATTGAATGTGACATATTATATACTCTAGTTAATCCTCCATTATCATAATATCCCTTATACGATCAAACCCATTTAATTTTATAAAAATAAATGGAAATGTGTTTTATAATTTGGTTTATTTTTTGGGTATGGATTATTTTGTTTTTTTTTGTATTGGTCATAAATGGAAAAGGTTGATTTAAATTATTCAACATGATTTATATATGTTCAATTACTAAATCCTTATTTTGTAATAATTTTTTTCTCTATCCAATCATATTTTATAATAATCATTTTAATAGTGTCTACAATTTTTTTATGATTCTTTTTGATTTTTTATCATTGTTTTAGTGAATTTCAAAAAATAAATATATATTTTCAAGGGGAGTGAGTGTTTTACAGAAAATTTCGAGTTGAGAAAATTAATCTATTATGATTTATATTATTTTATAATGTATATATATTTTAAATATAAGTTTTTCTAATATAATTTTATGATGCATTTTTTTAACATTTAATATATTTTTTACTAGAAGAGGCATGGTTAGGGAATCCTGATTATGTTTAATGGATTATTTAGATCATATGGGGATGGTGAATTGATTATGTATTAGTTTAGGGATTTCATTAACATCAATATAAATGGAATTATAAAAGGGGTTACATATATAGATAAGTTGTGGACCATGGGTTCCCATGGATTAGAGGTGTAAAAGGGTGTCTAGCTTGATAAATTAAGAGGTGGTGGTATAACAATGTTTTCTATCAATGGATTAATTAAATTATTTAATAATTATTTTTGTTGATCTATTATTTATTTTAATATTATAATTTTTATGGGGTTATCTTTCATAAATTCTATATAAGATACATGGTTTTCACGTTGATGGAGTGTGTGGGAATTGATCAATTAAATCATACTAAGTTTTCAAATAAACCACCTGTATCATGACCCATTACTGTGGGAAAAGTTTTTTGTCTCCCCAAGCCCGCCATCAATAGGCCAGTGGATTATAACTAGCACCGAGTAGGCATATCACTGACATGGGGTGAATTTCTCATGTGTCGGTATTTATACACACATATTCATGCCCAAGAAATGCTAAAATTAAAAAACCCATAAGAACCTCATGCATGAACACCACTATATCCCAACCAATAGAGTAGGACAAGAAGTAATGTGCAGTAAAGTAAACTGATCTAGAATAAGAGCCCTATAAAAAATTGTTTTTAAACTACAAATTCAAACCTATAATAAAAATAGGCATTGTAACTGCTATTCGAAGTTATTGGATCATTTGGGGATTCCAGGACTCACAAAGGTCCGTCTAGTCCTGGTACGTCAAAAGGTCACTCATCTGCACTAGACCAGACTAATTTAGGGAAAGGTCATATAGGGATGAGTATAACAAGACTCAGTAGGACATACCTAATCCAAAAAGAAAATTAAAAATGTAATATATAGTAATATTTACATTGTTTATATCTACCACACATATTACATGAATATTCTGATATACTTTATCAAAGATATGCATTTAGACGATAGTAACAACTACTGCTTAACATTTATATAAATTCAGCTCAAAGATTCCAGGAAGAACTCATCCGGGAGAACACAATCCTTTGTATGATAGAACTGATGATGTAAATATGAGAAGTAAAATTCATTGAAAGCATTCCTAAGAGAGATATATGTTGAATAATCTAAAGATAGATATGATACACAGATGAGGATCACAGCCAGAGCCGTGGGGTGATATGAAAAACTCCCTCTGGGATAACCTAATAAGTAGGGGGTTGATGCCCAGTGATGTTGTTCATGTAAATACCATAGACTCTACCTCGGTAATGAAGAATAAATAGATGATCCATCTCCTGCTCTCTCGGTTGATATTCTAACAACACAATCCAGAAGGTCCAACTAATTGGATCATACCCTTAGGAGTCAAAAATGATTTCCTCTGATCTTCTGGGAAAAAATAAAGGCCATGTACCCTTACAAATCATGTCCATTATATGTTGGAAAAGAAATTAATGACATGTAGAAAGGTATAAACTACGTGTATTGGGGTCCCATGACGTGATTCATGATCATGGGAACATCTTGTGTATAATGGATCTTTTCGTTAGAACATGTCATTTAAAAAAGGAGAGTACATGGCATATAGAAATACATACACATCATTAACAACCATATGAGGTCCACGCACATACTCAGCCTATCTTCCAATACACAATGTCAACCCATGTAGTTATTCTCATGTATGTGTACATGTGGCTATCTGCCTAACTGATCTATCCAAGTCGTGTGGGGTAGTACACGCCGTGTCGGAACACCATGTACTCCTCCGTCTGTCCGTGAATTTTCTAAGATATTTAAAAAGTCTATAGAATAGTCTGAAATTCCATTTTATAGGTTTAAAATATTGTGTGGCACTTCACTACTTCTGGAAAACCTAGTCTCCATTCAGTGGGGTGCAAATTCTGTGTATTCCGAAATACATGCCGTGTTCGTCGGGATTTTCTAGAAACCCTAGTTCGTGATCCATCATAAAAGATGATGATATATCCCCTGATCCTAGAAATGAATCATCATAAAACTCATGATCTGAGGTTGTCTAGTCACACTATCACTGAATCCGTAAGATATGGGCCTTGAATCAACTCAGAAAACAATCTCATAATCATTCTTCCTTTTTTGATGAAGAACAATAAACCAGCACCCACCATCGATTGATCTGCTGCCGAAACCACTGTCACACCTCTTTCGAGTCGTACTGATGTCGGATATTCAATCTCATATTGTTGTGCCCTGAAATTAAGGTGTATTATTGTTTTTAATCCACGAATAATCTAAATAACATGAAGAATTTATTGGGAGAAATGAACAAGGAACAACCCGAGGAACAAGTCTTGGTTGATATTCTTTCTAGACACAATACATACCATCAAAAAATATCAATAAAACCCAAATTAATTCCAACAATTGAACCCCAATAATAAAATATTGAGAATAAAACACATCCCACATGAATGATCGATCCACAGTTAATCTTGTTTGTTGGATGATATTATTTCATTGTTAATTCTACGAAATGTGAATGAAATGATTGAAATAACAAAACCCTACTTAGGGAACGATTGTATTATATCTAGGATTCATTTTCATTGGTGATCCATTACGAATGATTTTGATCAACCATCTTATCGTTGTTAGTCGAGAGATTCCCCCAAGGTTCTCTCTAAATAATTGAGGGAAATATTTAGGGTTATGAATTCTAACCATGGGTCCCTATCATGTTTCTTATTAAAAAAATAGAAAATGTGTCATTGAGTAATATTAAAATAAAATAAGTATTCTATTTATTTTATTCATTAAAACGTATAAAAAAACATCTCACATTCGTCCCAATATAGCAGATGTTAGGCCTTACCTAGGGTGGAGTCACTACTCAAAACGCAACAATGCCCTCAGATTTCATATTTAGTTGACCATTTAGAAGATATTATTCTTTTTGTGTAAAAATCCAACATATTATTTTTAATATATTTAACGTATTTGATTCAATTATCTCATAAAAAATATGATTTGTAATCGCATGCCATCATAGTAACTAGCATGTAATTAATTATATATAATATTTAAAAATAATACAATGTAAATTATTGGATAGTATACTCACCCCACCATAGTGAATTATGACCATGAAAATCCAAAAAATAAGGCTAATCAAAAATATGTGAGTATTGGGAATGAATTTGACACTCCCGCTCCCATGTTCTCTGCAGGAGATTCTTGTGCTGCCACCAAACACCCACTAAAGGAACCAATCACCCATAAAGGACCCTCTACCATAGAACCTTGATTTCAACTAGGTATTCCGAAATATTCACTCCATCATCAATGTCGATATCACCCAAATCAATGACATGTGATGAATCATGAACCTACCTCCAAAACTAAGACATATGGAAGAAATCATGTACCTCGTATAACTATAGTGGTAGAGATAAGTGGTATGACACCTAGCCAACATAATAATGTATCTGAAAAGGTTGGATAAACCTCACAGATAACATTCCTCTCTTTCGGGATATTTTTATTCCCCATCAAGGTGAAAATTGACATAACACATAGTCTCCTTCCTCAAACTCCAAAGGCCTCTACTACATATCAAAATAAGATATCTATCGGCTATGTGGAGTCTTCATCTGCTCATGGATGATCTATTCCTTCTTAGTAGTAACCTACACAAACTCTGGTCTAATGAGTGCTGACTGTAGACACCCGAAGATTGACGTACATGGACATTACATTACTTTTGTGGAATAATTAATACATAACAAAAACAGACACACAATGATCGTAATAGTTTAGTGTCTTTGGAAACATGGAACGTAATCTTCTAATCGTGGTGAAAGATCTTAAACATCTCAAATAAAGATCTTCCTTTTTTGTTTCCTTACCTAAAACCTTTCTTCAGATCCTGAGGGAAAATTAAACATAAAAAGGGTTAGCTCAAATGCTCAGTAAGGGTAAGCATGGATAAAATAAAACATACCATATACATTTGAACTTAAAAACAAGAACATAATGTTTAAACATAAAAATCTTGAGCAACGACATAAAACAAGGAAGTACATAAGGCATAGATCATAATGGAACATAAACCATGATAAAATAGCATGGGAATAAAACTTTTAATTGTGGCATCCATTAAGAACATTTAATGCTTTCCGTAGTAGCCAAGGCATTGCTGCCATGACCATCTTAGTGGACAAAGTCCCATTCTGAATCGAGTTCACTCCTCGTTTCAGTCCTGTAACACTGAATCTGATTAACTTACCGTTCCAGCCATGTCTATCTCATTAGATATAAAATCTTTACCTAATTCATTGGATTTAGGTATAGGTCCCACCCATCTCATATTGAAATCATTCTTACTTATGCCACAAAATAAACATACATCATTCATAATAACACAATAAATAAAATGGGTTTCATAAACATCATCTTATCATTACATAATCCATATAAAAGAAATGGATATCATTTCATAATAAGAGAAGTGAAACCATTTAAATCATAGAGACATTATACTTGAAACATACACATATGAAATAATGTCATCTTAGATGAAAAATGGTTTTGATAAAACACTTGAAATGAATTCTGATCGAAAATATCCTTTTTTTTTCAAAATCAATTTCTTTTCACAAAATGTCGTGAAATTTTAAAAGAAAATGATTTTGTTGAAAATATTCATGAAGTATTTTGGAGGAAGCTTCATTAAAATAAGGCTTTATAAAATCGTAAGCATCCTTTCATGCCGTATAAGTTAAAAAACATTCTTCTTGTACTTTTGTCAGAAAAGTCAAAAAGTAACTCGTACGAAAAATGACAAAAGATTCCTTTCATATCTTTTACTAAAAACTCAACTATGGGTAAAATTGGATTTAACAAATATGTGGGTGGATGTAAATAATATTACATTTTGAAAAAACATGGATGTGGATGATAAAATACACCCCAGTAATTACGAAAGTATAAACAATCTCGGATAAAAATGAGATTGTGATATTTCCCTTACCTTAGGTCCGATTTGCTTTGTATGTGTCCGAACCTCCTGTATAATGATTTAAATAATGTCATTTACTTATTCCAGAATCATACTCATTGTTATGATATCATATATGGTTCACTTATGACTTTATTTTACCTGTTCTTTTGTAAATTCAATGTTAAAAAGCGTTTAGGGTAAAATCGTTTCATTTGTCATCTGTGTTTTGACTTGTAATTTCTCATATGATTACTTAGAACATGATTACATAATTACAGAATATAAAACATTATTTATATATAATATATATTCATAATATACATATATATATATTAGATCAGTAAATTGAAAGAAATAGACCGTTCATGGAGATGGTAGGCCGTACGTACGCATGAACACTGTTTTCGTTTCCTTTTTGAGTTGAATGGAATTAAGTAGATGACATACATATATATACACATAAATCTAGTATCATTATTATGTCATATATTTCATGATTACTTATTATATATACTTTATAATCATTCATCAATGGTTAACGTGGAGAATGAATCTCATCGTGTCGTGGAGACGGTAGTCCGTACGTACGCACGAGGGATGATATCGTTCTCATGATCATGGAATTTTATTGGAGTGTATGTATACTATTTAAGAATATATATCAATTTAAAATAATCATATATAGTTATTATGTACACCATTATACCCATCCAAGTAATGTGGTGATGGAAAATAGATTACACCACGACGTGGAGACGGTATTCTGTACGTACGCACGTGCGGTGATTTCGTTTTTCATAGGATGGATAGATGGTGAAATAGGGTTGTTTCATACTTATAATAACATATCAGTATTTTAGTGATACTGATGTTATTAATTCATAATGAAACAACCTAAGAAGAATAAGTGGAAGAAGAAAATAAAGTTGAAAGAATCGGTAACGAACATTACCTCTTCTTTGAAGCGCCTCTTTGAGATCTCCTTTTAGGGCACTAAAATTGGTCATTGAGGAAGAAAAGAACCACTATGATGTTTCTGAGGAAGTGGAGAAGAGAATTTGGTAGGGGTTGGCCGAGCATGAAGGCTCAAAGTGGTGTGAGGAATAGAGGGAGGAGGTGCCCTTTTATAAGGGAGGAGAGGGTCTCTTTTGGAAAAACTAAATATATTATTTTATTATAAAGCCAAATTCGGTTTTAAATAGCTCCAAATTGATTTATTTCGAAGATAAGGTGGGGATGGGTCGAAATACTCTTTTTCAATAGAATTTAGACAACTTAGGTTCCTATTTTAACCTTATCATTTATATTTAACTTTAACTTTGATAATTTTACTTTTACCGTGTCTTTTTGTTTTCTTAAACTATAAGGTTAATAAACTTACTATAAGAAGCCAAACGAACCCCATGTTATTTATTATTAATATATATAACCTTATCTAAGTCATTTTTCCGAACCTTATATTTTTAGGAATAAAATAACAATTAATAATATAATATTTGTTTTAAAAACTATTTTATGTCAATTTTGACACTATTTAGAAATTGATTTTTATGAAACTCATAACAGAATTTTTAGTTCAAAAAAAGTTAATTAAATAAATAATAATATGTCGTATTAACCTAGAAAATTAGTGGAATTAATAAAAAGTCTCAAATGTCATTTATTTGGGAATTTATAACATCAATTATGTCAATATTTCATTATTAAGATAATTACTACATCATCTTTGTGTCATAATTAAATTAACTTATTTAAAGTCTATAAATGACAAATAAAATATCATTATGTATGAAATCATTGTAGATTTCTAATGAATATTTATAGTCGAATTTATCCTATGTATAAACCTATATTAAAAATGATTTACTTATAAAACTTTGATTTTAACTATTTTAACCCTTCTTTAAATAAATTAATAATAAATGTCCTAATCTTATCCAAGTGGGACTAAATGGTCATATTTTATTCCTAAGGTTGTTTTTGGTCGAATTAAACTTATCCAACATAATTAGGACATGTGTTAAGGTAACAATAATATCATTTTTACCCTTAATTACCCTATTTACTTTTAACCGTGGTAAAAAAAGTAAAAAGTTACTATTTACCAAAAATTATTTTCATCTCATTGACCCACATTTTTCTTACTAACATCAACCATGTCTCTCGGATTTTTGAAATTCCACTCACAGAAGTGGTAAAATTATGTTTTATGAAAAATTAATTTTTTTTAACTACCACGTAGTGGTTTCACTATTCATCAAAAAAATGAAAGTTTCCAGAAAAATACCAAAAATTAGGCCTAAGCTAAATTTGATATTACGAATTAAAAAATGATTTCTATTTTACCAAATTCAAAACATATCAGTTGCATTAGTTAATTAAAAAATTAATTCCCATCGTCAAAATAAATAGCGTGTCCTTAAGAGATAATAACTATCAAAAGATTGACAGTCGTTTATGCCTGGTTTAAATGTGAAATTACATCCAATAACCAACATTGTATTAAATTTTTAAAAAATATTATAAATATAATTTAAAACCACTAAAATTAATAATTTATCACTATTAATTATTTCTATTAAAAAGGTTGTTTTTAATTAAAATTTAGAAATTTTCACTATTCATCAGAAAATGAATGTTAGCCGAAAAGTACCAAAATTTCCCCCTAAGATAATTTCAATATTACTAATCCAAAAATGAAGTCCATTTTGAAAAATAAAATTTACAAAATTTCAAAAAGTGGTTATTACTATTCATAACGACTAGTTTTAATAATATTTTAATAGCATATCGTTGTTTAGTGAAACTCGGTATTGCATACTACACACTATAGAGACCCTAAGAATAACGTACATATAAATTACATTACTTTTTCAGAATACATAGTACATAACAAAAAAACACACACACAAGGACCGTAATAGTTTAGTGTCTTTGGAAACTCGGAATATAATCTTCTAATCATGGTGAAAGATCTTCAACATGTCCCATAATGATCTTCTTTTTTTACCTAAAACCTTTCTTTATATCCTGGGGAAAAGAAAACATAAAAGGGTGAGCTCAAATGCTCAGTAAGGGTAAACAAAAGAAATATCAATCACATCATATACACAAGAACATAACTTTTAGAAATCTTAACCTGAAAAAGAAATCATAATTTCATAACATGGGATAAATCATAGTAGTGAAATGTAATCCCAATAATCAGAACATAAAACATGAAACATTGTGGCATACATACATAATCATGTAGAATCATTTATTATTAGTCAAGACTCATTTCCAAGACTATCTTAGTGGACAAAGTCCATTTCTGAACTGAGTTCACTCCTCGTTTCAGTCCTGTTTCACCGAACCGGTTTAACCTGCCGTTCCACCCATATCTATCTCATGAGATATAAAATATTTACCCAATGTATTGGAGGGATATATAGGTCCCACCCATCTCATAATGATACCATTCTTATGTGTGCCACAAAATCATAAATCATAAATCATTGCGTAACCCATGTAATAAAAAATGGGATTCTTAAACATCATGACGTCATAAATCAATTTATATCAGATAAAGGAATTCATAAAAATAATTCCATCACAACATAATAAAATCAATTTAATAATAGGGATAGAAACAGAACCCTATATTATCTTAGATGGAAAATAATTTTGATAAAACTCTTGAACTCCATTCTTGAGGAAAATATCCTTTCTACTTCAAAAAAATTTCCTTTCTTAACATGTCATACAATTTTAAACTAAAAGAAGTTGATTAAAACTAAACTTGAAAACTTATAAAGGAAGATTCTTGGAAATAATGTTTTAAAAATCCATTCATGCCATATATGTTAAAAAACATTCCTCTCGTACTTTTGTCAGAAAATTCAAAAAGTACCTCGTACGAAAAATGATAAAAGATACCTTTCATATCTTTTACTAAAAACTCACCAAAGGGTAAAATAGGATTTTAAAAAAAATTGTAGGTGGATGGAAACAATATTACATATTGAGGAAACATGGATGTGGATGATAAAATACAACCCAGTAAATACCAAAGTATAAACAATCTCGGATAAAATGAGATTGTGATATTTTCCCTTACCTTAGGTCCGATTTTCTTTGTAAGTGTCCGAAACTCCTGTATAATGATTTAAATAATGTCATTGAATTATTACAGAATCATACTCATTGTTATTATATCATATATGGTTCACTTATTACTTTATTTTACCCTTTCTTTTGTAAATTTAAAGAGCATTTTGGGTAAAATCGTTTCATTTGTCGTCCGTGTTTTGACTTGTAATTATTCATATGATTAATTAGATCATGATTACTTAATTCCAGAATATAAAACATGATTTATATATAATATATATTCAGAATATACATATATATAATAGATTAGTAAATGGAATGAAATACACCGTTCATGGAGACGGTAGGCCGTACGTACGCATGAACGTTGTTTTCGTTTCCTTATTGAGTTGAATGGAATTAAGTAGATGACATACATATATATACCCATAAATACAGTATCATTATTATGTCATATATTTCATTATTACTTATTATATATACATTATAATCATTCATGAATGGTTAACGTGGAGAATAAATCTTATCACGTCGTGGAGACGGTAGTCCGTACGTACGCACGAGCGATGATATCGTTCTCATGATCGTGGAATTGTATTGGAGTTTATGTATACTATTTCAGAATCAATATCACTTTACAATAATCATATATAGTTATTATGTACACCATTATACCCATCCATGTATGGTGGTGGAGGAAAACAGATTACACCACGGCGTGGAAACGGTATTCCGTACGTACGCATGCACGGTGATTTCATTTTCCGTAGGATGGATAAATGGTGAAATAGGGTTGTTTCATACTTATAATAACATATTAGTATATGTGTGATACTGATGTTATTACTTCATAATTAAAAAACCTAAGAAGAAGAAGTGGAAGAAGAAATAAAGTTGAAAGAATCGGTAACAGACATTACCTCTTCTTTGAAGCGCCTCTTTGAGTCCTCCTATTAGGGCACTAAAATTGGTCTTTGAAGAAGACCAGGACCTATAGGATGTTTCTAGGGAAGTGGATAAGATAATTTTGAAGGGGATGGCCGAGCTTGAAGGCTCAAAGTGGTGTGAGGAAGAGAGGGAGGTGGTTCCCTTTTATAAGGGAGGAGAGGGGCTCCTTTGGAAAAACTAAAAATATTATTTTATTATAAAGGAAAATTCGGTTTTAAATAGCTCCAAATTGATTTAATTCAAAGATAAGGTGGGTATGGGTCTAAATCCTCTCATCCAATTTAATTTATACAAGTTTAGGTTCCTATTTTAACCTTATCATTTATATTTAACATTAAGTTAAATAATTTTACTTTTACCGTGTCTTCTTTTGTTCTTATACTCTAAGGTTAATAAACTTACTATAACAAGACAAATGAACCCCAAGTTGTTTATTATTAATATATATAACCTTATCTAAGTCATATGTCCGAACCTTAGATTTTTAGGAATAAATGAACAATTAATAATATAATATTTGTTTTAAAAACTATTTTATGTCAATTTTGACACTATTTAGTAATTGATTTTTGTAAAAATTATAACAGAATTATTAGTTCGAAAAAGTTAATTCAATCAATAAAAGAACGTCATATTAACCTAGAAAATTAGATTAATTCATTAAAAGTATCAAATTACATTTATTTTGGTATTTATAACATCATTTATGTTAATATTTCATTAATAAGATAATTACTGCATCATTATTGTGTCATAAATAAATTATTATATTTAATGTTTAAAAATTAAAAATAAAATACCATTATGTAGGAAATCGTTTTATCTTTCTAATGAATATTTATAGTCGATTTGTTCTTATGTATAACCCTATATTAAAAATGATATACTTATTAAACATTGATTTTAACTATTATAACCCTTCTTTAAATAAATTAATAATAAATGTCCTAATCTAATCCATGTGGGGATAAATGGTCATATTTTATTCCTAAGGTTGTTATTTGTCGAATTACACTTATTCAATAGAATTAGGACATGTGTTAAGGTAATAATAATATCATTTTTACCCTTAATTACCCTATTTACTTTTAACCGCGGTAAATAAAAGTAAAAAGTTACTATTCACCAAAAATTATTTTCATCTCATTAAACCACATTTCACTTACTGACATCAACCGTGTCTCTCGGATTTTTGAAATTCCACTTACAGAAGTGGTAAAATTATGTTTTATGAAAAATTCATTTTTTTTAACTACCACTTAGTAGTTTCACTATTCATCAAAAAATGAAAGTTTCCAGAAAAATACCAAAAATTAGGCCTAAGCTATATTTGATATTATGAATTAAAAAATGATGTCTATTTTACCAAATTCAAAAAATATCAGTTTCATTAATTAATTTAATAATTAATTTCTGTCGTCAAAACAAATAGCGTGTTCTTAAGAGATAATAACTATCAAAAGATTGACAGTTTTTTATGTCTGGTTTAAATGTGAAATTACATATAATAACCAACATTGTATTAAATTGTAAAAATATATTCTAAATATACTTTAAAACCACTCAAATTTATAATTTATCACTATTAATTATTTCTATTAAAAAGGTTTTTTTTAATTAAAATTTAGTAATTTTCACTATTCTTCAGAAAATGAAAGTTATCCGAAAAGTACAAAAATTTCACCCTATACTAATTTCGATATACTGAATCAAAAAATGAAGTCCATTTTGAAAATAAAATTTACAATATTTCAAAAAGTGGTTATTACTATTCATAACTTCTAGTTTTAATAATATTTTAATAGCATATCGTTGTTTAGTGAAACGCGGTATTGTGTACTACACACGCTATCGAGGAAGGTCGCGATTGTGTGTAATGAAAGGCAAGTCAAGGCTGCGTGTTGTGCAAGCTTATTTTGGTGTTTCATACAACACAAGACATTAATGAAATTAAAAAGAATATTTTTCATAAAATCTTAGGGTGTTACATTCAACCCCCCTTAAAATGAATTTCACCCTCGAAATTCGTCGGGGTTATAAATGGTTTACTACTCGAAATTTTCTTTAATAGAACCCCACATCGTAAAAAGTAATACCAAAACCAATATTTAAAAACAAAAGTATGAAACGTAACAGTTACCCAAATAAACTAATCACTATGTTTCCACACAGGTGAAAATATGGATACGGAAGAGAAATCCAATCATCATGTTCTGATGGAGGGTGGTAGAGAACATGGCTATGGAAAATCGAGCAATCACAAAGCCATAAATTTGTGATGATCTAGGGTACCATCTGATTCATCGGATATAAGGGCACATGGACATCATTTTTTGGTTTTCAAGATCATTTCCCTAATGTTGAAGAGAATAAATACTTACTTTATTTTGGTACAATCCCACTGTTGTTCGTGCTTTGAACAATTTCCACTTAATCTCTTAAAGAAATAAAGTTTAATTTGTTATTCATGAAGTGTTAATAGATCATGTGATAGAATGATGGGTCATTCCATCTGTTTCAAAAGAAAGGTTAGAAAAAGTTATCAAATATACATAAGTCCATCTATGGTGAGGTTAATCGTATATGATTCCAAAAATGAACTTATACTTCATATAACATACCGCGTAATAAAATAAAACTAGTTTATACTAACGAAGGACTTCCTGTAGGCCAGTGGTAGGCGATAAAGGCCTGTCACACTTCGGTTGTGGGTTCGATTCCCACAACCTTGTCCGAGGCGATGGGCTGTCGCCCATCCTGCAGGTTGTCCTTTTTCTAAAGCTATATTACTATAACATCCCATCAATAATATCGAAAAAAGTTATACCCTAACTTATGTCTAACAAAATCCATTCCAATCATTAGGCTTATCTAAAATACTTCGGTCCAAGGTCATAGTATAATGAAAATGATTACCTGAAATGTCACATAATAATCACGTGAATTCCATCATTTATCCCCAAATATCATAAGATATATCTTGTTGGTCAAATTACAAACATGTGAATACCTTAATCATGTATTCTCTTGAAGAATGAATACCCATTGAACCTTAGTGGAAACATGAATGCAGTCAAAAGTTAACTCTTTCCACATACCAAAATCCAAAAATTCTATATACTCAAACCATGATATAGCCTTCTCCTTATATCATTCATGAGCTCATGGATACGGTCAAACATTTCATTTTCTCGTTTTCCTTTCATTATGCGCATATCATCATTTTTTCCAAAAATATCTCAATCACATTCTATGGTTACCAGTACCATTGAAAACCACAATAGACCAATACATAAATATTCCAATATTCCACGATACTATATACAACATTATTTTGGAATCCCATTACATAAACACTTAATCATTCCACCACATTGTTGTCATATTCAACATCACCAATAGTGATCACATGTGACTTCCCTTTGTCCTTTGCCTTAAGTGGTTGCTCATGTCGATCATCACTGACCCTTGGTTTAGGGAATTTATTAGCATAATGCCCCATTTCCTTACACTTGAAGCATTGAAGTGTTGGTGGTGCGTTCTCTGCAGTCTTATCTTTATTCACATCATTAGAAACCATTTTTCCATTATTTCGACACTCACCTGCTCGATGACCTTATTTTCCACACTTAAAACATTTGTAGTCCCTTTAAGGCAATCTCCACCATGCTTCTTTCCACACTTTGAGCATAAGGAAACATTCATCTTCTTTTCACCATTATTCTGAGATTTCTCCTTGAACTCCATCTTTCGTTTCTTGTCAAAACTATGAGATGGATAAGTAACACCAACTTCCATTTCTACCTTGATAGCACAACGCACAATTTCTTCAAAGCTACTGAAGTCTCTTATAGAGAATTCCCATCGATGATTTGGTTTTAAACCACTGAAGAATCGATCAACTTTACTTTCAGGTTGGATGATAAATCCAGATGCATACCATGCAAGCCTTGTAAAATTCGCTTCGTATATACCAACAGATTCATCATCATTTTTCTTTAGTTCAAGAAACTCCTTCTCCATCTTTGTTCGAAGAATATGAGGGAAGTACTTATTGAAAAATAAGTTCTTGAACTCGTCCCAATCCATGGACTCAATTTCATCTCTTGGCCTCGTATTCTTGATAAGATTCCACCATTGATCAGCATCACCTTCCAAACAATATACTGCTAAGATGACTTTATCATGTTCAGAACATTAAAGAACTGAAAATATCTTTTCAGTGGTAATGATCCATTGTTCAGCAACAAGTGGATCAGAAGACCCACTGGAAGAAGGTGGACGTTGCCTCATAAAGGACTCAATATAATATTGTTCCCTTCTCTGCTCATTTGGAAGTCCAGAATGATTCCTAGCTTGTGTATGTATAGCAATAAGCTTTTGCACTCCATCTCCCATAACATTTGTTTGTTCAGGAGTACAATCATTTCATTGTCCTTTACATTGATCAATACGGTTCCTTCGAGTTCCAACCATCATCTAAAACCCAAAAATAATAGTGTGAGAGGAAAAAATCATGCTAGGGAAAACAATATAATAAAGGGGGAGTAACTTCAATATCTAACATCTTGGGTTACCGCAATTCTAGTAATATAACCTATACTTATACTAAACCTTAGGTACATCCCTAGTCATACCTTAGAAATATCTCTAGGGATCTCACCAAAGTTCTCGCATACGAGTTTCCAAAGGTTGACTAAACCTTTCCTCTGATACCAACTGTAGAGACCCAAAGCTTAACGTAGATGTACATTGCATTAATTTTGTGAAATACTTAGTACATAACAAAAAACACACACACACAAGGGCCGTAATAGTTTAGTGTCTTTGGAAACTCGGAATATAATCTTGTAATCGTGGTGAAAGATCTTCAACATCACCCATAAAGATCTTCCTTTTTTTTAACCTAAAATCTTTCTTTATATCCTACGGAAAAGAAAACATAAAAGGGTGAGCTCAAATGCACAGTAAAGGTAATCAAAAGAAATATCAATCACATCATATACATAAGAACATAACTTTTGGAAATCATAACCTGCAAAAGAAATCATAATTTCATAACATGGTATAAATCACAGTAGTGAAATGTAATCGCAATAATCATATCTTAATACATGAAACATTGTGGAATACACACATAATCATATAGAATCATTTCTTATTAGTCCAGACTCATTTCCAAGACTATCATAGTGGACAAAGTCCATTTCTGAACCGAGTTCACTCCTCGTTTCAGTCCAGTTTCACAGAACCGGTTTAACTTGCCGTTGTAGCCATGTCTATCTCATGAGATATAAAATCATTACCCAATGAATTGGAGGGAGATATAGGTCCCACCCATCTCATAATGATACCATTCTTATGTGTGCCACAAAATCATAAATCATACATCATTGCATAACCCATGTAATAAAAAATGGTATTCTTAAACATTATGAAATCATAAAACAATTCATATAAGATAAAAGAATTCATAAAAATAATTCAATCACAACATAATCAAATCAATGTAATAATAGGGATAGAAACAGAACCATATATTTTCTTAGATGGAAAATAATTTTGATAAAACTCTTGAACTCCATTCTTGAGGAAAATATCCTTTCTACTTCAAAGACATTTTCCATTTGTAACATGTCATACAATTTTAAACTAAAAGAAGTTGATTAGAACTAAACTTAAAAACTTATAAAGGAAGATTCTTGTAAATAATATTTTAAAAATCCATTCATGCCGTAAAAGTTAAAAAAAACATTCTTCTCATACTTTTGTCAGATAATTCAAAAAGTACCTCATACGAAAAACGATAAAAGATTCCTTTCATATCTATTACTAAAAACTCACCGAAGGGTAAAATTGGATTTTAAAAAAAATTATAGGGGGATGGAAACAATATTACATATTGAGGAAACATGGATTTCGATGATAAAATACACCCCAGTAAATACCAAAGTATAAACAATCTCGGATAAAATGAGATTGTGATATTTTCCCTTACCTTAGGTCTGATTTGCTTCGTAAGTGTCCGAACCTCTTGTATAATGATTTAAATAATTTTGTTGACATATTATAGAATCGTAATCATTGTTATGATATCATATATGGTTCAATTATGACTTTATTTTACCTGTTCTTTTGTAAATTTAAAAAGTGTTTTGGGTAAAATCGTTTCATTTGTCGTCCGTGTTTTGACTTGTAATTATTCATATGATTACATAGATCATGATTACTTAATTCAAGAATATAAAACATGATTTATATATAATATATATTCATAATATACATATATATAATAGATCAGTAAATGGAAAGAAATACACCGTTCATGGAGACGGTAGGCCGTACGTACGCATGAACGCTGATTTCGTTTCCTTATTGAGTTGAATGGAATTAAGTAGATGACATACTTATATATACACATAAATACAGTATCATTATTATGTCATATATTTCATGATTACTTATTATATATACTTTATAATCATTCATGAATGGTTAACGTGGAGAATGAATCTCATCACGTCGTAGAGACGGTAGTCCGTACGTACGCACGAGCGATGATATCGTTCTCATGATCGTGGAATTGTATTGGAGTGTATGTATACTATTTCAGAATCAATATAACTTTAAAATAATCATATATATTTATTATGTACACCATTATACCCATCCAAGTAATGTGGTGGTGGAAAATAGATTACACCACGGCGTGGAGACGGTATTCCGTACCTACGCACGCACGGTGATTTCATTTTCCGTAGGATGGATAGATGGTGAAATAGGGTTGTTTCATACTTATAATAAAATATCATTATATGAGTGATACTGATGTTATTACTTCATAATGAAACAAACTAAAAATTAGAAGTGGAAGAAGAAATAAAGTTGAAAGAATCGGTAACGGACATTACCTCTTCTTTGAAGCGCCTCTTTGAGTCCTTCTCTTAGGGCACTAAAATTGGTCGTTGAAGATGACCAGGACCTCTAGTATGTTTCTAGGTAAGTGGAGAAGGGAATTTGGCAAGGTTTGGCCGAGCTTGAAAGCTCAAAGTGGTGTGAGGAAGAGAGGGAGGAGGTGCCCTTTTATAAGGGAGGAGAGGGGCTCCATTAAAAAAACTAAAAATATTATTTTATTATAAAGCCAAATTCGGTTTTAAATAGCTCCAAATTGATTTAATTCGAAGCTAAGGTGGGTATGGGTCGAAATAATCTCATCCAATAGAATTTATATAAGATTAGGTTCTTATTTTAACCTTATCATTTATATTTAACATTAAGTTAAATAATTTTACTTTTACTGTGTCTTCTTGTGTTCTTATACTATAAGGTTAATAAACAAACTATAACAAGACAAAGGAACCCCAAGTTGTTTATTATTAATATATATAACCTTATCTAAGTCATTTTGTCGAACCTTAGATTTTTAGGAATAAAATAACAATTAATAATATAATATTTATTTAAAAAACTATTTTATGTCAATTTTTACACTATTTAGTAATTGATTTTTGTAAAAATTATAACAGAATTATTAGTTCTAAAACAGTTAATTAAATCAATAATAACATGTCATATAAACCTATAAAATTAGTGTAATTCCTAAAAAGTCTAAAAATTCATTTATTTGCGTATTTATAACATTAATCATGTCAATATTTCATTAATAAAATAATTACTGCATCAACATTGTGTCATAAATAAATTATATTATATAATGTTTAAAAATTACAAATAAAATACCATTATGTAATAAATCTTTTTATCTTTCTAATGAATATTTATAGTCGAATTTATCTTATGTATAACCTTATATTAAAAATGATATACTTATTAAACATTGATTTTAACTATTTTAACCCTTCTTTAAATAAATTAATAATAAATGTACTAATCTAATCCATGTGGGCCTAAATGGTCATATTTTATTCATAAGGTTTTTTTTTGGTCGAGTTACACTTATCCAATAGAATTAGGACATGTGTTAGGGTAATAATATTATCATTTTTACCTTTAATTACTCTATTTACTTTTAACCGTGGTAAATAAAAGTAAAAAGTTAATATTCACCAAAAATTATTTTCATCTCATTGAACCACATTTTACTTACTGACATCAACCGTGTCTCTCGGATTTTTGAAATTCCACTCACAAAATCGGTAAAATTAAGTTTTATGAAAAATTCATTTTTTTAACTACCATTTAGTGGTTTCACTATTCATCTAAAAATGAAAGTTTCCAGAAAAATACCAAAAATTAGGCCTAAGATATATTTGATATTATAAATTCAAAAATGATGTCTATTTTAAAAAATTCAAAAAATATCAGTTGCATTAATTAATTTAAAAATTAATACCCGTCGTCAAAATATATAGCGTGTCCTTAAGAGATAATGACTATCAAAAGATTGACAGTTGTTTATGTCTGGTTTAAATGTGAAATTACATCTAATAACCAACATTGTATTAAATTGTAAAAATATATTCTAAATATACTTCAAAACCACTCAAATTAATAATTTATCACTATTAATTATTTCTAATAAAAAGGTTTTTTTTAATTAAAATTTAGTAATTTTCACTATTCATCAGAAAATGAAAGTTATCCGAAAAGTACCAAAATTTCACCCTAAGATAATTTCGATATTCCGATTCCAAAAATGAAATCCATTTTAAAAATAAAATTTACAAAATTTCAAAAAGTTGTTATTACTATTCATAACAGCTAGTTTTAATAATATTTTAATAGCATATCGTTGTTTAGTGAAACTCGGTATTGCGTACTACACACACAATCGAGGAAGGTCGTGATTGCATGTAATGAAATGCAGGTCAAGGATACGTGTTGTTCATGCTTCTTTTGGTGTAGCATACAACACAAGACATTAATGAAATTAAAAAGAATATTTTTCATAAAATCTCGGGGTGTTAAACACACACTTCGAGGAAGGTTGTGATTGCGTGTAATGAAAGGCAAGTCAAAGATGTGTGTTGTGCATGCTCCTTTTGGTGTAGCGTACAACACAAGAAATTAATGAAATTAAAATGAATATTTTTCATAATATCTCGGGGTGTTACATTCTACCCCCTTAAAATGAATTTCGCCCTCGAAATTCATCGGGGTTATAAATGGTTTACTACTCGAACGTTTCTTTAATAGAAACCCATATCATAAAAAGGAATACCAAAACCAATCATTAAAAACAAAATCATGAAATGTAACAGCTACCCAAATTAACTAATCACTGGGTTTCCACATAGGTGAAAATATGGATATGGAAGAGAAATCTAACCATCATGTTCTGATAGAGAGTGGTAGAGAACATGGCTATGGAAAAGCCAGCAATCACAAAGCCATAAATTTGTGACGATCTAAGGTACCATCTGATTCATCAGATACAAGAGCACTAGGACAACATTTTTGGTTTTCAAGATCAATTCCCTAAAGTTGATGAAATTGGAATTAGAAGAAATACTTTCGTTATTTTGGTATAGTCTCACCGTTGGTCGTTCTTTGAACAATTTCCACTTCATCTCTTAAAGAAATGAAGTTGAATTTGTCATTCGTGATGTGTTAGCAAATCATGTGATAGAATGATGGGTCATTCCATCTGTTTCAAATAAAAGGTTAGAAAAAATTATCAAATATACATAAGTCCATCTATGGTGAGATTAGTCATATATCGTTCCTAAAATGGACTTATACTAATATATTATATTGTTTAATATAATAAAACTAGTTTCTACTAAACAGGGACTTCCTATAGGCCTGTGGTAGGCGATAAAGGCCAGTCACACTTCAGTTGTGGGTTGATTCCCACAGCCTTGTCCGACGTGATGGGCTGTCGCCCGTCCTGCAGGTCATCCTTTTTATAAAGCTATATTACTATAACATCCCATCAATAATATAGAAAAATGTTATATCCTAACTTATTTCCAACATAATCCATTCCAATCTTTAGGCTTATCTAAAATACTTCAGTCCAAGCTCATCGTATAAAGAAAATGATTACTTGAAATGTCACATAACAAACATGTGAATGACATCATTTATCCCCCATATATCATAAGATATATCGTGTTGGTCAAATTACAAACATGTGAATACCTTAATCATGTATTCTCTTGAAGAATGAATACCCATTGAACCTTAGTGAAAACATGAATGCAGTCAAAAGTTAACTCTTTCCACATACCAAAATCGAATAATTCTATATACTCAAACCATGATATAACCTTTTCCTTATATCAGTCATGAGCTCATGGATACGGTCAAACATTTCATTTTCTCGTTTTCCTTTCATTATGCGCATATCATCATTTTTTCCAAAAATATCTCAATCACATTCTATGGTTACCGGTACCATTGAAAACCACAATAGACCAATACATAAATATTCCAAAATTCCACGATACTATATACAACATTATTTTGGAATCCCATTACATAAACACTTAATCATTCCACCACATCGTTGTCATATTCAACATCTCCAATAGTGATAGCATGTGACTTCCCTTTGTCCTTTGCCTTAAGTGTGTGCTCAGGTCGATCATCATTAACCATTGGATTAGGGAATTGATTTGGATAATGCCCCATTTCATTGCACTTGAAGCATTGAAGTGTTGGTGGTGCGTTCTCTGCAGTATTTTCTTTATTCACATCATTAGAAACCCTTTTTCCATTACTTCGACACTCAGCTGCTCGATGACCTTCTTTTCCACACTTAAAACATTTTCTAGTCCCTTTAAGACAATCTTTACCATGCTACTTTCCACACTTTGAGAATAAGGAAACATTCATCTTCTTTTCGCCATTATTCTGAGATTTCTCATTGAACACCATCTTTTGTTTCTTGTCAAAATTATGAGATGGATAAGTAACACCATCTTCCATTTCATCCTTGATAGCACAACGCACAATTTCTTCATATCTACTGAAGTCTCTTATAGCTAATGCCCTTCTAAGATTTGGTTTTAAGCCACTGAAGAATCGATCAACTTTACATTCAGGTTGGATGATAAATCCAGATGCATACCTTGCAAGCCTTGTAAAATTTTCTTCATATATACCAACAGATTTATCATCCTTTTGCTTTAGTTCAAGAAGCTCATTCTCTATCTTTGTTCGAAGAATACGAGGGTTGTAATTATTGAAAAATAAGTTCTTGAACTCGTCCCATTCCATGGACTCAATTTCATCTCTTGGCCTCGTATTATTGATAAGATTACACCATGGATCAGCTTCACCTTCCAAACGATATACTGCTAAGATGACTTTATCATGTTCAGAACATTGAAGAACTGAAAATATCTTTTTAGTGGGAATGATCCATTGTTCAGCAACAAGTGGATCAGAAGACCCACTTAATTAAGGTGGACGTTGCATCATGAAGGACTCAGTAGACTATTGTTCCCTTATCTGCTCATTTGGAAGTCTAGAATGATTCATAGCTTGTGTGAGTATAGCAATAAGATTTTGCACTCTATCTCCCATAACATTTATTTGTTCAGGTGGACAATCATTTCATTGTCCATTACATTGATCAACACAGTTCCATTGGGTTCCAACCATCATCTAAAACCCAAAAAGAATAGTGTGAGAGGCAAAAACCAAGCTAGGGAAAAATATATAATTAAGGGGGAGTAAATTCAATATCTAACATCTTGGGTTACCATAATTCTAGTACAATAACCTATACTTATACTTAACCTTAGGGACTTCCCTAGAAATACATTAGAAATATCTCTAGGGATCTCACTAATGTTTTCGCATCCTAGTTTCCAAAGGTTGACTAAACCTTTCGTCTGATACCAACTGTAGAGACCCAAATCATGACGTACATGGACATCACATTACTTTTGTGGAATACTTAATACATAACAAAAACAGACACACAAGGATCGTAATAGTTTAGTGTCTTCAGAAACATGGAACGTAATCTTCTAATCGTGGTGAAAGATCTTCAACATCTCCCATAATGATCTTCCACTTTTTGTTTCCTTACCTAAAAGCTATCTTTTTATCCTGAGGGAAAATAGAACATAAAAAGGGTGATCTCAAATGAACAGTAAGGGTATGCATTGATAAAATAAAACATACAATATACATTTGAACTTAAAAACATGAACATAATATTTAAACATCAAAATCTTGAGCAACGACATAAAACATGGAAGTACATAAGGCATAGATCATAATGGAACATAAACCATGATAAAATAGCATGGGAATAAAACATGTAACTGTGGCATCCATTAAGAACATGTAATGATTTCCATAGTAGCCAAGGCATTGCTTCCAAGACCATCTTAGTTGACAAAGTCCCATTCTGAATCGAGTTCACTCCTCGTATCAGTCCTGTAACACTAAACCAGATTAACATACCATTCCAGCCATGTCTATCTCATGAGATAAAAAATATTTACCCAATGAATTGGAGGGAGATATAGGTCCCACCCATCTCATAATTAAATCATTATTACTTGTGCCACAAAATAAACATACATCATTCATAATAACCCAATAAATAAAATGGGTTTCATAAACATCATCCTATCATTACATAATCCATATAAAAGAAATGGATATAACTTCATAATAAGAGAAGTGAAACCATGTAAATCATAGAGACATTATACTTGAAACATACACATATGAAATAATTTCATCTTAGATGAAAAAGGGTTTTGATAAAACATTTGAAATGAATTCTTGAGGAAAATATCCTTTTTTCTTAAAAATCATTTTCTTTTCACAAAATTTCATGCAATTTTAAAAGAAAAGGATTTTGTTTAAAATATTCACTAAGTCTTTTGGAGGAAGCTTCATGAGAGAAAGGCTTTATAAAACCGTAAACATCCTTTCATGCCGTATATGTTAAAAAAACATTCTTCTCGTACTTTTGTCGGAAAAGTCAAAAAGTACCTCGTAAGAAAAAAGACAAAAGATTCCTTTCATATCTTTTACTAAAAACTCACCTAAGGGTAAAATTGGATTTAAAAAAAATTTTGGTGGATGGAAATAATATTACATTTTGAAAAAACATGGATGTGGATGATAAAATACACCCCAGTAATTACGAAAGTATAAACAATCTCGGATAAAAATGAGATTGTGATATTTCCCTTACCTTAGGTCCGATTTGCTTTGTATGTGTGCGAACCTCCTGTATAATGATTTAAATAATGTCATTTACTTATTCCAGAATCATACTCATTGTTATGATATCATATATGGTTCACTTATGACTTTATTTTACCTGTTCTTTTGTAAATTCAATGTTAAAAAGCGTTTTGGGTAAAATCGTTTCATTTGTCGTCTGTGTTTTGACTTGTAATTTCTCATATGATTACTTAGAACATGATTACATAATTACAGATTATATAAAATGATTTATATATAATATATATTTAGAATATACATATATATAATAGATCAATAAATGGAAAGAAATACACCGTTCATGGAGACGGTAGGTCGTACATACGCATGAACGCTGTTTTCGTTTCCTTATTGAGTTGAATGGAATTAAGTAGATGACATAAATATATATACACATAAATCCTGTATCATTATTATGTAATATATTTCATGATTACTTATTATATATACTTTAAAATCATTCATGAATCGTTAACGTGGAGAATGAATCTCATCGCGTCGTGGAGACGGTAGTCCGTACGTACGCACGAGCGATGATATCGTTCTCATGATCGTGGAATTTTATTGGAGTGTATGTATACTATTTTAGAATCTATATCACTTTAAAATAATCATATATATTAGTTATGTACACCATTATACCCATCCAAGTATGGTGGTTATGGAAAATAGATTACACCACGGCGTGGAGACGGTATTCCGTACTTACGCACGCACGGTGATTTCGTTTTCCGTAGGATGGATAGATGGTGAAATAGGGTTTTTTCATACTTATAATAACATATCAGTATATGAGGGATACTGATGTTATTACATCACAGTGAAACAACCTAAGAAGAAGAAGTGGCAGAAGAAATAAAGTTGAAAGAATCGGTAACGGACATTAATCTTCTTTGAAGCGCCTCTTTGAGATCTCCATTTAGGGCACTACAATTGGTCTTTGAGGAAGACCAGAACCTATAGGATGTTTCTAGGAAAGTGTAGAAGGGAATTTGGCAGGGGTTGGACGAGCTTGAAGGCTCAATGTGGTGTGAGGAAGAGAGGGAGGAGGTGTCCTTTTATAAGGGAGGAGATGGGTTCTTTTGGAAAAACTAAAAATATTATTTTATTATAAAGCCAAATTCGGTTTTAAATAGTTCCAAATTGATTTATTTCGAATCTAAGGTGGGTATGGGTCGAAATCCTCTCATCAAATAGAATTTAGACAAGTTTAGTTTCTTATTTTAACCTTATAATTTATATTTAACTTTAAGTTAGATAATTTTACTTTTACCGTGTCTTTTTGTGTTCTTACACAATAAGGTTAATAAACTTACTATAAGAAGCCAAAAGAACCCTAAGATGTTTATTATTAATATATATAACCTTATATAAGTCATTTTTCCAATCCTTATATTTTTATGAAAAAAATAACAATTAATAATATAATATTTGTTTTAAAAACTATCTTATGTCAATTTTGACACTATTTAGTAATTGATTTTTGTGAAAATCATAACAAATGATTAGTTCGAAAACTGTTAATTAAATCAATAATAAAATGTCATATTAACCTAGAAAATTTGTTTAATTTATAAAAAGTCTCAAATTACATTTATTTGGGTTTTTATAACATCAATTATGTCAATATTTCATTAATAAGATAATTACTACATCATCTTTGTGTCATGAATAAATTAAGTTATTTAAAGTCTAAAAATTACAAATAAAATATAATTATGTAGGAATTTTTTTTAGCTTTCTAATTAATATTTATAGTCGAATTTATCTTATGTATAACCCTATATTAAGAATTATTTACTTATTAAACTTTGATTTTAACTATTTTTACCCTTCTTTAAATAAATTAATAATAAATGTCCTAATCGAATCCAAGTGGTCCTAAATGGTCATATTTTATTCCTAAGGTTGTTTCTGGTCTAATTACACTTATCCAATAGAATTAGGACATGTTTTATGGTAATAATAATATATTTTTTACCCTTAATTACCCTATTTACTTTTAACCGTGGTAAAAAAAAGTAAAAAGTTACTATTCACCAAAAATTATTTTCATCTCATTGAACCACATTTTTCTTATGGACATCAACCGTGTCTCTTGGATTTTTTAAATTCCACTCACAGAAGCGGTAAAATTAAGTTTTATGAAAAAATCATTTTTTTAACTACCACTTAGTGGTTTCACTATTCATCAAAAAATGAAGGTTTTCAGAAAAATACCAAACAAATAAGCCTAAGCTATATTTGATATTATGAATTAAAAAATGATGTCTATTTTACCAACTTCAAAACATATCAGTTGCGTTAATTAATTTAAAAATTAATTACCATCATCAAAACAAATAGCGTGTTCTTAAGAGATAATAACTATCAAAAGATTGACAGTTGTTTATGTCTGGTTTAAATCTGAAATTACATCCAATAACCAAAATTGTATTAAATTGTAAAAATATATTGTAAATATACTTTAAAACCACTCAAATTAATAATTTATCACTATTAATTATTTCTATTAAAAAGGTTGTTTATAATTAAAATTTAGAAATTTTCACTATTCATCAGAAAATGAAAGTTAGTCGAAAAGTACCATAATTTCACCCTAAGCTAATTTCAATATTCCAAATCCAAAAATGAAGTCCATTTTGAAAAATAAAATTTACAAAATTTTAAAAAGTGGTTATTACTATTCATAACGACTATTTTTAATAATTTTTTAATAGCATTTCTTTGTTTAGTGAAACTCGGTATTGCGCACTATACACGCTATCGAGGAAGGCCGCGATTGTGTGTAATGAAAGGCAAGTCAAGGATGCATGTTGTGCAAGCTCCTTTTGGTGTAGCGTACAACACAAGACATTAATGAAATTAAAAAGAATTTTTTTCATAAAATCTCAGGGTGTTACACTGACTGTCCTGGGTGAGTCCAGCATAGTAGTGACCCACAAGGTCACCTATAAAAACCCTTGAATCATTCGATAACAATGTTGGAATGGTATATGTTGTTGTACAAAAAATCCAGCAGGGGTAGTTGATCCACCCAACAATGAACGAATTCTAACCTGAAATCTCACAGCATGTCCTCCATAACCTGAATGGTATGCTCTTTCTAGGGATATATCTAGGGGTGAAACACTATGCTCAAGAATAACTATGTCACAAACCACTCATGAAATCCCATCCAAAACTGGGATGTAAAGAGATAATCACTACCAGAAACTATCACTTATGGAACTCCATAGAGTTCAACTATCTTCTGTATGTAGTGGATTATCATGCTCTCTATGGAACTCTTTTCATAAATATATAGGAAGTGGTATGAAATGGTGAGTCATTCAATGATATTTTAGATATCAATGTGTCCCCTTGACTTTGGGGGAAACCTCATCATTAAGTCCATTGATATCTTATCCCACATCCATTCTGACACCATTAGTGGTCGAGCTAAACATGTTGGAACCCAGATCACAACCTTCACATGCACACATGTAAGGAATTGAGAAATGAAAAATGACACTGACTTCTTCATCAAAGTCCAAAAAAATAGATGTCAGAGGTCATGGCACATCTTTTCCACTCCACGATATATCTTCAAAGGGTGTGTATGGAACTCCCACAGAGCCTCCTCCCACCATGTCACAGGTAAAACTATGTGTCCTCTAAAAAAGAAAATGTTATCTCCACCATGTGTATATCTATTAGGATCATGTACTATGGACATCTGATCATATAGGTTCTCATAGTCAATATCTCCAAATTGTGCTTCCCTGTCTCGCTGTACGATTTGAGGGATTAAAACCATATACTGGAGGTAATCTTATCTATTTTCATCCACAATGGATAACTATAACGATGATAACTACTCTGATGCCTCATTAGGTAAATGTGAACATGATCTCATGCTAAGGGAAACATCCAACACATTACCCACACCATGAGTATAGAAAATCTCAAAGTCATAGTCCTGGTGGAACTCTGTCAAACACCTATATCTCATGTTTAGATCATTTTGAGAGAATATATACCGGAGACTCTTGTGATTAGGGTGGATGATAAATGACTCACCCATCTGGTTGTGTCTCCACATATTCAGTGTGAATACTACCACTGCTAACACACAATCATGGATCATGTTGTTCTGATCATGTGTCCTAAACGTGGATGAACCACTGGAAATCACTACTTGCCTATGCATCAGGAAATAACCAAGTCTAATCCCTCATGCATCACAGAACAATATGAACTCGACACCCTCCTTCGACAATATCAAGATCAGATAGCTCTTCAAACACTACCTCAACTACTTGATATCCTACTGGTACATCTCTATCCAAATATTTGGATTCCCCTATTGATTCAAAGGTTTTATATGTGTAGATATCCAATAAAAATCAAGTATATATATCTGGTAATATCCTGCAAGCCCAAGGAAGATCTGCACCTCTGTCATGCTCATAGGTCACACCAATGCTTACTCTACATCAACCTTGGCTTGTTCCACAACCACTCCATCCGGTGAGAGAACATGTACTAGAAAACGGACTTCCAGAATCCAAATTTGGCACATTGAGATCTTCTCATAGAGTTATTACTCCCATATTATGTCCAATGCCATCCTTAAGTCTCCTGTGTGCACCCACTAGGATGTCAAGTACAAAAGGATATCGTCGATCAAGACTATCTATAACTAGAATATATAAGGATTGAAGATCCATTTCATGATTCCCATGAAAACTTATGGGGAATTATTTATGTCAAAGGGCAGCACTAAGTACTCATGTTGACCATAACGACATCTGAATTTTGTATTTGGTATATTATTATCATGTACATGCAATTGGTGATATTTGGATCAAAGGTCAAACATCAAGAACCATCGTTCACATCTTAACTGATCAAATAGGTCATCTATCCCTGGTAGTGGATACATATTCTTCATGATCACCTAAATGATGTGTCGGTAGTTCACACACAACCTCAATATCACATCATTCCTTTTGGAAAACAATACTGGTGCTGCCCAAGGTAAAAAACTAGGTCTCACAATTCCCTTCCTCCATAATTCATCCTGCTACACAATCAGCTCATGAAGATCTATGAGAACCATTTGATATGTTGCAGTAGATATCAAAGCCATCCCAGGGTGTAGGTCAATTTGAAAGTCTATACCTTAGTGGAGAGGTAATATTTTAATTTCTTCGGGGATGACATCTGCATAGTCCTCCACAATTATTGCAAACTAGATTCTCATAACAACTCATGAACCTATAGTCATTCTATCCGAATTTTGAGTAAATGGATTCACCCTCTTATGAATGATTTCATCCTATGATACAAGGAATTCCCTTCCACTAAAAAAGGAAAACATCATTCCATCACTACGGACAAAAAACATACATCAAATAAAACATTCAATTTGAGCTGAGTCTGTTGATTACCAATCTATAACAAGAAAGAAATCATAAGTCCTAAACACTACATTCAAGGGGTTTCAACCAAAAATCTCACCTCTAAGGGTTAGGTCTTGCTATCATCAAAGTATGTGTGACCACTGAGTCTCCTCTTGTAGTTTTCAGCAACTGTAATGTTCATTTCATCATTTTAAATGGAATCTCTAGTTCACTAATAGGATATCTGGTTATATAGGGATGAACAACCCATGAGTCTACCAGTACTTCATATAATGTATAAAATCCCCAGATCATTCCTCAAATAATTCCTCGAGCCCCTGGGTCCAATGCCTCAACTGCATGCAGTTGTCCACACCCATGTCCTCCAACTCTCGGAGCGCAGCGTGGTCCTTTTCGGGGTAGTGGTGGTATCATGTCAAAATTTTGACCACCTACAGATACTCTCCTAACTCCTCTTCCACATCTTGCACCCTATATATTTTTTGGGTCCTATCATTATCTCTGCATCAGGGGTCCATCCTCTATCTGGCTATCTGTTACATGACAGGTCGTACAATCTTGAGCGAAATGTCGCCTGTCGTCACATGAATATCACCACCTCTCCCTAGGATGACTATACCCACCCCTTTAGACCTGAACTGCCTATCCTATATCTTATGATATTCTTATGGAATGTCTCCCATGTCCTGATCCCTATGACTAAATTTGGCTCCATGCTGCTGAGGTCTCTGAACCTACACATCAACTACTGATTACTACAGACTATTCCACCTCATTCAAGAAGATTACAACAACTAAATCTCACTAAATCACCCTATAATTACTCCCAATGCATATAGGGGTAAATATGAATGAGATATATCTACACAGACCTAACTTGAAGGTCTGATCCCTGAAGTATTGACCTATAACCATATGCATCGAGTACCAGAAAATGTATGTGAACCTCAATTAATTATCATCCATAATCAAGCTACCCCTACTGATGCTGAAGAAGCTTCTATATATGGATAACTCTCAGCGTAATTGGTGACCACTCCCATCAAAAGAGACACTCAAACATTGTGAATGAAAGAGTCATCTTTTTCTGTGTCTGTATAGCAAAAATCCAAAATCAACTTTCTGATCCATGTATACTTCTTTCCTCCAAGACCACCATATGATCATCTGGTGTCCTGAATAGATGGAGAACATATGTCGCCTTTTCAAGATAGTCATCATTATCCTGAGTTTCGAGCATGAATCAGAACCTTATGTGTCTCGGTCTCTATAACTCATGGAGAACACAAATCATTCACACCTCGTAATCTTTTATTGTGGGTACCAAATGATTCTCCATTGGGCACAATACAACTAGTGCACCACCTGGAAGATACACCTAGGATTGGTGACTCATGCAGGACAAGGAATCATAAACAATTTTTATATGATTCATGTAACATTATTTTCCCTATGACATGTTTTCTCATTTAACAAGTCAAAGAGAATGAAATAAATGTCATTGTGTATGGATACATCGGCTTCCCACACCAACACTAGAGTTCATTTCCTAAAAGTCGAACTCAAAACACTTACCACTACTTCCCCGAACCAATCTCATAGACTCTTGGTCCAATGGTAGAATCGACCACAACATTTGATACCACTTTTTCATAACTTATCCCAGTGGGTTATGTTCTATGAATTCTAAATCCCACCTTAAATAGTCTATGGGATGGTGACTACAACTGAGTAGTCACATCACTAAAGTGGGAGGCATTGCATGTGTGCCTATATGCACACACACATCTCCCAGACAATAAAATGATGAAAAGTAATAACCACTATAAACCAAATGCATTCATATCCCAAACAATAGAGTACGATAGGATGTAAATTATAGAAAAGTAAACTGGTCCAAAATACAATCCCCCTAAAAGAAAGAGTCCAGAAACTGAAAAGTCCAATATGTAGAAAAAATAGGTATTGGGAAAGCTGCTCAAAGCAGTTGGAACACCTCGGTCGTCATGATATCACAATACTCTATCTGGTCATAGTCTGACAAAAGGTCACCCATCTGCAGAAGAAATGACATGTGCTATAAAATCCTATGCAGGGGTGTGTATAATAATACTCAGTAGGGCACCCCAAAAAAACAATGAAATACAAAAATGAATATACCAGAAAATCTACACAGTATATGTCTATGAAATTTATAACAAGAATATCTAGATATACAAAAACCTCGAAATGAAATCTAAAGGTAATTCACAACTACTGAATACCACCACTAGGGTTTTAGCATGATGATTTCATGAAGAACTAATCTGGAAGAACATAGTCTTTAGTTTGATATCACTGATTATATCAATCCAAGATGTACTTTATGTATGGAACTATCATGAGATAGAGATATGTTGAATTATCAGGAAAGTTATTTGATATATAGATGAGGATCAAACCCAGGACTTTGGTGTGATACCTGTAGATACCCGAAGCCTCACATACATGGAAATTACATTACTTTTGCAGAATACAAAATACATAACAAAAACAGACACCAAAGGACCGTAATAGTTTAGTGCCTTTGTAAACATGGAACATAATCTTCTATTATTGGTGAAATATCCTCAACATCTCCCCTAATGATCCTCCCTTTTAATACCTAAAACCTTTCCTTATATCCTGGAGAAAAGAAAACATAAAAAGGGTGAGCTCAAATGCTCATTAAGGGCAAAAATAATGAACATAAAACAATCCATAAACATTTGAAAGAAAAAACAAGAACATGAAATTTAAACATAAAAATCTTGATCAAAGACATAAATCATGGAATTACGTAAGGCATATATCATAATGGAAAATCAATGATGATAAAATATAATGGGAATAAAACATGTAATCATGGAAACCATTCAGCACATGTCATGATTTCCACAGTAGCCACGGTGTTGCTGCAAAGACCATCTTAGTGGACAAAGTCCCTTTCTGAATCGAGTTCACTCCTCGGTTTAGTCCTGTAACACTGAACTAGATTAACTTACAATTCCACCCATGTCAATCTCATGAGATATAAATCTTTACCCAATTCATTAGAGGTAGATATAGGTCCCACCCATCTCATAATTAAATCATTCTTACTTGTGCCACAAAATAAACTTAAAACATTCATCTTAACCCAAAGAATAAAATGGGTTTCATAAATAACATCCCATCATCTCATAATCCATATAAAAAAATGTAAATTTCATCATAAGAAATGTGAAAAAATATATATCATAGAGACATTAAACTTGAAACATACACATATGAAATAATGTCATCTTAGATGGAAAATGGTTTTGATAAAAAATTTGAAATGAATTCTTGAGGAAAATATCATTTCTTCTTCAAAATCATTTTACTTTCATAAAATTCCATGAACTTTTAAAAGAAAAGGGTTTTGTTGAAAATAATCTTGCAATCTTGTAGAGGAGGATTCTTAAAAATGAGGCATTATGAAACCGTAAAAATCTGTTCATGCCTTATAAGTTAAAAATAACATTATTCTCGTACTTTTGTTGGAAAAGTAAAAAAGTACCTCGTATGGTAATAAATAAATGATTCCATACATACCATGTAGTAAAAGTCAAAAATGGGAAAAAAGGACTTTAAAAATACATGAACACATTTTTATAAAACTGGGACCTGGATGAAAAATATTACCCCAGTAAATACTTACGTATAAGCAATCTCGGATAGAAAACAATTGAGATTGTAACATTATCCCTTGCCTTAGGTCCGATATGCTTCGTATGTTTCTGAAACTCTTGTATAATGATTTAAATAATGTCATTTACTTATTACTGAATCATATTCATTGTTATGATATCATATATTGTTCACTTATGACTTTATATTATCCGTTCTTTTGTAATTTCAATGTTAAAGGAGCGTTTTGGGTTAAATCATTTTATTTATCGTACGTGTTTGGACTTATTGTTCTTGATATTATTACTTATATCCTGATTTAAATAATTCCAGAATGTAATACATGATTTATATAAAATATATATTTTATTATATATATATATATATACGAGAGATCGATTAAATGGAATTAAATACACCGTTCATGGAAACGGTAGGCCGTACGTACGCACGAACGCTGTTTTAGTTTCCTTATTGAATTGATTGAAATTAAGTAGATGACAAACATATATATACCAATAAATCCAGTATCATTATTATTTCATATATTTAATGAGTACTTATTATATATAATTTATAATCATTCATGAATGGTTAACAAGGAAATTGAATCTCATCACGTCGTGGAGACAGTAGTCCGTACGTACGCACGAGCAATGATATCATTCCCATGATCGTGGAATTACATTGAAGTGTATGTATAATATTTCATAATCAATATCACTTTGAAATAATCATATATAGTTATTTATTTACACCATTATAACCATCCACGTAAGGTGGTGGTTGAAAACATATTACACCACGATGTGGAGACGGTATTACGTACGTACGCACGCGAGGTGATTTTGTTTTCCGTAGAATGGATTGATGGTGAAATATGTTTGTTTAATACATAAAATTACTTATCATTATATAAGTGATACTGATTTTATTACTTCATAATTAAAAAACTAAATAATAATAAGTAGAAAAAGAAATAAAGTTTAAAGAATTGGTGACGGACATTACCTCTTCTTTGAAGCGCCTCTTTGAGACCTCCTTTTAGGGAACTAAAATTGGTCTTTGAAGAAGAAAAGGACATCTAGGATGTTTCTAGGGAAATGGAAAAGAAAATTTGTCAGGGGTTGGATGAGATTGAAGGATTACTGTGGTGTGGGGAAGAGAGGGAGGAGGTGCCCTTTTTTAAGGGAGGAGAGGGGCGGCTTTGGAATAACTAAAAATATTATTTTATTATAAAGTCATATTCAGTTTTTAGTAGCTCCAAATTTAGTTATTTCAAAGCTAAGGTGGTTATGGGTCGAAATCCTCTCATCTAATAGAATTTATACAAGTTTAGGTTTCTATTTTAAACTTATAATTTAGATTTAAATTTAAGTTGAATAATTTTTCTTTTACTGTGTCTTCTTGTTTTCTTACACTATAAGATTAATAAACATACTATAACAAGACAAACGAACCCCAAGTTGTTTATTATTAATTTATATAACCTTAGATAAGTCATTTGGACAAACCTTATATTGTTAGAAATAAAGTAACAATTAATAATATAATATTTGTTTTAAAAACTATGTTATGTCAATTTTTACACTATTTGGTAATTGAATTTTTTGAAAATCATAACAGAATTATTAGTTCTAAAAATGTTAATTAAGTAAATAATAACATGTCATTCTAACCTAGGAAATTAGTTTAATTCATTAAAAGTCTCAAATTACATTTATTTGGGTATTTATAACATCAATTATATCAATATTTCATTAATAAGATAATTATTGCATCGTAATTGTGTCATAAATAAATTAAATTATTTAATGTCTATAAATTATAAAAAAACTACAATTATTTAGGAAATATTTTTATCTTTATAATGAATATATATAGTCTAATTTTTCTAATGTATAACCCTATATTAAAAAATATTTAGTTATTAAACTTTGTTTTTATCTATTTTAACCCTTCTTTAAATAAATTAATAATAAATGTCCTAATATAATCCAAGTGGGCCTAAATGGTCATAATTTATTCCTAAGGTTGTTCTTGGTCGAATTATACTTATCCAATAGAATTAGGACATGTATTAGGGTAATATTAATATCATGTGTACCCTTAATTTCCCTATATACTTTTAACCGTGGTAAAAAAAAGTAAAAAGTTAATATTCACCAAAAAATATTTTCATCTCATTAAACCACATTTTAGTCCTTGATATTAACTGTGTCCCTCAGATTTTCGAAATTCCACTCACAGAAGTTGTAAAATTATGTTTTATTTGAATTTGCAAATTCTCCTAGGAGGTGGGTAAAAGACGTTGAAAAGTTTAATAAAATTTTTATATATCTAAAATTATTATAAAATGACTCCAATGAATTAATTTGAACTTATATAGGTAGTATTTATCAATTTTGACATAAAATACATTTAAATAAAATAAATAATTATTTAAATAAAAAGTAAGTTTTTAAATAATAACCTAGTGTTTTCACTATTCATCAAAAATTGTAAGTTTTCAGAAATATACCAAAACTTCACCCTAGGATAATTTCGATATTCCGAATCCAAAAATGAAGTCCATTTTGAAAGATAAAATTTATAAAATATCAAAAAGTGGGTATTACTATTCATGACAGCTAGTTTATATAACATATCGTTGTTTAGCGAAACTTGGTATTGTGTACAACACACACTATCATGGAAGGTCTTGATTGCGTGTAATGCAAGCCAAGTCAGGGATGCATGTTGTGAAAGCTCCTTTTTGTGTAGCATAAAACACAAGACATTAATGGAATTAAAAAGAATATTTTTCATAAAATCTCGGGGTGTTACATTCTACCCCCCTTTAAAATTAATTTCGCCCTCGAAATTCTCCAGGGTTATAAATGGTTTACAACTCGAAAGTTTCTTTAATAGAAACCTAGATCGTAAAAAGGAATACCAAAACTTGGCCTTAAAAACTAATGTATGAAACGTAACAGTTACCCAAATTAACTAATCACTGGGTTTCCACATATGAGAACATAGGTGAAAATATGGATATGGAAGAGAAATCAAACTGTCATGTTCGGATGGAGAGTGGTAGAGAACATGGCTATGAAAAATACAACAATCAAAAAGCCATAAATTTGTGCTGATATAGGGTACCATCTGATTCATCGTATATAAGGGCACTAGGACAACATTTTTGGTCTTCAAGATCATTTCCCTAAAGTTTATGAATTTGAATTAGAATAAATACATACTTTATTTTGGTACAATTTCATTGTTGTTCGTGATTTGAACAATTTCCACTTAATATCTTAAAGAAATGAAGTTGAATTTGTTATTCATGAAGTGTTAGCAGATCATGTTATAGAATGATGGGTCATTCCATCTGTTTCAAACAAAAGGTTAGAAAAAGTTATCAAATATACATAAGTCCATCTATGTTGAGGTTAATCATATATGATTCCAAAAATGATCTTATACTTCATATATAATTCCACTTAAAAAATAAAACTAGTTTCTACTAACCAAGGACTTCCTGTAGGCCAGTGGTATGCGAAAAAGGCCAGTCGCACTTCGGTTGTGGGTTCGATTCCCACAGCCTTGTCCGATGCGATGGGCTATCACCCATCCGGCAGGTTTTCCTTTTCCTAAAACAACATTACTATAACATCCCATCAATAATATCGAAAACACTTCAATCCTTAAAAAATACTAACTTATGTCCAACATAATCTATTCCAATCTTTAGGTTTATCCATAACACTGTAGTCCACTCTCATATTATAGTGAAAATGATTACCAGATATTTCATATAACAAGCGTGTTAATACCATCGTTTATCCCCATATATCATAAGACATGTCTTGTTGGTCACATTCCAAACATTCTAAGGAATTAATCATGTATTCTCTTGAAAAATGAATACCCATTGAATCTTAGTGAAAATATGAGTGCTGTCAAAAGTTAACTCTTTCCACATACCAAAACCCCAAAATTCTATATACTCAAACCATGATATAAATATTTCCTTATATCAGTCATGAGCTCATGAATACTATCAAACATTTCATTTTCTCCTTATCCCTTCATTATGTGCATATCATCTTCTTTACAAAAATATCTCAATCACTTTCCATGGTTACCGGTACTATAAAATTATTGAAAACCACAATAGACCAATACATAAATATTCCAAAATTCCACGATACTATATACAACATTATTTTGGAATCCCATTACATAAACACTTAATCATTCCACCACATCGTTGTCATATTCAACATCTCCAATAGTGATAGCATGTGACTTCCCTTTGTCCTTTGCCTTAAGTGTGTGCTCAGGTCGATCATCATTAACCATTGGATTAGGGAATTGATTTGCATAATGCCCCATTTCATTGCACTTGAACCATTGAAGTGTTGGTGGTGCGTTCTCTACAGTATTTTCTTTATTCACATCATTAGAAACCCTTTTTCCATTACTTCGACACTCAGCTGCTCGATAACCATCTTTTCAACAGATAAAACATTTTCTAGTTCCTTTAAGACAATCTCCCCCACACTTCTTTCCACACTTTGAGCATAAAGAAACATTCATCTTCTTTTCACCATTATTCTGAGATTTCTTCTTGATCTCCATCTTTCGTTTCTTGTCAAAACCATGATATGGATATGTAACACCAACTTCCATTTCTACCTTGATACCAAAATGCACAATTTCTTCATAGCTACTGATGTCTCTTATAGCTAATGACCTTCAAATATTTGGTTTTAATCCACTGAATAATCGATCAAATTTACTTTCATGTTGGATGATAAAGCCAGATGCATACCTTGCAAGCCTTGTAAAATTCGCTTCGTATATACCAACAGATTCATCATCCTTTTTCTTTAGTTCAGGAAAGTCCTTCTCCATATTTTTTCAGAGAATATTAGGGAAGTACTTATTGAAAAATAAGTTCTTGAACTCATCCTATTCATGGACTCAATTTCATCTCATGGCCTCGTATTCTTGATAAGATTCCACCATTGATCAGCTTCACCTTTCAAATGATATATTGCTAAGATGACTTTATCATGTTGATAACATTGATGAACTGAAAATATCTTTTCAATGGTACTGATCCATTGTTCAGCAACAAGTGGATCAGAAGACCCAATGAAAGAAGGTGGAAGTTGCCTCATGAAGGAATCAATAGAATATTATTCCCTTATCTTCTCATGTAGATGTCCAGAATTTTTCATAGCTTGTGTAAGAATAGAAAAATGTTTTTCACTCCATCTCCCTTAACATTGGTTTGTTCAGGAGGACAATCATTGCATTGTCCATTACATTGATCAACACGGTTCCTTCGGGTTCCAGCCATCGTCTAAAACCCAAAAAGAATAGTGTGAGAGGCAAAAATAATTCTTGGGAAAACAACATAAAAAAGGAGGATTACCCTCAATATCTAACATCATAGGTTTAATTCTATGATCGTTAGTGTAATTCTAGGATTATAACCTTTACTTATACTTAACCTGAGGGACATCCCTAGAGATACATTAGAAATATCTCTAAGGATCTCACTAAAGTTTTCACATCCTAATTTCCAAAGCCTGACTAAACCTTTCCTTTGATACCAACGGTAGAGACTCGAAGCCTGACGTAAATGGACATTACATTACTTTTGTGGAATACTTAATACATAACAAAAACAGACACCAAAGGAGCATAATAGTTTAGTGCCTTTGGATGCTTGGAACATAATATTTTAATCTTGGTGAAAGATCCTCAACATCTCCCATAAAGATCATCCCTTTTTTTTACCTAAAACATTTCCTTATATCCTGGGGAAAAGAAAACATAAAAAGGGTGAGCTCAAATACTCACTAAGGGAAAAAATAGTGAACATAAAACAATCTATAAACATTTGAAAGCAAAAACTTGAACATGAAATTTAAACATCAAAATCATGAGCAAAGACATAAATCGAGGATGTATGTAAGGCATATATCATAATGGAACATCAATCGTGATAAAATATAATTGGAATAAAACATGTAACTGTGGAAACCATTCAATACATGTCATGATTTCCATAGTAGCCAAGGCATTGCTACCAAGACCATCATAGTGGGAAAAGTCCCTTTCTGAATCGAGTTCACTCCTCTTTTCAGTCCTGTAACACTGAACTGGATTAACTTACCATTCTAGCCATGTCTAAATCATGAGGTATAAATATTTACCCAATTAATTAGAGGGAGATATAGGTCCCACCCATATCATAATGAAACCATTCTTACTTGTCCCACAAAATAATCTTAAAACATTCATCATAACCCAAAGAATAAAATGGGTTTCATAAACATCATCCCATAATCTCATAATCCATATAAAACAAATGGAAATTTCTTCATAAGAAAAGTGAAACCATATAAATCATAGAGAAATTAAACTTGAAACATACACTTATGAAATAATGTCATCTTTGATGGAAAATGGTTTTGATAAAACATTTGAAATGAATTCTTGAGGAAAATATCCTTTCTTTTTCAAAATCATTTTTTTTCAAAAAATTCCATGTACTTTTAAAAGAAAAGGGTTTTTTTGAAAATAATCACGCAATATTGTAGAGGATGCTTCTTGAAAATGAGGCGTTATGAAACCGTAAAAATCCGTTCATGCCGTATAAGTTAAAAATAACATTCTTCTCGTACTTTTGTTGGAAAAGTCAAAAAGTACCTCGTATGGTAATAACAAAAAGATTCTTTACATACCATGTAGTAAAAGTCAAAAATGGGAAAATAGGACTTTAAACATACATGAAAACATTTTTATAAAACTTGGACATGGATGATAAATATTACCTCTGTAAATTCTTACGTATAAGAAATCTCGGATAGAAAACAATTGAGATTGCAACATTATCCCTTACCTTAGGTCCGATATGATTCGTACGTTTTCGAACCTCCTGTATAATGATTTAAATAAATTCATTGACTTATTACAGAATCATATTCATTGTTATGATATCATATATTGTTCACTTATGACTTCATATTACCCGTTCTATTGTAAGTTCCATGTTAAGGCATCGTTTTGGGTTAAATCGATTTATTTACCATACGTGTTTGGACTTGTTGTTCTTGATATTATTACTTATATCCTGATTTACTTTATTCCAGAATGTAAAACATGATTTATATATAATATATATTTCATTATATACATATATATATGATAGATCGATTAAATGGAATGAAATACACTGTTCATGGAGACGGTAGGCCGTACGTACGCATGAACGCTGTTTTCGTTTCCTTATTGAATTGAATGAAATTAAGTAGATGAAATAATTATATATGCACATAAATACAGGATAATTATTATTTCATATATTTCATGTTTACTTATTATAAATACTTTATAATCATTCATGAATGGTTAACATGGAAAATGAATCTCATCGCGTCGGGGAGACGGTAGTCCGTACGTACGCATGAGCGATGATATCATTTCCGTGATTGTGGAATTGCATTAAAGTGTATGTATAATATTTCAGAATCAATATAAATTTGAAATAATCATATATAGTTATTTATTTACACCATTATACCCATCCAAGTATGGTTGTGGTCGAAAACCGATTACACCACGGCGTGGAGACGGTATTCCGTACGTACGCACGCGCGGTGATTACGTTTTCCATAGGATGGATAGATAGTGAAATAGGGTTGTTTCATAGTTATAATAACATATTAGTATATTAGTGATACTGATGATATTAATTCATAATTAATCAACTAAATAAGAAGAAGTATAAGAAGAAATAAAGTTGAAATAATTGGTGACGGACATTACCTCTTCTTCGAAGCGCCTCTTTGAGACCTCCTTTTAGGGCACTAAAATTGGTCTTTGAAGAAGACCAGTACCTATAAGATATTTCTAGGTAAATGGAATAGAGAATTTGGTAGTGGATTTCCAATCTTTAAGGCTCAAAGTGGTGTGAGGAAGAGAGGGAGGAGGTGCTCTTTTATAAGGGAAGAGAGGGGCACCTTCGGAATAACTAAAAATATTTTTTTATTATAAAGTAATATTCGGTTTTTAATAGCTCCAAATTGAGTTATTTAGAAGCTAAGGTAGGGATGGGTCGAAATCCTCTCATCCAATAGAATTTAGACAGGTTTAGGTTTCTATTTTATCCTAATCATTTAGATTTAACTTTAAGTTAAATAATTTTTCTTTTACCGTGTCTTCTTGTATTCTTACACTATAAGGTTAATAAACTTACTATAACAAGCCAAAAAAACCCCAAGTTTTTTATTATTAATATATATAACCTTATCTAAGTCATTTGGCTGAACCTTATATTTTTATAAATAAAATAACAATTAATAATATAATATTTGTTTTAAAAACTATTTTATGTCAATTTTGACACTATTTGGTAATTGATTTTTTTGAAAATAATAACAGAATGATTAGTTATAAAAATGTTAATTAAATAAATACTAACATGTCATATTAACCTATAAAATTATTTTAATTCATAAAAAGTCCAAAATTACATTTATTTGGGTATTTATAACATCAATTATGTCAATATTTCATTAATAAGATATTTACTGCATCATCATTGTGTCATAAATAAATTAAGTAATCTAATGTATAAAATTTATAAATAAAATACAGTTATGTAGGAAATATTTTTATATTTATAATGAATATTTATAGTCTAATTTATCTTATGTATAACCCTATATTAAAAATGATGTAGTTATTAAACTTTGATTTTAACTATTTTAACCCTTCATTAAATAAATTAATAATAAATGTCCTAATCTAATCCATGTGGTCCTAAATGGTCATATTTTATTTCTAAGGTTGTTTATGGTAGAATTAATCTTATCCAATAGAATTAGTACATGTTTTAGGGTTATATTAATATCATTTGTACCCTTAATTACCCTATTCACTTTTAGCCGTGGTAAAATAAAGTAAAAAGTTACTATTCAAAAAAAAAATATTTTCATCTCATTGAACCACATTTTAGTCCTTCATATTAACCGTGTCACTTGGATTTTCTAAATTCCACTCACAGAAGCGGTAAAATTATGTTTTATGTGAATTTGCAAATTCTCTTATGAGGTTGGTAAAAGACGGTGAAAAGTTCAATAAACATTTTATATACCTAAAATTATTATAAAATGACTCCAATGAATTAAATTGAACTTATATACGTAGTATGTATCAATTTTGACCAAAAATAATTAAAATAAAATAAATAATTATTTAAATAAAAAGTTGGTTTTTAAATAGTAACCCAGTGTTTTCACTTTTCATCATAAATTAAATGTTTTCAGAAAAATACCAAAATTTCACCCTATGCTAATTTCGATATTCTGAATCCAAAAATGAAATCCATTTTAAAATATAATGTTTATAAAATTTCAAAAAGTGAGTATTACTATTCATAATGGCTAGTTTATATAACATATCGTTGTTTAGAGAAACTCTGTATTACGTACAACACACACTATCGTGGAAGGTCGCGATTGCATGTAATGCAAGCCAAGTCAGGGATGCGTGTTGTGCAAGCTCCTTTTGGCGTAGCATAAAACAAAAGACATTAATAAAATTAAAAAGAATATTTTTCATAAAATCTCAGGGTGTTACAATACCAATAACTCCATCTGGATTAACCTGTTAGTAAAGGATCGATGCTCGGTGAAGTTGGTCACATCAATAACAAGATCAATACATTGGGCACAAATAATGAATAGAGTATCATTCTTCCGGTCATTGGGATTAGATTCCAAAAAATCTATCTGGAAGGCCCAAATAAAGTGATTATACACATCTGAGAAGGAAATTATTCCTACCAACCTTTAGGGAAATGATCAATGGAATGAACCCTAATGAATCATGTCCAAGATAAAGTTGATTAGAGATTCAACCCATGTAGAAGGGTATACATGGTGTGTAGTAGGGACAAATTTTGTGATCCTTGACCTTAGGTACTGCTCATGTACAATGATTTGTGTTGTTAGAACATGAAATGTAAAAAGGAGAGTACATGGAGTGTAGAAAGAATTACACGTCAATGCTTTCCATCCATTGTCCACCATCGTACTCTGGTCATGTGCTAATACACAATGCCAGCCCCTGTAGTTCTGCCCGTGTACTAGTACATGGAGTTATCCACATAACCAGTCCAACCAAGATGTGTTGGGGGAGTACATACTATTTACTAACCCCATGTACTATTTCCCAAGTTTGTGTATCTTCAGAGATACACGCCAAGTATTAAGGAAGGGACCACATGCCATGTGACAGGTGTCACCTGCAGTGTGAAACATAACTTCTTCCAAAAACACCAGACCCCACTAAGTAGGTCACACATTCCATGTATTTTGAAATATATTTTGTGTTTATTGGGATTTAGAAACCCTAGTTCGCATACTATTTTCTTCCCCATAGCCGTATCCTCTAATCTCAAGCATGCCTCATTGAGAAACACTAGATTTGTGGTAATATGGTCACTCAATCACTAAAATGGTATGATTCGTGCCTTGAATCAACTCATAAAATAAGATCAAAATCATTCATCGTTTATAAAGAAGAATGCTAAATTAGATCCCATCGTCATTCGATCCAATACCATAACCACCGTTGAAACTCTGTCGAGTCATACTGATGAAAAATCATCAATATCAGATTATTGTGCAGCAAAACAACGGAAAAATTTTATTTCTTCATAAAACCTGAAGAATGAAAAAAATGTGAAGAATTTTTGGGGAGAAATGCACAGGGGATAGTCTGAGGAATAAACCACAACCATTTTGCACTCCGGCCTTGATCCATTCCGTAACAACGATCAAGAATAACCAATGAAACTCCAAAAATTTAACCGTGACCAATAAATTCCTCAAATAAAACTCATCCCACAAGAATTATAGATATGTGGGTCAATATTTTATTTGTTTGATCTAAACTCTTCATTAATTATATGATCATGAAAAATAAATATTTAAATAACAATTCCATATTCGGGGATGGATCGTTTGCTGATGAGGATTCATTTCCAATAGTGATCTGTCAAGAATGTTCTCCATCCACCATCCCATCATTTTCCATTGAGATATTTCTCCAAGGTTATCTTCATAGAATTCTAGTATATCTATAGGATTATGAATTCAAACCCTGGGACCCTCCTGATAAACTTACTCAAATTAGAGAAAACAAGTTGCTACGTAAAGTTAAAATAAAATAAACACCCAATATATTTTATTTGTTAGAATGTGTGAAAACTATTTTTCACAGCCAAACCACGTATGAAAAGTTTATGCCTCACCTAGAGTAAACCCACTCTTGTGAAATCAATAGTTACCTTGGATTTCTAATCTGGGAAACCGTTTAGAAGTTAATCATATTTTTTAGGATAATAATTCAAAAGTTCCAATAAATATATTTAATATATTTCAAACATTCATTCTGGGCACACCAGGCCTCAGAATCGCATGTCATCTCAGTGCGTGGGCTCAAATTAATTCTATATAAAATTTTCAAATAATACACAGAAAAATATGGGATATTACACCCTATATGTACATCTTGGTGAAAAGGAATATATTTTTTAGTGAATTTCACATTCATTGGAATCTAACATTTGATGATTGGGAAAGGTAGTGGTGTTTATCTATATGAACTTATAGGAGGATATTTCCTTGGTTATATTTTAGTTTTATGTTGTTTTATTTTTATTTTTATGTATATGTATTGCTATTTTATGTATTTTTTATTTTCAAATATACATTGTTTGAATGTGCCTATATTGAAAATTAATGTAGAGATAGTGTGTGATGGGTTGACACACAATTTTTTAGGAAATGTTTTAGTTTCGTAATTTAATAACAGAATATTCTATGGTCCGGCGATGGATTCAAGGGCCAAGTAACATTTTCATTTTGTAAAGGTCAGTTATTAGTGTTTGAGTTGCGTTATGATGTTACAATTGGTTTTATTTAATTTATACTCGGGTACTTTTTGGAATAGAGATACATTTTTTTAGAGACTCAATAATTAGCTTCTAAAAAATATAGATAAACATCTTTATAGGGAGTCATATGTTTGATGGAATGTCTAAAAAATGTTAAGGGAATATTTATTTGAAAAGAGTCAAATTTTGTTTTTATTCGTATGAGGAATATGTTCTAATATGCTTGATTGTTAACATGATTTTACAATGATTGAACATGAAAAAATGTAAAGGGAATGGATACTTCTTAATTTACAAATCTTTGGATAAAATGGATTAAATTTGGGATATTTATGACTACTAGGATTTTATAATATAGATGAAATAAATTTTAGAATCATCACATAGTTACCAAAAATGTTTTTGTTTCTATGTTAATAGTATATGTTAGACGCCTTATTTTGATTAGTATCAATTATACATTGATTTTCTTTCATTTATGGTATTCAAATAATAGGTATTTTGTTCTCATTGAATTATTTTAAGATTCATTAAAATAATATTGATATTTAAACTATAACACCTCTATATTTCATGAATTATTTATCTTTAAATAAAATTTATCCCTTTGATAGATTTGTTTAAACTGAACATCGAGTTAAAAACCACTTTGATATACTATTGAAATATTATTATTAAATGTGTCAGATATAGCCAAGTCCATGGATTTTATGGTTTGAATTTGAGTAAATAAATTATGAATGAAAATATTTTTTACACATTTTAAAAATGAATTAATTTCTACACTTTTTTTACAACTGTCATTAAAATCTTTCAAATGTAAAAATCAGATATTTATTTTTGGAAAATTAATCTTATACATGCAATATATTTTTATCATAATAATATAAATTTATACGTATTAATTTTTAAAATTAATGTTTTTTATAATATTTTAATTCAAATATTATAACATCATCTAAATCGTTATTACTATGATAATAATGGGAATAACATTATTTTTATGCTTAAAAATATTGTCTTCAAAAAACAATTTTCATTACTTATAGAGTGATTATTAAAAATTAATTTATTCCATTTATATTAATAAAATTTTATTAAATAAAATATATATATATAATTGTGTTTTCAAAATATTAAAATGAGGCCACATTCTTTTTTCTCTCTAGGAATAGTAATCAATGTAAATATTTATTACTATGGTATATGTTAAAAGGGTTAATGATTTGTTAAACTAAAGAGATAATGATTAAAATTAAATAAAACATTTTGAAATCCTATTAGGAAAATTTATTTAAATCCCATTTCATCCTACTGTTTCACCAGATTCAATTTTGAGTCAAATCATATTGATAGGGACTTATTTATATATTAATATTCTTAATAAAAATAAGTGTCCAACCCCACTCACGTATAAAAGGGAGTCCCACATCTTCACTTCTACAAATCACATCAGTATTTATCATAAAACATTTACATGCATAAAATTTACAAAAATCATTATCTATGACCTGGAAATTTTTTTACTCTCAAAAAACCAATCTAAGAATCCTAAAAGTTCTTTGAAATGGAGGATTACTAAGAAAGATATATATTTTATTACCAATCAATTCCTTATTTCTATCCACCTATTGCACATAAAAAAGTCATATAAACATAATAAAATTATTTAATAAGAATTGTTACTATAAAATATACTGTTTTATGTAAATATTATATTTTATTTCTCTATCATCCAATATGTTGTAAAATAATAACATTTCTTCTCTGTACATATGGACTACTACCTCCCCAAAGTAATGTTATTCATTTGTCATTTATTCATTTCATGGGATGTGGGAAGGATAGAATTAATGAATATATTTGAAACAATTTTTATATTTAGGATGGTGGTATAGTGAACAATTATTTACCATTTTCATTATAGAATTCAACAAGTGGAAATATTATTCATACGTATGTACACACTACCACTTTTATATGGTAATGTAAATAATTTCTCAAAATCACTTTACATGAATTGATATAAAAGTTTATAAAATGAATACATATAATACTTAAGAAATTACTAACATTCTAGATAAAATATTATCATGACCATGTTGTAACGATTGGAATCATTGAACTAATGAATGCATTGAAAAAAGACATGTTTTCAATGAAAAATCCATTTTAATGATGTATTATATATGAAACGATCAATTGAAATAATAATGGAATGATAATAATTATTTAATTAATAAATTTTTTATATAATAAATTTTTAATAAATATTTTTTTTATTCATGAGTTTTGAATATACACAATTCTAGAAGGTACTTGAGTTAAAGGTTTATGTTACTATATTTTTTTTGTCAAATTATGCATACTAAATATAGAGTAAGATATATTAGATGGATTTCATCATTTAATTGTCATATTTTTTTCTATCCTATGTTTATTAATATAATCTTCATGTAATACTATCAATTTCAACTATTTTTTACCTAAAATAATAAAGAAAATGTTTCTAAGAGAAACATAAAATATGTCCTCTTTGTGTAGTGAAATTGTTCTTCCATGTCCATGTTCATTAAAATGATTTCAAGAATATTGTTATATATGAAATAATTAAACATAAATTTACAATTAAAAATATTTTTCTTTTTTCTTTTTGTAAAAATTAATATTCTAGTTGTTTTCTTCAAGATGTAATTTTTATATTTTTTACCAAAAGTGTGACCAGAATCATAGTTTAAAATTTACCAATAGAATACTCTTTCCTTTTTCTAAATTTTTTTTCTTTATGTTAATCAACAATTAATTTTTTTATGGTTATTCCCAAATAAAATATTTTCTTCAATATTATAGTTTATATTAGTTTTTAATGATACCAATAAACATTTATATTACTTATATTCATCGAAGTCTTAAAATATGATTTTAATGGTAATTTTAATCAATGTAAATATATTTTTTGAATTCTCATGATTCTATTTGGATATGATCTTATGATACCATCCACTGTATATCGTTGTATGGATCATAATGATGATTGATTAATAAAGATTCAATGAAACCCATTTCAATCAAATTGGTTAATTGAGTCATAATGGAATCATTATGAAACAAATTTTTTTCTATTGGTTATGCATTGATAATGTAATTAAATGTACATGAAACCTATTTATATCACATAGTATGTTCTACAAGGAATTAGTGATTATTTTAATACTTTTTAATAAATATAATAATTCATTTAATTAAGAGATGTTTTATCATGAAACTATATATCCCATTACTCAATTAGGTAATTATTAATATGTAATGATATTATATGAGATAAAATGGGGAGTGAACCAATTTCAGTAAGGGGCATTATCCAATATATCAGATTTGAGGCTAATGCTTCAATAAGGAAATTAGTGAATGAGGTGTGAAAAAAATCAACTATGATCGTTTTTCAAATGAAACATTAAAAAATTAATTTTTATGCTTACTTATAATCCATAGAATTATGATTTATTATTATTAAATACACTCATGGATCATGATTGATTAATGATGATTTTTAAAACATATGATTTAGGTAATTTTTTATGAAAAGACCTTATGTCATGTATCATGATTACTAATATATTAATTATTGGTTTTGACTTTTTTAAGTTATGATCATGTTTATATACCCTTGTGAGTATACACACTTTTTATTATTGATTTATATCTCATATAGTTACCCATAATGAGAATCTAATCTTACCATTTATTTTGTTTTCATTTCAATATGTTATGATGAATGGTTTTTCATAGGGAATATCTAATAAGTGATCTTCGTGAGAAGAAAATTGTTGGAGATATTGGGTTAGTTTCTGGAAATAATTTGATTGTTTACATAATTTTTAGTAAAAAAAACATTATAGTTCTAGGGAATGTATTTTCATTGGATGTATTTCATATCTATATAAAATGATTTAACATTTATGTATGTATTTTGTATAAATCCATAGTTTTTATCATTGCATGGTATAGTTATTTTTTGAGATTGATAATATATATATATATATATATATATGAAAATTCTAGAGAAATGTATATATATATGACTGAATAGAAAACCTATGGTAATGATGGGATTATGTTGACACCATGTAATGAAATCCAAATTTGGATACTAGAATGTGGATGAGGTAGTGTTATAGAAGTAAATTAGTGTAAATGCATGTTCATTGTGAAAAAATATAATGAATGAATGGATTGATTCTATGAAATAATATAATAATCCATAGTTATATGATTTGAATGAAAATTTACATTTTCTAAAAAAGGGTTCAAAATTTAGGTCATAATAAGAATAAATTGGATCGTCATATTAGAATATTTTTCTAATTATATATGTTTTATACACACACTATGTTTTTTGTTCATTCTCAATGCCTAGATCTTGGAGGAATCATGTAAACAAAAAAACACAAGGACAATGAAATTACCATCCTCATGAGAAACCAATTTAAACGGGATGTAGGATGTGAGAAATTATAGCTATATTTACCAAAATATCTAATTCTATTAATATTTACATGGATAATGTTGAACATATAAATATCCAATGGAATAAATAACTCACTATTAATTATATTATCCGTGAACATTTGCCTTCCATAATAGTTCCTATAATCAATAAATTACTTAGCGGTAAATCAATAAAATAGAAAATAGAATATTTATTCTATCATGTTTTGACATGGAAAATGTTATTTTGGTTATGTAAGGTTCATAATGTGAACCCCATAAATGGTATAATTTTATCATGATTTTGAGGAAAGTGGTAAAAATCTCAACATGACAAAGGAAGAGTTTAGGGGGTTATTTTTAAATAATTATTTTCCCAAATTTTTTTCATGAAATCTCATATGAAATATTTTGATGAAAATTATATGTATGATAAATCCCATAGTACCTATGAGGTTAATTCAAGGTATGATTCTAATTTTACTATCAATCCTAAAAAAATGTTCACTAATTCATTTGTTTCTTGTGAACATGTCATAAAAAATAATTTCTATAAAATATATTTATAGATTCTAATAAATCATTTATTGTTAACTCACGAAATAAATTGAGATTATATACTATCACTATTATTGTGATTTGTGTGATAAAAATTGGAAGATTGATTTTAGAAGAAATATTAATAATAAAATCACTGGGGTTAAGAAATTAAATCATCCTTTATATCGGATTTAGTGAATTATGTGTGGAGGAAATTTCCATATGCGTTCTAGTAATTGTTTTTGTCTAGAAAAGAAGGTTAACATTAAAAATAATGTCAAAGTGATGTTGATAGGCAGGTCAGTTTCTTTGTGAATTTATAACTTAATTTTCCAACCAAAATCCAATACAATAATTACAGTGCTAATAGATATAATAATGGTTCATGAACTTAAGGTTTAACTGAGACAATTACTATTAGAACCCTTTCAACCCAAGAAATAAATGGAAATACCATGTGATCATGACCCCTTATGTGGTTCATTATAATGAATTATAGAATGGTATACTTGATAAGAACTATTTAATTTTCAATATATTATTTGATTCTCAAACATCCCAATATTTTATATTTTAATTATTTTTAAGGGTATAACATCACCGCCTATAATATTAGATATTTGTTTTGGTAGAAATAACTCATGATGGGGTGATTATCATATCTCAAGTCCAAAACTCCACTTTGATCGATTATTGGGGTATTTTCCATCCTTTAAATCTTTTTATTCACACTCTTTTGGAATTTATTTCTATTTTAGGTGTGGATTGGATTTTTTATATAATTCCCATATTAATTTTAAAGTAAGAGAAATAAAATTAAATATTCAAAATAAATCTATGATCAATCATTAGTGTGAGGATTAATATGAGAATCAAGTGGAAATTAGTTTCATTGTATGTGTCTAATTACCTATTCAGGGGAGATATTTATTAAAAAATAATTTGGAGAAACCTAAAATTGAATTTATTCCTATATTATAGTAAAATTATAATTTATTTCTTGATGTATTTATTATTCTTCTAAAAAATAATGAATTTTATTTTTAATAGTACTATTATCTAGTGAAACATAAATTTTAAAGACTCTATATAGAATAAACCTTAATTTCTTTTACAAATTGATGATGAAAATACCATAGAATCAATAAATTTGATAAAATACCTGATTTAATTACCATGGGGTGAGACTATTATTTTTAATAGGAACAATGATAGGAAAATGTGTCCATTCATTTATTATTGGTAAATTAATTATATCACTACATGAACATGTATTTTGTAACCAATTTTCAAGGTATGTTTGATCAAATGTGTGGTTCTTAAAATATTTCAATGATCAACGTTTTTTCCATTTTTCATTAATTGTAGTTTTATAAGTTGAATATACCTAATATAGTCATCAATTAGATTTATTTTATTTATTAATTTATATTTATTCCATTTAGACATATTAATTATTTGTTCTCATCATTGATTTAGTGAATAGAGTCTTTGGAGACTGTGTGAGTTAGTCATTATATTCGTTCAGGATGAAATTGTAATAAATTCTATGAAAAAGGTAGATAGGGATGATAAATAGAGGGTTGTATATAAATCCTTGAGGAATGATATTTTCTATGCCAGATTCCATATGATTGAAATATAGATAGATAAATTTTAATTCTTCGATCTGTAATCTCAATAGAAGTTACATCAAGAGATCCATCAAGCATGGATTTTATGAATAAGGATATCTGGAAAACCATGATGTGTCAGATTCATATATTTATTTTGATGGGAGGATAAAAAAATATTTTTGAGATATTTGACGCAAATAAAAAATCCCAAAAACGAGTTGACATGGAAGGATTGTAATTTCCATTAGAAAGAAGAATTTAAAAAATATTTTGAAGAACTGGGGAGACTGTTTGTCAGTACCCCTACACTAACACAATCCTTGAGCTGATGGGTTTTAATCTATAGTTATATGTAGAATAATTTATTGGAATGTTTCATCATGTAGAATGATATGGGGATATCTTTTGAAAAATTCCAGCTTTATATTACTATGAAAAAGTTTCCAACTAATGACATAGAGTTGGATGTAGAAATTTTGAATTAAAAATCATGATAAATTATCATTATGGTGAAATATGTTATATAGATTCTGATAAAAAATCATTAAATATATATTCACATATTAAGATATGAATATGATTCAAATGATACAGTTTGGGTTTTTTTATGATAATGTCTCTTGAAAACATTACAAAGCATAATGAGTAAACTTGGTGGATGATGCTGTAATTCAAAAAGACTGTGGTAGTTTTTCAATTATGAGTATTAAAATTGATAAAATACTTACGTAAATTTAAAATATGTATCTTCAAATCTTTAGTAAATTGGATAGTTTTCATCTTATTAGACAAATTTTATACCATTATACAAATTGTTATTTGGGATTTTCCAAAAGAATGTTTCCATCTTTAAAAGAATATAGAAAATTTTCATGCGTATAACCATGATCTAGATCTAATTATAGGGTTTGAAAATTATTTACTTTTCCCATTAATAAAATAGTTAAATAATTTTTTAAAAAAATAATCTCAAATCAAATCATTATCAATTCATATTGGATGTTTAAAGGTATATATAAATAAAAATGTTTATTTTTTAGGATAATATGAAATGGTAAATATCAATGTATATATCTCATAACACAGTATACTAAAAAAATTCAACGATATATAACTCAAAATTTCTGTAATAACAATTAAAATACTAAAATGGATGTCGGAAAACATTAAAATCGATTTCATCACTCAAACACCAAAAACATCTAAGAGAAATAATGTGATTTTAGTTGTAGTTGGTCACCCTAAAAATTATGAAAATTTCATTAAAAATATTTAATATTCCACTCTTGTTAAAATTTTACTGATATATATTAATTATTTCATATTTTTCATAGAGTGCCAAATTTATTTTATCTAATATATATCTCTTTTTTACCATATCATTCTTGGGAATCCTCTAGTATTCTTTCTATATAGATTTTAACATCAGCATTGAATATCATCTTCAATATGATTTTCACTATAAGGGGATATTCTAACAATTGAATTTATAATTATATAATTTTATATTGATTTACATGTTGTGCGTGATAAAAATCATTCTCTAGTTGAGGTCTTATATAACAATATCATTCACCCAAGAATTCAGATGGATACTCTTGAATGCCTATATATATTACAGTGTGTAAATCCAATGTGTTGGATGAAATTTGGGAATTAAAGATATTCACAACTAAGTTAATTTAATAAATATCGAGGAAGGTCATTTCCATTAAGATTCACTCCACGGAATCTCGATGTTGATTGAAAATATATTCTTCAAATCCCCATATAAACCATGAATTTGATGTCCATGAAAATATTTTCTTATAAATATTTCCTTTGGAGAGGATATAAGATGTGGAATTAAGGTAAAGATAATTTAAATACATAAAATACGTTTTGATATTAATGATTACGTTACTATGGTTTTTTATCCCTTATCACATCGACTAAATCTCTCCCAAGTACATAGTTTGATCCATGTATCTCCCATAGGTTGATACAAACATGATCATTCACATGTAATCAAATCAAAGGCCGTACCACTGAATAATGATATTTTTACAAGGAATTATTGGTAATGTTTTTTCAACAAATAAAGAAACATTTGAGGAATGAAAACAAAAACCTAGTTCAGGTTTTTGAAAAAACAAGAAATTTTTGCATGCAATATAGGAACATAGTAATGTGACGACGATTATATATCCTTGTCTATTTTAGTGTGATGGAATGTAGATAGTGAAATTATTAAAACTTTGATATAAGGTATTGATTTTTTATTTTATGATATATTTTTCTTTAAATATATAATATTCATTTAATATATTTCATTACATGCATCCTCGTATTAAAATGAAAAAATAAAATACTACTGAAATATTATAAGTAAACATACAATTTATTCCCTAGAATTTTTTGGTGGGTATTAATAAAACCAATTAAATTATTTTAAAATATATTTAAAAACATTATTTAATGAATTCGGTTTTTATCAATTTATTAAATGTGAAATGAAAATCATTTTAATGTAATAATATATATATTTTGCTAAAACATTTTTCACAAGGAAAAAATGTAATTATGTTTGTAATTTAAATTAATCTCAATTAAAGAAATATTTAAATTAATTTTTTAAATAATATATTCAGTAAAAGATATATTTTTTCATTTAGTAAATGGAAATCATTAAACATGGAAAGAGAATAAAATAAATTTTATGCATAAAATTTTATTTTTCTAGAAATTTATTATGTTCTACATTGCATGATTATTTTAAAAGTATATTATTTTAAAGTATAGAAATTAAATTTTGTAAAATGGTTTCTATACTTTTATAAATTACATATATGTTTTCTGAAATGGACACTTTCAATTTAGATAATTAGGAATAGTATGATAGGTATATAATTATTAATAAGGTAATGGTTATAACGGTTAACGATTGGTGAAACTCTAGATATAAGGGTTGAAATGACTTAAAAAATTATATAAATTCTACATTACTAATGTTTTTATATCCTATATTTTACTATTATATTTCTTGATCCAATTTTTTGTAATATTCCCAAGATATTGACTTATTTATAATTCAATATTATTAATAATTACAAGTGTGTTACTCCGCTCATTTACAAATGGAAACCTACTCTCCGCTCTTATATACACAAATTGAGTTAATTATGACACCCAATATGTTCTAAGATATTCCCCAAACATTATTATACAATAAATTAATTTATTTGATTCCCCAAAAGACCTACCCAATAATATTTAGTTTTCTTTTCATATGGTGATACATTAATAATTTTTTTAAGTTATTACTATTAGTTTTCATGATTATTTTTCATAAAACTCTTTAAAATGATATATAAAAATCATGAAATTATTTATTCAATATATTTACTCCATATATATATATTATGATATTTTTATAAAAATTTTATATATCCTTCTCATCCATAAGAAAATGATAATGTTTCTCATGTGTACATGTGAACTACCACCTCCACATAGCCATGTTACTCATATTCCATTTCCATTGTTCATATATTTTAGTATGTATATATTTAATAAATATATTGTATAAAATATGTAATTATTATTCTATAAATTTTATATATTAGTAACCCTTCATTTATATCACCCATAAAAAATTGAAAACACCATTCATGGAAATGTACAGACTATTATCTTCACAAAGTGATATAATTCATTTTTCATCACCAAGTTAAATGAATGTTATAAAAATCATATATAATGAACACATGTATTAATTTTTATATTATTTGTTTTTTTTATATGATAAAACAAATACCATGTTGAACGTACTGGAACCATAAAAACAAAACATGCATAGAAAGTGTACCTGTTTTGACCCACGTGTTCACTTTAATGAGGAATTATTAATATAGGTTTATTTGTAATTATATTGGAATGAAACAAAGAAACATATTTATTAATATATTTTCTAAATATAAGTTTAATAAATTTATAGTAAATATATATTGTTTTGGATATTTAATAATCCAATTTAGACTTGAATTAAGAGTTTATTTTATAATCTCATTTCTTTTTTGGATGCTCTATGATAAATATTCCATGAGGGAAATTACATAGATATTATTATTTAAACAAAAACTATATTATTCTGATTTATTTATTCAAATATTTTTCATGTAATATTTCTAGTTTCTTATCATTGGTACTTAATATAATAGAAAAAATTATTTTAGAAAAAGAGAAGCTATTCTAACATTGGTCAAAAAAAATTTGTATGAAGAATTTTTTTTAATATATTCTATAATATTAAAATCTATGATAACCTAGTTATTTTATATTATTTTCATCTATATTTTACATTTTTTTCAAATTTTACCAATAAATAATTTATTCATTTTTTGAATGAGGTATAATTAACTTTTTTAAAAGAAGGTTAAAAAGAAAATTTGTTTTTTTATTTAATGAATAGATGCCATTGAATGTTGTTATAACCATTATTTTCTTTGATGATTACATTACCATTTTCCTTGTTTATTTTCCATGAATTGTTTTTCAATATTTTTGAATTATTAATTTTTTATGTTACAAAAATAAAAATATTTATTACATTTTTTCTAAGAAATATCTATTTTATATTTTATGGTTTTATTGTTCTATTTCAATATTCTAGAGATATTTTTATTATTATTACTGTGGATATTATATAGTGATATCATCAGCATTATTTCTCTAGATGAGTTTCCATTATGATTATTTGAGGATGATTCGATGAAACAGATTTCATTCATTGGTCTTAGTAGTGTAATCATGAAATCATTATGAGACTCCTTTCATTTGCACTAGTTATGTTTAGGTAAAATGATGAAATATATATGTAAATAGTTTCAATCCAATGGGCTATTCTATAATTAAATAGTAAATGTTTTAATGATCATGTTTCACACATATGTATGGGTTTCAGTTTACAATGCATGTGCCTAGAATTATATTTCCCCCACACTCCATTGAGTTCATTAAAGGATGATATCTTATGTGATTATAAGGACTAGAATGGGCAGTGAACCCAATATAGATGGGACTTTTCCAATAAGATTTTTTTGGGAGGGAATGGTGACTACAAAGAAGATGTAATGTGGAGTGAACCCAATTCGTAATGATAATATTAATTGTAAGCCTTTATTTTAGAAATGATATTATATTATTATGTGTATTAAATATTGATATATATTATGATTATGATATGTTCTCATATCTCATGATTGAATATTAATGATTATTCAAACTTATGCCATATGTTTTTTATTTGCAAAAAACAATACGCCACGATTCCCAATAAATGGTCTTTTACTGATTGGTATATTCTTATGTTTTGATAATTTTCCCACATACTTATGAATATTCTATCTTATGATCATGGATTCATATCTTCTATGTTTACAATTTCTGAGACTTTGATATCACAAAATCTTATTACTTGATTTATACATGTTAAGAAGAAATGTTACATGTATTGAATGTTTCATAACTATTTTATGTGGGTGGAACATTATAGGAAACGTTGATGGTCCTACTCAAAATATGATTACCTTGTATCTAATTTTTGAATACACAAAACCTCAAATGTTATGGGGGTAGTATTTTTAGGAATTATATTTAATATTCCTTTAAAATGTTATAATATATTTATTTCTAATCCATTGTTCCTCAAAATTTTTTATTATAACCAAATTAAATAGAAATTATGGATCATGTGTTAATTTGGATGAATCCAAACATGTTCAATGTTAATAGTTAATTTTATTTAAGTAACCTTATCTAATTTTTTAGATAGGGTTGTTAAAAATTACTATGTTTCATTATGATTTTTAAATGATTCTTTTCATTGAATGATATTCAGATACTATTTATAGTAAAATAAAATTTTGAGAAATTAATTTTTCATCTCTTGTTGGTATTATATGAATAAAATTGAAGTTTGTTTCAAATGTGGTTACAGTGTAGTATTTTTTCAAAATGAAAAAATTTAATGATTTTCTCTATATTATTAGTACATTGGGAATTAATATATTAATTTTATAAATGTTTCGAGTGTATATGGATTTATAATTGAAAACAACTGTCTTTGAAATATTTTTTATTCATGGTTGATTTCAGAAAGACATTATGTTTTAAAATTTTAGGAAACTAATAGGTTATTTTCAATGTTTAAAATTGTTTATAAATATTTAGGGAAAATAATTAATTTTTATTGCATTATTTATTTGGATTATTTTATGAAATTTTGATACTGATGACATTTAGAAGAAAAAGATGAGTTTTCATTCTATATAAGAAGTTATTTTTTGTAATTAAAATTTAATTAATCATATCACTATCAAAAAAAATTATAACTGAGTGAATTTATAAAAATATAGAATTTTTCATTGAAATTTAATTTTAGGGAAAACAAAAATATAGAATGTAAGATTCATAATAATATCCTAAATATACTGGGAGAAAACATCAATCAATGAAATATTTTAGAATACAGATAAAAATTTAGTTATTTTAATTTTTGTAAAGATATTAATCAACCATAATAAGTAACCTTTTAAAACCTAGATTTGGAGATATGTACATCCAAAAATCAACATGAAATAAATGAAAAAGAATGAAAATAATAATCATCCATAAATAATAGATTAATTTAGTTCCACATAAAAGCATCATTTTAGATGAATTATTAATCCATGGGAAAGAAATTGGTAAGAATATGTGTGATAAAAAAAATACCAAATGAGATGAAAATAAAAGGGTTGTTATAGAGAAAAACATCATATAGGGTAAATTTATACATATAGATAATCATGGTTTAATTTTTTTATTTGAAATTAAAATCAATCCATTACTACTAACATCTTTGAACATGCTCTACACTCTTATATAATAAATATAATATTGGTAAAAACTTATTAATTATCCAAATCCAAAAATATTTCAATTTTTTAACATATAATTATAATTAATTATGACACATAATTTATTTTATTCAATTTTTTATTACATGTCTTATATTATTACTGTTAAAAATTTTATACTTTTTTTGTAATAGTGATGATGATCCTCATTCTTGGATATGTGGATCATCATATATAATTTTTTATTGGTATAATAATAAATATGTTCAAATCATTTAGTCATTATAATGTTCGTTTTTAGAAATTTACGTGTAAGGTTTTTACTAATTCAATTCCCAACGAGAATTTTTCTCATATTATACTTATAAGGATGAGATATGTTAGTATGACCATTATTTTTATGATACACTTAAAGAAACATATTAATAACAAAAATTTATAGTTATTATCATATATTACTATTATTAATGTCATTATTATTAATTATTTTTGAAATAGTATGGGTAGTATTTAATTACTCATGCAGGTGATTGAACCAATATAAACCAGAATGTATTATACAAATGACTGAGTAACATTCTAGTGTTATATTATATTAGTATCATTTTATAAAATAATAGTAATTTTAATAATATATAATTAATTTATTTTAATGAAATTCAATAGGATTTTAGAGTATAAGGTACCATAAAATGATAGGTAAAACAAAATATGCTAAATGATACAAACTTTCTCAAAATAGGTACCATTGGAATGAATGGATTGGGCCTCCTTTTTTGAACTGTTGGCTAGAAAGCATGAAATATGAAATTAAAAGAGAGTATTTAAGAATGAATTCAATTTAAAATAAAAGCACAAATTTTATTGGATTATTTGTAGTAGTGATCTTTTATAGGAGAAAATGAAAAGTATTTCCTTGGAAATTTGAGTTAATTTCAGGTAGTGATATAATAACATGGTAGTTTTGAATGTTTCTTAAAGAAATTAGATGAGAATTATAGGATTTAATTTCACAACTTAAAAATAATGTTTATTATTTCTAAATATCAAATTAATAATTCAAAATACATTATTTGAAAATTGACCCAATTTACCTAATTCCATGTATTGATTCTATATTTTAACTCCATTTAGTCTCTTTCAAAAATCAAAATATGATGAATTTATCATTTTAAATGAAACATATGTTATATTGAAAAATTATATTTTATAAATTTATCCATTTAATGACTAAATGATATTATTCTTATTTCAATCCTACAACTAATCATTACATGAATTCAAATTAATTTTATATATATAAAAAATATATTTAAAAAATAATATAAATAAGAGATATTTAACATTAAAACATATAATATATAATAAGAATATTTTTTTAAAACACTTATTTATTATCCATAAAATATAAAATTTCCATTACCATTAAATATTAAATAATTTACTATATTTTATCTACTTATTTTAACATACATCGGTCAATTTTTTTGGCCTAGTTTATTAAAATTATTCTTTAAATAAAATAATTTTAATTTAAAATAAATTATAAAAAAACAATTATTTCCAATAATATATATCTTCAAACAATTAATGATAACATTTTTTTTTCTATTCCATCAAAATTTGTTTTATGTCAGTAACTTGAAAAAAATTTCATGTGAAACACATTAGTTACTTCTAATTATAAAATAGCCAATATACATATTGGATACAAGTATTACACATAACCTCATATAAAATTACCAAATATTGGATGAATCTATATATGAAAGAAAAATATCCTTTGATTAAATGTATATGAGTCATATTACATTATTATAAAAGACCATACATTCCTCACTAAAAATCATTCACCCTATTATTTTAAATTTTTATATAAAATTAAACTATATTTCAAATGTTTTTCTTCTTTATGTAGTTTTAATCGATTTTATGATCTTCTAGGAAAATCTAGAGTTTTAATATTTCATATTTTTCAATTTAATTTATTTCGAGTTTTATTCTTTTTAATTTTCATAATGATTATTCTATCTCATTTTCAAAAAAAAATTGTCAACAATTTATTTCAGAAAATTTTCTCATAGAAAGATTTTTTTATTCATTCTTGTTTTGAGTTTTTGGTATTAAAAGTTAATCACCCAATTTTAGGATATATAATATGGGTTTTTAAAACATATTTTTATGAGGAATAATTATTTGTACCATAAAGAACCTCACTATCCCAAATCCAACAACGTAAAACATAGGAAAACTCTTCTTGTTTTTAAAAAACTACAAACCATGTTAAATGTTTTGCTATTTTAGTAATGGGTAAGTGTAAAATATATTTATCTATAAAGAATCCCCTAGAAATCTCAATAACTAGTGACAAATTTTAAAAATACCCCTGAATAAAAAACTAATCAATATAGAGTAATATGGGATAATGTAGTGATCACTGATATATATATTTTTCTAAAATTAAATATTACAAATTCAACTTAATTATATATTTAATTTTATCTAAGCTTTATATGCATAATAAATATTTGTTCTAGTCCATGGTTCAGTGTTACTCACCACTACAATCCATATCGTAGAGACCATGGGCTATTTTTGAGTATCCCTTTAGGATATTTCTATGAAGTGACATAGGAAGGTGGTGATAGAGGAAGGATTTTGTCGATGTTGGTGTAGAACTAGTCCCATAATGATATAGAAAAAGGCATTATGACTATGTTTGAGCTTTCAATCATACCAGGCCTTTTTATTTTCATAGTAATTAATTGGTTCCATTAGTAGATTGTCATTTTAAGTGATTGGGGATCATACCATGCCCACTAGTGGAAGTAGATATCTAGGCTGTTTAATTTCATATAACCCCCATAATCAAAAATAAGTAAATTAAATAAGTATCTTAGATATAAAATTATTGAGTTATTTTAGCATAGTAATCTCATATGAGAATCATATCATTAGAGTAAATAAAACCTCAACAATTTTCAAACGTTTTAATAGAAAATAATACTGACATAAAGGAAAATTTATTTTTAGTATGGTACGAATTTATAGAATATTTAATAATATTATTTCTTCCTTTTTGGAATTGTTGAAATAAATGAGGAATATTTTATTTTCAAGGATATACATAAATTTATGATTCTTATATATATATATATGTATTATTTTATGTAACATAATCAATTCCATCAAAAAATATTAATATCAAAGGAGTGTATAATAGAAGAGAAACAGTTAACTGAGTTTTACAAATTTTCTAGTTATGTTATTCAAAATTTATAAAAACCAATTCACATTCAAAAACCATTTTCAAAAAATGATACAATTCATTTTTCTAAAAATTACGATTAAAATTTCCAATAATGATACAAGTAAAATTGAAGTAGTAGAATAAATAAATGAATTTAGTATAAAATAGTAAATAGAATTGTTTCCCTGATAAACAATGTAGTGTTTGACTAAGGAAAATATTGTGAATAAAATTATAAATATATTAATATATTGTGAATTAATATTCAATGGATGTATACATTAAATAATAAAATCATATAGGAAAAAGAATAAATAGTAAAAGATAAATATATATATATAGATATTTACCCCTAACCGTGATCCACCCAACAATGCCCGGATCTGGGGCTTCATATGGGCTCAACCATGCCTCCAAATATTACAATGGATAATAACTAATTATGATGGACTAGAATATACAATGGGGAGTCTATTTCTTAATTCAAATTAATACAATATTAGAAATATACATAAAAATTAAAAATTATTTTATAATATGAAAACAAAAATATATAAAAGTTATAATATGATAGATAGTGTCATACAGAATTTCCATGCACTAATCACCCACATAGATGATCCTTTGTAAAATATAAAAAAAACGTTCATAACATAGCCCTAATACAATAGTTTGAGATCATCCCAATCACATGATACCTATAAGATGCCTCAGCCCAAACCACTATATGACTTCAGCTGTAATATAAAAGGAATAGACAGGGTCTAAACATGAACATGGATCCACAAGAAGGTTGTGAGCATAAAACATAGTAGGATATCACCAAAACCCCTACTATATAACATTATATTATCATTTATTCATGATTCAATTAAATATAATAACTATTCTCTTTTATTTTTCGTGCCCTACCCTAACCTCCATGACCCCCAATGATTTCCACAAGACAGTAAGGACCACAAGTGATAACTGGGCCCCCAATAACTGGCCATACATCATTTAAAACTATACCAAATCCCACTTGTGGCAAGAATCCATTATAATAATATATCACCCATAACCATAGTTTTATGTTCTAGGGAACTTCCAAAACCTCAACCCAATATTAATTGACATTGGGAATAGTCATAAAACCAAAATATCAAACCCATTTCTATTTACTATAAGGTGTTTCATTGATCATATATCATAACATGAATAATGCCCCATGATGATCCTTGAACAAAAGAATTAGTAAATAATGGTATGAAACATTCTCAGTGACCCAAGGAACATTTGGAAATTTCATTATACTCTTAAAATATCAATAGGAAATAGTCATCAACTAACACCTCCCCATAAACACTAGAGAGATCCCCCACACTGACCTACTCCCACATAGTATGCAGAGGTCATCCCACAACACTAATTCCATATGTAATATGGAATATACATATACAAATCCAATCATATACAACATGAAAATTTATCACACCAACCCATTCTGGTAAACACAACGTTAGTCCATCAACACCAAAATTCATCTCTAGAGACTCTAGGGAGGTCATGTCAGTCATCCTAACCAATATCATTTTAATTTTATACCCCCTCGAGCATATGATCATACTGTTTAAGGTCAAAATTAAAAATGAGTTGATCCTATGTTTTTATTAAAAAAAATATTGATCCCATATTTAGAACAGAATCCAAATCACCCCAATGGAAATCCACAGAGTATTTTATACTCACCACCGTCTCATCTTATCAAATATACCACAATACTATCAACACTTACTGACCTCTATTTCCTAAAACTCACCTCAAATCAAACCTCAATGTCTGATCCAACACTGTTAAAGTCCCTACGTGTTCCTATTCCCACAACCATGTGAACATTCCAATCCATCGTTTCCTACCCAACCCTTGCCTCAAAGTTGGGGTCCAAAGAAAAACTAAAAACCCATCTTCATCATGATTTCATTTCTAAAACAATACTAAATACCAATAATCATGACTTTTCTAACATCTCATAAGTTAGATAGCATTGGTAGTCACATTTACGATACATGATATCTCATCCTATTCAAATTAATTAAGGACATCACCAAGTAACCTCATATAAAAACCAATCCTCTAGAATCATGATGGATTCTCCATTACCAGCAAGACATATGGTAGCATCACCAATCATTTTCCAAAACAAATCTCATATTATATTCCCACTAGATCTAGGTAACCCATCATAGTTTATCTAAATTTCAATGTGCACCAAGAGATCTTCCTGGGGCCTTGTGTCGGCTATGATGATATTCTAATACTTGGGATATCAAGCCTTTGTGTGATCGTAAAATATCAAAGTTTTCAGGATCACTTATTACATGCATATGAGGAATATAACCATCATATCTCATTTACCTAGGGCACGTCATGTCTTAAAAAATCTGTCCTGAACTCATTCATTGATGTTGTCATGCATTCTCAGGTATATAAAAACATATAAAATTTTAATAATGGGGACACCTACTATAATGATGATGTTGGACCCTCACTGAGCCACACTGGTACTCAAACATGCACCCTCTAATCATACACATACCTTTTCCAAGCCTATCTCAATCATCCCAAAAATAATAATATCCCAGTGATCTATCTCATCCAAAACACCTTAAATAGTTAAAAATATTTAATTTAATCTAAAAATATTATTTACTTCAATTGGGAATAGTTTCCTAATTACTCACCAGGAATCATCATCGCATCTAAACCATAACCAACCACCCATAAAATGGAATCACACATCCCTGAAACCATTATGGGTGGAATATCTATTAGTCTAATTTGATTCCATCATAAACAAAATCAATTAAATTAGAAACCCATATTAAATTAATTGAGAATCAAAACAAGACTATAAAAACTTCTGACAATGTGCAGACAATGTCATGGGATGTTCCCTTTATATGTAGATGGAAAACCCCAGATATCTTTCATCATTCCACCGTGATGTAGGGAATCAGTACTAAAATCCAAATTAAAAAATTTAAAATCATAGGTTATTGATTAGTAAACTTATAAACTATATGATATTGAAGATATTACCTTGATTATTCATAATAATTTATAAATGATCAACCCACTTTTGTGCTGAACGAAGTAGATCATTGGTGGAGATAAGTACAATAAGAATGGACTCTCATGAGCCTATAAACCCCATAAAAACTAGGAGAGGCCTTCCCAGAAAAATATTATGAGGTTTTTAATTAAAGAATGTTAGGAATCCATAGTAAATTCATCTCATAGGAAACCATCGAGCCAATGTTCCTTGGATTAACCCACCGATTCTATCATCCCACTGGCTAGATGATGAGTTCTATATAAATACATCATCTAGATTGACACTTCCAAAAATCATTTGATGATTTCCTAAGCATCTACATTTTCTATATAATCTGAAAACACCACCCAAAATATTATTAATTGAAATTAATCCTATCAAACCATAGTTTTGAGCACTTATTTTCCTAATATTCAATCTAATAAATTGAAAAATTAAAACACCCCCTCAAAAAAATAACTCAAAACCATTTGGAATTAAAAAATTCAAACCATACTCGTTATCTTCATTGAGAATATATAGTAAACAATTATCCATATCTCCCCACCAATCTTGATATTAAATTATATGAGTCCTTATCATGTAACATCTGTGAGTTCCCAATGCTCTTCCACTACACAACTAAAAAGAATACAGACACATCAATATACTAGGCTATTGATTTTTTGTCATTTTCAAATGCCGGTTTATGGGTTATCGGTACCCCACTACAGATTCCAATACAACCACTTTAACAATTCCACAAAAACGTCAGAAACCCAATGGAAATGATCAAGAAACCATGAACCAGTGCACAAGAACATCAGAAAAGTTTGCCAAACCTCAAAGAGGACTACATTGAATGTCTCCCGGCACGACCATCGACAGTGGCCCAAATCCTCCCATTGGAAAACTCCAGCAGAATTCACCCAACCTTCAAGAGAATTGAAATGGACCACCAGGGAGAATCCATCCACAAAAGATGTAAAAGAAACCAAAATGAAGATGACCATATCCTGATTCCATTAGCACCCTGGAAAAAGGCCAAACAACGTCAAATTCATCATCACCACTACACATCAACATTGTAACCATCATCGCTAGAACTGTCGTACCACACCAGAAAAATCGAATCCTCAGAGAAGCTCAAAACATGAGCCAAAAACCGATTCACCCAAAAAAAATCCAAAAACACAAAGAACCATCACCAGAATCATGTGTGATGGCAGGATAGAGATGACCCTACCTCCACTGAAGCACCACCGCCGGATTGAAGCACATCAGATCAAACCATAAAACCCCATCCAAAATCTTACCAAAATAGGAAGCATATGCAAAAATGAAGAAAAAATGAAAACCATTTCCAAAACACCAGATGAAAATCCAATCAAAAACCTGGTCAAGATCCCACTGCCGCCATCCATAGTACCCGTAGAGGCCACACCCAACCACCAATCTCATGCATTCGAGGACAAATCAGCTCCCTCATTAGGCGAAAAAGAACTCCACCTCTGTTTTTACACTGCGCCGTCGATGAACCCAAGCCGTTGCAAGAGGATCCGAGAAAGAAGATGGCCAATGATGTGTATCTCTGAGGGGGTAGAGCCAGAAAGCACTACCGTGATGTAGGAGCCTTCTCCACGAACAACTGAGTAGGGGAGAGAAGAAGAGCCGGTGCAGGATGGAGGAAGGAGGTGGCGGCAGAAGGGAACCCTAGAGAGTGTCGCCCCTTACGGGCTCTGACACACCAACATACTCAAAAACAATAGTTTAGTCTAAAAATCACACCCACAATATCTAAATTGATACTTATAACATGGTTTTAATCTCAATATTACCAATTACATGAAAAAACCTCATGTTGTAAATCCATTCAACCTTCTTCAAAACACTTTTCCACTCACACCCTTGTTCTACCTGAATGCCCAATCAAGATTCATTAATTCTCAGAGGCATTGAAAGGTTCTCCGAGTACCACAATATTGATTGACCCTAACTGCTATAAAATCTTCATCATCAAATTATAAAACAACGACTCTAGCCATCTTTCTCTCTCTCTAAGAACTAGAATTCCTCCAATCTAACACACATGTATATTATAGAAAAACCATTATGATCCTGATTCCAACGCACCAACATCGACAAACACCTCAACAAAATTTCAAATATTGTATTTACCAAGGAACAACTTCACATATAATTTTACAACACATGGTTGTCTTGGAATTGCTGAAACCATCCATTTAATATTAATTAACATCCATTACCCTTCCCATATGAGGATTATTCACCAACATTTGGTATGTTTCTCTATATCATAGTGGTATCAATGTCATCACATGTTGAAGCATCTACCTAAACTCTATAAACCAAATTCCATCCTTCTATGCATACTATGGTTTGACTTTGACAACCCAAACTAACCTAACTACCAATACGAAATGCCGACAACTATCCATTCTTGATTCACTAAAATATCAATATCAATATAGCTGATGGACATTAAAATATAGGGTAACAACCTCCAATAAGAAAATTGTGAAATCGGCACCATATGTATAGACTTATAAAACTCCTTGAGTGATGACCCCAACCATATAGATAGATTATTCATGTGTCCCTCATTCAAATAAAAACTCTATCCTACTTGAAAACACATATCTTTGATTAATCGTCAATTAACTATACCATATTTTATTGATCATTCATCAAATCCTCCTCTTATATGTATGAGAATTCTCCCATTTGTCACTAGAATCCGTAATATATCATTACCAAAATATTCTCATAGAACTAATGATTTAACCCACTAAAAGGGATACCCCTATCTAAAACCATCATAAAGACAATATAAGAACCCATCTTGGGTTTTCCCAAATCTAGAGAAAATTATCAACAAATCCATATATGGTTCATTTGTTGATCTGAGACTCATGATGAAACCATGTGTACCAAGAGTTCCCTTCCCTCACGTACTAATACTTTTCCAAAAATTCTCATTATTACACATTCAACACTTCATGAGGCATATTTAACCATTGGGAACCCTCTTGATCATTATTTCTTTCTATCTGGCCCAATCTCAAATGAGCATACTGGCTTCACAACCTATGCAACCAGATCACCCAACCCATCTAACAAACTAATGAGATAAATCACATCTAGACCATTCCCATGTTCCAACCCCACTAACCATGAGCCACATCAATGTCAGTCACATTTTATTCGATGTACCCTTGGTACACATTTCATAAATTAGGGTATTTACCCATTCCGACTCATTAGCCAAGACAAATCTAAGCACGGATACCATTACAAAACAATGGTCATTTATCGACATTCCCACCACCCTAGAAAGAAGAAAATCCAAATCCACCATGATATTATCCCTACAGTTCTTTCTCTAAAAATTCATCCTTGATATTAGAACACTATAAGTATTTCTCCACCAGAATTCCATGGAATACCACCAATCCCCTACTGAATAACCCACAATGGTTACATTTTCATGTCACCTAATTCCAACACCAAATGTCTATGGTTCTCCATAATCCATTGAGGAAGTGATCATGTATCTATCACTAGATTACACCACACCCTTGGAATATTTCAAATGGAAAAATATCAGAACATATGACTCTTTCTAATTGGCCAGCAGTGAAACCAAACTAATCCATAAACCTCAATATCCATATGCATCAGCCATGGGGATATCATATAGTTTTTTCATTTAAAACATGGAATTCCAAACACTTCACCCTTGTAATGTAAAATTTCTAGCATAAATGGTGTTACCAATACACCTGTATGGGATTTATCACATTCTCTACCACATTCTTAGACCAAATTACCACCTTCCTAAATATCATAATGTTATATTCTACTATTTCTTTTTTATTTCCCCACACATTATATCTATACGATCCTAGAGTTGGAGTCTCTATGTTTCATCAAGAATTCCTCCACATATCCTAGAGGCTTTTCGGTAGCATTGAGTACATAGTCTAGGAAATGGTGAGACAATTCCCTCTACGTAGTGTCATAAAATATTGTACATACCCAAAAAACATCATAATCATACCAATGTGTGAAAATGTAAATAAACATTATAAATAATATAAGTAATTTTTTAATATATAATAACCATAAAATAATCATCCCATGGGATGTTACCAGATAAAAAAATGAAATCATATACCCATTCATTATTTCCAACACTCTGTCTCATCCCAATATTCTGATCTGCTCATGTTGCCCCAACCTAAACCTCTTATCAGCAATACGATGTACACATTCACTATGATCCACATGTAGTGTGTGATCATAAAACATTGTTGGTTCTAACCAAGCACCCCATAATATATTCCATCATATGTATGTTTATTCATGAGGAAATAAAATATAATAAAATTTCTCCAAGATTCTTCATGCACTAACAAAGGTACCAAGACACCTGATGGTTTACGCATGCTCGTCAGTTCATCAGGGGATATCCAAGGAACCTCAAACCTTCTCATACCTGCTTCATATCTACAATAAATTCCACATATGGTTTTATAGATTCATACTAATACATGGAATGTACCTACAGACTCAGGATAGGGAAACAACTGAAACCTCAAACTAATACTCATGGATATTTGTATTGGACACACATTTAAATTCATTGTCCCATCCCTATTCAATCATGGGAGGCTTTTCATTCATCCTTCATAACATGAAAAATCCATAATGGTGGTCCATAACCGCGTCCTCCTAAACAATTGGTCTAACTCATTCACAACATCCCATATAAAGTCTATCATGATCCATAACATGATACCTACGAATTAGGGAAAGGATATCCACCCAAAACCCCACAATGATATTGGGGAATCCATCATGTCGACCCATCCATACAAACTCTAGGGAAACAATCCCATCGACCCAGTGGCCATATTAATAGGGAAAGTCACCCATCTCTGTATGTCTCTATGGAAATGTCACCAAGTACATAGACTCATCCCCGCACATAGTGGGAAGGTCTATCATCACCCTTAATCATACCCACAAACTCAATCATGGCCACCGTAAGTTCCCCAACCCAAGACTCCTATATTAAAGATCACTCAGCCACAATAATAAAAGTTCATAGTCTATTAGTCAACTAACTAACATATCCTGGGGTTGTAGTCGATCGAGACCTATCCCCTCATTAGTACACATATTAAGCCACCAATAGAGAATACACTTGGCCAACCATACCAATCACAAAATATTCTCATTAATACCACCTCAATACTATCACCTACATGTAACCCCACTGCCTAAAGGCTATCTCGGATCAAGGCCACATGGTTCGATCAAACCTCTATGATGTCACAAAATTCCTCTAGATCCACAAAAACCAAAGAAGCCTATATTCAGGGTCTCTCAAGAACAAAAATATAGGTTCTCCATATATTACTCAACTCACTAACTTATATTGGGGTGGTAGTCGCTCGAGACCCATCCCCTCATCAGAACACAAATTAACTCACCAATATGGAATCCACTTCGCCATCTATACCTATCAAATTTTTTCTTATTAATACCACGTCAATACTATCATCTACTAATATCCCCACTACCTAGAGGATCACTTAAATCAAGGCCCTAAGTTCCAACAAAACCTCTCATAAGTCCGCCAATTCCCTAAGACCCTTTATCCTAGAACTATCTCAATCCATCTCCTCATACATACCCGATTACACATAATCAATGACTATAACCTATGTAGAACATCCATGGAAACCTTATTACATATATCTAACAACTCCTGATACCTTGACCCGAGTATACTATCACATATACTATGAGATAGATCTCATCTTATCCCCTAGAAGAAACACACTCTATCATCATATGCCAATCCCCAAAGGATAGGCCCCACTCACCTCATGTACAATGACACACTTAAAATGATAGGGGTTATTTCCAATTTTCAACACGATATACCACAGTCTAACTCAATTTAATTTAACCACATGAACATCATGATTTCCGACACGATCTATGAAATCCATATACTATATACTTATTTAAAAATGAACCATGATAAATTCACAATATCTCATATCAGCTCAAATTATAAACCGACCATACGGTTATAGAGACTCAAAATTCTCATACATATAATGAAAATATTCATAGAGGGATATTCATTAAATTTCAAATATATAAAAACCAAGGATCGTAATTTTTTTTCCACATTTAGAGACTAGATACTGAATATTTTTTGTTGTGTTAAATATATTCAACATATCTTATAATTATCTTCCACTATTTTACACTTCAAAATCATACCACACATAAATAATTTCTTCATAATTAGGGAATGAATAATAAGAAAGGTTGAGCATAGAAAATAAAAAATAGTAAACATGGTAAATACATAATCATTACATGAGAGTTTGTGTATGAGAAATTTAGAATAAAATATAAAATCCATACCAATTATTTCAAATAAAAATTTTGATTTGGAGAATTATGATTGGGAATTCATGAGAAATTAATCATAGAATATTCCAAGAAAATGATCCATGAGAATATATCATTTTCATAAGATATATATATGTTTCATACACATGATATTATGACATTATGATTATATATAAATAAAAATATGATCACTTATTACATTATGGACATTGAACAAGGAGCTCGTATAACTATATGTACATGAAACCAAGTCCACACAAAACCTTATGGATGTTAATTATAGTTCCATGCAAATCACAGTTCACGTGTAATTAAGTTCATGAAAAAAATTATAAAAATGTATTTATGTACATTATTAACATTTTGAACACGTAATAATGTTCCAAAATTACATTTTTACCCATGATTTATCTATCTGTACCCAATGCAATTTTTGGAGATATAGGTCCCACCTATAAAAACATACAATACATCTGTGCGTCAAAAAATAATAAATTATTCATTAAATCATAACATGTGAATAGGGGTCTCATTCCATGTCATTATAGTATAACATGTAGATAAAAATGTGTTTCATAAATACATTCTCATCATATTCTTAAGCAATCCAAATAAATAAATAAATGGTGTATTTGGATCATAAAAATGGAAAATTACAAGTAATGTCAAATGATGTCATCATAGATGAAAAATTATTTTTGATGAACACGTGGAACATTTTTTAAGAAAAAATCCATAACGTATTAAATAATATTTTATAAAAATAAATCATCTATGAATTTTTTTTCATCAAAAATAAACTTGGAAACATATAAATTATTATTTAAAAATAATTTAAATCATTTAATTAGTAAAAAAACTTTTAACATAAAAAAATAATTTTTCGCAACTAAAAATTTTCGAAATCAATTTCATTGAAAATAATATTGGAATCATATAAATGAATAATTTATATAATGAGTATCCATGTTGGTATAAAGTTATATTTTGGTCATGAACATTAAAATAATAATTCCATATAATGTTCCAATAAAATATAAATGGGAATTACTGGTAAAATGAAATGAATATTCCTCTAAAATAATTTTGAAAAAAAATTAACAAGGGAAAAATTAATATAATAAACCCATTTTCATGGTAAAAAAAATTTATATCATTATTTTAATCTTGTATATGGATGAAAAAGGGTATTTGACCAAAAAATAATAATAAAGTAATTTAACAAAAATTCTTTTGGAACCCTATGAAATTAAGGGAAGATTATGAATAAACAATATATCTTATATTGAAATAACTAGAGTAAAATTAAAAAAAAATGAGTTTAATGAGAGATAGATTATAATATTTAATCATAAAATCTAAAAATACGAATAATCTCAATGGATGATGATATTATATAATGATATTCTAACCACACCGGTATCATAGTATCATAATCCACATTAAAGGGAGATCCAACAAATATATACAAATACCATTAATTTTATGTAAAATAAATATAAAATAAATTAATGGGAACTATAACATGTAGAAATAAGAAACAATTAGTGAATGTGTTATTTCTATTCCATATATAAATATTGGATGGCAAGTTAACAGCCACAGTCACATATTCCTTAATATATATTTAAACATATTTTATAATAAATATAATTTTATTATACCTATATTAATAACCATAGATAAATATATCATACAATAGATGACTTACTTATGAACTTTGATGACCTATTTATAAACAACTCCACTATAAAGTCGTGATTCATGTAATAACTACAGTATTTTACCTATATTTATTGCTTTACTATTTTCAATCAACTTACATTGATCAAGGATCAATAATCTCAATAATTTTAACTATTATATAAATATCATATATTATCAATATATTTATATTTATATTAATCCATAAATGTTTTATGAAAAAAAATGTAACACACCATTAATGGAGATGATATGACTTACATATACATCAACATCATTTCCAATTTCTCAATGGATTGAATGAAATGAATTGAGATAATATATCAACATTATAGATTTATTTTTAGGCAATGTATCACATATATTTAGTAAATATTTTCATATTACATTCCATGAAAACAATTAGGGAAAAATGAATCACAACACCACAAGAGGTTTCAGTCAATTGTGCACATGAACGAAGTTATAGTATCCATAACTAAATGAAATTTAAGAAGGGATATATGATGTTTTTATTAAAAATTATTAATTATGTTAAACATCTTGTATATGTTAATTTAATATAGCCCTATTACCTTTGAAAAAAAAATATTTCTTTTGAAAAACACATAATATTTTGATTCATGAGGTGGTAGTATTTTGTAGACATGAGGGGCTTTATTATTATCCAATCTAATGGAATGTATGAATTTATATGAGGTATTATAATTATATAGGTATAAAACATCATATATATCATATATATAAATATTAAATCCATCATTATATCCATCCTTTAAATGCGGTGATGGAAAAATAATAACATTCTTTCGCAAGGTGGAAGTCTCCCATACACATAAGGGATGATTTTGTAATCCATTTGATATAAGGGAAGATGAATATAGGTCATTAAATTCAAATAACTACATTTTAATATTTTATATATACTAAATTTATTATATAATCAGGGTTTAATAATAATTAAACGAGGTTCTAGAATAAATAAAATAAAATTTTTTATTGGGGATATTATTACTTCCTTGGAGATATTCTATTGGTTTAGACCCAAATCCTTTTCTGGTTGTATTTATGACCAAAATTAATATTAAAGGTTTTTATGAATGATTTTAATATTTTATTTCGGTAACTCTTATCTGTTCTAATGTCTTTTGGATGTTTTAAGAGGAAAAGAGAGGGGGTTTCCTTTTATATGTGAGGTGACTGACGAACATGTATTTTTTGAAAAGAAAAAGTTGTCACAACATTTTTGAAATGAAAAAAGGAAGAAAAATTGAACATTATAGAAAAATATATTTTATAATGTTTAATATGGAAATAAATTGGTTTTCTACAAGTTCATTGTTTATTTTACCCGTAATCATTTTATATTAACACCCACCCCTGGCAAACCCATTTGTACCATAAATGCTGTAAAGAATTACTACTGTTATTGTAATGATTATAGTTAAAAGTTACATTTTACTTTTAAGTGAACATAAAATTTTAATTTTAAAAATATGGACTCTATTTTTTCAAATTAATCTCTTATAAGTGGAAAATTTTAATTTAAAATGTATCTTGCACAAAAGACAAGATAATGGATGATGGGGAAAATTCTCAAAAGAATAGCAAGTTTTAATATCCGAATTCCATATGGAATTGATTTCAATGAAATAAAATATATTAATATATTCAAAATTTTACTGATATTATTTTTATAACCTTCCTAAAATAATTTGTATATTTTTGAATTCCTTAAATGAAATTACTATTCTAAATATAAACTAATATTTTTTAATATTCATAAAAAAAACTATTTTTTATAAAAAATACAATCAAATTCACCCCATGATAACATAGGAATGGAATTTTAAAAATAATTTCATTTTTTATAATGATTTCTCTTAAATTTTAATAAATGAAATTTAAAATAATTTCACAACATGTCACAAATATTCTTAATAAAATGAAATAATTTTTATTTCCATAAAACAGATTTATTCTTATCTATGTTCACATAATTTGAATACTATTTTTTTGAAAAAAAATAATATAAACCTTACATTAAAATAAATAAGTTCAATATTTATTTGATTAATTTGTCCAGGTAAAAAAATATGGACATAAAATTAGTTTTTCTGAAAAGGATTTCATTTATTTTCAAATAGTTTTTATTTTTATTTCTATAAAATTGTTCATATAATAAATTATTTTATATACATGTTTTTGTCATATAAAGTTTTAATTTTTTTAATATTATTCTTATCCTCAGTTGAAATGGTGATGTGATAACTATGATATTATATAACAATATTTTAATAGTATATCATGTTTCATTTAAACATGGAGTTGCATGTAAGGACTTATAAAAGTTGTGATTCATGTATTCCAAACTAATAGTAGTGTTGTTTGTAAGTTTATGTATCTAAAAGATTAAATTTATTTTAAAAAACCAAGAAAAAATAAATTACAAAATATATAAGTGCTCCGGAGAACTTATTACAATAATATGAGGTCAAAACCAGACAATCTATTCTACCTAGGGGAAATATGTACCCTGAAACTCAATCATGAACCAATACACGTATTTATGAAATAAATTTAATGTATAGACACCCATTTGAAAATGTACTTAATGTACCACTTATCATTAACATGGAGTTAACCCCTCATTGAACTATATTGAGGCTTATTAAAGAAACTGATAAGCTCCTACAGGCCTCCACCAAGATATTACAATACAATTGAGCATCATCCAAGATTTAATTCATTATAAAATGAACTAAATATAAAATAATTAATGAAATAATTTTAAATATAGATATATATTTTAATTTACTTAGGAATAATGTCTTTATGTACTCATCAAAAAACAACATCATGCATAAACCAAAACCTAACACACACAGATATATTATGGATCCTTGCTAAAAAAATACTATGATAAAAAATAATTTCCTCAAATTGATTCATTAATCAATTTCAATTGATTTAATGTAAATTCTGAATTAATTTTTTCAAGAAAATACCTTAAATGAAAATATTTGGATCTCTTGAAGAAAATAGATTTTTATATATTCATCACATGTAAATAAAATTACCAAACCATCATAGTCAGTTCAACCATGATATAGTATAATTTAAGACAAATCACAACCTAAAACTGATGTAAATCAGATGATATAAATTATTGAATAAAATAATTTATTTTTTAAAAATATCTTATTTATATTTGACATAAAGATTCATCTGAGATGATCCCCCTCATATAAAATTTTAGGAGTTTAAATGGTTTAGATTTTGGATAATAATGTCATTCCTGAATCCCCCAACCCCCCTAAGCATCAAGGGAGGCTCATAAAAAAAATTTAAAATTTGATTATATAAAATAACACACCCACGAAGCCACGAGCTTGAAGGTGGAATCACAAGAAAGCTGGTGGATGCTTCAGAAATACAGTTTCCCTTCAACTACCTCTTGAACATCTATGTTTATCTCTTAAGCTTCTCTAACACCCACCAAATCCTCAAAATTCCTAAAAATTTTATTTAAGGATTACCAAATTCATATAACTACAATATGATTCCCCTTTTCAAAAAATTATCTATCCACCAATTTTTAAAATTTAAATTCACATCCAAATAAAAGGACACAAAATCCATGGGGCATTAAAAATAATATATCAAACGATTACGAAAGTGTGATGGATGTTACTAAAACATTTAATGGTGTGAAATATAAATCAATATGTGAAAAAATGATTCCAATAATAGAAAAATATAAATAAAAATGTTGTGCATTATATCGATGAATTTTGATAAGTTTCATTTTAAATAAGATATGTAATAGTTAAAAAAATGAAAATAGGTTATGTGGAAAGGAAAAACCACAAAACTAGTCTTGTATTGATTCATATATACTTTAACTTTAGGAATAATAAATTTATATTAGTTAACTACAATCTTTATAATCTTATTAATATTAATTATAATTATGATAATCAATTTATTATTTTAATTTAAATTATTATATTTTACATCATTAATTTCATGGTTGTTTGGTTCATGATTGAAAATATGCATTGACATAATAGTAATTGTAAATGGTCAATATCAAATAGTACAATAATATATATGAGATTAATGGAATGGTGTTCATTTCAACAAAGAATAGAAGGTGTTTAAATGTTGTGTAGATAGTATCAATTTAATAAAAATTCAACATTAAGATTTTATTAGATGTTATAATTATCCATAGAAATTTAAATTTAATATTTTTAATAAAAATAATTATTTTATCGTTTCTTAATCATAAAAAAATAATATATTTTTTAGTATTATTTATATACGTGATAATCACATCCAAATAATTCTTGACATTTATATGGGGAAATAATTCTATATATTTCACCTATGTATTGTAATACACATTTTGGTAAATAATGCTTTTAAGTGAATTTTAATAGAATAGGAATATTGATAAATATGTTATTTAAATTATAATTTTAGAGTGGAATTATAAAATTGGTTTGGAATCACATAAATTATTATTCATTTTCTGCAAAAATCAAAGAGGTTAGTTAAAAATAACTAGATAGGTTTCAAAACATGTCATTTGATATAAAATCACTTATGAAAATGGGTTAAAAAGGGGGTATAAGTAGTATCTCAATAAAAATGGATTGATATTTTTTTACTACCATGGAGAAATAATCATGGAATTAAATAATGTGGTATTTTTAAAGATATTAAAATATTGTAACCTCAAAAAATATATGGAAGGAGATACTTAGGAAATCATTCTATTTTGTCAGAGTCACCTTCCTCGTACAGATTAGAAGACCATATATTGGTTAGACCTGGGATATTAGATCATTTCAAAAAGAGTTAAATGGGGATTTTGGTATATTATTATAAATAATCTGATTTAGATGTTTAGAGAAATGGTTGCTTTAACATCTCATGATTTTATTAAATACATTTTATAAAATAAATAAATTTTCCTTGGTAAATTTTGATAAAAACAAAAAGTTGTTTTAATAAACCACAATATTCTATTAATATTATTATATAACCAGGAACATTATAACCTATCCATTAAATTTGTGTTTCTTGAATAGGCATAAAAACATTTTGAAAATTATTTATAATTGTTTTAAATAAAAAATAAATTGATAAATAAGTACTTAGTTTTTCAATGTATTTATATTCATTTTGAACACATATATTCTCATAAAAAACTTCATTGATTTAGTGAAAAAACATAAATATATTTTTTCCTAGTTAAAGAAAAATTATTAATAAAACTATAAATTAAATTTTTATAAAAACATTTCCAAATTATCTTATGTCAAATGTTTTGATGATTTTTTAAAGTAGTAATTTTTAATGAATCTTGAAAATTTCTAATTTTATTTAGAAATTTTAGTGAACCATACCTTGTAATTGTAGAGCCAATGTCTGCTATCAAGCACATTTCCATGATTACAAGGAATCAAATCCCAAATGACTTCGAGTTTAGTTTTCCACCAAATATATACATGAGTCTTATATTAAAAATAATACGCTTATTAAAATATAAATTTTTTCTTCATAAATCCATAGAGGATAATAAAATTAACAGTAACTTTATTTTATATAGTATATCCCTAAATATCCTTAACAGTTTGCTTCATAGATTCATAAGGAAATGAAACATAATAATGGTGAGTTCGAATTCATACTAAGGAAAAAATATAGTAGAATAAATAATTAATCTATAAGAATAATAATTATAAAATAGTATAAAACTGAAGCACATATACCATGTAATAAATTAGATGGGAATTTAGTGCATAATCAATATTGTAAGGTAATAACTGGAAGATCGTGCCATTTAAATAACTAGATAAAGAAAAACCAATTTTTCAAGGTATGGAACTAAAATGCATTCCATATAATCAATGAACTAAGAATTAAATATATCCAAGATATGTCGATGTGAAATCTCATGGATGAATAAAAAGTGAAGCCAAATAGGGGAAATTATTTATTATTGCATTCACGATTACTAGGTACATGGTACCTTTACCCTCAATACCTTTCAGAAGATGGTTCACAACATATATAATAAAAACCAATATATGGGGGCTATCAAAATGACTCATCCCATGAGATTGCTGATGCATCTATGGGATATCTATAACTAGGCCCCACCTATGTTATACTAGTCAAAACATGCATCATATATCAAATAATTATTTTAAAAATGTTCCTTAGAAAATATCCATATGGAGTAAGAGATATATATTAATCAATATTTACCCAAATATGAAAATGACATTCAAATTAAACACTATATAAAAATGATATATGGTTTTGGAAATGAAAATATCCATGATATACAATATGGAAAATTAGGGGAAATTCAATGTTCAATGATCCAAGTAAATTTAATATTACAAGGGGACAAAAGTATTCATGGAAGTGAATGTGAATACTACCCTTAGAAAAATTAATCATAAACTATCTAGAGGTAGAATAAAGATACTATCAATACAACATACCCTAATTGGATTAAAATAATGTGTCGTTTTCATTTATGAATATAAATATTATTAAATTATATCATAAAAAATTATAGAGGAAAATATTATTTTTTGGTGAGGACTTAATTTTTTTTTAAATCAATTTTAAAACAATTTATATTAAAAATTATTATTTTAAACATCAAAATGAATCAATGAATTAAAGGCTATGTGTAGATTCACACATATCATTCAAGGTAAAAAGATCATTTCGTTCTCATAGTAAAAATATTTAAATAATCTATTATTGAGAAAGGGACCATAAGATTACGTTTAAAACATTTCTAAAAAAAATAAAAGGATAAATATGTACTTACAAAATATGTTTTAAAAAAAAATTAAAATATATTGTTTTTTGAAAAAAAACAAGTTCTTCTACTAAATCGACAACTGATGTCGTGTTTTCTCAAAAACATTTCTAAAACACCTTGAGTGCTAAATAGTAGGAAAATGGTACGAATACTTAAACAATTTTATGAATTACCTGGGGATAGGAAAATGAATATTTATATTGAACAATGGTCAAATAATTTCGTTGAATGAAAATATCATTGAAATATTAGTAATAGAATTGTTAAAGAAAATAATCTTTAATCATTATAAAGTGTCTCATACCATCTAGAAACATTTTAATTCATAATCATCATGAAGGATTAACATTAAATAAAGTTATAAAATAACATAATTATAGAACTATTAATGATATAACAAAAAAATTATAATTAGATACAACACAAAAAATAAGTATGTTTTTAACATGCAATTTATCATACGAAAGTAAAAAGTGAGATGAAAATCCCTTAAATTGAGATTCCTTTTGGGTGAAATCCCTTAAATTCAGGTATAATAAACTTATGTAAATTTTTTTACATTATTCACAACATTTTTATGTTTACTATTTCATTTATTAAAAATAATAACATATTATTTAAAACTACTCAAACAATTATGTTTATGTTGTGTGTTTTGACCAAATTCAATTTATGTGTCAAAAACATTTCCTACTATGGTCAAAGTGTTCATTATATAAAATTTCAAATATAAAAATATTGGCATAATTATCATATTTATAACTGATATATACATTAAAAAATAGTCATTACATACAGTTATGAAAAATTAATCAATGATACAATCATGAAGATGGTAGGTCATACATACACAAGAGTAACGTCCTAATTCTTAAATACCATTACGATACGAAGGTATGTAACAAAATATATTTCTAGAATGATCATTATATCATCAATAAAATATTATATAATCCTATATAATTATATATATAATTATTATGATTAAAAAGTAATCATATCCAGTCGAGGAGGTGGTAGTCCATATGTCCACGAATAACCTTATAACTTTTTAAGTGTGTGAAAGGGTAATAATGAAATTCGAATAAATTATATTTCTAATTTTTTTATTATTTCATTAATTAAATATATATTTTTTTCATTTCACATATTTTTAATTAAAACAACCCATTTTATTTTTCATGTATAGTGTGCATGAATAACATCTCTATGAGGGGACGAGAGTTTACACTTTAACAAATGATGTTCTCGTATTTACACACAATGGAATGTATAATGTTGTGTGACAGAAAATAAATAAATACTATTAAATACAATATAAATATTTAAATATAACATATATAAATATTCTTTCCATCATAATTCCCAACCATATTTGTTGGTAATGGAAAAATTAGTAAACATCTTTTCGTGAGTCTGTAGTTTGTCGTACACAAAAACAAAATGTTCTATACCAATTACACAGAAGTGTGTGGAAGTGTAGTTATAACCCATAACACAAAAACCTAATATTTACTTTATGATAATCTTTTTTATACAATCATATAATAAAAATATTTTTGGGGATGGATAATTGAAATAACACAAAAAAATAGTAAGGAAATTTGTCGCCTATTAATCAGATTACTCCTTTTGGTTTGAACCAAAAAATTCATTTCATTAAATTAGTTCCATGAGAAGGATTGTAGGATCAGTGAAAGGATTTTGAGGTACTATTTGGGATAATATTTCTCAAACAAAAGTTCATATATATGTGTGAGTAAGTTGGGGATGGGGAAGTTCTTTTATAGTGGAGGGGGAGTCACAATCTGATAATATTTTCACAAAGGAATTTGATAGAAGTTTTTCACATTTAACATGGCTCCAATAATTTTCACAATTAGATTAAAAGGGGTATAAATTCAGAATATGTCAGTAAAATAACTGTTTTAAAACTATATATGTCTTTATAGGCATTTTGGTTAAGGTTTATACCCTTATCAATCTCAATAAAAATTTAATCATTATATTTAATTTGAATTAATTTCACAAATAATTTTGGTCAAAAACAAAGTTCTTATTATTAGACATTGTAAGTTAATCTTATTCAAAATATGGAATCAATTTTTACAAATTCCAATCTTATAACTGGATAAAATTGATTTAAATTTAATCTAACAAGCGGGATGATAACACAGGTTCTTAAAGTAAAAATATTTTAATGTTTGATATGTAATTATAATAAATTCCAAAGTAAAATTTATTAAAATAACATAAATTGTATTAGTTTTGAAAAATATGATCTAATTAAACATTAAAATAACTATATTTATAATTTATCATTAAAAATATATTATATGAAAATGCATTATCGAAATAAATTTCAATATATTTAACTATTCATGAAATATGATATATGTCCAATAAATAAAAAAATGACAATGAACTAGCTTTTCTGATTATATTTGAAAAATTATGTTTATTTTGATCTATTAAAATAATTAATGTAAAAAAATTAATATTTTGAATGTTTTATTTATTAAAAGGTAGTAAAAATTCCTTTATCAAAATATATGTTTTATGTGTGAAATTGAGTTTGTTTTTATCTTATGCGTATAAAACCTAGAAGATAAATATTAAAAATATTTGAATTAATATATATAACTTATATATTTATTTAAAATAATTAAATAATAATAATTAATTATTTTTATTAATATAAATCTCTTTTGGAATCATAATGATACTAATATTCTTTTTTATATCTAACTGGTTCTTATTTTATTTAACATTAATCAGAAATAAATGATTCATTTTTTATTTATATAACATAAAAATTAACATTATTTATTTAATAAAATTTTATTATCTAACATAAATTATCAATTAATTCATATTATATTAAATTATGATATTTTGATAATACATTATTGTTTGCTGAAACTCAGTCTTTCGTACAACTCAAGCTATCGAGGAAGGTATCTCTTTCATGTAACACAATCTATCTCAGTGTTTCATGAATCAAAATTTTTAGAATATATTATAATTTTTTAATATTTTAATGGGTCATATTAATATATTCCCTTTTTATGGTTGTTTTTGTGTCTCATAAACTCATTTTAATGCAGAATAGTTTAGAATTTCAGAGTGTAACAAAAACTACATTTAAGTTTAATGAATTTTAAAAGTTATATATTAATTTTTATTGTTTAAAAGTAAAACAAAACAAAATATTTCTTTATTATTTATATTTAATGATTTTAAATCATTTAAATTTTGAAATTTGACAGAGAAATGTTTCATATTTATGGAAATGTTTACATTAGAAAACCATGTTTTTGTCCTTTTGGTGGGTTTTATTTTAACATAAATTTTCCCACTTATGTGATTTGGTTTTGGTAGTAAGGATTCAGTATTTTTTATAATAATAATTAATAACATATAATATAGTGTGTTAATAATATGTTATAATTAATTTTTAATGAAGAAATAAATAATTACTATGGTAATGATTAAATTGGGTTTACTGGGGGTCAAACCGAAGAATATTAATATAATAACCTAAAAACATACATAATTACTATTTTATGGAAATATTTCTTAAATATATAAACTATGGTTTTACGATTATATATTTTTTTGTATTTTTTAATGTGTAAAACATTGGTATAAGTATTTATTTTCAAAAATTACATGTTTGTCTTCTCCCTAGATATAAAAGGGTACCCCCTCTTCTCTCCTCTCCACAATTCATAAACTCTTTTGGATTTTCCAATACCTAACTAAATAAAATCCTTAATAATTTATATTCTCATCGTAGAGGAATTATTTTCAATATTAAACCATTCTAATAAGGCTTTGGTTCTATCCTAAAGATGTTTTCTAGGGAAGAGGTATTGTCTGTAACCATATGTATCCATTTTATTTATTACTCTAGCTTCATAGAATATTATTCAAATATAATGATATAATAACCTTGGTATATCAGATTACTTAAATTATATTATTTCACTTAAATATCCTATATCCATCTCCTCTTACATTTAATGGGAAGTGAAACAGTTGATTGTCTATACGAAGGACTAATGTCAAACAACCAACGTAATTGATTATCCATCAACTCCTCCTACAGGTAGATGTTATGAAAATTTAAATTTTATATGTATATATATATCATATTTATTATGTAATTAATGATATTGAGTTATAATATAATTTATACCTTCTTACATTAAAATTGTTTTGAAATTGATAACACCGCTCTTTCCAACCTATTGATTATCGCCTCCACAATACAATGTAACACATTTTTCATTTTAATTTAAAATATATGTTAATAGGAATATGATAAATTAAAATATATGATAAAAAAGATTCTAGAAATGATAATTAATATTTACATTATAATCATTCTATCCACTGATTAAATAGAAGCAACATTCAAGCATACATAAAGCATTTCATATCCATGAATGATGTAATTAATTTTCAAATCATTAAATTTTAGGGATGATTATAAATATTTATATAATATTTATATAATTATATTTATATAATTATTAACAATATATATATTCAGGTAACAGCAATCTCTGTAAAATTATCCAATCATTCGAAAAAAATTAATGAAACAAGAAGTAATTATCGCTTCCAATAATGATTTTACCAAAGAATTACCAAAAAAGGACTGACAACAAGATATAATTAAATCATATGTGATATGATACATGTGAGTATGGATAATTATTATATATATAATAAAAATTTAATTATTATAAAATATGTTTGATTGTGCACATGGAAATTTGAGACATTAGGTTTGGGATTTTCATCCCACATTTAATTCAATGATACAAACACAATATTCACCACTTATTTCCATTATGTGGTGAATATTAAAAAAATTAATGTATTCTATGATTATAATAACAAAATTTATGGTATATTAATATCCATATATGATTATATCATTAAAAAGGATTGTGATTCAAAATATTCCAATGTGGTAATGGTTTTATGATAGAATTTCATTGTTTACCAAAATTAATTATATTTATATATAGAATGGTCAAATATTATGAATTATCTCTCAATAAACTCATTAATTTATTATACTATATTTAGTTGTTCAAAATAAAGGATTTATTTAATATTCATCTCATCATGTACACCAGATCCAAAAATACTTTTTAAGGACAATTATCTTCATCTCACCCTTCGGTCAAAAATGACTTTTCTATCATATCCTCTTTATTCTCAAAATATTTATGAGAATTTTGCTAATATACTTATAAAATATTTAAAATAATTTTTTACCCATGTTTAAATTGTTATAAAATGTTTCAAAAAGATTCATCTTTGCTTTTTCAAAAGAATGTACTTTTGAATTTTACCGAAATTGTTAAAGGGGTATTTTTATAGTAAAATGAACTAATGGAATTATCTAATATTATAGACAATAAATTGTTTGAATATTAATGACATGTTTTCATGTTTTATACTAATGAATATTAATTTCATAATATTTGGGGAATTATTTTATTTTATATAATTTATTTTAAATATAAAATTATAATTTCCTCAAGAAATATTCTTAGTGATCATTTAAAATAAGTTTACATCTATAAAGAAATAATTTAATGTTAATTAAGAATTTATTGGGATATGATTCAAGGATTCCATTTTTATTCATTCTCTATAGGGTTAATGATATTATGAAAATATGCATATGAACTCTGTTTCGTTTCCCTGGTTTCGGGGATGATAAAGTGTTTATGAAACCTGTTTTCATACAAGGGTTATAATATTTGATGATTTATTTTTTATCTTTCTCCACAATATTGATGGACTATGATTATGAAATGGGTGGGCTCAAAATTATATTACCATATACAGAGTTGGATAAATATGGGTAAATTGTGAGATAAACCTAACATGAATGCGACATGACTCTTTTTTAGTAATGGACTATATTTACTAGGGTATAATTTTTAAGGAAACATTATTAATAATAAAATAGTATTATAAATTCAATAACATGATTCTCTGAAATCCAACATCGCACACAACATTGATTTATAATGAAAAATAATACAACAATATTATTATTATTTTAAATGGTACTTAACGCCTATCCATTTGAATGGATGGAATGAATAGTATCCACTGAATTTTGAAATATTTTTTACACATGATTAAATTATAAATCACTTATTACCAATTTATTAGAAATTGAAATAAAAATCAATTGAATATAATCGATGTGTTTTTACTAAAACGTATTTTAAAGAGAATAATTGTGTTTTTACATCACACATTATGGATTTTTATTTAGTGATAAATCTATGATATATATTCATTGCAATGTTTTAAATTCATCTTATATGTTTTCCTGATATGATATAAGAATGAATTAATTTTTTTCAGATATAAGAATTAATTTTCTAAAAATGCAGTTTTACTACCTTTTGATGGCGAACCCTTTTTAAATATATTTTTGAATCCATTATATGTTTTTTTTGAAAAATAAAATTCATATTTAGAATCAGGACCTAAAAATTTTTTTGTGTAATTTTTTTGTATTTTTTCTGATAAAGCTCATTTTTTAATAAACAGTTCAAAATACTGATTTTTTAGTCAAAACTCTCATTTCATCAAATTTATTTGAATGGTTAGATTATCATTTTAATTTGTTTTAATGTGTAATTGTATTATAATTCTATTTTTTAATTAAATTTTGTTCATTTTTAGTAATTCTACCTTTAAATTGATCATAAACATATGTCAATATTTTGGGAGTTTTAACTTCGTAGAAACATTTTTTTTTCATTGACAACGAGAATTAGTTTTAATGTAATTTCTGAAACATATTTGTTTTGAATTTGGAAAAATGGATTCCATATTTGGAATTAAGAGGTCCAAATTGTATAAATAGGCACCTTTTACTAGTAGTCATTATTAATAGTAATTTCAGTAATTATTTTATACACCATGGTTATAGTGTAAATATGGTAAATAAGGGTAAAATAATAATATTACAATAACATTTAACTACCCTAACAATTGTCCGAATACTATTGGATTATATATTTCTGACCATGGTCATCCGTAGTTCGATTTTGGGACCCCATCAAGCCACGTTTATTTGAAAATGACATTTTGTAATAATTTATTTAATGTAAAGAAATATATAACACAATCATGTCATTTTTATTTATAATTTTTAGACATCAAATAAATAATTATATTTATATCACAATGATGAGGTTGTGATTACCTTATTAATGAATGATATAGATAAATTATATTATAAATGTAAATATAAATTTATTTTAAAACTTTTTAGGTCATCGAATAATTTTTTGAAAGATTATGACTTTATAAATTTGAATTAAAGATGTTTTTTCCGAATGAATCAAGTTATTATGGATTTTTAAAAAATTCGAATTTAGAATACTATAAAAATTGACAGAAATGAAATTTTAAAACAAATATTATTTTAGTAAACTATATAATAGTCCTAAAAATCTATGATTCGGCCTAATGACATTGATAATGGTTACAATATAATTAATGAACCACTTTAGGTCCATTTGTCATTTTATAGTAACAATATTAACCATATAGTATGAATATATATGAAGACATGAAAAGAGTCAAATTAGTTAACTATGGGTTAAAGCTAAAATATAAGATTAATTTTTTTCCTAGACTTGTAAAAATACTATCGGTAGAGTGGTTTTCTTCTCGAAAGCATCTTATGCTTGAAATAAATGACTTTCGGAATATTTGAATACGAAACTCAATTTATAATAAAATAATATTTGAAGATATTCATAAAGTTACCTCCTCCATCTTATAGAAGGGAATCCCATCTATCCGGTTAATAAAAACTCTCAATCCCCTTGTACCATCCAAATCCTCCTAAATAATCTCCCAACATCCCTCCCTTCCTCCTAGAATCCTTACCTTAGGAATAATCTATGTAAGGAATGCCTTTTGGTTCAAATAAAAGGGAGTTACACATTTTAAGAAGTAGCATGTTTTCAAAAGTTCCATTCCATTATTTTACTTCTAAAGTCCCAATTTTATTCATATTATTTTATTACATAAAAAAATATCCTAAATATACTAGTATTTGTTATGATAAGGATTCAAATGAAACTTCCACACACATCCATCTAATGGATACGAACATACGATTTCGGTGTATGAAGAACTGTTGCCCAAAGAAACGATGATTGTTATATTTATATATACCACCTCTCATAGTTTACATTATGATAGAAAATTAGTTATATTAGTTATATATTTTATTTAAATAGTCTCTATGAATTTGTACTTTTAATTTAATATATAATTTTATGGTTTCCAAAATGGGTAAATATGATAATTTCATTTGAGGAAGTGCGGACTACCAACCCCTCCGAGTTATATGAATCGTTCAAGACATATATAGAATGTATAAAGGATGGTGTTGTTTAAATTATGTAACATATATAAAATATGATATTTTAATAGAATTATAATATACCTATGTTTAATTTAGTTTTCATTCCAATATGAAAATGAAATAAATGTAGCGTTCATGCGTACGTATGACTTTCCATCTCCATGAATGGTGCTTTTCATTTCTTATATCAAAATGTTATAAACTATTATAGATACATATATAATTTATATATAAGATATTTTAATCATGAATACAATTCTATAGATAATGTACTTTTTACCAAATGGACAATTTTTAATTATAACATGTTCCTTTTTAAATCATGTACAAAATATTGGAAAAACAAAAAATATTAACTTAAATAATTGTGTGATGTTTATAATGTGCTAATAAGTGAAATAAAAGGAATAATAAACATGAAAATTGTCCTGAAGTAAGAATAAATTAACTTATGTGTATTATTCAGGAAGAACAAAGAATATATGTGATGAGTGAGACTCAAGGTACATGACGTCATCTCAATCTCCTTTCATTTAGACATATATAGATTTATAAACATATTTCTTTTATACGATATATAAAACCCTTTGGCTTTTAATTTCATTCAATGGGAATATTTGTTCTACATAGAATTTTAAAAAATTAAAAAGGGAATGTTTTTTTAATGTACATGGTGGCAAAAACCATTCTACCACTACGAGCATTATAGGATATATGGGTGCATATATAGCCATTGTGTTTTTAAAAGGAAAATAAATACCATATAATATCATTTTGTATTTTGGTGTTAAAATTGATTTTTATTATGGATTAATTATTCCAATTTATTAAATGGATATCTTGTGATTTCAATGTGTACATGTTATCATTCCATTCTGTGTTATGATTATATTAGAGTTCATGGAAATTATTTATGTATGCGGGTAGTTCTATGATAAACCTAGGATGGGTGAGCCAGATATAGCTCTCAAATTCATAAGGTAACATGAATGAGGAAATCATTAATGTTTCTCCAATGAGATTTAGGGTATATATTGTGATGGGTATTCAAAATGTAACATGATACATAGATGTGAAATCTATAATTTAAGTATGTTATGGATGCCACAAGTTACATTTATGAATTACAATTTCAATATGCTATTCATAAATTTTATGATTTAACGTGGTTTGATAAAGAGCCTATGTGCTATGATTAAATGATATGATTTAATTGATTTTTATGTATTGATGGAATAATTTTTTTATTCATTATTTTATTCCCCTTACTGATATTTTTATGATTATCAAATGTTTTTAAAATTTTTTCATAGGTTATAAGGAATGGTAAGAGAAAGTTATAATTTAGGAAGATTTATATCAAGAAAAAAATTCATTTATTATTTAACGATTTTTATTGTTATGAAATAAATTGGATAGAGTAGAAGTGTCTACTTAATAATATTTGAGATTTTTTGTAATAGTTATGGAATAATTATATAAAACTATAAACATGAAAAGATCCTAAATGTATAATTCTTGACTTAACTCATGATTATGTAATGTTTTAAGGCTGCGGCCTTACTGTTGGAATCCGAGGTCGGTTTAGATAACTATATAGGTTAGGGTGTTATTTAAGAATAAGTGACATAACCATAACAGCTTTCATATTAAAAAGTGTCATAGTTGTTTTAGATTTATTTAATGAGATTAATATAAAATGAATAAGTATATCATAGTGTTTACCCTCTACATAAGATATCATATGATGATTTTTCTAATATACTCACACTGACATTTTTGGTTTTAGTAAATGGCTGGATCAAGTAGGAACCCAAGTAACAATGGATGTGAAGGAAAATGTGGTGGTTTTATGATTGAGAAACCGAATGAAAGGGGAGTCACAACAAGAACACTACTGGTTATTCTTAACTGAATATCTGGATTCATATTTGACGATGTGAACCTTGGTGATTTCTCTAAGAATCATATATGATAGAAAAGAATCCCTATCTAATTTTAGGTAATAATCATAATCGTAAGTATATAAAAAAATCCATGTTTCAATGATGTGGGAAGAAACTCTTAAGAATATGCTTCAATGGGAAGGGAAGATGTTTTAGATGTGGTAATGAAGGACATAAAAGAATAACCTACCCTAAAAAAAGGAAGCATCCAGTTGACTCTAGGAAAAGGAATGATGTTATTTCCTAAAGATCAATTAAATTTTTTAAATGTGGTGTGTATTGTTATTACAGAAATAGATTTCATATAATGAAGGTTTGGTAATGGGATCAATAGGACCATACAGATATGTGTTTACCAATACCTAATGACATTTCAACAAAAGATGGGGAAAATGAAAATGACCTATAAAAGGTATGGTTTTTTTCATTGATCATGTTTTTACATTATTGAAATATTTGGACATTATAAATGATCCTATTTGCAGGAAATAATTACTAAATAATTATAGGGAAAACTATGTATAATGTACCATGATGAATGTTCAATGATTAATATATCTTCATTTTAGGAATTGAATATTCATGTTGGATCTGTGGATGATGAAATGTTTAAATGTATTAGTTATATGATTAATTATGAATACTTTTTATAGTATGTGTAACCCTAATTTTTTTATGTGAAAATTCTATTTCAGGATGAATTTTATTTTATTTTGAACATATGGTAAAAACCCATTTGGGTTTATATGATCTTTGAATTTGAGGCAAAAATGGTTATTACTTTTTGGTATAAAAACCGCGAGGTATGAAGTAAACTTTGAGGTTCTTATAATTTATGGTTATTTTGGATGATTTTATCTAATTTTAGGAATTTTTTTTGAATTGAGATTTTTTAGTCAGAGGACAACCTGTAGGAAGGGTGACAACCCATCGTGTTCGGTATGACCATGGGAATCGAACCCACAACCAATGGGTGAAAAGGGCACATCACCTACCACTAGCCTACATGATGTACATGGTTAGTATGACTTAATATTTTTAGTTAAATGATTTTATGTATCATAAATTAGTTGATTTTTGGGAACATATTTTTTATCAAATGGAAATCCCAAGTATAGGAAAATGGTTTCATGATTATGTGATAATGGGTATTTTGGAAAACTCTTTCTCTTTTTGGAAACTATAGGCCTAACGAAAATAGAATACTATTGGATTTCATATGAGTAGTAATTCTTGAATTTTATTTGGAAGAATCTATGTTTTAATTATGGAAATATATATATTTTAGTTATTTATGGAAATGATTAATATTTCTCTGAGAATATTTTTTTTAGGTTAATTACTTTTATTTATGATATATTATGAGTAGTTGATGTTATTTTGAGATAAATGTTATGATTTATCATGGAAGACTATCTAATTAAATTATTTTATTTTTTGGGATTCAAAATATTTTTGATTATTTTGAATATTGTTAAGGATATTGTCGTATTGAATGATATTTTTTGATATTTGGGAATGTTTGTTCAATTTTAGAGTGTAAGAGTAGAATTTAATTTTATAAAAGAATACCCTTTTTGGGTATTGTCTGATCATTAATATCCATTTTGGATTTGATTAATGACCAAAGATAGGGGAAATATATGTTTCATCATTTTTTGATAACATTATTCTATAAAAGTTGATTCTAGTGCTTCAGAGTGACCAAGTAATCTATAATACTCATCATTTGGTGTAAATATATGAGTTTAGTAGAATCTTATTAAATAATGAAACTCTAATTTAAAAGTAATTATATTTCCTTATGTTCATAGTCAATATCATAAATAAATTATATAACTTTATGAAATGGTACTTAGAAAAAAAATGTTTTCCGTTTAATTTTCCTAGTCTAGAATCCATGACCATTTTACCTATCAAAAATATATGATTTTCTGTTGGTTAAATTTCCCATGATCATGTTTTCTATCACACTCCATCAAAACACAATGGTTAGTTTTCTCTTCCACATCCTTATTTTCATGGAATCCTATAATGTTTTATTTCGGATGACTTTGTAAAATATCTTTCTTTCTATTAATGTGATAGTTTTATTGACTCTATTTTTTATTTGGGACTTAAAATGATATTTCTGAGCCCCATTATAAAATTGCGAGGATGAAATTTTCAAAAGGGGGAAGGATGTAATGACCATAGTATTTATAGAATAATAATATTTTATTTCTATTTGTACTTATGAATATGATATTAATGTTAAGTTAAAGGGGACTCTTTTTCTGATAGTGTACATGGCACACAACATTGGGTTTCTTCGAAATCATACATTGTACACAACATTGTGTTATACTGAAAAACAATACAATAATATTATTATTATTTTAAATGGAATTTAACACCTAGCCAAGGATTTTTTGAAATAAAAAGCATCAACTGATTTTTGAAATATGGATTACCCATGTTTAAATGATGATTCAATTATTACCAAATTTATTTGAAATGGAAATAAAAACCATTTGATTATAAGGGATGTGTTTTTATGAAATCATTTTAAAAGTAGACATTTTGTGTTTTCATATCACTCTTTATGGATTATTATTTAACAAATAATATATGATATATATTAAATTTAATGTTTTAAATACATCTAATATATTTCTAGATATAATGTATGATAAATTTATTTTTTTCAAATGACAAAATTATTTTTCTAAAAATAAAATTTGAACACCTTTTAATATTGAACACTTTTTAAATCTTGTTTTTTAATCCTTTATATGTTTTATTTATCAAAATAAAAAAATTATTTAGAATCTATAAATCAAAAATAACTTTGGGAAATTTTTTGGTATTTTTCTGATAAAGTTATTTTTTTTAATGAATTGTGAAAAATATTGCATTTTAAGTCAAAAATATATTTTCATATTATTTATTTATATGGTTATATTATATTTTTAATTCTTTTTAATTTTTATTTGGATTATATATTTATCATTCAATACCACTTTGGTTATTTTATGTAAATTTACCTTTAAATTTGAAATAAACTCATGTCAATATTTTCTTAGATTTTACTTATTAAAACACAGTTTTTGTTTTTGACAAAGGGAAATAATTTTCAACTAATTTTTGATAATTATGTGTTTTGAATTTGCAAAAATGGATTCCATATTTGTAATTAAGGGATCCCAATTGTGAGAAACATTTCCTTTAATTTTTAGACATTCTGAGTAGTAACTACAGAAGTTATTTTTTTTACCATGGTTAAAATGTAAATCTGGTAAATAATGGAAAAACAATAATATAATAATTATTTTAAACTACCTTAACATGGGTCCTAATTATATTGGATAATATATTTCCTTCCATTTTCATCCATGGGTCTATTTATGGGCCTCATGGATCCACATTGATGTAAAAATTACATTTTATAAGAATTAATTTAATGTATTGAAAAATATAAGATAATATTGTCTTTTTTATTAAAACAAGTTTTATATGGGGCTATATATGTGATATCATCGACTATAAGTAATCATTAGAAATATAAAATTATTTCCTACATCATGTAATATTATTTCTAATTTTTATACATCAAATAAATATATATATATATATATATATGACACAATGATGATATAGTGATTTCCATATTAATGAATAATTTAGATAAATGAGATTATAAATATTAATATAAATTTATATTAAAACTATTTATGTCATACAATAATTTAATTTATTATTATTAATTTTTATATTTTAATTAATGAAATTTTGTTTGATAGAATCATGTTGTTATATATTTTTTAAAAAGTCGTGATATGATCAATATAAAAATTTACATATATGAGTTTTTAAAATAACTACTATCTTATTAATTGATATAATAGTCCTAAAAATATACGAATCCTCCAAATGAAATATATAGTGTTTTAAATATCATTAATGAACCACTTGTGATTCTTTTGTCATTTTATAGTAAATAAATTAACTGTATAGTCTGAATATACAAAAACACATGATAAGAGTCAAAATAGTTAACTTAGCGTTAATGCTAAAAGATAAGGTTACCGTTATTACATGGAATTATAAAAAACTTATTGTTGGTGTGGGTTTAGACCCAAAATCATATTATCAGTGAAATAAATGACTTTCGAACCATTTTAAACTGAAAATAAATTTATAATAAAATAATATTTCAAGATATTCCTAAAGTGCCCCTCCTCCCTCTTATAAAAGGGAATCTCCTCTATCCATTTAATCACACTTATCATGCCCCTTGTATAACCAAAACTCTACCTAAATAATCTCCCAAAATCACTAAATTCCTCTTAGATGTATTACCTTTGGTATAACGGATTTCAAGAAATCATTTTGGCTCAAATCAAATGGACTTACAGGTTTTAAGATGTTGCGTCCTCTCTAAAGTTATTTTCCCTTATTTTACTTCTCCACTACCTATTCTGTTGTTATTTTTTTATTACATGACAACACCTGTATCCTAAATATACTATAATGTTGTTATGAGAAGTATTTTAACTACAAATCCACTCACCTCCATCAAATGGATACGAACTACGAAATTTTGCCTCCCGAAACAATGATTGTTCGATTTTTCAATACCACCTCTCATGGTGGCCATTGTGATGGAATTGTATTTATGTGTGATATATATATATATTCTCTATTATTCTGTGTTTTTCATTTATAAAATACAATTATGGTATCCAAAATGGGTAAGTATGATAATTTCATTGGAGGAAGTGCTGACAACCACCCACTCAAAGTGATATGGATCATTCATTCCATACAAGAAGAATATGAAGAAATTTGTTAATGAAATTATTTAATGTATATAAAATTTGATATTATACTAGAATTATAATATACCTATTTATCAATTAGTTTTCATTCAAGTATAAAAATTAAATGAACATTCTGTTCATGTATACGTACGACTTACCGTCTCATGAATGGTGCTTTTTGGTTCTTATATCAAAATGTTATGGACTATTAAAAATACATATATAATGGATATATATGATATTTAAATCATTATGATTTTTTTTTGATAATTTAATTTTTACCACATTGACAATTTTAAATTATAACACGTGCATTTTTGAATAAAGTTACAAATATCAGCAAAATGACAGATATTAACATAATTAATTATTTAATGTTTATAATGTGGTAATAAGTGATATAAAAATTAATGAACCTGAAAATGTTTTTAGGAAAGAGTAAATTTACCAAATTTTGTTATTTATGAATAAAAAGGAACACACGTGATGAGTCAGACTCAATGTAAGGGACTTCATCTAAATCTCCATTCATTGATGTTTAATTGGATTTATACACTACCTGATTTAATACGGTGTATAAACCCCTTTGAAATTTTAATTCATTCAAATAGAATCATTTTTATACATATATTTTTACAAAATTACAAAGGGAATGTTTTTTTAACGTATGCCGTGATAACTACCTTTCCTCCACTATGAGCATTATTAGATATTTGGATTCCTTTGAAAGCTGTAAAATTTTTAAAATGAAAATTAATACCATATATCCTATTTATTTATTTTGGTATTGAAAAATTGTTTTGATAATTTATTTATTATGTCATATCTTATGAAGCCAATGTGGATATTTTATCTTTCCTTTTATGTGTTATGATTTTGTTATGGTTCTTGGGAATTGATTATGTATATGGGTGGTTCTATGATAATCCTAGGGCAATTGAGCCCAAGATACCTCTCTAATGCATTGGGTAACTTTATGGAGGTAAATTTAAATTTTTTTTCAAAGAGATTTAGGTAATATACTGTTATGGGTATTCCAAACGCAACTACCAACATAGTTGTCAATGCTATAGTGTAAGTATGTTATGGATGCCACAAGTTACATTAATAATTTATGATTTCTATGTTCTATTAAAAATATAATTATTTCGTGATGAATGATAAAGAGAATATGTTTTATGATTGAAAATAATGACTTTTTAGGTTTGTATGTATTTATGGAATAATTTTTTCTTTTCTTATTTCATAACCCTTACTCGGCTTTTTATTCTCATCCCATGTTTTTGAAATGTTTTCCACAGTGTATAGGGAAGGGTAAAAGAAAGGATGAATTCATGAATATTTATATCCCGAAAATAATTATTGTATCATTTAAGGAGTTTTACTCTTTTGAAATTTTTTTGGATATAGTAGAAGTCTCTACTTTGTAATATTTAAGATGTAATTTTATAGTGATTGCCTAATTCTCTAAAAATATAAACCTTCATGGATCCTCAATTTATAATTCTTAACATAACACAAGATTAAGTAATGTTCTACGGTTGGGGCATTAAAAATATAATCATCTCTTGGATTATGTTCATTGATTCCATTATGATTCTTAGCTTTTTAATTTTTAGGAATTATTTCATGTATCATGTTTATGATATATAATATATTGGTTATATTTCATAAATGTTATTCTCATGTTTTAAATCCTTTATCCTTATATTATTCTAAAAACTCCATTCTTTACCCTTAATAATAATATGATCTCCTCATTTCTTATTTTTCCTTTCCCAATTTTATGAATAATGGTTTTATGAATGTTATGTATATGAATGGTTTTAGTAATTAATAACATTATAGGAGAATACGTAGATCAAATATGAACAAATTGTTTATGTATCCATGTTATATAAGGCCCTAGACATATAAAAGTTTTATCTGTATTATAATGTTACTAAATGAACATTTATAAAAATAAGTTACAATATCTATGTATGAAAATTGTGGGTCACAATATTTTTTATGACAAAAAAAAATTTAATTGGCCTTCGGAATAAGGATTAGAAAACCTTAATGAGAACACTTGTGACATGTTCAACAATAATAAAATATCATTTAATTGTGGTAAATGATATATCTTATGGTTTCCAATAAATTATATCTATATAAATACAATAAAAGTACACGTGGAAATTGTAAACATGTACATAAGGGTAATAACTCAAAAAAGAGAGAGTTGTAATTTGGCTCGATCGACATCTAGTGCATGACAATGGGACTTTATACACACCTAATTTGACACTCCCGTGTGAGAAAGGCTGGAAATTAAAAAACTCATTACAACCCCTAATAAATGTTGTTAATTGAAAACAAACATGGATTAGAAAAGTTACAACTACGGTTTCATATAATGAAAATAAGGTTTCATGATTTATAAATCCTATGAATGATTTTTCATGATTACTTACATTTTTCAATGATTCATGATTCTCACACAACCAATTTCTATTTTATTATTATATTATATATAAATTTATGAAGATGATGTAGTAATAAATATGATCAAATATTGAGGTACCCTATTTCTGATTACTAATATTAATTATTATATATCAACAAAAGTTTCATGGAATTTTAATTGATATAATAAATTATTATATATTGAATTAGCAGTGAAAATCGCTAATGGAACAATGATAACATCTCAATTATACGATTCTTCTCTGATTGATGTTTGTGGGAATGTACTGCCTAAAAAGAATATTATCCTAAAACCAGTTGAATTTTATGTTATCATAGGCATGGATCAGATTTATCTATATATATCACATAAATTTTGGAGGAAGAGAATTCATGTATGATATTACATCACTACTTATGATTTTCTATCCATGTGATGAAAAATATGATATTTTAACGGAAATCACTTCTTTTGTATGGGTCTCGATTCCTATTCAAATTGGTGTTTATCTATTATGGTTATGATAAAACTCAAAATTAATATTATTCCTATTGTGATAAAGTATGTCAATGTCTTTATTTATGAGATTCTAACTCTCCCACTGAATCGTGACTTCGAGTTCTCAATTGAACTCATACCTGGTTGTATAGCTATTTTAAAGAATCCCTATAAAATATCCTCAATTTAGTTTCATGAATTAAAGAAGTTACTATTTTTGAATTTTTATATGGGATTCATTCATCGATCTGTCCAAGTTCAGTGTGTAACTATACATTATTTATGAAGAAACCAATATTTATTTGAATATTCTTTGATTATAAGGAGATGAACAGGATGTTGATCAAGAAAAAATATATCCTACCCTATATTGATTCATTTTTTTATCATCTATACAAAGCATAATACATTCCCAAGATTTACCTTTATTAATAATATCATCAATTTAGGCTAAATAAGGAGGATATAGAGAATAAAAAATTGCATAAAAATTATAATCATTATGAATATATATTAACTCAATTTGGTCTTATAAATTATCTGATTTTCATCGTGGATTTAAAAAATATAATCATTAGAGATTACCTTGATCAATTTTTTTATAACTATTAAAATTACAACCTTATTTATTAAAAGGAAATGTAAGAGAATCATGGTCACTTAAGAATTTTATTGAATTCCCAAAGTAATGAGATTTTTTTTCAAAATTAACAAACTGTGGATTTTACCCATAAAAGGATTCACTTCTAGGAAATTTAATATCAATTCACGGTATATGTGTGGATCCATTCAGTCCTATGTTGTTGAATATTTCCCATAATATGAAATATAACTATGATTTTAAATTTTCTTAGTTTGTCTGAATATTTTCGATGATTAATGAATAATTTCTTAGGGATTTCTACTCTTATGATAATGTTAACTCGAAATGGATCTAGGTTACTCGAGACTAAGGAATGTGAGGAGAATTTAAAGGAACAAATGAAAATGTTATTGAGTACACCTATGCGTACATTACCCTATAATAAAGAAGGGATATAATACATTTTGGTTAATCAAATAAGATATTTGTATGTGTTCTCATGTAGAAAGATATGGTGATAGCTAATGCCTCACAACAAATAAAGGTTCTTTAAGAAAAAATTTCCCAACAAGTTAAATGGAGTTAGATGAATTTTTTTCACTAAAAATATGGACCCTTTATCTTTTCCAATAAAAATGAAATACATACTGATTTTATATATTTATTAACATATATAGAGTAGATTATGAAACAAATAAGGTTATTGGAACTGATTAATGATCATGAATTCTCTACATATTACATTCCTAGGAAATAATACAAGGTTGTCGATGCTTTGAGTTGAGAGGAGAATGTTAAATTATATATTATTAAGATAAAAAAGGATCCAATATTTCCATATTTTAAAGGTTATATCATGAATTATTAATTGAATGTGTAAATCTTACCTTTCAAAAAAGTTTTTTGAACCCTCTAACCAAATACAGATTAAAGGGGCATAGAGGGATGATGGGGAGCTTCCAAATAAGGGTATAACTATTCCGTAGTATAATATTGAAAATTATTGAATGAAAATGTTCTATAAAATTGTTTGTTTTATATCAATACCATATTTACGAAGGATCTGTTATAGTTGTCCATAGTTCTATATTCTCTATTGATCCTTGAAGTACAAAGATGTAGAGAGTCTTGAATGAGTATTCAATACAGGATAATATGAATTGAGTTATTTCTAAGTATTAATTTCATTGAATGGTATTTCAAAAACCTAAGACTTAAATGAAAAAATTCTAATAGTATTATATAATCAATACACGTACAGAAATAGAAATGGGAAATCCTCACCATGAATTTTGTCATCGGACTCCACAAACATCTGAAGGGAATAATACAATATGTCTTGAAGTCAATTGCACTAAAAAATATTCAAATTTAATTAAAATCAATGAAAATTTATTTTTAGATCATATTTATAATATATACATTAGATAAGTTGTATGTATTCATGGAATACAACATTTAATTTTATCTGATTGGGAAATTGTAATGGCTTGGACCACTTCGGCCCATTCCTTTGTCAAAAAGAAGGCCACAAAGTGTTCTGGAGGGTAAAATGGACTTTTCCCACACTTTCCAGAATTTTGAAACTACACGTCGTGTAGTATGAGTACATGTCGTGTACCCCCTCACCAGGTATACCTCATGTTCATGGTCGTGTCCTTGCCATGTGAAAGAAATGGGTACACGCTGTGTACCCTAAACTACATGTCGTGTAGTCCTTCCCTGCGTACACATTTCCAATCAACGGCCATGTGCCGTGTTGGAGCCGTGTCTTTGCCATTTTAAATAGATGGGTACACACCATGTGTCCAAACTAAACACCGTGTAGTCCCTCCCCGCGTATGCGTTACCCTCAAACCATGTGTTGACCAGTCAACGACCGCACAGCCATGTTGGAATCCGTGTGGAGACCGTGTGAAATAACCGAGTACACACCGTGTACTTTTTCTTTTCTCTACTATAAAAGGAGGGTTACCCTTCTCCCTTTCAACTCACCCCTCTCCTCCCCTTTCCTCTGACCAGAGTTCTCCCAAGAGACTCGAAGGGTCTTTCTTCCATAACTTTTTCGTCCGAGCTCTGATTTACAATCTGTCAGTGGTCACAGGATCATAATGATGAGTCGGAACATCCAAACTTGGATCTGTTGTCTTTCCTTTGGCCTTTACTTTCCGACTTCCCCCCGAGGAGGTTTTTCCGGGACCCGACAGAAGTGACGGATGCCGACTGACGCCTTCTAAAGTTGATCCGGGGGAGCATTGCGATCAGAAACTGTTGAGGTAGGGATCTTACCTTCGTCTCTCTAATTTGTGCATCATGTGGGGTGTGTATCCTCTTGTTTTCATGAGAAATAGTTTTACCATTAAATAGAGATAATAACTGGTTAATGAATGGGGATGGGGAAGTTTTTATGTTTATCTTTATATCCTGTGATATTATGTTGTGAATTGAATAGGCTTATGCCTACTGAAAATCATGGTCGTTGGGGGATTTTTCTGGCACAATTAAATGTTTCCCTCTCTCTCTAAACTGTTTTTTTATATGGAATTTGTTTAATCAAGTAAAGATGTCTGATTAAAATCTGGAACCCTTGTGTGAACACCCCGGTTAAAAAAATGGAATAATGAACATGTGGGTGTTGGCTTGGATACGTGGCATATGGTGGGGGTGATTTGTGCGTTGTTGTGGATCAGGTGAGCAGCGGGGTTTCAGTTGACTTGTTTATGGGTTGGTGTGAATGTTATGTTTGGTATGGGCATCGGGGCTGTGATAAATGTCATTGAAGGGATAATTACATATGAGTTTCGGTGTGTTTGTCGTTATGGTGGTTAGCAGCAGGGCTTCAGGGATGGGCTTGAATGTGGACGGACCATGGGTTGTGAAAAATAAATAAAAAGTGGAAGATTTAATGAATTATGGGTCATAGTAATGGAACGGGAATGATAATCAATGGGGATGGTTGGTTAACAAGAAGGGACTTGTTTGTGTTGCTTGTGTTTTCCTAACTTGATTTGTGGATGGCTGGGATATGTTTTACTATTGATCGATGTTGTTGGTTGTGGATAGTTTCCCAGTGGTTAAGGAACTAATAAACTAATTCTGCAGAAATGCAAAAACCAAAATGGGGTTGGTGTTGTTTTTTGTATGCATGATTCATAGTAGTAGTGTTGTGGCACGTGCTCAGTTTCTCCGTATAGAAGCCATAGTTTGGGCTGAGTTTTTCGTATACCTATATGTATATGTATCTTGTGTGTTTTATCGCACCTCACCCAAGTTTATCACTTAGTTCCAAACACTCCCATTTCATGGGAGACAATGTTTTCCCCTTAGTTACTAGCTTCTTCTTTCTCCTTCTCCCCTAGGCTGTGATGACTTGAGGCGACCTTACACCTAAGACCCTTCAGGTAGGTTTTGATTGGGGTGTTTCTAGCCCAAGACTCTTCGGGTAGGTTTTACTGTCTCCCAAGAATCTTTAGGATGAGGCCTAGGTGTCAGCAGGCGGGATACGTGTTTGTGAGGCCCAGGTGTGTTTGGGCAGGATACGTGGTTGGGAGGCCTAGGTGTGTGCGGGCGGGATACATGGTTTCCAGGCCCAATTGTGTGCGGGCGGGATACGTGGTTGTGAGGCCGAGGTGTGTGAGGGCGGGATGTGTGGTTTGTGAGGCCTAGGTGTGTGCGGGCGGGGAGAGTGTGGCAGCATCAGGGCGTTCACCATTAGGAAGAGCAGTTAACTAATGGGGAATGGTGCGAGGTACCCAATACTCTTGTTCTTATATACTACTACTACCTGTAGTGATTGTGTTATTGGTGAGTGTGGCTGGTGTGGTTGGGTGGATAGAATTCCTTGCTAGGTTTCTTCTATTGTTCTCACGGGACATTAGGATTCCTCCCCACTTGTGCATGAGATCTTAAGGTTTCCCTACTGATTATACTTGTATGCTCACCCTACGTTTATTTTCAGGTTTCCAGGAGGACTACCAGGGTTGTTCGGGACCCTAATAGTCAGACCGTTGGAGTTGTTGCAGTTGTTGTACTCTTGTTCTCTTTTGGAATTGTACTTTGAGCTTTCTTGTACTTGCACCTTGTTATAAAAATGATTAAACATGCATGTGGGCTAGGTTTTGGTTTATTTATATCCACTTTTTCTATTCCTTTTTGGGGTTTTACTTGTCCAATTTCCCGATCTTTGAAAATAAAAAGGGTAATGCATCCCATATTTGTGAAAAATCAAACCCTTGGTGCTAGTCGCCAACCCGGGGCCTACTGGAGGCGGGATTCGGGGGGTCATTATCTCCCTTTCACCATTGCCAGCTCAGGAGGGGCATCTTTGGTGGGAGGGGGTCGTGACAGAATTGTATCTGAGGTGATGGTTGATATATAGGATGGATTCTGGAGTTAGGCATAGTGATGATTGCATGGGATGGTAGGGAAACCGTGCTAGTTAATCTTGGTCTGTGACATAGGCCAGGGAAGACCGGCTAGGACACGGGATTTTGGGGCCCCCTGTGATCCGATGCAAGGACTCTGAGCCTACCGAACGACCATGTGAGACTATATTGATTGCAGTGTAGAGACCCTAGGGAAGGTACACGCATCATCATGATTGTGTTTTATTGATTTGGGTGTTCTTGGAAAGAAATTGAAATAAAAATGATAAAATTAAACCTTGAGAAATTTCCTTACTACTTGGGATTAAGCGATATTTGTTTACCAAACAGCTATGGCACCTGGACGTCATCCCCGGGTGGCTCAGACGGCCGAGTCCCATTAAATTCAGTCAGTCTATCAGTTGAGGATTGACTGAGAGGATAAATATAGCCAGTGGTAGATGACTCTCCATTCATTCCAGTGGAAAACCCTTAAGAAATACGAGGGTAGTACTTCAGATATGGAGATGGAGGGGTGTGTTGAGGAGCTATGGATCGCTTTTTCCTTGATCCGTGCTCCGAGGGAGTACTAGGTTACCCTATCAGTCAGTCATCTGAGAGGTGCGGCGTGACAGTGGTGGACACTCTACCTCTGAGAGAGGATAGAGGCAGAGGTTCCATAGGCTGACTTTGAGAACGAATTCCAAGAGGAATTCCTTTCTTCCATGATCAAGGTGGAGAAGCGAAAGGAGTTACTCTCCCTTCAATAGGGGAGTATGTCAGTACGAGAGCTGGGTATCAAGTTCAAGGATCCCGTGTGCTTTTCTTTGGATCTCTTTCCGGATGAGATGTCTCGGGTGAGACGTTTGGAGGAGTCGCTTCATCCTTCGCTCTAGTATTCTATTACCCCCTTCACCCTTCCGATGTACTTGGAAGTACAGAAGAAGGTAGAGGTTGTAGAGAGGATGCACTTACAGGGAGGTGAACCATGTGAGGGGATCCAGCCAGGTTCGTCAAAGGGGAAGGCAGTCAGCAATAGGTCTTCTACTAAGGGACCTTCCAGGTTCAGGCCAATGGGGAGCAGGCCCCAGAAGTTCCAGTTCAGATCTTCGGGTCCTCGTCCTGTTTTCACGAGCCCAAGACCAAAGAGTTTTTTTGGAGGTTTCGGGCATGTTCAGAGACGGTGACCGACCCGAGCTCTGCACGGTGGAGGTGGGAAGGTTCAGCGCCCACCTCAGTAGCACCCGTTTCCAGTGAGGCCCTTCCAGCAGCAGCCGGACCATGATCCTCCGAGGGAAGACTTTGCGGGAGAAGGCCGACCTCAGGGTGCTTCTCAGGGACCTCGACCAGGGCGTGGTCGGGGAGGTGGACGACATCAGAGAGGCAGAGGATCTGGGCGTGGACAGTTGCACGCAGCAAAGTTGATATCTCCAGCAGGAACAGAGGTGGTGCGATGTACGATTTGTTTGTTCAGCACTCTTGTTTCTTCTTTGTTCGATTCAGGAGCTTCTCACTCCTTTGTTGCTCCTGGTCTAGCCCATGCATTGGGACTAGACGTAGAGAGACTTTTTGTACCACTGGTGCTGAGTACACCAGTTGGAGGCCAAACCAGCGTATCTTGTGTTTTCCAGGGATGTGGGATGACGTTGGGACCACATAGATCTAGTGGGGAAGACCTTCTGTTAAAGATGAAGCCATATGATGTCATCCTAGGCATCGACTGGTTGTTTTCTGTTAGTGTCGTTATTGACTGCTTCGGGGGAAGAGTCGTGTTCTCTAATGTGGATGGGTAGTGCATATCTTTTGTTGGCGAGAGGAGATGTCAGGTGGGAAGCCGGTGTGTGGAGCCTCTCCTTTCCTAGTTAGGCGGGTTAACAGTGGTTCTAGCTGATACAGAGATGATGGATGTCCCATGGGTTGTTGGGGAGTTCCTCGATGTTTTTCCTGACGAGGTTGTGACTCTACCCCCCCCCCCCCCGACATGACGTTGAGATCAGGATATACTTATAGCTTGGTTCCCGTCTGATTTCGATGGCCCCTTATCGGATGCCACCTTCGGAGTTGCGGGAGTTGCGGATTTAGATTGATGATCCGTTGGAGAAGGGTTTTGTTCGACCCAGCGTATCGCCATGGGGTGCTCTAGTTTTTTTCGTGAGGAAGGCAAATGGTGGTCTTAGGATATGCATAGACTACCGAAGGTTGAACTAGGTAACGGTCAAGAACCGTTACCCCCTTCAATGGATAGATGATCTGTTCGACCAACTGAGGGGTGCTGGTTGGTTTTCCAAGAATGATCTATGATCTGGATATCATCAGCTAAGTGTAAAGGACAGTGACATCTCAAAGACAGCTTTCAGGTGCAGGTATGGGCACTTCGAGTTTGTAGTGATGCCGTTTGGAGTTATGAATGCACAGCCTGTGTTCATGGGACATATGAACTTTGTCTTTCGAGTGTTTCTGGACCGGTTCGTCATTGTGTTTATCGATGACATCCTGATCTACTCAAGATCAGATGAGGGGCATGTTGAGCATCTCAGGGCAGTCTTGGAAGTCCTTCGACACCACCAGCTTTAAAGGAAATTTTCAAAGTGTAAGTTCTTGATGCAAGAAGTACACTCCCATGGGCACGTGGTGTCTTAGCATGGAGTGTCAGTGGACCCATTGAAGGTGGAGGTAGTTGGTTCTTGTGCAGAACCCAAGATCTTGGCAGAAGTTCGTAGTTTCTTGGGGTTAGCAGGTTACTATCGGAGGAGACCCTTGGAGTTTGAGGTGGGAGATCATGTGTTCTTGAAGGTTTCCCCTTGACGAAGGCAGCAGAGGTTTGGGAAAGGGAGCAAGCTTTCACCTAGGTTCATCAGACCTTTTGAGGTGTTGAGGCGAGTCGGCGAGGTGGCATATCAGCTAGCCCTACCACCTCAGTTGGAGAAGGTTCCTGACGTCTTCCACATCTCCCAGCTTCGTTGGTACTTACATGATGACTCTCACATTATCGACTGGGGAGAGTTAGATATGGGAGATGACGTGACCTTCGAGGAACGACCTGTCAGAATCGAGGATCGTAAAGAGAAGGTGCTCCATGGATGAACCATTCTATTAGTTCGTGTGTTGTGGCGGCATGTCAGCCTTGAGGAGAGAACTTGGGAGAGGGAGACCCATATGCATGCTCAGTACTCGGAGTTTTTTTGACTTGTGTTTTCCCTAGTTCTTCTGAGCTTCGTGTTGATTTTATACTTTGTACCTTTGATATATGAAATGATTGGCTTGTCGGTTGTGAGACCATATGTTTCCTTGTTCCCTGGTAATATGTTACATGTAAAGATGTGAGGGGAAAGTTACAAACATGACCCTTAATCGAGACGCATTAATGCAGATGGGATTGAACCCGTGTGGGCGAGTCAGTGCCCCTTAATGTGGATAATATCTCGACATAGGAGAAGGAATTTTTCCCCAAACCACATGTTCGGGCAGTGTGTTGGTTGTATGGTGTTGGGGGTAGTGGACATTGGAAAATCCTAATATATGGAAGTGGGAAGGCCCAATCCTTAATCGAGACACATAAATGCGGATGCGATTAAACCCGTGCAGGCAAGTCAGTGCCGCCTACAACGGATAATATCTCGACATAGGAGGGGGAATTCCTAACACTGATGGTTAGGGTTGTTGGTTGGGTTCCTGTTATACTGAGAACCCTAAGCGGTATCTTGTTGGGTTCTTCTGGGTTGGTTTTTAAATTTTCGGGGATAAGAATGTTTTAAGAGGTATTTGATGTAATGGCCAGGACCACTCCGACCCATTCCATTGTCAAAAAGAAGGCCATGAAGTGTTCTGGAGGGTAAAATGGACTTTTCCCATACTTTTTTTGAATTTTGAAACTACACGCCGTGTAGTATGAGTACATGATGTGTACCCCCTCTCCGGGTATACCCCGTGTTCAAGGTCGTTCCCTTGCCGTGTGAAAGAAATGGGTACACACCGTGTACCCTAAACTACACGCCGTGTTGTCCCTTCCCACGTATGCGTTACCAGTCAACGGCTGTGTGCCGTGTTGGAGCCGTGTCTTTTCCATGTGAAATAAATGGGTACACGCAGTGTGTCCAAACTACACACCGTGTAGTCCCTCCACGTGTATGTGTTACCCTCAAACCATGTGTTGACCAGTCAATGGTCGCGATGCCGTGTTGGAAGTCGCGTAGAGACCATGTGAAATAACCAAGTACACACCGTGTACCATAAAGTACACGCCGTGTACTTTTTCATTTCTTGCCTATAAAAGGAGCGGTCCCCTCCTCCTTTTCAACTCACCCATCTCCTCCCCTTTCCTCTGAGCAGAGTTCTCCCAAGAGACTTGAAGGCTCTTTCTTCCATAACTTCTTCGTCCGAGCTCCGATTTACGATCCGTTAGTGGCCACGGGATCGTAACAATAAGGCAGAACTTACTATGTTGGATCTTTTTTCTTTCCTTCGGACTTTCCTATCTGACATCCTCCCGAAGAGGTTTTGTCGGGACCCGATATAAGTGACGGATGTCGACAGACATTTTCTAAAGTTGATCCGGGGGAGTGTTGTGATCAGAACCTGTCGAGGTAGGGATCTTACCTTTGTCTCTCTAATTTGTGCATCATGCGGGATGGTTATCCTCTTGTTTTCATGAGAAATAGTTGAACCATTAAATAATGTTAATAACCGGTTAAGGAACGAGGATGGGGAAGTTGTTATCTTTATCATTATATCCTGTGATATAATGTTGTGAATTGAATAGGCTTTTTCCTACTAAAAATCACAGTCCTTGGGGGCCTTTTCTTTCGCAATTAAATGTTTCCCTATCTCTCTAGACCTTTTTTGTTGAATGTGGAATTTGGTAAATCAAGTAAAGTTGGCCGATTAAAATCTGGAACTCTTTTGTGATCACCCCGGTTAAACAAAATGGAATAATGAACATGTGGGTGTTGGCTTGGATACGTGGCATGTGGTGGGGGTGTTTGGTGGGTTTCTGTGGATCGGGTGAGCAGTGGGGATACTGTTGACGTGGTTAGGGGTTGGTGTGAATGTTATGTTGGTAATGGGCAGCAGGGCTATGATAAATGTTATTAAAGGGATAACGACGTATGGGTTTCGGTGTGTTTGTGGTTATGGAGGTTGGCAGCGGGGCAGTAGGGATGGGCTTGAATGTGAACGGACCATGGGTTGTGAATAATAAATAAAAAGTGGAAGAGTTAATGAATGATGGGTCATGTCAATGGAATGGGAATAATAATCAATGGTCTTGGTTGGTTAATAAGAACAGACTTGTTTGTGTTGCTTGTGTTTTCCTAACTTGATTTGTGGATGGCAGAGATATTTTTTACGAACGATCGTTGTGGTTGGTTTTGGATAGTTTCCCAGTGGTTAAGGAACTAATAAACTAATTCTACTGAAACTTGAAAACCTAAATGGTGTTGGGGTTGTTTTTTGTATGCATGATTCGTAGTAGCAGTGTCGAAGCACATTCTTAGTTTCTCTGTTTAGAAGCCATAGGGTTGGCTGAGTGTTTTTTATACATATATGTATATGTATCTTTTGTGTTTTATCACACCCCACCAATGTTGAGCACATAGTTCCGAACACTCTCATTTCAGGGGAGAGGGTGTTTTCCCCTTAGTTAAAAGCTCCTTCCTGATCCTTCTCCCCTAGGCTGTGATGGATTGAGGCGACCTTACACCTAAGACCCTTCAGGTAGGTTTCGATTGGGGTGGTTCCAGCCCAAGACTCTTCTGGTAGGTTTTACTGTCTCCCAATAATCTTTAAGATGAGGCACAGGTGTGTGCGGGCAGGATATGTGGTTGTGAGTCCCAGGTGTGTGCGGGCGGGATACGTGGTTGTGAGGCCCGGGTGTGTGCAAGCGGGATACGTGGTTGCGAGGCCCAGGTGTGTGCAGGCGGGATACGTGGTTGTGAGGCCCGGGTGTGTGCGGGTGGGATGTGTTGTTTGTGAGTCCAAGGTGTGTACGGGCAGGGAGAGTGTGGCTTCTTCAGGACGTTCACCATTAGGAAGAGCAGCTAACTAATGGGGAATGGTGTGGGGTACCCAATAATATTGTACTTATATACTACTACTACATATTTTGATTGTGTTTTTGGTGAGTCTGGCTGGTGAGGTTGGGTGTATAGAATTCCTTACTAGGTTTCTTCTGTTGTTCTCACCGGACATTAGGATGTCTCCCCACTTGTGCATGAGAGATTTAGGTTTCCCTACTGAGTATACTTGTATGCTCACCCTACGTTTAATTTCAGGTTTTCAAGAGGACTACCAGGGTCGTGCGGGACCCTACTAGTCGGACAGTTGGAGTTGTTGCAGTTGTTGTACTCTTGTTTTATTTTGGTATTGTACATTGAGCTTTCTTGTACTTTCACCTTGTTATAAAATTGTTTAAACATGCATGTGGGCTTGGGTTGGGTTTATTTGTATACACTTGTTCTTTTCCTTTTTGGTGGTGGACTTGTCCTATTTCCCGATCAGTAAAAATAAAATGGGTAATGCCTCCCATATTTGTGAAAACTTATACCCTTGGTGCTAGTCGACAACCCGGGGCCTACTGGAGGCGGGACTCGAGGGGTCATTATCTCCCTTTCACCATTTCCAGCTCAGGAGGGGAATCTTTGGTGGGAGGGGGTCACGACAGAAATGATTTTTACCATGAAGATAAAGAGAATTATTTTCCAATCTCTTGAAAAAGTGTTATATTTCAACACTGTGTATCAAGGGGATATATATGGAATTTCAATTAATAAAAATGAAACATATATTAAATGTTTATATCTTTTTATTTAGATTATCAAGGTGATTGGGATCACCATTGTCCTATAGTCGAGTTTTCATACACCAATAGATTTAACTCGAGCATTGAGATATATCATTATAGTGACCACTTTGGAATGAAAAGTAGAACTAAATCATACTCAAATAAGGATGGAGTGATAAATCTATTTGGAATGATCAATCTATGGAAATGTAAAATGAAGTTAGAACCTTTCAAGGTAAGATTCGGGATACTCCTTGTTGATAAAAAATTTATGTTAACAGTTTTCAATAAGATCACGAGTTCAATGGTGATCCAGTATTTTTTCATTGAATTTTTACACGAAATTGGGTTATGATATTTTGAAACAAATGAAGGACTAACCATGATATATTTTCCCTTTTATGATTATTGAAAAAGTAGGGATGGTTTCTAACCGATCAGTACTTCCATAGAACCTCTCTCAAGTCCAAAAAGTGTTCCAGGTATAGTTATTGAGGAAGAACATACATAAACCATACCATTTATAAAACTCAATGTTTTTACTATTGGATTATTATCCATTATATAAATAATATCATATTATCATTATCAATTGAAAATATAAAGTTCTCTGAAAAAACTTCTAAAAACCTCAATGTTTTGTGGTGAAACTAACAACATGAAAAAACATTGGGGGATCATAAAGATAAGATGATGTAGAAGAATCCACATTTTTTATATCAATGTAAAAGAATATCTAGGGTGAATTATTATAATGGTGGGTAGAATGTATCAAATTTAAATTTTATAAAATATATTTTTAAAACAAATTTAATTTCATTGACATCTTCCGACACACGCAATATCATGTTTTAACGAACTGTAATATCCTATTAATATGAATTATAAACATGACCATTATAATATCACCATTTAATTTTGATGTTTCAATAAGAATAGCCATATATTTAAAAATTATTATAAATTTTTTACATATGTAAAATAAATTTATAAATAACTAGAAGTTTTTGAATGTCTTTATTAGTACATAAAATTAAATGAAAATTCATTTCTTCTAAAAAACAATTTTCATTTATTTATGTGATAAAATATTAAAATTAATTATTTACTATTTAAATAGTAGTACTTTTAAAAATTGAAATTAATTTTTTAAATCAAATTTTCACTATTTTATTAATGTTTATAATTGAAAATTTTCTAAAAATATTAATTTTGGATAAATACTATAAAAATTTGTTTTTACTAAAAAATACATTTTCAATTATATAAATTACTGATATACTACTTTTTTACTAGTTTTATAAAATTATATGAAGTTAAATAATATTATTTTAAATAAAATTTATGTAATTAAATCATTTTCTTGTATAATATTTATTTATAAACATTTTATACGTATGAATAAAATTTATTTGGAAAACCTTTTTTTCCCATGTCGGTGAGTTTAATTTTGAAATACATTATTCCACATATGTGAAAATAATTTTTTAAAATTGATCCAATAATTATAAACCTCAAAATATATATTATATAATAATTATAACATAATTTTTAGGTTTAATTAATTTTATAATATGTTAAAATTATTTACTTTTTTTACGATTAAAATTGGTTTACATAGTGTTAATCTAAAAACATAAGTGTGTAAATAACCTAGTAACTAGTAAAATTTAAATTATAAGGATGTATATAGATCTTATATAAATTAAATATAAATAAAATTAAACATTGGATCCATTTTTAATGTTAAAAACATAGGTATATATATTTGCTCTGCAAAATTCTATGTGTGCACTCAAACAAAATTATAAAAGGGAACCCTGTATCTTCTCCTCTTCACACCAAAAAATAATTCTAATTTTCTAATGCCTTCCCCAATAACATCCATTATACCCACCCCATATCCTTGAGGAATTATTTTTATTATTAAACCCTCTAATGTATTATTTGGGAGCAAATATAAGGAGCTTTTTCAAAGGTGGTGTATAGTCCATAACCATGAATCCTCATTTTATTTCTTCTTATAACCCCCATAAAATATTATTAAAATATGATAATATAATAAAATTATTATCTCTACTATAATTATATATTTTTTATTTTACTTTAACAACCTATATACATATCCACTTCCATCGAATGGGATACAAAACAATCAATCATTTGTATAGTGGACTATCCCCTTGTGAACCTATATAATTTATTTTCGATCACAACCACACAATGATAGATATAATTAGGGATTATAAGTATATATACTATATATATGATATAATTATAATTCTATAAATATATTATAACATCATCCTTTTCACCTTCAGATCGATTAGTGACTAAAATATTTCTTCTTGGTATATTTGGATTACCGCCTCCATGAAATTATGTGATATGTTTTTTATTTTTATTTATGTTTTATAATAGGTATATATTTAGTATAAATATATTAAATAAAATTTATTATTTTATAGATATTTAGTATTTATCATTCATCTATTCCACTGATTGAGAAAATAGAAACCATGTTCATTCATATCTTTGGCCAACCATCTCCATGAACATTGTAATTTATTTCCCCGTATCTAAATTATATAGATGACTATAAATAAGTTTATAATGAATATAAAGTATATTTATATCATGATTAAATTTCTCAATATGATAAAAACATAATCAATGTGCATGTACTAATATAACCAAAACAAAACATAAATGAAAAATTAAGCAGTTATCAGACAGAAGTGTTATTTTTACATAGAAGTGTTAATAAATTGGAGATAAAAGTTGTTTGTAAATCATATAATATTTTATAAAAATTTGGATTATTCAAGAATATATTTATTATAAACCTAAATTTACTAAATCTGTTGTTTTAATATGTATATGAAATTTGACACTTCAGGTATGCTATTTTTTTCCAACATGTACTACTCTAAGCCAAATGTAATATACACCACTAGTTTCATTAATGTTCTATATATGAATCCCACGAATATATTTTATGATTATTCACATGAAAATTACTGTATATAAATATAAAAATAATTTATCTTTTTTCAATGGGTTTTATATTCAAAACATACCATAGTGCAATGATTTTTATGATCCAATCCCATGGTTTTTCAAGATTGTTTATAATTATCATTTTCAGGATGAAATATTATGATCTATATATCAAGAAGTAAATTAATTTTATTATACACTATTAATTTCTTGAACATACATGTTTTCAGTTCATTTTCCCATATTTACAAACCCAAGAATCGAAAATTATTATTTTAAATGAAAACCATCATTATCTCTCTCTGTAGTTGAATTGTTTTTCGCTTACATCCATGTTTTTTATAAAATGTTTTCTAAAATGTTTTTAGTATTATATAATCTTATTTTAATTCATTATTACCTATTTTTGACTTTTTAAAAATTGGTTTAAATTTTTTTATCTTTTTGTTTATCAAAAAAATTATCTTTTTAATTTTAACCAAAAATATGAAAATAATTGTTTTTTACCATACACAACCTAAATATAATTTTACACCATCATTAAAACTAAATTATTTCAATCTATAAATATAGATATTAAATTTTATTTTAAATAATATTCATTCTATAATATTTTTTGAATTATTATATTTTATTGAAGTGATTTAAAATTGAAAATTATATTTTCCCAAAGAAGTGTTATAAGTGTTATTTTAAATTAATTTTACAACTTAAATGAAATATGTTTATGTTTATTTACTTTTAATAGTAATATTATATAATTATACAATCTTTATTCTTTCCCTGCTTGTTTTTTTATTTTGATGTCAAGATGTGTATGAAACACTTTTCCGTTCCATGAGTAATGTTATGATCAATATTTTAAGAAACCATTTTTTTCATGGGTTTTTATAAATTATTATTAATTTATGATATTGTGTGACACATATATATGAATTATTATTATTTTATTTATGGGAATGAAATAATATAGCCTTTTAATGCATTAGGGATGCATGGATATCTATTGAGATAAAACAGATTGTTATGGGGAGTGAGCCAAGTTAGGTAACAAACTATATCCACTCTGATAGTCTTGGGTGTGAAACTTAACTACTATTATTGATTAGGGAGTGAACCCATTCCACAATTATAGTTTTTTAATGGATCCTTTAATATATATAAATGAATTTCTATACTTATGTATATAAAAAAAACTACTTATTTCATTGTTATACACTAATGGGTTATTTTCTTTTTTTAATTTATGGTTCCATTCATATGAATTTACAATATATATTTCATGACTAAATTTTATGCACTATGAAATGTAGGGTGTGGTTTTAAAATTTCATTCTTCAGTTCTTAAAAATTTAAGATCATTTTTTATATCTCCCTTTTTATCTCTACTGAGCATCGGAACTCAACCTTTCAAATGTTCCATTTCCCCATGTTATGAAGAAATGTATAATATATGTTATATATATATAATAAGGGTTCTAGTTATGGAGAAAATAGTGGGAGATGATGTTGTATGCATTTGAATTATTTTTTTGGGTACATATATTGCTAGTGGCACTAAACCTATATGATTTTTTCATTGATATTCATTTAATATAATAAATATTAATCTAATATAATGAAATATATATCTATATATAGTGTGGTTTCATATTGGAGTAGTATGATTGTCAAAATAGATAAGGGGAGGGGTATCTTTGAATAAAATATTGAAAATATATTTTGTAGGCTCATGTTTTTTAATATTATTGATTATTTTTATTTTAAAAATGTTTTATCAAAAAATATATATTCACCTGAAATTTAATCACACCCAATAAGATATGGAATAGTAAAAATATTAAATTAAATTTAATGAATTAAATATGGTTTTTGATAATAATAAAAATATATAGATTAGGCATTGAAAATTGATTTTCGGGTATAGATATAAAAAATATTATTATTAAAAGAATTATTTTACCCATAAAATACATAGAAAGTGATGAAATGTTTTTATTAGTTATTGAATTATTTAAAAATAATATTGATTTCATTAAAAATTATCGTATATATAAATGTAATTTTTAACTTTCCACCAAAAAAATTCCATAAAAATAAAAAAATCATTCTAATATAATTTCAATGTGATCACTACAAAAATGTGCAGTATTTATTAAATAAGTAAATATTAATTTTTAATACCTGGTTTGGTCTCTCCATTCCTCTAGAAATTATTTTAATTCAAGTTAGCAGATTTTTTTGAGAGGTATCTGATGTAAGTGCCCAAAATTTTCCATTTACACACATTATCATGCCTCTAGTGTTAAGTGATTTTAGGGTATATTATTTGAGAACTGATAAAATTTTATTATATATTAAATATTTTTAACTAATTTAATGGATTTTGTTATAGATAATTCATATTAAATTCTTGATTTAAAAATTATTATTGCATATTTATTTTTTGAAAATATTATATATAAATATTATAATGATTAAAATATTTTATGTGTCATTTATTAAATATTTTTTCACTCATAAATGGTTGTACAATGGAAAAGTGGTGTAATTAATTATGAAAATAAATTATGGGTGTGAATTTATTAGTATAAGACCATTTTTAACAGTAATAGGATTTATTTGGGGTTGGTGAAATCTAAGTGTTGTAAAAGATTTTAGTTGATATATATGATAAATTTTGTTAATATAAACTTGTGAGTCTCTCAGGGGTTCAGAATGACAATATTGTCTTTTAACCTAATTTATGAAATAGGTGGGGAACTGACATTGAAATAGTAAATTAGGGACCATTATTAATGATTTTATAACAAAATATTACAGGGAACTATAAGGTTCTTTCTATCCTAGATCCTTATATTCTGATCCAAACACCACATTAGGTAACAAAGCATGTTATTGTGATAAATTAACTAATTTCAGGGTATAAAAATTTAATAAGGGTTCATGAGTCATTTTCAAGTATTTAATTAATGAAAAATATTTAATTTTTAATTATGTTATCTACATTAATTTTGGTTTTCATAAATTTTGATTTTATTTAGTCCTTTTAAATATAAATTAATATTATTCAATATATTAACTAATACTAATGAAAATAATCTCTATTAAAATTAAATGTATTATATAGTGTTTAATTAAAATGATATTCAATTTTAGTTTTAATAAATATAGGATAAAATAATCCTAATAAAGAAATCTATCATCTCAATTAATGAACATGAACCATTATTTTAATGTAGGATGAAAATATGATTTAATTAATAATTAGTCTTTTTAAGAATGTTAGAATTTCAAAAAAAAGAATGGTTTTCAACAATAATTCTTGATTGTGTATAACATTTATGAACAATTAATTAATATAAAAATATTTTTGAAAGGAATGTTTTCAATATTATAATTTAGTTTGTAATTCTAATTAATAATAAATGTCATTTATTTGTTACGGGGAACAAGTAATTTTCAAAATTTTGTAATTAAGAAAAGATAATAACTAGGATATAATTTTCACACATAGAAATTAATAGGTATATATCCTAGTTATTTAACAAGTATAATGTAATGAAATATTATTAATCATGCCACACACATATCCTATATACAAAATAAATAAGATATACATGAACCAATTATTATTGAAAGAATATCAGAAAAATATAAATTCCATAAAAAATGATATATAAGAACGCTAAATTATGCAGATTTTTTAAATTTGTTTATTCCATTTTTAGAATGGTGAATTCATATTTGTAAATATGATTTAGATTTCTGAAATATTTATATTTCAATATTTGTATTGATTATAATCCATGAAAAAAATTTATTTAATAAATTAATATGTTTCAAGAGTTATAATATAAGAACTACAAAATTATTCAACAATGTAGATGAATATTCCTTTTGAACCATCCATAAAATACTAGTCACAAGGATATTTAAATGTTTTAAAATGAGTTATTATCTTGGTAAATAATTATTGGCATGCCATATTAATGACAATATTTCTTTGAACTATGGTATCCTTGTTTATTCGCAATTTCAAATTAAATCATTAAAAGAAAAGCATTAAAAAATTATTTCCTATATTATTTTATGTATTTGAAGTGATATTATTTAATTATATTTTTATAATTCCATCTTTGGATTTATTATTTCTATCCACTATTAATTTTATTAATATCTATTTATTTCTTATTTAAAATAAATAAATTTTTCAAATTATATTATATAATGAGTCAATGTGATTTTCATAATTATTTGTTAGTTATTACTTATAAATATTTTTTTTAAAAAAATTAAATATTTATTGATAAAACAAGGTCAATGAATATAAAATAAATTATCATTTTTTTGGTTGATGTTCGATATATCTTGATACTGTGTTCATGATTTCTTCGTTTATATTTAATTATATTTTAAATTAATTTAAATATGAAACCAAACTCAGTATGTATTAACTTATATTAGTTGCTGTGATTTTTTGTGTTCCGAAATTTTACATAATGTTCTCAGAGATTTTATGGTCATTTAATATATTTAATCTATCCATTTTGTTTTGATAAAAAAATTAATAGAAATTATATATGTTATAACATAACAACATTGATATAAGTGATACAGAGTATCATAATGATTGATCATTATTATATTCTCATTATTTTTCATTAGGTAGTAATCATAATAAACAATCATAGTCATAGTGAGTCTCTAAGTATGGAGTGACTCTCTCTTTTATGGGTTAATACAAATAATTTCTCTTTTATTAATAAAATTTTGTGATTTTGAATTTAATGTTAATATATTTTACAACACATGTGGAGAGTGTTTATTTTGAGAAATTAATTGATTGATAATAAAAATGAATATTCTTTTAATAAAATATTTATTATTTATAATTGATAAATCTTTTATTTTAAAATAAAGTGGTGGGTACAAACAATAGGGAATCAAAAAGAAACAGAGGAGAAAATAGAATTAAGGTTTTTTGGAGGGATGAAGCATACTGTCATCCCATATTACTAGGATTACTCTCTTTGGAGAAAAGTTCATCAGATATAGTATAAATAGATCTACACACTTATGGGTTACTTCGAAAAACGAAAAATAGAAACTATACCTCATTATATCAAAAATCACAAATATTTTTCTAAATATTCTTTAATAGTGATGATATAATGTTTTCAAATATCATTCTTCTCATTATAGTATTATTTATCCTATATATTATATAATAGTGAATATTATTTTTATCATTCTCTTAACAACTTCTTATTCTTCAATTCATAATAATATATATATAATATAGATTTGGATCTATCATTTTTCAATCAATTCACATAAAAATCACTGTAGAAATTAGACATCTTTCCCTCATGACAATAACACTTTTCTTCGACTTCACATTTAATTTATAATCCCATAATAATATCATATAAATATTTGTATCCATGTTTTTAATAAAAATAAAATTTAAATCCTACGAAATGATATTTTTAAAATCAGTATTTTAATTATCATTTACAATGGTCATAAAATATCTTTAGAAATACCTGTAGCATTAATCAAGGGAAACACATTATGTAAATATGAAGAATTACCAAACAAAAGTATTCTCATCTATTTTCAACAAATTGTTCACATTATATTTTAATTAAATATCTTTGAATATTTTCTCTACAATTTATTGAAAATACATGAACATATAAATATCTTTTTTATAAATCACTATTATTGATACATATTACTTTTAATCTCCTATAATATCTATATATCAATAATCTGGGATAACATTAAATTTCACAAGATAAAAAATTGTTATGGTGCATTAATATCTTTAAAGGATCATAATTCTATTTATTTAGAACATATATAATCCAACTATTATGTGGTATATTTAATTTCCACCCAATGTATTTTTATAATTTACTACATTGTCTTACTAGATTATCATGATTTGTCACCACAACACAAACATCATCTCATATATCATTCACTATGGTGAGGTGATTATGAGATAGTGTCATTGCATCCATATGTACATTAGAATATTAATTTAATCAAACCATTCATTTTTGTTGTAATTCATTATAATACAACCAATTTTTTTAACACGGAAACCACATTAATGAATTATTAATTCATCACAAAAACCTCATGATATTTATTCATTGAATAAAACCCTTGATTCAACTAAAGTGACACAATGAATTACCTAAAACATGTCTTTTTAATCTCTTCTAGAAAATTAATTTGTTAGGTAAATAATAGATGAGCCTTGGTTACTTCTATATAGACCAGGAAATAGTAGAATTAATATAATGCAGCATTTTTTTACTCAGGCATACAGTAAGTAAACATCCATTTTCACTTAAACAGACCAGGATTATTTTAATTTAATCATTATTAGCTCATCACCTAATTAATTTATTCATACCTAATAATAGATTAATAATTTTATCAAACATGTCTAATGTCAGGGACAGCCTTCACAGAGATGAGGAAAGGGACAAAAAATTGTCAGACCCTTCTTTCTTTGAGATGAAGGTGAGATAATGACTTCTGAGTCCCACCATTAATAGGCCTAGGAGTGGCGACGAGCACCAAAGATATAGAACCTCAGGAAAAATAGAATGAATTAACATTTTTTAATAATATTGGGAGATAAGACGCTAAATCTCAAATAACTCCAATTACAAAAAATAAAAGTAAAAAATATAACCCATTTTTAAACATGCATGTTAAAAATACTGATACGAGTAAAAGAGAACTCTGATGAAAAGTACCAAAAAAGGAAAAATAGTAATGACGACTATAAGGACGCCCAAGATAGTAATGTATGGAATGATCCTCAATGTCTTCCTGGAAACCTGAAAGAATTTTTATCTTTTTAGGCTGAGTATATAGGTATAATTATTAGGAAAAACTAAAAGCTCACGTGCACAAGTGGAGAGGCATTCTAATCCCCCGTGAGAAATAGAGATATCAAAAACACCTAGCAAGGAAACTACACTCATAATCCCACCAAGGGAATGTCTAATAATATCACAAGTAGGATAATGTAATACTAATAGAACATCATTATTTGGGTACCCACACCACTTTCCCACTAGTTATTTAGGACATCATATACATCAAACCTCCCACATAAGTCCCACTGCAATACCAACATCTCCCCAACAACACCCCTCTGGGCCACCAAAACCATTCCTCCAACCTGTAGACACCTGGGCCACAACAACCACACATAACTATGCCTTCAGAAACATGGGCTAAAACAACCACGCATCACTATGACCACAAAGACATGGGATATAACATCCACTACCACACCCGAATACACCAGTGATAAAAAAACTACTACCATGCTGGAGGCCACATGTACCACATCCCGACGACGGGTGGGAAACCAACATACCCAGCTATACTAATTCTAACCACCATAACACACCCTTCTAGAAGAGTCTTGATCCACATTGAACCTTAGTTCATCACAACCTGCTCGAAGAGTTTTGGGATAGTTGGGAGATGGATCATAAAGGAGATAATTTCTAGTCACTCATAAGAATGTTGGGAAAACAACCACCCCCATGAAATGGGATTGTTTGTAATGAAGTTCTAAATATGTGTGGGGTAAGAATAACAAGATGAAGAGTAAAATTCATAAAAATATTTGGAAGAGCACTCATACCAACCTAAGGGTTCAGAAACAAGTCCACACACAAACACTCTCGTCGATTTTCCTGTATGCACAAACACAGAACAGCCACAACCAGATCAAGACACATGTTTGGAAAAAAAATTCCACGTTGATCGAGTTCTTTTTGTCATTTTCTGGTGATTCAATTTAAATATTACTTCACTATAGGTAAACTAACAGGCACATCTATAAGCCAAGAAAAAAACTGAAAGAAATTATTTAAGAAATTGTTTAAGCATTCACACTATGTTCTCTTGTAATGTCACAACAACAAAATGGGGCCACTAAGATCCCTCAATGTTTTGTAACCAAACCAAGACCCAACATATATCCCCACACAACCTCAGATCCAAAACAACAACTGAAAGATAGGAGATCCCATCCCCATCCACGTGACCAACCAAAGATCAAGAAGAACAACCCTGCGTATTAGTAGAAGAAATCAAGGGGGTTTTTATATTTAACCACACCATTTATCAAGTTACTTCATTCCATTTAGATAACCGGGTTGATCACACAAGGATTCTTATTTATTAGGAATCCATTTTATGGACCAACATTACATGATTAACAAATTTTCATGTTACAACCACTAAATCAAATGATTATACTAAAAAACAAATCTTTATTAGTTCTTACGAAATTACCCCCAACAGCCACAATGTTTTGTGGGTGTAATCCCATACAATTCACAACATAAAAATGATGGTAAAATAAAAATATAAACACCATCCTAAAACATTCCCCTTAATTAATTATAGTCCATTTATTATCTTCATTTCAGTTTTGTCCCATCCACATCCTGAGGGAAACATTATCCTAGCGGCCCCACATGATACACAGTAAAGAGAGATGATGGAAACCCCCCTTGGATGATAAAAGTTGTAGTTTTCTCCTCATGATAGGAACTGAGGATGTTCAACATTCCGGAAAGGAAGAGTCGAGGGCTTTAATACTGAGTGGGAAGTTCTCCAACACTGGAACATAATTATTCACTGGATTATGTCTCTAGGGAAAACACAGAGAATGGAAACAAATAATGAAGAGAGTATCCCAACATAAGAAATGGCTAGATCTTAAAATTATGGAGATGATTTCAAGGTACATAAATGTTAGATTATGGATCTACCACTCAGTTTGTAGGTTTTTTATGATTATATTAATTGAGGTTCAATAATTATCCACTGATTTGGTGGAGATAATAGATACGAGTTAATTTATTTCCGTTAAATTGAGAAAAATGTGTTACATGGGAGAAACAGTAAAACATGAAAAAGGTGTGACACTGAGGAAAAAGGCCACACATTTTGATAACTCAAGGTTCTCCCATCTATTGGGGGTTTAAAACAACTTTTACTATCATTAAATGGATTTGAAAGGGGTACTAAAACACTTTTACGTCAAAAGATACATTACAGGGAAAAATTGGATGGTCTTGGAAAAATATGGAAGGACTCGCCATTAGGTGAGTCGTTGTTTCCCTAGGACAATCAACCTGGCACCATCTCCCTAGAATGTTCACTCTGGCATATTCACCCTGGAATCGTCACCCTAGCATCATCCCCCTAGCAGTGATGCTGATTAGTGAAATGGATGACTGATCAGTGCCACTGATACCCATTAGTTCCAGTGATGTCGATCAGTGATGCATATTTTTCTTGGTTCCATAGACACCCATCAGTGCAGCCTTTATTGATTGGTGCCACCGATTCCCATTGGTGCCACTGACACTCATCAGTTCCACCATTTGTTCAATCCTAAAATTTGAAAAACTCCTTAATGAGTCATTGATGGCCCCCAAGACACCCCAAATAATAGAATTTAGCAAAGTAATGGACCAGGAGGGTCTGGGACAATAAATTAGGTACCTCTCAATCTATTCTCACCCTCGAGAATTCAAGAGTAAACTCGATGAAAATAGGGGGGTCTGAACAACCACCTCGTAAAATATCAGTCATGAAGAACCACCCAAGAGTTTTTCGGATGCGGGAACAAGGCTCAATATTTTGGAAAACCTCTACCTTATCTATCTCATGAACAAATATGGATACACTACCGCACTTCTACTATGAGAATACACATAAAACTACAAAGGTGACACAATCTAAACATATGGTTTCGGGATTCCATTCCTCTCTATAAATATACTACTAACATTGGGCAGAACTGACTCACACACATGGGTTTAATCGCATCCACCTTAATACATCTTGATTAGGGATCAAGTCTTACACTCCTCATAGTGAGTACTTTTACACATAGTTTTATAAAGGAAAAAACCCAATATTATAGTTATTATGGTCAAGCACAACATCATAGCCATGTACAAAACAAACAAGAAAGAAAACTCGAAACAACTCTAGGTAATGGGCACACATTTATGCCTCTCATTCCTAGGTACTCTCCTTGAGACCACCATGTATCCACAACACTCAAACCATGGGAATGATTTTTCCATGGTGCACCTTCCCCTCTTAATCCTCAATCCACACTAGTCTCTCCACAAACTTTACATCGTCCTCGATATCCAGATTTCCCTAGTCGAGGATGTGGGATTCATCATGTAGATATCGACAGAGTTGAGACACATGGAAGACGTTGTGGACCCTCTATAGCGGAAGTGGTAGAGACAATAGATAAGTCACATCACCAACCCACTACAACACCTCGAAGGGCCCATGAACCTGGGAGAAATCGTACTCCCCATACAAAACCTTCGCTCCCACGTCAAGGGGAGACCATTAATATCACGTAGTACCCATCATCAATCTCCATGGGTCTCCTCTAATAATTAGCATAAAGCTTTTACTGGTCAGGATCCACCATCATCCTCACATGAAAAAGATAAACCTCCTCTACCGTTCTTTCCACCACCTCTAGGCCATGATGACCTACCTCCCCATCCTCTATTCAGAACATGGGTGAATGAAGTAGTCTTCCATACCAGGCTTCGAATGGAACCATTATAATATTAGAGTGATAGCTATTGTTGTAGGTAAAATATAATAGTGGCAAGTGTCTTTCCCATGACCCTATGATGTTCATAACGTATGCCCGCAGCATATCCTCCCACATCTGGATGGTCCTCTCTGTCTTCCCATCCATCTGGGGGTGGAAAGCAGTGATAAGGCACAGTTGGGCTCCAAAAACACATTGTAAATCCCTCCAGACATGGAACGTAAATTGGGTATCCCAATCTAAAACTATAGACCACATAAATCCATGAAAGCACATCACCTCATCCACATACCTCTTTGTTATGACATACATTACATTTAACTCCTTGATTTCTTGGAAGTGAGATGATTTCGTTAGGTGGTCCACCACTACCATGATTACATCAATGGATCCTTAAACCATGGGTAGTCTCATAGATGAATCCATCAAGATGTTGTCCAACTTTCACTCAGGAATGTATAAGGGATGAAAAAGGCTTCCCGAATAATGATGCTCATCCATCACCGACTGACACATGAGGTAGTTTTGCACAAAATTTGTCACTTCCCACTTCACCCCTAGCTACGAAAACTGACTTCACAAGCCGTGCTGCATCTTTGAAACTCCTAGGTGTACTTCATGGGGTGATTTATGGAACACAACAAGAACTCTCTCATAAATTTCTAAAGGAAAAAACATGTTTCAATGAAACACTATCTGATTTTAACCATCTTCCAACCATCATTCTAGAGAATTTCCCCAGACAACATGATCATGTTGTACTTCAACCTCTATGTCTCCTAACTGAGAATCCTCCACCTGTAATACCAAGGATGACTACATTGTCATATAAAATAAAAAAACCCTACCATCTTTCAATTTTTTATCTAGTTGTTATTCATCCAACTCATCTGTTTCCTTCCACGAATCATTGGACTTCCAAACCGCATCCTTATATTACATCATTCTCAAGGAATAGACCACCATATTTCCCTATCCTAGGGTGTAGTAGACTTTGAAATCATAGTCCTAAAGAAACTCCATACACCTCCACTGCCACAAGTTCAGCCCTCACTGGGAAAAGACATACCTCAAGTTATTGTGATCTGTGAAGACTGCGAAGTGTTCGATGATTATGAAATGCTGCCACATATTCAGCATGAACACAACCACTAAAAGATCTAGATCATTGTTTTCATAGCTATTATCTTGATAATGTAACACCCTACACCCATAAGAGATCACTCCCCAGTTCTGCATTAGTACACCTCGCAGGACATACCAAGATGTAACACAGAACACTTCAAACATTACACCATCCTCTAGAAACCTCATCATTGGGGAACTGATCCGCATCCCCATCAGATAACTGATGTTCGTCTAGCACTTCTCACTCTATACTAATGCCTAGTATTTTTTCCATGTTAGTCAAAGGCCCTATAACTTGATAGAAGTTACGAGTGAACCTTCAGTAGTAACCTACTAGACCCATGAAACTATGAACCTCTTCCATGTTCCTGGGTATTGGACAAGAAACAAAAACTTAAGACTTAAACGGGACCACTTCTATTTCATTATAGGACACTACATGTCGATGAAAGTGCACCTTTCATGTCCAGGACTAGCACTTGGAAAACATCCCCTAGATATGGGGGTGTTGGTGGATTTCCAATAATATCCTCAGATGCTCGGCATGATTCTACTATGATCATTAGAATATCCAGATGTCGTCGATGAACATGACTTAAACCAGCCTTGGTATTTATGTAAAAATGGAGTGAATGTGCCCCATGAACACAGATGGTGCATTCGTAATGCCAAATTTCATGACCACAAACTCAAAGTGCCCATATCTGGACCTAAATATAGTATTTTTGATGCCATCCTCCTTCAGACTCCACTAAGGATATCCCGACTGCTGGTCGATATTAATGAACCAACCTACTCTCTTTAACTAGTCTAAAAGGATGTTGATCCTTGGGATGGGTAACTTTTATTGACTATTACCTGATACAGCCTTCAGTTTTCAATGCACAGTATGAGACTGATGTTTGCATTCATCAAGAACAATACTGGAGCACCCCATGGAGACACGCTCGGTCAGATAAAACCATTCTTCATTAGGTCTTCATATAGGATCAGTATGTACCGCAACTCAGAAGATTCCATCTTATAAGGAGACATTGAAAATGGATGGGCACTCGTTTGTAAGTCTATCCCAAACTCGACATCATGTCGAGGGGGTAGGGTAATAACTTATTTTGGGAAGATGTTTAGGAACTCACTGATGATCCCCAGGACTACTACCATCATTTAGTCTTCTAGTTCTACTGACATCTCATCTATAAGAGAATGAAGGGTCTCTACACAACATCTTCCCTCCTGGAAACCCCACTCAGCGACGAAATATATACGTTGGCTAACCATATTGTGAAACATGACCATTCCCCAGAACCAGTTGATAACTAAACAATCATAGAACAACTATTTGATGCCTAAAATGACATCATATGGTTGCATCTGTAGAAAAATAAGGTCCCCAATAGAGTGATGACGCCACTACATCATTCTTCATCATCTGAAAATGTTAGAGAATCTAGGGGGACATCTAACAAGCATACTCAATAAAAGGGGAATGGGAAGTCTCACTGTGTATAGACCCAGATCATGAGCATGACTGGTTGTAAAAAAGGAGTGAAAATCTCTTGAAACTACCATGGCATAATATAGGGTACTAAACAAGCTGATCGTACCATGAATTACCTCTGGCCCTGTTGGAAATGCTGCCTCAATGGCGTGCTACTTCCCTCAACCAAATTCTCTAACCCACAGCTATAGGCCTCCTCTTTGACCATGCCATGGTCGAGGTCCCTGAGTATCTCCCTGAGGTTGGCCTCCTCCTAAAATATCTACTCTTGGATGAGAGGGATCACAATGTCATTATTGCTGCTGCTAAATGAGAATTGCTGGAAATGGCTCCAGCTTAGGTGGGCACTGAACCTGCGCACCTCGACTATACTTCATTAATTCCGAGAACTGATTATGATGATACCCATGGCTTCCATATATAAAGCTCCTTGGTCCTAATCATGTGGAGAAAGGGCGTTAACTGGGAGATCAAAACCTGAACTACTATGGTCTAATCTCCATCGGTAGAATCCTTGAAGGACCTGATGCTGGATGCTTGATACTAATGGCCTTCCCCATAGAAGAGTTCACCTGGATCCCCTCTCGTGGAACACCTCTCAGCATGTGAATTCTATCCAGAATTTCATTCTTATTTTGGACCTCCATGTATGCTAGTAGAGTGAAGGGAGTAACAATGTGCTACATGGAATGTCAGAGTCCCTCCTCTAAGTTCCTCTCCCGAGACTACTCACCTGTAAAGTGTTTGGGAGTAAATTGAAGGAGATCCTTGAACATGATCACCAAATATCTCACTGACATACTCACTTTCAAAAGGTAGAGTATCTCTTTCCTCTTTTAAGCTTTCATTGTTGAAGAAAGGAATTCCACCCAAAACTCCCTCTTGATTTCGGCCCACAAAACCTCATCTTTCCTATTCACCCTGAGATAGAGCAGCTTCCACTAATGTTCCGCTTCCCACATATGGCTAATGGCCAGAGGAACCCAGTACTCAGTTGGAGCCAGGATCATGTTGAAAGCTTTCACCAACTTCTTGAGCAAGAATTATGTCTCCATGACTGAGACACTTCCCTCGTACTTTTCGAGGGTCTATCGCTAAAAGGAACGAAGCATCTTCTTTCACTGTTCGTCCTCCTCCACCCGATTATTCCACCTTTATTTCGGAAAATCAGCCTCTTGGGCCTCAATCTTCCTCACTAATCATGGACAACATCTGAGTTCTATAGCTGCAAGGTAAACACGGAATTCCTATGCCTAAGTAGTGTAGATTAATTCTTTTAGATTTTTCTAGAACCTTTTTATTTATTATAATCACTCAAACAGCTAGAAAACAGACAAATACATATCATTATGATGCATGTACCATTCCTAGGGCCTCTATCCTATAATCATTGTAGCCTTACATGGTCATTCGGTAAGTCTAGAGTCCATGTATTGGATCACATGGGCCCTAAAATCTCATGTCCTACCCGGTCTTCCCTAGACTATTTCATGCACCATGATTTCCTAACATTGTTGGCCTACTATCACATGCAATCCTTATTAGGCATAACCCTGAGCTCCATCCAATCTCACAACCGTCACCCTCTGATATGATTCTGTCATGACCTATATTCACTAAGATGGGGAAATGGATAACAACATGGCAGACCCTTCCTTCTTCTAGTTGAAAGAGAGAAAATGACCCCAGAGTCCCTCCTTCAATAGGCACCAGAGTCGAGACTATCACCAAAGGTCTAGTATCTCACATATAATCGAAGGTAAGGCCATATTTATTTAATATGATTAGTAGATAACATGGTAGATATCAAAAAACACCAAATAGAGAAAATAATTGTAAAACCAAAAACCCATTTTTCCACATGCATGTTCAACATAAATTGATACGAGTACCAGAAAACACTGATGAAATTTACCAAATGAAGGAAAACCAAAAAAATGATTATCTTACTGACCTAGCTCATAAGGACTATCTGTATCCTTGATGTCCTCCTGGAAACCTGAAATAAGTTTTTTATGCATAGGGTGGGTATACAGGTATACATTGTAAAGAAAACTAGAAGATCCCATGACCAAGTGGGGAGGCATTCTAATGAACCATGAGAAATAGAGATAACCAAAACACCAAGCAAAGAAAACTATCCACCTAGACTCGCCATTGCACACCAAAAATAACGCATGTTAGGTAAGGTAATTATAATAAAACATCAATATTTTGGTACCCCGCAATGCTTTCTCACTGGTTATTTAGGACATCCTATGAGCCAGACCTCCCCCATAAGTCCAACGACAGTACAACTACAAACCCTACAATAACCTTCTCGACCACCACAAAAACACATCCCACCCGCAGAATCCTAGGTCAAAACAACCACACATCAGTAGGCCCACAAAAAGCTAGGCCAACACAACCACACATCACTATGAAAGGAAAGACCTAGGCCGCAACAACCACTGCCACCCCTGATGGCACCTGGTCCAGAACAACTACTACAAATTCTGAAGACATTTGGGCCACATCCCAAAGAAACTTGAGAAACCAAACTTCCTTCCAACACATGTGCCAACCACCACAACACACCCTGCCCAATGATTCTTTGTCCATAGCAAACCATAGGCAATCATAGCCTACCTGAAGAGTCTTGGGATACCATGGAGAGGGAGTTGAAAGGATCTAATAACTAGCCACTCAAAAAATGTTGGGAAAACACACTCCCCCATAAAATGGGGGTGTTTGGAACAATGTTCTAACCATGGGTGGGGTTTGAATAAGAAGCATAAGAATTAAATTTATACATATAGTTGAACAAGCACTCATACCAGCCTAAGTGTTCTGAAACAAGTCCATACCCAAAACACCATCGTTACTATTCCTATATTCACAAACACACAACTGCCACAAATTGAGCCCAACCCATGTCTAGAAAACAATTCCCCATTGAAATCATTCTTATTATCATGTGCATGTGATTCCATTTAAATATTCCTTCACTGTAGAGAAAATAACAGGCATAGCCACAAGAAAAGTCAACAATCGAATGAAAAAATCCTAGATGAAATTTAAGCATTTACACCTAGTTCTCTTGTAATATCACAACAAAAAAATGGACAAGTGATATACCTCAATGTTCAAGAACCCAAACAAGACCCATAATATGGCTCCACATGGCCATAGATCGACAATAAACAACTGAACAATAGGAGATATTACACCCATCCACGTACCCCCACAAGCATCGAGCAGAACAACCATGTGTATTAGTAGAATGGGGCATGAGTGTTTTCAGATTTAACCACACCATTTATCAACTTACATCTATCTATTTAGGTTATAGCCATTAAATGACAAGATTATCCAGAAAAACATAGGTTCATTACTGTGCAATAAAGGACCAACAAGAACCACTATTTTCAGTGTGCATAATCCCATACAATTAAAAACATTAAATGAAGGTAACAGAAAAACACCAACAACAACATCAACCACAACCCTTCATTCTTTAGAGTATGTTTCTTATCTTTGTTAAGGTTATGTATCATCCACATCTTAAGGTATTCTTTATCCTACCATCCTGACATGATACTCAATAAAGAGATACAATGGAATCCTCTATAAGGATGATCAATGATCAAAGTTTTCTCATCATTCCAAGAACTGGGGATCTGCAGCTCGCATTAAAGGAAGACTCATGGGATTCATGACTGAGCAGGAAGGTCTATAGAAAGGTCTCATGATTCATCTATACAGTATGACTCTATGGTATAAATAGATAATGGAAATGAATTTTGAATATAGGATATCATCCTAAGAAAATTCGAGATCCTAAAATTAGTGAGATGATTTCTAGGTACTTAAAAGATTGATCGTGGATCAACCACATGGATGGGAGGTTTCATTGGTTATAATTAATTAAGATTTAATAAATATCCTTGGATATGGGTGAGATATAATCAGAAAGATAATATATTTTCATTAAATATAGAAAAAATCCTATAAAGGGTGAAATTGTAAAACATGACAATGGTGTAACACTGGTGAAAAAAGCCACATGTTTTGGTAAATCATGGTTTTCCCATCTATTGGGGGTTTAAAACATCTTTTATTGGTTTTAAATGGATTTTAAAGGGGTATTAAAATAATTTTAGATGAAAAGATACGTTACTAGGGAAAATAAGAAGGTCCTAAAAACAAGGAAGTATTCACTGTTATGTGAGTCACTATTTCCTTAACACTGTCACCCTAGCACCATCACCTGGGAAATGTCTCCCTAGCATCGTTGACCTGGAACTTTCTTCCTTGCACTGTCACCTAAGCACTGTCACTGATTAGTGACATGGATGACTCATTGGGGTCACTGATTCAAATTGGTGCCACTGACGCTCTTCGGTGCCACCTATGTTGGCTGGTAGCACCGACACCCATTAATGCCACTAATACCGATCGATTCCACCATTAGTTCAATCATATAATTTTAAAACCTCCTTAATGAGTCACCAATGGTCCCTTGGACACCCCAAACACCATAATTTTGAAATGTAGTGGAACGGGAGGGTCTGGGCTGTTACATTTAATTTGAAAAAGCTAGTTATTTTCCTAATTTAATATTAGGTAGGACATAAATACAATGTTTAATCTCATATAAACTAGATTCTATGGATTTTAAACGTACATATCACATGTTCTATGTATTTAACATTACAAATATCCACAATTTAATGTAATAAACAATCCTAAAATTCAAAAATATGTCGGATGTCTTATATATTGCCTAATTTAATCATATGTCACTAGTTTAAATTGAATTTTCAAAAAAAAAAACATCTTCATGAATTCAAGTAAACCTATTTTATATCAACTCTAAATATCATCATTCCATTTAATTTATTTTATAATACATCAAATAACATTATAAAATTATCCAAGATACTTAACCCATTTTATATAATTTTAAAAAATAATTATGAATAAATATGTAATACATTAATCTCAAAAAATCCTTGAAAAAAATTTAGAGACACTATAGTTATTTTTTAGTAATAATCCATTTTATTTATTAGTATTAAATTTAACTAAAAAATAAATACATCAACAAATTATTTTCCCCTATTACATATTTAGTTCTTCTTCAACCTCAACAACATCAAAGCGACTTTCATATAATTCAGCTTTCATGAATTAAAAATATAGGGATGATTTCATAAAAATTTCTTCCTCGATTTCATAATAACACAGTAAATATGTGAATTATTATTTCCCAACATGTGATTATATATTAAATTACATATCTATTGGAATTATGTCATTCTTAGTCTCTTTTTTCCAAAAATATAAATGATGGTAACAACTCACTTTTAAATATCTTGTTTTCCACCATTATAATTACATTATTGACTACTCACTATATATTGACGACATTTCCATGGATACATAATTATATATTTTTATCCCTTATCTTGGGTACTTCGATCTTCTTCCAAGATACCCTTCTAAACACATTTTCACATAAATTATTAATGAAAAAAATATAGCATATAACATGTACATTCATTATATAGATCACATTCGAACAACACTATAAGGTATATACTCCTTTAATTATTCATAGAATACACAAATTTATATAAATGAGTTATTAATCAAGTAGTTATTGTCCATGAATTTGAATTTTTCAATCACCACACCCTATGGTAGGTTATATTCCTCGTCGTGAACGAATATTATTCCTAAAAAACAATTTCCATAGTTTTAAATCAAACAAACAATAAACTAAAATGTTAATAAATATTTACAAAAACCGTGATCTCATTAAAATTATTTAATACCACTCTTTGTGTCTCTAATTTGTTGAAACCCAACATGGGATGGTAAACAAATATTCGGACCCATAAATCCCACTAATAATAGGGTATATGTTGGTTACTATCATGAAGGGAATAAATTTCGTAAATGGGAGGAATTAACCACTGAAGTCTAATTAAAAATATATATATAATTATATGAAAAAACATAATCATGAATAATAATGAATACATAGTCATCTAAAAAAACATGTAATATATGAATTTCATACAATATAACTAAAATATAAGGTAATTAAGACTATAGGAATATATCCTCTAAAATATAATAATGTGGTGATGAAAAATAATTAAATACTTAAATAATATATAAAAAATTATATTAAAACCACTAATTTGTAATACACATCCACAACCATGTTAATGCTTCTGAATAACATCACCAGCAAGATCCAATAAACCTGTATATAAATGTATGTGGAAATATATCCAAATTAATTAAAGGTCATAACGTAAATATGAATAATAAATTCAAAATCATGCATGCATAATAATTATTATAGTGGAATCATAATATATATATTCATGTCCTAACTAACAAAAAATAACCATGGGGAAAAGTAATTCAAAGATCAGTTTGTGGATATTGATATCTTAAAACAAAAAAACACACTATAATTGAATCTATATTACAATAAAAATACAAAAATCCTCATTCTGATATCATAGTTGTTTAAATAATCGGTTATATAACTCAAAAAAAGAATCACTCATCGAATAATAGGGTATATATAATATAATTAAATCCATAAAAATATAAAATGTCCAAGGAAAACATACACCCACCAGCTAAAACCATATGTTCCCCCTATGACAATAATCAGAGTACTAAATAAATATTTTCGTCACTATACTTCTAGTTTCCAAAAACAAACTACAAAAACCTCACTGCTATAATCATTCCATATATATTATTCACATGTGAATTTAATCTATATCATATATAAACCAATAAATAGGGGAAATGGAAGAAATATTAATCTATATATTAAGTTTACATGGGGGAATTCAATGATGGGTCTCTCCAAATAAAGAAACCTTATATGGTTGAATTCTTAGAGAATGATACATTAATCACTAAAATAAAATTATAATATAATATTATAATATAAATCACACTAGCCACTAGAAAAATTAAATAAACTATGAAAAATAGTATATAAGACTATCCAAACAATATACTAACTTTTATCAATCACAAGGTCATGAAACTCATTCCCTGAATCATAACACTACCTCCCCCTAATGTAAACACCTCCAGGGGTATGTATACGCATTTCATCTAAAAAAATTAAAGATATCAGGTATAGTAAAATGTATCACTTGGTTGGAATTGAATTAGTGATATTGAATTTTACAATTTATTCATGAAATTATCCTCAAAGACTAGTTAATAATATTATTACACTATACTATTAACCTCTTATACTCACACATATTAATGGAAATAAAGAACTCTATGAAATATTGGGTTTTTACAAGGTTTATTCCTATGTGGGTACCAAATAAATAAAGATATTTTCCAATATTGAAATTTATTTTATCGATATAACCCAACTGTATTTAATAAAGGAAATCTCCCGAAAATCCTCTAAAAGTGTATATTTTGTCATTTATCTATAAAAAATCACGTTGTTCCTAATAACTGTTTTTCATTACATGTATTCATTTTTTCCTTGAATGTTTTATATAATCCACCCATCCAATATTTTTTTATGGTTATAATCCTGTGTGAATAATATCATTAATAAACATCTAAATTTATCTATATCAAAGTGAGATATTGTTACTCAATATCAGTTCTTCAGCTTCCTGGATATTTGAAATAGCATAGAATGCTTGTGGTCCATATCCTAATTCATTCAAAATTCCCACATTATACATAATATCACGCACAAACATATTTTCTTCTACATTATCAATAGTAATCACTAATTAACTTATTATTCTAACTTTAATGTATGATTTTTTTATTAGTTTCAAAAATATTTTTCTATTCGGATGAATAGGTTCCTCTCTATATAATTTTTATCAACCCCTCTTATTTGATTGATTGGATTTTATTTCCATGATTAGAAGATTCATGTTATTTTAGTTTTGAATTTTTATATGCTTTTATTTAATATTTTAATACCTTCTAAAAATCACCATAATTTTTTTTTCATATTATCATAAATATTATGTGCATGTCCTTATATAAATCATCCATGATGTAAAATAGTTCATTCCTCTCTGCAATTATCATTCAAATTGATCCCACATAACTAACACTTTTAATAATCTATGACAAATCTGAAAATAATAAGATCTCATCTTCTACATGAAAATTGTAGGAAATTATTCCATGATTTCATGATGAAATATCACTATGGAATTGATTCTCATACCATGATATTGATGCCTCCGAATACACATAATAATATCTCATTGGTATCCCATTATAATCCTATTTCATGTTGTATTCTTCTTATTCATACAGAAAAAACATTCTATACATTATCTAGAATAACAATATCCATTGAATCATTTTGATGTATTACATATCAATAAAATTTGTCTCATTTCCTGACCCATAAAATATATATATTGTAACTAGACAAGTTGGGAATAAGGAATCAAGTTCACATCTGAATATAACAACAACTACTAACTAATAGATAGGTACTCAGGTGTGATAGTGAGGAGACAATGCTCTTATATCAGAGTAACTAAAACTATGTATGTAACAAAAAATAATCCATGGAAGTAAATATTTTTAATACAAAAGAAATAAATATAAAACTTCTATAATAAAATAATGGATTGTAATAAGATACAAAATAGATTTGTCAAACATAAAACACTTATTTCCCATTTGGAAGATCGGAAATTAAATTGTATCTAAATTAATTAGAGAAAAAATTACATGGCTCGACTACTGTCTCTAATTCAAACCTCATACCCTTTCTCCCTTAAACTATGACACTTCTCTATCCCAGTCATTAAAATCGACTCGAGTATCTAGTATTGAACATGAAACCCTCAACCTCATCCCTATTAATCATACATTTATTCTCAACCTAAAAAAAGAAATATTTTCTACACATAGGATGAGGCTCTCATTATTTATACACACACAAGTGAAATAATTATATAAAATAAATCAATTATTGATCCTTGGATGAATTATTCGGATATAAAATTCCATATTCATCAATAATTAGAATATTACTATGAACAAAACTACATAAAAATAAAACTGCAAACTCAATATACACAATTAGGGCATATATGTATAATGAAAAACTTGTAGAAAAATAATTACATTTGTTCTATGATCCGTTCTAATGAGTTCTGAGTAAAAAATGCTTATTTCAAATGGAATAATATAATAGTGTAGAAAACCAGTGATAATAATTCAATTAACAGAACAATAACCACATATCTTTTTAATTTTAGAAAATGTAGTAATGATCCATCCACCTAGACCCTATGGATTATCTTAGGTGTTTTTCAGAGATAACATTTTTAATCCATTGGAATATCACAATATTTAAGGCTTGGGGTAAGTGCATTGACCTGAATATATCATCACTAGAATTCTATGTCTAGTAATCGAAATCATAACTATAAACATCATGTCCAATAATCTCAATAGTAATTGTGGAACAACATGTACGCTAATGTAAATAATAATGGTGGAGCATATTGTCAACTCATTTCAATAAAAATAGTTTTGCATCAGGACAACTGTAGAACACCATGTACAATAATTTCAACAAAGATGAGAAGTTCCATTTTCAACATCCTGATAATGAAATCATTAATAATTATGTCTCTAAATTTATATCTGATAAAGTACCTATGGGAATTCTGATAGAGTAATAGTCTATCAAATATCAATATAATTCATAACATGATGAGTAACTTTTGGAATCTCCCGTAGATCATCACATTGAATCGGGCTCCATGGGGTGAGTTCATGGAAGAATATAAAGAATTATATTTTCATCAACATTAATTCAGTGAATGAAAATATAAAAGTGTGAGTTTGTTTTACTAGATAAACCCATCAACCCTACCAATGCCCCTCTAGTTTACATGTTCATTACAAGTTCTATGATGGTTCCTGATACCATCTATAGAAAAACAAATAAGGAACGTACTCGAGGTTGGTATGAAATGTTAGAACTCATAGAGTCCCCTAGGTCAAACATTAGATAGGAATCCAACATGGGATACTTAGGGTCTACACATACAAATAGGAATCCCAATTAGTACCCATTTTGATTTAAAAAATGAAAATTCATTCCTATTGAGATCCTCATAACATGAAGAATGTGGATGATTCCTAGATGGGATCCTCAGGAAGAGTAGTAAGAGGAAGTATTTTATACTTGATCCTATATGTTAAAATATATGTGTTTGAAACATATAGGGGATCCTCAATCATGCACAAGACATTAAAAATCCTTGTCCTACATAGTTTAAATAGATAGATATCCAAATTTAGGTGTACTCAAGGAAATATACTTAAATATCAGTTAATATATCTGGTTCAAGGGTCATCTAAAATAAAGGTTTCTTGTTTTGTCTATACAACTGCCCAACCAAATCTGTCTCATAATGACATTTCAGAGTCCATAAAACAGAGAACTATCCCAAGACACATCAATTAATGAACATTTAGAAATTATTGCATGTCTAATAACCCTTTTATATGAACCATAGGTGGGTCTAATCATATGTATCACTCTCAAAAACCAAAAAAAAATTATTTATTATATAAATAACATCTATATCGGTTCTATTACTAAAACAATGCCTCATAAAAGTACTCAAATCAACTGCAGGATTCCTCTATAATGGTATAAATAAGAAAACGCCAAATTTACTACTTATGTGTCAATTGAATCATAGTGGAATTAAAATAAGAAGAACCCTGAATATGGTTGAAATGAATAAATGCATGATGTGTAGCTTCAAATACATACTTTGTTGTGTAATTAAGTCAGAAATATAAATTAAACCCCATGTATATGAAATTTATGTAATGTACATGGGGTTTACACTACATGGGGTACCTTCTTGTGTGCCTCATATGGAATTGAAATATTTTTCATAGACATATACATTTACACTGTGGGTAACCTAGATGAGGTTTGGTCATGTAAACTACATGGCCATGTGCCTCTACAATGGTTTTCTAACATAGTTCCCAGCAACATTAATGAGTATGGGAACATGACTTATACCTAGGATACATGGTCGATAGTTCCAAAAAATAAATTTAACCTTGTACTCTACTATATGACTACATACTAGTATAGGGTGTGTACTTCCCAAAAGTCACCTTCCTCAAACTGGAAGAGTGCATGGCAAGTGTATATGTAACCACATACCATGTGTCCAAGAATTACCAAATAAGAACCCCAAAAATCTATCAAAAAGTATTTTTTTCTTCATTAATATTTGATAAACCCCGTGTTGGTACATATAATTCATTATAGTCCTTAAAAATAAAAGTAAAAATATATATAGGGATTTTTAATTTAAACAAAAAAATGGTTTTACCTTCCAAAAAATCTAGAAAATATATGCTCGTATCTCGATTCCATGGATACCAAATGATGATATTAGTCTACATGTGATACATGATGGCACCTTCCTTCCTCACTCTCTCCCCATATCTCCCCATATCCATTTTCTCTATATCTCACAACTAGGGAGAGACCACAGTGGGAATATGTGAGATTATGATGGAGGAGAAGTGAAAATCATAAAAAATAATAGGAAGAAAAATAAAAGAAAATTAAATAGAAAACAACGCCTTGGCCCAACCCGAACACCTGAAACAATTTTTGGACATTAATAAAAATAACCCCCATTCAAGACTCAATTGCAGATATGGAATCTCAATAAAATTATTTGTTCAGTAGATATATCCAAATAGTCATGTGTGAATAAATCAATATTTAATCGTTTAAATATCAATTAATAACAATTATATGAAAATTTGAACATATTATAATTCCACCAAACTCATATAATAGGGTAAATAGTCTCTTTTAGAATGAATAGTGTAACTATAAAATGTTCCAATATTAGAAAATATGTGTGAATAATTTCTTACCCATCATAAGAATATGAATAAAAAATTGATATCTTTTTTAATTTCCCATTATGAAAAAACACAGGTCTTTAAAACTGCAGCACAAAACACTTATTGTCCCATGGAATCATGGGTGGTCAAATAGTAGAAATGATCAGATCTATAAATTCGGCTCAACTGCACTATCTAGAATATCTACTCATCAATCACTTTGTTTCCTTTACACTTCCATCATGGGTTGTGTTTAATCAGGAATGATAAAATAATCCACAACATTATATTATGATTATAATCTCAATGCAACCAAACTCTAATTTAAATGTCCCATAGTCTATCTGTCAATAAATTTGATGACTGGAATGGCCAAAACAACTCATTCTAGAGATTTAACCTGAAATGTCAAAGCATCACCCATTCCCAATCCCTGAGAATAGTTCCTATGAAAAAAATACATTTCAACTCATAATCATGGTCACCTATCATAACATACAATAGTTAACTACCCAAAATATGGCTTACGATATACCACACATCGAGAAAAACCACAACATCTTCTATCACAAAGAGCATGTCCCTCATATTGAGACATAATTCTCATCTTTTCAACTCCTGACCTGAATTTAATAACATCTGTCATTCAATGGAACCTAATCCATTATTTAAGCCTAATTTGCAATGGATATACATTTTCGTCTTTTATGTCATTTTCCATAAAAACATTCCTTTGGAATAAAATGTAATTTTTTTCCTAAATCCAAAAACCTCCACTCACAGATATAATATTTATATTATATTATTAAAAACCAATGTACACAATTATTATATGACCTAAAAACTGATTACTATCCCATACCATCCATTTGAAGACTTGAATCACATTCTCATGAGTCATCCATTATAAATCCAATATGATTTTTATACACAACTTGTCAGTATCATTATTTCAAAATCACCCTTTGAACTCATTTTAAAAATCAAACACCTTACTTGTGCCATGATTTATTCTATGTGGTCACAACACAAAGTGTTATTTATTCAGGTTAAAGTGTAACCCACACAACCGTTTTTCAATAAGGATATTCACACGAACACTCCTAAACATTGATTCTAGTCTCATTTTTCATGAACCCCTTGTGAATCCTCCTAAAATAAAGGAATTGTCGTGCTTATATCACAGAACATGATAACCGCCAATGCATCAGTCTCTATATGACCATGCATTTGAAATCATGTTCTAAATTGGAAATCATAATCACTGGAATAACCCCTCTCTTAGGTATCCCTATATGAAACCAATCATTTATGTATATAGGTCTGACTCATATCTAATGGAATCTGGGTCTCCCACCATGCCTTATTGATCAATTCTTATGATGGGTCACTAGTTCCTACCCCCTTCCACATAGATCAAACTTATCACTAAGGTGATATCACACATGTTTTCAATTAATCACATGTCCCAATGCAGGGCAACTAATGAACATTCCATCCTTCTCTATTGTAGTAAGATATGACATCATCTTTCTATAGTAAAATACTATCAACATGGTTTCAATTATGAATTCCTTTAATTACCATGTTCTAGAGTAAAATCATCAATAAGTTTTAACTATAAACCAGTTAAGTGAAAATAATAAGTAACTACTATAATGGGGAATTGTTTATGCTTGTATTATATACCATGAATAATCCTTTTGGGTCCTGAACCTCTCCAAGAATCCTCATAAGGTTCGTCCCCTAGATGGTCATGATATAAAAAATATAATAAATTACACCCACTATGAATTTACATATGGTAATACCACATAAATTTCCTTGTTCACTATAAATTTTCCACCACCTATTAGTATTACACTTGAGGATCAGACTGGATAACCATAAACTATGGTAAAAAAACAAAATATCATAACAAGAAAGATGTGAAACCTCTATATAGGTTAAAAAAATAAATATTTTACTATACATGAAAAGTATACAACCAAAAAAGGACTACAAAATATAATAAACTACCAATACAGTGCTACATAGGGTCAAAAATAAATACACAACATAATCTCAATTTTTCACGACCCGAACCAACGGGACCATGTTCGTAAATCCCCAGGCCCACCATCAATAAGCATGGGGCTAGAAACTACCACTATGAAATATAATCTATAATAGGGGAGGAATGACCTATGTACGAGTATGCACACACACATCTCCATGCTCAAAAATTGTTGAAATGTATAACAAACAATAGAAAAACACTGAATGCATACATATCTATCCCGCAACCAGAGTACAACAGAAGTACTGAAATGGTAAATGGGAACAGACTCCCACCAAAGAAAAACTGTAAAAAAAATATAACCTATTCAGAAAGATGGGATCACTATCAACTGAAACTACCAATAATATCTTTAGCCATGCTCGAGGAAATAACTCAGTCAGTCTTTCTCGCTATGCTCAGCCTAACTCAAGACCTCTATGGACTCCATAAAAAATCATATGGTCTTCAAAAGATACAAAACATGAGCGGGATGATCCCCTATTGGGGTGAGTGTATATATAATCTATATAAAAACCCAAAAACCGCAAAATAAAATGGTACCAATTGAAGGAAAATAGTGTTGTCAGCATATCCATATATAATCTCAATCAAGAGAGAAACTCTATCTCAAACCATCATCAGCTATAAAGGAAGAGTAATATTAGTCTAGAAGGGGTTTCAACACAAAAATTTAAAAACTCCATAAGGAATCTTAAAAATCTCTCAGATATACTCGTCTTATACTCCAAGTCCCATGAGGGTCCAAATTCATAGACAATAATAGGATTCTCTTCATAGGAATTAACCATAACAAGAAACGAGGAGAACACACTCCATGATCATATCTATCTCAAACTACACATGTATCATAGATTCACTCCATTGGGAAGAACTCTACCATTCCAAATGGTACATATGAGAGAATGTTCTCTATTATGAACATTATACTAGGTCCAACTCTAGTTCCCAACACTAGAGGTCATGTCATCAGGATCCCATGCCAAGTGCAAGCTAATGAATCAAATTTTAAGAGGCATACCCAACACCAATGCACATAGTGGAGGGATCACAGCTCCAAACTATGCACCGCGAGCATCATCTCTAATAAGAGATAATAGAGGGACCCACACCTCACCACTTCTCCATGGTCATGGGGGTACTTCTCTTAAATAACCAGGGAATCCTCTATCACACCTATTAAGAGTGTCTCACTCTTCCGTCCGTCGAGGGAGAACTAACTCCTATCTAGGTATTCTTCACACCATGTTGAATGTCCAGCTTGTCATAATTTAATCCAACAGCCTAGGGACCTCCACCTACAATGGATGTCCTGGTCCTCGCTCATACTCAGAGATTGTGGAGTACTAATCTGCATGTGAGGACCCACAACCTAATCCAACATGGGAGTACTAATCATGAAGGAATCACGCCCTTATATGACTATGGAGTACCATTTCATAGATCGAGGACCCATACACGAAACCGGTAGGAGAGTACCACTCAATGGATAGAGGACCCACACACTGGAATGATAGGAGAGTACCGACTCTCCAAATTCATTCACTAGAGAGTACATCCGCCATGAGACTGTAGGGGATTGCTGAACCTAGGCTTATGGACCCTCCCCCTGACAAGGCTGGGGAGTATTGACTCTTTCAGAACAACACATAGGGTGTACCCACATCTTGGAACGATAGGGGAGTAGCAAATCCTATAATATGGGACCTGCACACTGCTTGGTACGATAGTAACCACTCTATCAATATTTCATTTATGGAGGACCTTTTCCATGATCTAACATAAGAGTACTTACTACATAGATAGAGGAGCCACTCCTTGGTCCAACAGTGGAGTACATACCTATCCTTTATGAACGTCATGGGGAAAATTTTACCATAGTACAGTTGGGAAGTAATACGCCTAGAAGAAACTACCCAAAGGAAATGAACCCACATCCATAATAGGGGGAGTCCCTTATATACCTAGGATGATAGATAAGTAAAACACTCACCCTTTTCCAACTGAGGATTAGTATACCTTGAGTCTCTCTATATGTACCACACTAATTTCCATCATCAGATCAATACTTATCCGCATGTGTATTTCTCAATGAATTATACCTTGTATATCATAAGCCATAATGGAATCCACCATCATGTTCTACATATAAAATATCTCATGACAGACTACTAAAAATCCTAAATCTGATTCCCATATTTGAAGATACGAAAGGAGGAAGATCCTTATACAATCTTTTTGGAGTACCCAGAGTACATTAGTGAACACACGATATGTGATCCCACCTGAGAACCTACCCTTGTATCTAGTCCAAACAAGGTACATCCCATATAAGAGTACATGGGGTGTAAATACAATATACATTATGTCCACCATCTCCCAACGCCTGGTAGTGTTTTCATTCTACAATGACCGGATGATCATGTCCCTAACACGCTGTGTATCCCATACTACACTGTATGTTAGGGTAAAAAACCATCAACTAATGTAGGTTTTCAGTTCCAATCCATGACCCAAGATTACTTAGTTTTGGGAAATACATGTAATGTAACTCTTATATACAGCTTTTAATTCCAAGAGAACATATTCCTCGAATAAGAAGAGCTACATGTTCTATGTCACAAAACAACACACCATGTAGACATTGATTCCAGTTGTTAATTTCCAAAAAAATGTGCTGACTCTCCCCGTTCTTCCCCAGAACTCATAGATCTCCCTAACTGGGACCAATAGAAATTGTATATGTGATCTTGAACATTAAAAATTCATAATTAATGTTATTAGGACCAAAACTCAAATCATATTACTTTTTTGAGGAAATTACAATGATTTGGATCAAGAAAGATTCTTGGATCATTCTACTTCTCGATCTCTTGATGATCTGTGTCAGAAATAGAGATCGGCAGCACCTCGTTCCATGGATTCGGTGTCAGTTTTATTTTTCACTATAGTGAATGATATGATACGTGTAGTCCGACTTGGTGTGTGATGCATATAAGGGTGGGTAGCATGAGTTTAATAAAATCAAACCCATTAATTCTTCTTTTAACTCCACCTCACCAAGATGTACATCGATAAAAATTCCTTACACAGACAACTTTACTTCGGTCCTTAGGTAAACATGACATTCTAGAAAAAAACACAGTCTCAGAAATCATTTTTGAAACAATGAACAATGTTTATTTTTGTTTCAAATGATAATTTGCATGAGTTAAAAAATATACTTAATATTTTTTATATCTCCACACAGTTGATCCTCAATCCCCAACATCCTACACTGACTCAGGACCCAAATCCGAAAGTATATTTTGAAATATTCCTATGACCTTTGGGTAAAAACAATATTCATTATATTCTCCCCACTTTATGGATTTTTCTCATTGAAAAGTGAAATCCTAAACATACGGTATGAAACTGATCTTCCCCACTGGACTCCCAAGCTAGTGAGCCCAACAAGGGATTATGTTCTACTTACAAACACCCACCCATATGAACCACCAATAACAAGAAACTATTGTTTATAGCTTTAACCTAGACAAAATAATGCAACAAATGGGTACCTATCTACTTTTCCATTATAGGTGGGAAAACAACAAGCACCACGGTACATCTGCAGTCATGGGGATTAGTTATACACCACCTCACTAACCTGACACAGATACACACTAAACCCTATAGTTAAAATCCACCCATTTATAGACAATACAATAGCCTCCTTAATTGTTTTTGTGATCTGTTTGAGCACTAAAATTGTGTGGGTTTTCACAAACAAAATAGGGCTTCCCAAGAGTAAACATTGGGCCCTACTAGGCCATTTGTCTACATACCCCTAGCTACAAAACAGCTCACCAAAACAGAATACTTCAACACCCAATAGAGGAATACCATTTGATTATAGATAGTATAAAACCAATAAATACTAAGGTATCATCACAGGGTCCAACTCTATCAATACAAAATGATTCTATGCAAGGATATTAATTTCCCAAGGTCTCCAAGACAAAGGGGGTTGAGTAGGAAAAATTCGGAAGGAAGGACCTGGAACTTCTTTGAAACATCATCACATAACCTCACCCAGAACTTGAATGTCTAAAGAACACATCCATCGTACCACAATACTACACTTTTTAGGGGCAATGATAGGCCTTCATAGTTCTAATCACGTCATAAAAATTTTGCCGCGGTGGGGAATGTTTCCTCCATCACTTTTGAGTTATAACCATTGTTAAACTACTCCACCCCCTCCAAAGGTGTATCACAGATAAATAAAATTCGAATAAAATGAGGGTACAAAAAAAATGGCCACCTCAACATGGATTGGTTCTTACCGGGCCCTCTGTCACAACTACCATCATGGAGTTCGTCCAACACCTTATGTCTCCGTAGTTAAACCTCGAGCATGAGCAGAAAGAATTGAGTTCCCACAAATGATTCGTTAAATTTATACTATAGAAAGAAGAAAGGAAACAAGGTGATCCTAAATTAATCCTCAAATAATTTTGGTCAATGTGGTATTTGACCTGCAGTTGTCCTCACCCATGTACTCTAGTTCTCAGAGCCTGAAGTTGACCTCCTGGTGGTGGTGGTGGCAATGTCATGATATTCACTCCACCTCATACTTCTCTACTAGCACATATACCTCATATTCCACCTTTCAGAAAACCATTATTGAGATGGTACCTCATCCAAGGGGTCTCCTAATCCATCTCCATCTCATCTACATGTCATGTCCGACAATCATTAGCGAGATACCCCTAACCATTTCTAGTTTAACACTGCCTCTCCTATGGATGATCTGATGATCGGTCCTCCACATTCACTACAGACCCCAGAATCTATGTCATGAATGGGTTTTCCAATTTCACTTGGATCCTATCAGATGTCATCTTCATGCGTCTACAAACACCTCGGTCGTGTGACCACTATTACGGGTCACATTCACTTGCTCTTCAGCTAGGTAAATTTCCACCACCGTAGCTCTCTATAGCACTCTAATGTAGGTGGGAATGCACAGTGGAATCATATATGACCTAAAATCTTGAAAAAATCCCTTCATGATGGGTTGTTCCCTGATGAATGTATCCAAAACCATATACATGGAGCATCGTGAATAGGATTTTACCCTTACAAAAAAATACCCCATAATCATGATACCCTACTGAAGCTCTAGAGGTAATTATCTATGAACTGATATCAATGTGGTTAGGTTAAACTATTCCATGAATAGTATATTGAACTCCTATGGAGTGTGTGTCAACTTATCATTAATATGTATCAACAATCTCCAATATATTCTAGATGAAGCATGATGAATTCTAATTTCTAGAACCACCATATGATCGGTGGGAGTCCTTGCTAAGTGGAAAACATTCGTGGCTTCCTCGAACCAGTAATTTGATGACTGGGGTTTTAGATCATCTTAGTAACTCAAGTGTCACTACGTTTGGAACTCATGTAGTCCACTCATCCTGTGTTCAACCATGTCTGGAACTACCGGTAAAACCCACTTCTCAACCGGTGGTAGCTCTACCAGTAGACATCCTAGTGGTAACTCCTCAGAATTAGTTCCACACACCAATGCCTCTTCACGGGGGGATCATTATTATGATGAAACAATAGAATAATGTCTTGATTATTATGTTGAGGAATCCTGAAATAAAGTAAAGAAATACCATGGTCAAACACTATATCTGGTGTGTTGACTCAGGAGGGATATGAAAAATCAATACCCTGTCGAAGTTGCTGCATCCACAATTTATTTCCGAGTAACCAGTGTCCTAATGTTATGAGTATAAAATAATGTTATTATATTCCTGATGAATGGATATATCGGTTGCAAACCCATCACTAGAACCTCTATCCTGAGATATAAACTTGAAACACCCTACCATTATCGCTATGAAACCCAAACCAAGCTCATGACACTATAGTCCCAATGTGGATCTTACCATCCCTGATCCCACTCTCTCAATTCTGCTCCAGATGGGGCCCAATACGCAACTCCACAAGCCCTCCTCTAATATTCTGGGGGTTTTCGATGAGTTTTGTGAAGGCATATCACAAACATGGGTGGCATTGCCTATATACCTATATGAATGCACATATCTCCATGCCCAAAAAATGAAAAAATGTAAAAACCCAAGTAAATGAAATCATATTTACCTCTATATACTAAAACTAGAGAACAACATAATTACTAAAAGCAGAAATGGGAAAAACAATTCCCTCTAATGAAAATATATAAATTTGTCCAACCTTCTCAGAAAGAGGAAATTTATGTCAACATCAACTACCGGAAAACACATTGGCCATGCTATGGAAATCACCTTAGTCTATTTACATCACTAAGCCCTGTGTACCTCATGTCATCTAATGAACTCCATAAAAAGATTATGGTCAAAAAAAGACACAAAACATTTGCGGTAAAAGCCCTTCTAGTTGATAATATAAAAATTCTCAGTAGGAACCATAATAACCACAAATGAAAAAGGGAGAAAAAAAAGGAAATAGTCCACTCGACCTAGCTAGAGGCAAACCTATTCAAGAGAAAAACTCTATCTTGATCAATCCACTACTATAAATGACAACTCAACTAAGTCTACAAGGTGTGTCAACCCCAATATGTGAAAACACCGTACGGACTACCATAAATTAACCATATATACTCGTCTCAGAATCAAATTCCCTTTAGGTTCCAACCTCACAACCAGAAATAGGTTCACTTTGTAGGCTCTAACCCTAACATGAAACCACGAGAACACACTCCATGAGGCCAGCCATCATAGATAGAACCTGTATGATAGATTCAATCCATCTGGAACAACATGACCATTATTAATGGTATTTCTAAGTGAACATGTTCCATTTGGAATATCTAACTATGTCTAACTCTAGTTCCCATAACAAGAGGTACTATCATCATTACCTCACCCCTAGTGAAATATAATGAAACCCAAGGGAAGAGGCCCGCCAAACCACTACACACAATTTAGGGAGCGCTGATCCATATTATGCACCACTATCATCCTCTCTAACAATAGAAAACAGAGAGACCCTCACATCGCCACTACCTTGTGGTCTAGGGTTTACTACTCCTAACTAACTCAAGAAACCTTTGTCTCACATGTAAGGAGTTCCCCACACATTATTTTGTTGAGGGAGAACTTACCCCAATCTAGGTATAGATCACATAAAGTGGAAGGTCTTTCTCCTCGTAACTATATCCAACAACAAAGGGACCTCCAACTCCAATGCAGGACCCGTTGCATGCTGCTACACATATATGGTGGAGTAATACTCCGTAAACGAGGACCTGAACCCTATCCCATAGGTTAGTACTATTCATGGAGGAAACATTCCCTTATATGACAGGGTAATACCACTTTGTATATCAATGACATTAAACCTATCCCAGTTGGGGGGTACCACTCAGGGGACGGAGGACCTGCACCCTAGAATGATAGAGGAGCACAAACAATGACAACTCATTCACTATGGGAGACTGACACCCTAACATGGTTGGGGATTACTAACCCCTGGCTTGAGGACCCACCTCCTAACATTATAGGGAAGTAAATAATCTTACGGAATAACACTATCGTGTACCTGCAGCTTATAACGACAGAGCAATTCCGAGCCGTATAATAGAGGACTTACACCCTATCGGGTAGCATACTACCCACTCTATCTATACATCATCTACATAGGTACCTCAAACTAATCCAATAGGGGAGAACTTACTCCACGTATAGAGTACCATGTCCCTGGCCCGGCATTGGAGTACCTATAATAACATCAGGAACATCCCTGGGAAACCTAAACACTAGTCTATCAGGGGAGTAACAACCTTGGAAAAAATTAATAATAGGTAACGAACCATATTACATGATGTGGGGATTCACATATCTACCTAATTAGATAAGTAACGAAATCATGCAACCTAGTCGAGCATAGGAGTAACAGTCCCATCATCCCTCTATATGAACCACACTGATCTCCAACATCAGCTTTGTAATGCTCTACAATCCTCTTAATTGATTTATGCATAGTCATATATCGTAATCTATGATGGAAGACACCATTGAATCCTATGTGAAAAAATGTACTGGATGAACAACTCAAAAGATTTAATCTATGTCCGAGAAGAGACGATACATGATCCGTAAGATCCCTGGTGGATCTCCTAGTAGTACACAACATAGACTAGGGAACACACGACAAGTGAGCTTGTCCAAGAGACTTCCCATGTATCTAGTCAAAACCTGTTCCAAACCATGCAGGGTTATACTGCATGTAAAATCAGTACATATCATGTCCCTCATCACCCGACCCCAGGTCATGGTCCACATCTACACGGACCAGCCAACTGTGTCCCTAACATGCCATGTATCCCATAATACACTGAATGTTTAGATAAACAGACACATCCCCAGGTTGTTTTCTCGTATCAGTGTACTATACCTCATTTATATGTTCCTTGGTCATGTGATAGTGAAGGTACTTGTAGTTTCACATAGTTAACTCAATCATTTTCCCTAGATTACCTAGTTTGGGGCACTACACAATGTGTGACCACTATACATGGAATGTAGTCACAGAATCTCATCTTCTCCGAATAGGAAGAGCTACATGGAATATGTCACTGAACTACATGTCGTGTAGATGGTGGTTTTAGTTGGGAGTTACCTACAAAATGCACTGATCGGCCCTATTATAGATTAAAACTCATAGATCAACTTATTGGGGGTCAAAATAAAATGCATTTGGGATTTAGAACCTCAAAACAATGCATAATGAAATTCTATAGGACCAAAATTCAATTCCATCTACCTTATTGGTGATAAACCAATGTTTTGGATCGAGAATGATGCCCAGATCATTCTAGTTCTCAATCTACTAATAATATTCATTAGAAATGGAGATCGGTAGCACCACATTGTGTGGATCTAGTGTATGTTTTTTCATCTCCAAAGGGAATGGGAGGAGAGTTACACTCCTCTGTAGTGTGTGACGCGTACAAGGTTTATGTGGAGGAATTATTTTTAATCAAATTAAACATATTAATTCTTCTTATAATACCACGTCACCAAAAGGTCCCTCCATAGAAACTCCCAGTGCATACGAATTTAGTTTACACCAAGGGTAAAATTGATTTTTGGTCTCAACCACAGTCTTAGAAATCCGATCTGTGACTCAAAAAATGAGTGATTTATATCTCAATTGAAACTACTCTAATAAGGAAAAAATATTTTTCATTTTTAACATCATCGCACTAATGCACCCTGGGCTCGACATCCCACGTGGACATAGTTCCCAGATGTAGAAATATTTTATGAAATATTATGAAGTCCTTGGTGTGAAAAACCAAGTCATTACATAATTATATTTGTCATACAACACTCAAAAGATTAATTTTTATAGATTTTCATTCCATGATATATGGGAAATTACATACTGTTTTTATTGATATATTAAAAAACTATTCCAATGTAATGACACCCCATTGGGTATCAAATAATTAGGATCTATGTGGAATATCAACACACATCAATCAAATCCCCACTTATTCATAGATATTGAGTCATCATCCCCAATATTAAATATATAATCATAGATCCACATGAACTACCATAATTATTGTATATATATATTAATGTATATATATTTCAACCAAGAAAGTTTATAGGAAACCCCATTTCTGTTTTTTTTGAGTCACTAAATATTTTTCCATAGTCACCAGTAATAAAATCTCACCATATAATGCATCTAAAATGTGGACCATACATGCCAAATATGATGCATGAAGAACACTTCCTATGTTGGACAATAGTCAAATATAACTCCATCCACTCTACTGCAATCTTGGGGCCAAGAATAGATAATAAATCATAATTTTACACAACATGAGTATCTCTCAATGTGGTAGTAAAATAAATTATAACAACACATATTAAGAAAAAATATTACATTTTCTTGGACACCAATAATTATTATTGGAAAAGGTGTTCTCAATGCACATTCATAATATCCAATTCTAGTTCAAAAAAATTCATAGTACTACTATATTCCATATCAAATATTGGAAACAAATATCAATATAAACTCCTTTGATTCCACTTTTCTAACTCTAGACTAGAAAAATCTACAAAATATAAATTGGTCAACTGCTGATAAGGCCTCAAGTATACCATCCGACATTCCTGAGGCTACCAAATTGTTATGAGGGCATATGGTGTGAATTTTGGGATACAATTATCTATATAAAAGAAAATAAAACAATGATAATAAAAAAATACATACCAAAAAAATAATTAGACAATGGGGGAAATTAATATAACAAACTAGTAAAAAAATAATGTAATATAGTATGATCCCAAACTGTTATGTAATTCATTTTACATAGATATCCTAGAAGGATAATCCCATATATAGGCGTGAATAATAGAAATAGAAATAAACAACAATGGATCAATAACTAACACTGATCCAAACAACGTTACTAGTCTCCATGACACTATTTAGATGCTCTAGACAGATAATAAAAATCCACAAAAGTGGCTTCACTTCATCATGGATCTTTGGGACTTATCACACTCTATCATGCCTCCATGCATAATGTGGGAGAAAAAATGGTCTTAAAGAATCTCGAGGGGCACATATAGGGGGGACAGAAATAAATCTTAGAAGGCCACACCCAATAGTGAACCTATAATATGCTTCAACAAGTGCATGCTTATGTAATATTATATACTGTTCTAAGACACAAATTAAATAAATCAAAAAAATCCAATTTTGATCCCTATGTATGTGATCATGATCGAAAATACCTACTTTTTTCAACACCAAAAAAACTCTGAGAACATTAAGTTATAAAAACAATTTTGGAGTTGAGGTATATAACCATATCATGTATGTATAATGATAAATAAATTCTATGTAAACTATGATATGATCTAAGGTGTTATGGGTAAGCACCCCAATGTTTTTCAAAGAATAATATAATAGTGATAAAAATTGGAGTTAAGAATTCAACAAATGGGATAATATACCCATTTCTAGGAATTTTAGGCTTTTTTAGTAATGGTTTTTCCATCCTAACCATGAAAAGATCATTTGGATTTTCAGGGTAGGTGATCATCAATCCTTGAGAATATCACAATATCTAATTCTCAGGGTAAGTGTTTGCACTCTAAAATATCATCCGTGGAATTCTATATTAACTAATCTCAATCTTAATCATGGAAATAATTTTCCACTAATATGAGTCAGAATTATTTAAATTCATTCACTCTAATCTCAAGAATGACTACAGAATGTCATCCCTCTACTCTCATTCATATCATTGGAACATCATGTAATCACTATAACCCCATGTCCATTGATTTCAATAATGATGAGGTGTTCCATATCCATCATTCTGATATCGGTACGCTCAATCCAAAGGGCTCAAAAACTAAATCCCATTAATCACATTTGTGTGTCCTAATAGTGAAATATTCAATAAAAAAAGATCAAAATATTGATCACTTGAATTCCTATAGAAATCCCCATCAATGCATTACATTGAATCAGGACCCATAGGCTGAGTTCCAAGTAAATATGAAATAGTAACAACAATAATAGTAACTATGTGAATGAATAAATAATGTGGGAGAGCTTAGTCAAACACCCAAACACAACACTACTTCCACAACCCCAAGGGATTACATGTTCAGTATAGGTTTTATGGTAACACACAAGACCATCTCTACCAAAAACCATAATGCACTTTACGATTGTTGATCAACCACTGAGGCATCCCAAGGGTCCCCTAGGAGAAACAATAGAGTAGAATCCTATACATGGACCTCAAGGTACCACTTATATAGAGGAATCCCTCTGGAGATAGTATAGTTCTTCACATATGTAAATGAATCCCTATTGTAATCATCATTACATCTACTAAGCGGTGTCATGCTACACTAGATGATTAGAAATAGTAGTCTGTTAACACATTCAACATGTGATCCTCTAGGACAAAAGAGAAGGGATGTAATTCTATAGATAATAATCATTCATACACTATTCTCTAATGACCCATGGCTATACAAGAATAAATAGGAGGATATCCAAAGTGAGGTTTCCTTAAGGAAAATATATATAAACATCAGTCTAGATATATAGATCAGGGCGCATTTAGATAAAGGTAAAACTCTTGGTTTTTTAGAACACCCAAGGAAATATGTCTCATCATGTCACATATCAGTCCTATTAGTCAAAATCTATCTTAATGTGCATCAAATGAGGAACCTTTTGAACCAATTCAAACTCCACTTTCCATTTAATATGACCCTCTAATGGTTTTCATTCAATGCATCACTCTAAAGGGACAACAAAAAAAATAACTAGTGGAAAACATCTTTTTTGAGTCAATCACGGGAAAATTACTCTTAACATACATCAAAAGACTGCATGGGTTCAACCATAATTATCAATGATTAATAAATTGAAATATCCTAATCTTGTGCCCAATTCTTACTTAGAGGATTCAAAACAAATTCTAAAAGGAATAGAATGGTAGAAGTACATAACATATTTACAACATGTATACATGAGTACATAGTTTGTATAGATGAGTCCAAAGAATATACCATCAAATCCACAACTGGGTGGATACTTCATCTTGAAAAGGAAACTAAATACTAAGTACACAATGGTTATGTCATATATACGGTGTGTACCATATATGGGAAACCTAACTATGTACCATACATTCTATATACTTGTGTTTTTTCCTAGCCTTGTTTATCTACATCATGTGTAACTCACAAGGTGTCTAGCTATGTACACTACTTCCCAATGTTCCACTTCATGGGGTTTTTAACCATATACTCGACTAAATTTTAGAGTATGACTACAGACCATGTACCCAAGTACCCCCAACATGGGGTCTCTCTATCAATATCATTTTCTCCAATTTATCTCTTTGTAACAGCAAAGGAGATCACATAGGGAAATCAGGTGATATTATACTAGAGGATAATAAGGAAACTAGGAAAAATAATAGAAAGAAAACATAAATAAAAAGGATGTGGGGCCTAACCCCAGCACCAGACCCATTCTTAGTTACCAGCATGATTTTGTACCCCGGCTACAAAAAAATTTACATTACTATCTCAATAGAGAAAGTGTAATCTCAATATAACATTCCAATCTAATTATGTAGTTCGATGAACATGTGATAATAAATTATTATTTTATTTACTATGTATTCATTATTAATTATAATGTTAAATTTTTTGCATCTAATATTTGTCCAAAAAACCAATCGTATGGTAAAAAAAGTATCTTGGGACCAATGTATTGGTCATAAAAATTTAATAATAAAATATTATTGGAAAAAATATTGTTTTACCCCTCACAATAATCTGAAGAAAATTCAAATTCCTATTAAATTTCCCAGCTAGAAAAAATGTATTCTTTTCAAAAATCAACATCGTATAGTTTATCCTCTAAAAATTTCATCTATAATAAAAAAACTATAAAATTTTACAAATTATTAAAACGTTTATATGATATAAAATATCTTATGTATCACTTCAGTCAGAAATTTTTTTCTTTTGTAATGTGTTAGATAATTTCCTCTTCCAAATATTCTATTAACATAAAATGAATCTATTAAAAATTACCATCTTATCTTACACTTATTTTAAAAGAATTATTTATCACTATATATTTTTTATAAATCATAGTGAACACAAGAGATTTCAAAAATTATTCAGATCAAAGGAAAATATTACGTATCTGATGCCTTTGTAAAATTCACCGCATTAAATATTGAAAATATTCCACATATCCTCAGCAAATATCTTATGTATATGAAAAATCATAATTAATCATGGACCTTGCTAATTTAACTACCTAAACTCAAATATGTTTGTTATGTGCCATCAGGATAGAATATTACACATATAGGGAAATCCAATCCATTGGAATATTTATAATTCTTAGATAAAATATAGTTTAGATTCCTTATCCAAGTTTTTATTATCAAATCACAATTCATGAATTGTTGTAAATATATTTATAACCATTTAAAATACACTAAGTAATATCCAAACCAATCTAAAGAAATAATTTGGACCTAAAATTGTATTGAAATTTATCCAAATATTTCAAAACCTATTTAGCTTCAATTTGTAAATCATCCATCATAATGATATTAACCATTGATTATTTACAAGTATATTCACTAACTATTTTCTTCTAGAATCAATATAGGATTACGAAATATTCATCTATTTGATATTATATATTAATTCTAGTAAAAAAGTTTTTTTCTAATCCATGGATAGATTCTAAATCTTCATCAACCATCCTTTATCTTCATATATATTACTTAAATATTTTTAATATATCAGTCTCCTCAAAAATAATAATCTATTATAAACAATTATTCCTTTAACACCATTGGATCATGCATTTGATTTATTAAAAACTAATATAATAATAATTACCTGTAAAAACTACATTTTCAATCCATTTTAAATATTTATCCAATAAGTTATAAACCATTTCTTGTTACTAATTTGTTTTATATATTCATCTTTATTGGTCACTTACTCTACCACCCACCTACAAAAAAACATTAACATAACCTCACAAAAACATGTTGAAAAATAATAAAACCTCAATTTCATCAAACTTTATCTGTTTTTCAATGTCTCCTTTTGGATTTTTTATTAATACGAGATAAAAATACTAAATTTAATTTTATTATTATCAAAAGTACTTAAAAATGAAAATTATATGTTGAAAGGGAAAATACCTCTTCAATTTATGATTCCTCTATTATATTGATAAATATTATTCTCCCATTTATTAAAAAATATAGCAAGATCCATCAAATTTAGAGAAGGATTGTACCACAATCCATTTAAAAATGATCCATTAGTAAACAATCTATAAGTCTATGAAAGTAGTGCATGGTATGTAGGAAGAGATTATTTATAATAAACAGTAACAAATTTCATAAACTATCTATGATGTAATATAAACACTTATTTTTGTATTCATTGGATGATTAAAAATATTTCATAATAAATATATAACATCCAATATTCTATAACAAGAGAAACAAAAAATTAAATTACAGATTGTCTCGTAATATTTTTATCTCAACTTAATCTACCCATTGAATATCTTTTTTTAATAATCTGAAACGGATTTGAAAGTGATTATTTTACATTGACATTAGCATTGTATCAGATAATTTAATAATTATATATTCACCAAAATCTATTCCATCTAAGGGATTACTCATCTTGTTTACTCCCCTCATGGGATGTTACATAACTTTCCATTATCATTGATCATTATATATGTTAATGTGCTATATGAAAAGTTTTATTACACATGAAATACAATTAATGTAATGAATGAAATCATCATCCACCCCTTAATAGAATATTCATCATTTTTTATAACTATAATAGAATTCAGCTTTCCCCCAATATGCATCAAATTGAACTCCCTATATTTTAATAAAAATAAAAAATATAGAAAAATATGGTACTCGCTTGATCCTTAGAGTTACAAACACGGTTTATAGTTTCTTCTAATCCAATATAATATTTTATTTACTTCTATTATATAGGGATAAATCATTATTACAGATTTTTTGAATTTCTAGATGGAAAACACAATGGGAAGAATTGGAGTACTCCTCTTCTATATTATCACCTTATGTTGGATATAATTGTTAACATGGACCATCAATCCAGGTGAAAAAAACTGATGCTATATTCATATTCATTACAATTTATCCATGTGTTGGTAGGGTAGTCATACAATACATTAAGTTGTGTCAATCCCGAATGAAAAATCCAAACACCATATCACAAGTTTATATATTTACATTTATTTATAACATTTCATGCAAATTAGATTCATCGTGTCAATTTTTTATCTTCCTCAAAAATATTAAAATTACTATTCTTTTCCATTGTTTCTTATTTTATATAACATTCCATGATCAACATGGTAAAGGATTCATTAACATATTTAACATTCCTTAAAATTAGTATATTGTAGACTATATTTGGAATGTGTTTATAAGTCCTATTCAATATTGTAATTTTATGTCACATCCTTAAAATATTTCATCAATAAAATTAATTTTTTTGGAATAAATCCTTTATTATTTTTTAGTTTGAAATTTTTTCATCATGGAATTTTTCCTCCTATTCATATAGGTGATAATTCTATTAATATATAATTCATATCTACATTATTCCAATTACAAGGTAGGGAAATTGTATGTTATAAAATCATTGATAGTATCCCATATTATCTATAATTTGATTGATAACATTTTTCTTTCATTCACTAACAATATTAATCAATATGTAGTTGAAAATCAGAAACATTTATTGGTGTAATATACCATGTATTTTCCTTTTACTTGGGAGACACTAACATCTCAACATAGTTACAACTCCCATTATTATTGGAGTGATGTTTTCATTAATTTTTATATCGTATTATAGTAGGGTCTTTCTTGTAGAACTTATAGTTTCAATGAAAACAAATTTGGTATCATTAAAATAATAATGAAAAGGTTTTTCCTTTTTCTTTTGAAATGTTTTCACAATAACATGGGAAGAGTTATATTTTGTAGGTACAAATTTTACATATTTATATTTCAATATATTTAATGTGTTTTTTATTTTATAATCCTAGAATGTGTCTCATATAACTAATATAATTTTACAAAAAATACGCATGAATATTTTTACAAAAATTTTGTTCTTCTATAACACTATTATTGAAAATCATTATTTCTTCAATATATTATTTTTTCAATTGGATATACATATATTATTATTTTTAAGGAAGTCTATTTCTAATCATAAGATTTTTTTTACAAAAAAGGATACATTCCCAATATATTTATTATACCACTCATATTCCATTTCATGACTAATAGAAGGGACTTCATGATTTATGACAAGAGACAAGAGGTGTTTTTTGTATTTTTGAGAAGTGTCTACATATTCTGAATACATATTCAATGAGGATCATCAATTTAATTATCTTTTTAACATAAAATAAATCTTTATAATCATTTTATCTCTATAAATACTCATTTTTTCACTCAACATCATTTCGAAAAAAATCACAATATTTTCATCATTCATAGTTATAAAATATTTCTTATTTGGAGAAACTAAAAATTATCATTTCAAACAAAACAAATTTTTTTAGGGGAATCATATCATTGTATTTACCACTTCCTCTTCAGATTTATTTGAAATAACTTATATGGTCGTTTTGTTTACTTCACATCCTTCTTCATCAATATACGAATCTAAATATGAATCATCATTATTTTCATAGATCTTATGACCTTAACATTTTAAAAATGAAATCTCCTTCTTGATATTTATCTTGAAAAAAATTTATTTCCACATATCATAGGCTGCGTTCAAATTATACTATTTATCATGGCTTAGGCAATCCCTATCTTATAGTCCTGCGAAATTTGTATCCAACCATTCTAGGATGTTTCAAAAAATATTGTTGAAAATTGTTGATCCTTTTAAATTGTAACATCCCTGACATTCAACTTAGGTTTATTTCTAATTTTCAAGATATCTTGTCTTATTATTCATAAATGGAGTTATGTATTTTGGGTTAAATGACCATGGAATTGAGATATAATATGTTATATCCTTAGGGATCTCCTAGGTGGTTAAAAAAAGGCCATCGAAGATTTGTTGGGTTTCATTAGCTAGTCATGGTGGAAATATTTTGGATCTAATATTTTAAAAATACTATCAATAAGGAATTGTTCACGATAGAATCCCCACATTCTTCCATGGCACACCATCCCACCCACGACACCCGGTTTTAGTTATAATTAAGGGGTTTTGTCTTTTACTTTTATCAGATTATTAAACTATGCCTTTACAAAATTTATCCCTATTGAGATGACAAAGTCCTAGAGAGATCTCCAATGGTTCTCTAGATACCCCCATCTTCTCCTATATGATGATTGACGTCTAAATGGACTTGTGGTATCATTTGAGGTTGGTATATTTTTAAAAATCAAATTATCCCACATTATTTAGAATTAATCATAGATCTATGAATGTTTGGATAGATATATGGATCCCAAATATAATCTAATTGGGCATTAATAATAGATTTAATGATCCATATTATATCACAATAATTATTATCCTCTCCATGATTATGCCTAGATTTAACATTGATGAAAAATATGTTTTTTAAGTTGATTTGTATTTCATTCATTATGGTAATTCAATGCATTAATTATGATCCTAGGGGTTTGAAGTTAATGGATGTGGGTCCTTTTTTATGGATTGTTTTTTTATAGGTGTGACATGGTTTTCATTCCTCTAAAGACCTTGATTTTTAGAATCAATGCATTAATTTCTTCCCATGTGGAATAATATGTTCCAGTTACTACTCTCTTATAGGTTATAGGATCATTATTATAAATATATAATAGGCAACATTTTTCAGTTACTATACCACCATACTCATATGGTTCTATAACCTCTCGTGTACAACAATAATTTAAATCTGTCTCTAAAAAATTTTCATCCACGAGTTTACATGAAATTCTTTCATATTCCAACACTTGTGAAATTTTATCCTTGACATCATAGAAGTCTATCTTGCTCCCACAATATCTTTTCTAGATGTGATCCAACTCATTAAATATATCATTTCAATCCACTATTACATTTTTATGAGGGGTTTTATGGTTAATTTTTCATTGCTTCCATGGGGAATCATATAAAGGTACACTTTGTTACCCATAGGGCATGTTTTTACCTGAGGTGGTCATAAAATATGCCTCAGAACCCAATAAATTTATATATGAATGAATTGGTTTGACCCTAATCCAAAATATTTATAGAATACCGTCTTCCAGTATAGTGGACACTTGGTTTAGTGTTTTATCTTATATCTATAAATCTTTTCCAAAAAAAATTTTAGACTCACATGACTCATCATTTATCTCACCCTGTCTAATATGGTTATATTCATCCAATTCACATATGTTATCCCACTATTGGGTACAAGGAGGAGTGAGTTGAGATAGAATTCCTAACTCTCATAAATAATCAACGACGTTATTATTATGATATTTTACACCAAATTCTATTAGAGGTTTCATAATTTTATTACCAATATTCTTCTAAACATCATTAATGTATTCCTTGAATATATTAAAGAAACTTGACTTATACCCCATTAGTTAGATATAACCATATCTATTAAAATCATCTTAAAATGTTATTATGAATGAGTATTAACCCATTGATTCAATAGTAAATGGACAACACACATCATTATAAAATATTTCTAGAATCTTATTAGCCAAATGTCATTTCCATCTAAATAGAGATTTGGTATTTTTTCTATTTAAACAAGAATGAAATACATAAAATATATTTATTTAAAAGGATTACAAATATCATTGTTTATGTAATTTAGTCAATATCTTTTTATTAACATTACCTAGAAAATGATGTCAAAATTTGGTGGGTTATGAGTCATGTGAAGAAGTTTCATTATTGATTTTCATTAAATGCTTCATGAAAACCAACACAAAAATATAATAATTTAATTATTCCTTATCATAGATAATTATTCCTTATTAAAAAGAAATATTTATTCCCAAATTATAAATAAAATACATATTTACCATGTTAGAATACAGTATTGATTTTATGTAATTTATGGAATATACTAATAAACTCTTAATTCCTATATCATTATAGTTGGGAACGTGTGGAGGTAGTCCATGATATCTACAAAAGATAGTTTTCTACATTTAATTCTTAAATTTATACATTGTAGAACCCTCTTTTTCATGTAATTAAGCCTTCATTTAAATTGTTTAAATATATAATGTGTCTGTGTAATGTTTGGGAGGATTTAAAATATGTTTGGAAGTATTTTGGAGCATTTATAAGGGTTCATGATTGGTGAAAAGATTGTGAAATCCATGAAAAAAACTATATGAAACTTTTCACAATGAGGAATGGGATATCATGAAGGCACACTGGTAGGCGTATGGTTTTTCTAAACTATCTGGCTGCCTATGGGAAACCATGCAACTTTGGATAATGATAATTTTCATGCATGGATGATAGTTTTTATAACTATATGATCCATACACTAACCACCCATTGAGGTAGTGCTAGGCGCACAATGAGAACATAGTTTTCTTATCCATGCATTCTACTATGCACAGTTAAGAAACTATATCCATGCTAAGTAGATCTAGGTCAAAATTATCCTTTAACCATTACTTTTGTTTAAAAAATTACCCTTACTTGTAATTTTATCCTATGAAAGGATAATATGGATTTTATTATTGATTTTAAGGAGATACAAAGGATTATACTTGTGTGTTGAAGTAGATTTGTCACTTTAATTCATCTTTCAATGTAGTTTTCCATGGTATTACTTAGATATACTTCTCCCAGTCTTCTGGTTTTTAGATCGACTTACATTATTGGCAGATCCTTAGATTTTGATGAGAAATATGATTATATATTCAATTTCTTCTAGGAGGAGATATAATATTTGTTTCTGGAGTTTCAACATATTTCTATTTATGTTTTTGTGTTGTTTTAGGTTTTCCTCATGTTTTATGAGGTAGGTGGACTCACTCTCAACTCCTCTATTTAGAACCTGAATTTTTTATTTTAAATTTTTTATTTTACTTGAAAATGATTGTAAATTTTATGTGAATACCATTTTAGACACCCTCTTTATTGATTGATTGTAATTTTTTTTGGAAATTGTAGATTTTGTTTGTGAAAAATGCATCATGGTTTCATTTTAAATTTTTTTGTTTGTTTGGATTTATGATAATGGTTTTATGGAATTGATTGTACTAAAATTCTGTTTTATTGAAATGGACTTTGTAAAATTGGTTTTGGGATGGTGTTTTCATGGTTGGCATGTGTTAATTTATATTGGGATGGATATGGGGTGAAATACCCCCCATAAAAATGGTGGGGTGGATATGGGCATGATGTGCCCCCATAATAATGGTTCACTAAGTCTTGTCTTAGGGAAATGATGAATTTCCAATCATTAGTATTGGTAAATCCATGGTTTTATGAGTGAATGGATGTATCATAATGTGGAAACTATTGGGTTAAAGAAAAATATAATTTGTATAATGGTTTTAGAGAATTCATTAGATGCTTCCTTTGAATTTGATATTATTTTCCAAATACTACAGTGTTATGTCCCATGGTTATATTATGATATAAACTATTTTAGAAATTTTTATATATAATCTATTTTATATAATGGTGCCAACATTTTCTATACAACTGGTCTTAGTAGGGAATCTATTTGGGGAAAACCTACTGAGTTTCATTACCAACCCACGATTTTTCACATTGGAGGTTTTAATAATTGCATTTAATAGGAAAAGGGAAAAGGTGAAGTATCATACTTCATTAAAGGTTCTTAGAAATACTTCTAATTTTTTTTGATTCAATATTCGTGGAAATTGGACCTTTAGAGGTGTGGTTTTATTTGTGTTTTTTTATTTGTCTTCTATTATGTACTTTTTTGTTTTGTTGTTTTGATTTATGGTACTATTTTTAGTTGGTCTTGATGTAAATTAAATTTTGAGTTGACTTTTATTTTTCTCATGAATCATGTAGTTGTTTATTTAGTTAATTCATATTTGTTTTATTTATTTATTTTCAAATGGACAATCATTACCCAATTATAAATACATCCCTTTTCATTTATAACCAGCCTTTTACATCTTAAGGATGTCTCTTAAGGACATGTAATGTTCTTAATCATTTTCAAGATAATGAGGTTGGGAGGGATGTTATGAGTGGTATCAGTCATAGTCCATCCAAAAATATTGTGACAAAAGTAGTCTTAGGTTCATTCAGTCTGACACATGAAATTAATTCTGGTATATTCCTTATTTCAGGTTGGTAAAATGAAGTTTGATTTTTGGGCTTGAAATGTTCACCATAAAAATATGTAGCTATAATTTTTATTTTAAATTTAAATTTACTGGGGATTTGGGTAAATACGTGTCTTGGAGAAACATATATTTTCTTGAATTTCAGTATCAGGGGTCCATCAATTGAGATTAGAGTGACATGTACTACAGAAATTACTTCCTACTAGGTTTTCAAGTCTCATTTTGAGTAATGATTTGATGCAATTTTTAGATTTTATAAATATGATGATGTTATTTTTAAATGTATGATTTTTAAAATGAGTATTAATGTGGTATATTGAGGATTTTTTATATTAAAAATAATGTTGAAATTTTTCACAAATGTGTGAACATGGAATGTTGAAAATTTTGGAAATGAATGTTGTGGTAGTATATGGGGATATAAACTGAAATTGTTAACTCTTCAATTGATAGAGAGTGATATTTATGTTGTTTGTTGATTGTATAAAAAATAAAACATGATATGTGTAATAGAAACCAACCCAAAGGAGCTTGTGATATTGTGTTTTCAACTGATCCGTAGATGAACGAATAGCTAGTTCCGAGTATTTTCCATGTGTTTCAGGCTGTGAATAGTTGGAATAGGAGCAGCAATCCATGTCAAGTGAGTCATTCATCCCAATTCATGATTCATAATCCACCAATTTTTCAATTAGATTCTGATCCATAAAGTGAATACATATGGCTGAATAGGGTGAAACATATCATCGATTTCATAGGCACACTAGAAGAGCTAAATGTCAAGCTGCAAATCTATATGCTCGAAGATCATGCCAGTTAGTGGTGAGATTTATCTATTCATGCTAAATTATTCCATTTCCTTGTAATGGAGTATTTGGGAGAATTTTTTAATAAATAATTATATCCTCACTTGTTCAAAATTCATGGAATGGTAGAATTTTTCATCATGAATTACGAAAAATGTTCAATTGGAGACTAAGAGGGTAAATTAATCAATTTGGTCCTCTTTTCACCGGAGGTTACAGATATTGCGTCCTTAAAGGAATACATTATATTATTAGGGATGAGGCATGATATTTTTTTTAATATTGTTGTCTCTATATAAAATATTATTAATATATGGTTAATAGAGATGCGATTGTAGAAACATACATCTAATGAGCTACCAGTAGAAGATGTATGTTGATACCTATGGAAAATTTTGGGAACTCCAACGCACAGAGAAAGATGAAGAGGGATTCTTTTTTCTAAGGTTGGTTCATGAATAAAAATAAAATGTCTATATCAATAATCCTTCAACCATGAACCAATAAAAAATTATTATGTTTTTAATTTGCATCTACTGACCACATTAAAAGATATTTTACTCCACAACCAATATCATGACCCAATAGGCAACATATGGGTCATATTTATCATTATCATCATAGTTCTTTGTGGTCAAGTGTTTAGCGCCCTTCTCATGTGTTTCAAGCATAGAATGCTTCAATGAGACAATGGATGTATAATAATTCAAATTAGTAGTACAGATATAGCCATGGTGATTCTTGGAATACCAGGACACCTTTGAAATTTTAATTTCAATTGGGAAATATAGAACAAAGTGTGGTGGGGAAGAAATTATATGGAGTTAAACAGCTTATTGGTGGATGATTAGTATATACAATCTATAGTTAAAGGTACCATTCTATTGAATAATAAAATTATGAAATATTTTTTTGATGTAGTCGTATACCCTTCTTTTATTTCTTCTATTATTGTTGATTGTATGAGTTTATTAGATGAGATGATGCCTTTATGGTTAAAACATCAAACTCATGTTGGTCATATAGAATGTCATGAAATTGTTTCTAGATAATGTTCTATAATTTTTTATGGGTCTGAGCGGAAATGGTATTTCTATATGCATGGTATTGATTTCTATGATATGATACTAGGTGGGGATTGGTTGAAAACATTCATGGATCACCAAAAATTATACTCCATGGGTTATTTTTATTATAGATGACGGTGTCAATAATCTCTTTAGAGGGGACCAAATTGTAAAGGCCAGTTCCACAGGTTTTTTGGCACAAAAATATGGAATTACATCATATAAATTCACAACATTATCCTCAAATCGATGGATGAGATCGAGATGAACAGTCTTTCAGTTGTGGTTGATAGGTTTCTAGTTGTGATTCCGTAAAATTATTTATATTTTTCACTTATTAAAGAAGTGGAATTTATTATTGATATCCATAATGGGACCACATATTTATAAATTATTTCATACCAGGTTGATGAAATTGAATTAATGGAGATAAATGTGAAATTGGAGGAGCAAGAAGGAAAAGGGTTCATTCATCCTAGCACATCTCTCAGGGCATCATCGGTCTTGTTTGTGAAAACGTTAAATACAACTCTAATATTTTTTGGGTATTATCAAAAAATTAAATAAGATATGATAATGAATTAGTATCCACATGCATAAATTTATGATATTTTCGACCAATTGAGTGGATCCCATTGGTTCTCTAATATTGACTTGTGATTCAGATATAAACAATTACAGGATATGAAGGACGATATTCCAAATATAGTTGTTAGATGTAGATATTCCTATTATGAATATGTTTTAATTCATATCGGTCTTAGGAACACACCATCAGTATATATAAAATTTGCGAAAGAAATATTTTAGAGATATATAGATTCTATTTCGAGGGTGTTTATAGATGAAAAATCGGTGTATTCAATGACTAATTTTGTGTATGAGAAACACTTGATGACATTTTTTGGAATCATTAAGAATCATCATCTGCATACCATACATTCAAATTGAGATTTTTGGATTCAGAAGTTATGTATTATTTTCCACGTAGTTTCTGAAAGATGTATTTCAGTGGATCCTGAAAATATGGAGGTCGTTACATCTTAGAAACCGCCGAAGAATGTATTCGGGATACATAGTTTCTTTAGTCTAGTTTCTTATTACCGATTCATTTTTCAAGACTTCCCATGCATATATTTTCCTTATAAAACTTTTAAATAGAATAAGATTCGATTATAATGGGATAATGAATGCCTGATTTATTTTCAAGAGCCTAGTATTCTCTTTCCATCAGCACGAATCTTGAGTTTTCAAGAATCAGGACAAGGTTATGTGGTGTAATATGATTCATTGGGAACTGGGTTGGGATGTTTCCCCATGCAAGGAGATATTTTTTTCTATTATGTATCAATGTAGTTAAAAATTCATTGTAAGAATTACCTAAAACATGATTTGGAATTAGCTATCATATTCCTTTCTTTAAATACATGATGTCATTATCTATTTGTTGAGAAATTTATTATGTTCTTGGAACATAAGATCTTGAAGCATATTTTCTAACAATGGTATTTGAACCTTAAACAAACAAGATGGATGAATTATCTCTAAATGTTTGAAATTACATTAATATGTACAATTGGAAATGAAAATTTTGTGGAATATGATTTATGTATAAATTCACATGCTAAATTAGAAAAACAAGCATCAGATGATTTTTAGTTGATGTCGATCCTAGAAGGAATCCACATTGAATGTGGAGACCATGGTAAAATTTCATATTTCTTTTTAATTTCATTTATTCTTGATTTCGTGAAGATGGTTAAGGAGGCACAAACATCTTATGTATAATGTGTGGAAATGTGGTCAAAACTCGATGGTGGGTAGAGCATTATGGAATGGAAGCTAGATGGGTTTTCAATGTTGGCGTTTAGAAATAAAATGTTGGTATTTATAGATTCCTAGCAAAAACATCTTCAATATTACCAACATTATATATGGGATGTTCATTTGGTAATAAAGATTATGTATAATATGTTGAAAGAAATGTATCGGTTGGTCGGTATGAAAAGGAAGGTATGGTTGATCTCATTTCGAAATGCTTAACATATAACCAGGTTATGGAAAATAATCAGTGACCAACAGGTATGTTGCAGTCATTACCAATTTTTGTTTGTAAATGGGAGAATATAACAATGGATTTCTTTAAAAAAAATTATAGTCGTTTAGAAATATAATTTTTTATGGCTGATAATGGATCTACTCACAAATTAAACACATTTCATTCTTCATTGTGAATTTCATATATGGGGGACATGTCAGAAATCTTTATACGCTAAGTGGAAAATAGGCATGGAATACCAATTTCAATTATAACAAACATAGATCCATGTTTTACATATAATTTTTTAAAATAAATACAAAAATAATTTGGGTATTTATATTCCATTATCATGGTTTAACATACTAAGATAGATGGGAAATCCTAATGTATGATACAAAAATTTGAATTGATGTTTCATTCTTCCATGATTGATTTTGGTGGCTCGTAGGATGAGAATGTAATATTAGTTGAACTCTCATATAAAAAACGATATCATCCATTAATATATATAGATCATTTTGAAGAATTGTATGGGTTTCTAGGTTCTTCTCTAATTTTTGGTGAAAAAAAGTTGAGACATCACTGGTTTGTCCAAGCCTTTCCCATGAAACAAAACAAATAATTCAGTTGATCATGAAATAGATGGAGATGTCATAGAGTTTTCCTAAATCATATTTGGATCACCATATACATCCATTTTCATTCTAAATTTGTGATCAAATGTTCTTAATTATCTCTGAAAGGCATGTACATCATATTTTGGGGTAGCAGGGGATGTTATATCATTGATGTATAGGGCCTTATTATATACTTGAATGGGTTGGAGAGGTAGAATATCAGTTGGAATTTCCAACACGATTCAGTGATGTCCATAATGTATTTTATTTATATTGGTAAAAAAAGTATCAGCCTGATCCTAGCCATGTGATTTGATTGAATCACATTGACCTAGATCCTGATACTTCATGGTGAACATGCATGTACGGACTATGGATAGACAAGAAAAATTAATTTCAGGAAAAATAATCTTCCTAGTGTGGGATTTGTGGAAAGATTTTCAGATTTATGAAGAGATTTAGGAAAGGGAGAAGGTAATCATAGATTAATGGCCTGCACCATTTCTGGAAACCATTTGTTCTCTACATTCTAGGTATGGAAGGTGAAATGTTTGGTAGAATTTATCACCCCCGTTTTATGTATGAAATCATTAATTTATGATATTTATGTATATAATTTTTTTGGTGATTATTTAGGGGATTTGGGGAAAGTATGGAATTATTTTCGGTATTTTTAGGGGTTAATGATTGGTTCATAGTTTGGTAAAATTGTACAACACCTATAGGGAACTGTGCACAATGATTTAGGGGCTAAAGAGAGGGCGTACAGGTTTTTCAAACCTCGAATCTTCTTAGGAGAAAAAATGCATCATTGGAAAGTGGTAATTTTCAATACTACTGCACCGTATCTCAAATCATGTGAGACAGCCATGCGAGGCTCCCACCCCTTGTGGTAGCATTTGGAACACAGTTAGCTCATGTTTTTCCTAACCATGTAGTTAACCACACTCAGTTAAAAAATGAGATCCATAAAAAGATGATCTAGGATGGGATTATCCATTAACCCCCTTTTTGGCCCAACCCAACCCTAACATGGTATCTATTACTATCAAATATTTAAAAGGACTCAATCATTGATATAGAGGTGATATGTAGGATTCTCTTGGTGCGTTGACGCTGGTTTTTCATGGTAAGTCATCATTTGTGGTAGTTTTCATGGGTTTTCAGTGGATCTACTTGTCCCTATATCTCAGTTTCATAGATATACATTCAATTTGGATTGATAAAAAGTGTTTGATTCTAAAAATGATAATATATATCTTTTTTTTCTATGGGAAGATATATAAGGTGGGTTTTCTAGAGTTTCAACCCATTTTTGTGGGAATTCATGAAATTTCCCTTTTTCTCCATGTTTTTTGAGGTAGGGGATTCACTATCAACTCCGCTATTTATAAACATAAGGATTGATTTCAAATATATTTTTTACTATATATTGGTTGTAAAATATTTTTATAAAGAATGGTAGAATCCCTCTTTACTGATGTTTTATAATTTTATGAAAATTTATGAATTGTTGTTATAAATGATTTATGGTTTAATTTTAAAATGAAACATTTAAAATCTATAGTGTAGCATTATTTATGGAAAAAATGTATTGAATGGTTTGAAATAAAATTCATTTTATTGAAAAGGGTCTGTAACACTTGGTTTGGGCAAGGATTTAGAATGGCTGGTGTGTGTTCATGTGTTTTAGGATGGATAAGTTCACGATGTACCCCCATAAAAGTGATGGGACAAATATAGGTGTGACAAAAACCCAAAAAAATGGTACACTAAGTGATGATTGAATTAAATGATAACTCACCAATTATGACTATAGTTAGGTCCAACGATTAATTCATGGTAACGTTGGTGGTTATGTGTAATGTATTGGGATATGAAAAAATGGAATTTTTGGAATGGTTTTGAAGCATTTCTTAGTTGTTTATATGAAACATGATATAGTTTTTTATACTAATTTGTAATGGATGTTTTTTAGATTGTGACTAAAACATTTTTAGAATTATTTCAATATAAAAAATTTTATATAAAGGTTCTAACATATTATATCCTTGTGAAATAAGTAGGGAAGCCATTTGTGGAAAACTAATTGAGTTTCAGTACTCACCCATGTTTTGGAACTATGGGGATTTTGCAGATGTCATTTATCAAGACATAGGAAAAGGTAAAGTATCAAACCTATCCAGTGGTTCTTAATGAAATTTGGGATGTTTTTTGTTCTGAATATTGGAGCATGGTGGAGATTTAGAGTTCGCAAAGCCTTTGAGTTTTTTATGTCCATTTTATTTCATTGTGTACTAATTTTTTTTTATTTTTTGTTTTTATACACTTTCTAGTTTTTTATAAATAATTTAAATGTTGATTTGTATTAAAATTTTATCATAAATCTTGTACATGATTATTTGTTTATGGAATTTTTTGTCGGTTGTTCTATTTTCAATGTTCATATCATCCCCCAATTGTATATCAAGACCACTTCATTTTTTACTATCCTTTGACATCATTGGGACATCTATTATTTCAATGAAATATCCTTCCTCCTTCTCAATCCAATGAAGAGGGGAGGGGTGTTACGATACTCCCCTCAGTGAATCATTATAAATATAAATGGTTCGAATATATAACACAAATGTGAGAATCACATGATGTATATTAAACCAAATTTATAGAAACATATACATTACACTCGATAAAAAAATTCAATTGAACATTTCACATTCTTATTTTCTTGGGTGGAATTTTTCATACATTGGATCTTCATTCCACATATGAAACAAACAATGTCCTTATCATATTATTTGCCCATGTTCATGATCATCTAATATGTTCAGGAACAATATTTCGATTTATAGATCTTCTATTGGACATTTTATTTATTCCCAATATTGAAAAAAGGATTTTGGTGCTTCATCAACTTATCAACATGGAAAAAAATAGTGAATAGATCTAGGTGATACCTCTAAATGCTCATTATAGTAAAATTAAACAAAAAATGGTTAAAATTGGAGGGAGGGTTGGAATAATGGGATAGGTCCGTAGGTTTAATGGATTGTAAACCCCAGGACTTCTAAAAATAATATTTAGAAAATTAGTTTGATTGAAGGACGATCAGCTGCAAAATATTCTATATGAATACACCAAAAGAGTTCCCTAAAAAACTAAAATATTTCTTATATTTTCTCTCATAGTAAAGAATATAGATATACTTGAGAGTCACAAAAGCATACATGTCATTATAATACATCATGAGTTTACTACACATAGATGATATAATTAAACAATAAACGTCAATCATATTCCACAAAATTTTATCATAGATAGGGAAATCTTCATCAATCACCTCCTTATTAGGCTGATAAGGTAATAAGTATTCTTGCATATATTATTTTTCATCATGGTGAAACACATCCCTAAGGTTTATTAACCATTATTAGAAGTTACATCAAGTGAGTAGATGTTCATTATCTATTTTTATGGTATAGATAATGTGGAAGGTGAAAATATAATTATTTTACAGTTATAAAAGAACCCAGTATTAGTACAATACTTGATTATAAATTATGTGAGACATAATAATTAATTTCATTATGCCCCTCGTTATTTTACCCAGTCCCAATCTCCTGGTCTATTGAACATTGTATGTATAGTTTCAAGTATATTATAGAGGAAAGTATCTATATTCACATTAGCATAAACCCAATATGGTTTATTTGATGTAATTTATGGAATTTGTGTTGGAAGGTATTTTCCCACTATAGTATTGTAGCTCCTTGACAGATTGATTGGTTTCCCCAATACTGAAATAATATCACGGATTTCATCAATTCAATGCTCTAAGACACATGAAAAACATTGAGGGACACTTTTATTGATATCAGATTGTTATTTCAACCAAAACCAATCATAAGAACACAAAGATTAAATTAAGTGTCCTAAAAAAGGATTGAAGAACACCTATTTCAATGGATTTAATTCCTAATTATAAAATGGATGGAAAAATATAACTTAATATTATGTTGAGGTATTTTATTTTATTATACATAAAAATTATATTTTTTATCTATTATATATTTTTTCGATATTAAGAGGATTTTATTTAAGACATTTACTATGTTTCAATAAAACATTATATGCATAATTAATTTATTAATATTAAATCATTGCAATGTTTTTAATTTATTTAAGTTATCTTGTTAATATATCCATAGATTGAAATATTTAAATAAATTAATAATTAAATTACATGATCATGATATTATCTAATGTTATAATTTTTGAGTGGCCAATAAATAAACATATGATTTAGGGTAAAACTCATTATTTTGGACTTATATTGAGTTACAGTAGTCTGGAAATCCTTATATGTATCACCTGGGTTGGTATCATCCCAGTTTCAACATGAAATTTATGCACACACCATTACAGATAATATTAATTTAAAAAATTATCTCACTTATATGTGGGGGGACCAAATGATTTATTATGGGGAGTTACACAAATATCATTCGCATGAATTTCCTAAAAAATTAGTGAGGTTTGAATCATGATCCATCATATACATATTAATAAATATTAATTGAAAATCCATTCACTAAACATAATAAAATAAAACCAGATCATACACACCTCTTGGTAATGCTCATGAATGGTCATACTGATGAAAAAAATGGAAAATCTATATTTTCCATAATTCATTTCAATTAATTATCTATTATTAAAATTAAAGATCGTTGACTAATTAATTAATTAATTACTATTATTTAGTGAAAATATAGATTCTCTTAGTGATATCGATTATAATTAAATTTATTTAAAATAAATGGAAGAACTATAAATTAAATATAATTGTCATAAATTAATAAAAGATTTAATAATTATTTTAACATTATTAATTTTTAAAAAATAATTAGTATTAATCGATATAATATTTTATAGTTATACTAAAAATTTTGTACTTATAATCTATAAATTTTGTACCTTGATTTTCATGTACCTTAGATAAACCCCTGAGCATCGTCCTATACATTGGATGGACTGCACTATATTTACTAGCAAAAAACACACAATTTATTTCACATGTTGGGTGTCTAAACAACCCATAGACTAACTTAGAATGTTCTTTAGATTTGGGACCAAATGATGTGTACTCTAGATATAGGTTTTATGTTCGTCTAGTTCTGTGTTCGTGGGATTCATTGAATGGCCCAACAGTTAATTTGGACATCTAAATTAATGAACTACACATAGTGTACACCAACTAATCACTGTGAATTCAGTTATTTCTCCAACCTATTAGTCTCATGCAGTTATGACAGTGTGTTCTACCACATGGTTATCATGAATCTGTTCTCTAGGCCCTATAGAGTACACATCCAATATCCTTCTATGATGCATGTTTTATGACATGATATTTGATTTGTTGGCTTTTCCTACATGTAATTTTAAATAAATTCATCACTTTTAGTTACTTCTTGTCATGTTATGTATCCCACAACACATACATATAAACTGCACGTGTGTGCATGTAATTTACTCCAACTACATGTTTTGTCATTTGTTCCTACTATCCAAAATTATTAGCACTTACTGATGGAATATTTGGTCATTCATCATATTTTCATAATCCTTTATAAAACTGATTCAATGAAAGATAATTATTATTATATTAAAATTTTTTATTTAAAATCAGAATAAATATTGAATAATTCATAAATTGAAAATATAACAACTATTGTGCATAATTGATCAAAAATCAAATAAATAATTATAAATTTAAAATGTAACCACCCTCTGATAATAGTTCCCCATTATAATGAGAGAATTTAAATTCAATGATTATGTCTTCAAATTTAGTTCTCTAGTTGGATAACATTCTATGAGGGCGTACATTGTTTTTTGGTTATTATCTATGAGGACTCAAAAGGGGATGCCACTTTTTATCATGAAGTTCACACTTGGTTATCTCAAATATCTGATATTACAAAAATAGAATAAGAAGTGGTAATTTTGAATTCTTTTATATCAATGGATTTTCATATCTACAAGAATGTATAATGGTTAATAGAATTTGATACAATCAATTGTGGATATCATTACTTGCATGGTAAGATTTACTGACAATAATAATGATTCCATATGTTTATGGGAATTATTGTATGTTGGGTGTGTCATGAATGCAATGTTATTAATAGGTAAGACAATGACATATACTTTCATTTATTGTTTATGGAACGTGATATCTTGAGACTTTTATTATAAAGTAAATGACACATTAAATTCCATGTTCATGGTGAAAAAACACGGTTATTTTAGACGGTCAAGAAAATACATGTTTACAATCGAGATTGATGACACATATGTGCAACACGGTTGAGGATATATTGGGAAAATTGTATTAAATGACACTCTGATCAATATTATGTGGTTTTCTTTGATGAAACATTATGGTCTTTCAATTTTGTTTGTCGATACATTTATAAATATTAATATTGACTTTATGAAAACCAACCTAATAAAAACGTGAAAGATTCCTTGAGGGTCAATTAAAATGTGTTTTCTATTTTTATAACATTATATTTCAATATTAATATTTCATAGATTTAATTTTATAATTACTAAACAAAATTTTATTGATCCCAAATATTTTATGTAATATTTAATAAATATTAATTTTCAAGATTTTGAAAAAAAAATAATTATTTCAATATTAAATTTTTAACTAAATATTTATTCTGGTAGTGAATAAATAACTATAATGAAGAAGTGGAAAATATCATGTTTTGTGATAAATATTTATTTCCACAATAGTAAAATAATCTGTGTCATTAGGCCAATTAAAATATGCAATAAAATAATATTATTAGTATTATATGACATGATGATTGATAAATATTATTATATTATTTATGGTCTAGATTTCAATTAACTAGTATTTTTAAACCCACCCCTAACTCTTAAATAGATAGTTATTTCTATTGTGTGTGGTTAATCAATCAATTGAGTGTTTATAATTTTTTCACACCTTGGAATTCATTATCCAATTTGTACTTTTTCCCTCACCTTAATAATTATAATAAATCCTTAAAACCAAAAAATATCATAAGAAATCAAGATGAGTAATACAATATGATTTATTCTCCAATTTATCACCAAAAATTCAAATAGTTATTTTTTTGGCGATCAAAGGAGTATGTGTGGATCAGATATTGTGACTGAATAACTAAAAATGTATTTTTATTAAATATATTTATTTAAATATGTATGAATAGAGACATCACTAGTTTGGTTTCATGATTCCTTACATTCTAGAAGATAACGGGTGGACATCATTGTAATATTAGGTTTCATAAAAAAAATTGGTTCCTTTGTTGAAGTGTTATGATGTGATGATTGACTATTTTATGGGGAGATCTAGGACCCAAGGGATTAATTATACTCTTTGGGTTACAGATGATTGGGTTTCCAAAGTAGATAATTTCTTTTTATACAAGTGTATCTTTCACTTACTGAGTTTGGGAATCTTTATGTACATAAGATTGTATTAATGTATAGGGATCCATTGAGAATTGTATCTTATAAGGACAATCATTTAATCAAATAGAATTATTAGAGAATACATATGCTATTGTGGACCAAACTAAAATAGAGAACAAAGTTTCACCTACATAATAATAGATAGTTAAATTGGAGGATCATGATTTTAGTTTATAGGTTTTAGGATTGTGTTCTCAACTCTTATGTAGATTGGTATGAGCACATAACTATGTCTGAGATCATGTACAAAATAGAATTCTCAGATTCCACTCACATTTCACCTCTTGGGTCTCCTTATGAATATATATCATTTCGACCAATATATTGGACTGTGGAAACTGAGAAAGCAATTGTGGGCTTGTTTATAGAATATGAGAAAACTGAGAGGGTGCAGTTGACAAGGAAAAAGTGAGTCACCTCTGAATGTAAGAAGAAATCCTATTTTTTTTGGAGGACGGTATTTTTTGTGTTCTACTTTTGTGACCAATTTTTCTTATGGGTGACTCCTCTAATAGTGCATTGACAATTACATCTCAAAGGGAATCCATATCCATGATTTCTTTACCATTGGAGATTGTCAAGTATATCGGGATAGTGTAATACCATTTGGGACTTCCTCTATTATACTGCGATATTCATGTTTGGTTGCATGTATCCTAGCCATAGGGAAAAATTCTGAATTCCATACTTTTGATCAACTATAAGGATGCAGATATGGATCCAAAAAAATCATTTATGGAGATCTTGATTCATATCCTAAATTATTGTGAGAAATTATTATAAGGAGAGACATTTCCACTAGTTAGAGTCCATTTCTCGAATGAATTGCTTAAATTGGAGACCAAGGAGAGTGAATCAAATGTCAATGTGCAATGGAATTAGTTTTTTGATCAACCCCATTGGATATATTTATCTGTAATGATTTGTCAATAGAGGGAGATAATTATAATATCCATATAATTAAAGTTAATTTTTTTTTCTAATTTTCAATATATATTGCCTTTTAATTCTTCTATAAATGTTTTTATTCTTGCTTAAGATCCAATAAATTGATTTATAATTGGTCAAATCATTATAAGGAAGCTCAGTGCTTAAAAACGGTTAACTAGATATATGGTGGTGTGTGTAGGCTTGCCGATGTAGCTAGTAGTGGGATATACATTTCTATATATCCCATTATCCCATTGGTGGCCTAGAATCATCCCACTACTGACACCAAAATATGTGTATAATTATGTTTGTTTTGGTATTCTTCCAATAATATGATTAGTAAACTATTTTTTTCCAATATATTCCCAAATGGGACAAAAATATCCAAAATTTCACTCCCATGGTCCTCCATATATCCCCATCCTCTCATATTGGATTTTTAAGGACTAAAATTATTTGGTGAGTCATTTTAAGTGATATTTATTATTTTTAGGGTTATTTATATATTTATATTTGGAATTAAACATATAACTAATCAATGAATTCTAGATCTTTGGATCTCTATATTGATCTGATTGGGATTTCACTGTTGATGGAAATTATGTGTTGTATCATGAGAATTGGTTTCCACTACATGATAAATACTATATTTATCATTGACGGAAATACTTTTTTCGTAAATTGATGTGAATTTCTTATCTATGTAGGATATTATCTTATAATTAAAAACCTATAGTTTTTTCAATGATGGTTTGGGATATTCATTGGTGTGCATGCATGATATGGGTTTTATTCTTCGATGGACCTTAGATTTTAGAATCAATGCATTAAATATATGAATTACATATAGACAAGTTTCATTGTATAGAATATTTGGTCATCATTACCTTGGGTGTTTATTCATAGTATAAGTACCCTGCATGATGGGAATATTTGACTTGAGTGGGGTGGCATATGATATATTTACTTGATTATTTCATGTTCTTCTATTCTATTTAATTTTTTAGTTATGTAATGTTATAAAGCTTATGCAATACATAATGTCATATAATATTCCAATTTTTCTTGTGACTTACATGTAGAAATTTTCATATCATGTGTAATCCTTTTTAATTGTTTAGTATGACAGGTGGACCATGTTGAAATAGTTGACTCCTTTGTTGGGGGGGGGGGGGGTCATGGAGGACTTAACTTATTAATGATAGCTCTGCATTGGATGGTTAGAGACTTCATTCTTCATTTCCCAATGTATAAATCTATATAATATTGTAATGGATTCCATATATTATAATATTGCATACCTATGGGGAATGTCGTTTCATATTATAGTGTCCATTTTTCAAGCACCCAAAGAGTAATTACCATTGAGGGAGAGTAGGTAAACATGAATCAAGGGAATGAATTTCACCAAATTCACGCATTTAGTTTTTCATAAAAGGAGGATCTTGATAATAAATTATAGTGAATGATGTTACATGGATATATCTATTTCTGACAATTTACAACATATGATATAAAATATTATTATGTTGAAGTAGGTATAAAGGAGGTTCATCCCATCTTGGATAGTGTACAATCAATCGTTACATAATAAGTCGTATTCTTACATGTGAATTTTCTTTTTCATCATCTCATCTAAATCCATATACATTGGAAATAATATCGTGGATTCATTTTTTGGGTCCTAGTTGGTTATACTCAAACCGTACCTGGGAATCACAAACCATGTGCAGACTACTTGATAATGAATACAGGTAATGTTAAAGTCCCTATGATTAATTGACGCTGATCTTGTTTTGGGAGATAAAAATGGTAACCAGTAAAAATATAGATGGGTTTTGAGGTATGTTTTTTATTACTGTTTTCATTTGTATAGTTATTCTTGTTGTCCAAACACATTGGCAGTCTATTTGGTTATACTTGTATAACTTGGCATTACATATTATGTGACATTTATTTCTGTTACTATATTTTGTGATCTTTTATTGACTTATATTTTTGTTCTTATTTACTAGTGATGTATGTGATTACCGTGGTTATAGTCTCCCGATATCACTTTAGTCCACCACCCCTAGTTGTTATGCTCTTTCATACAGTAAGGTAGACATGTGGTTTTGTGGTACACTATCATGAACCCAATGATTCAGTTCAAGGTGTTACCTAGTGTTTCTCCACGTCCTATGATATTTCTTAAAATTTCATTAACTCTTATGATGTAATCATCATCGATATCATTATAATACATTATAAAGTTATATCATTTGTATTTATTCCTCAAGAGAGAAGATAAATAATCCCATTGTCATTCCAACTCGATAATTTATTTCTATCGAATTTATAAACACCTCTATTTTTATATAATACAATATCTCCATATTAAAATTCCATAAAGATTATATTATTCATAATAAACCTAGGTATCTCTTTTATCGATTGAAATTTATAGAAAAGTATTCAATTGATACTAACCAATTCAGTCATTGACTGGTATATTTTAAATATAGGGGAAACCAAAGGAAATGTATCATCCACATCACAATGAGAACCATAGGACGAAATCATATGGAACCCAGTTCATCTAAATAATAATTTATTGGGTAGAATTTTGATCATCACCTCCAAATCACATTTAATAATTCCCAAGGATCAGAAAACCATAATTTTCATTGATTCCAATTTAAATGCATAATTATAGGATAATGTATCATAGGGAGTGGGTGAATCTGTGATAGTATTTATTGAAATTACTTCATGAAATTATCCTTTGATACCTATTATGTTGTTCAGTCTAATTCTTTAACCTTTCATCCATTATATTTTTATGAAATTAAATAATGAAAACATAGAAAAAAAGGTTTTTACAATGTTCAATCCCAATATGGGTACCTAATCCATGGTATGTTCAGTTCCAATCGAGACATGGATTTTTAATATATAACAAAACAATATAAATGAAAAAAATTAAAAATACTTTGAACTGAATTGTATACAATACATGTTATCTCTCTAATATCCAAGATAATCTTCTAACTATTTCAAATTCTTCTATTTTGTTGTCTTCAGCAAACATTTTAATTATTTCGGATCCCAATAGACTTATAAAATCATTTTTATCTTATGTGAATAATATTTATATTGAAGTCATCGATTCCCCCAATGAAATGAAAGATCATCCTCTACAAAATTTGGTCTTCTACTTCTTTAAAAATCCAAGCATCATTGCAAATAGGTTGGTTTTATCTCAATATGTTATAATCATAAACATATACATGAGAGCAAGCACACACATGTCATCTTCTTCGTGCCCAATATTAGTCCTTCATCAGCTGATTCTTCTTGCCTCAACATAGATTTTTCTTATCATTTTCCACAATTTTCTTATATATGTATGTATAGGTTCCCTTCCTCCTTATTTTCTAATCATGTTAATGTAATTTCAATACCTTCAAAAAATCCCAACTAAATATTTTCTATCTTCCCGTAAATATTATATCCAAAATTTAAATATAAATCTCTCATGATATGTATTATAAAATTCTACAAATCAATTATATTTCAAACGAATCTAGTAAGACACAATATTTTTTTACTCCACATTATATATAGATATTTTATGATCACATTCTCTCCATGAAATTAATAATAAATTATTACACATATGTGTTATAGAATATAAATGCTGTGTGGATTCCCAAAGGACAACTTGGCGGTCTCTCATAATATAAAACAATCACTGATAAGAAACTCATTCTTAACCAATTTCTAGATCTGTTCCCCTTATTCACATTGAAAATATCATTATCTATCCATCTATATATTCACAATGACCATTGAATCATTATGATGTATTATAAATAAAAAATAACTAAATCATCATCTGGTATTTCTTCTAGAAATATCTTCCATGACATCAAAATCATCACATTTTACTAACTATTAGTAATTTTTTATGATGTAAAATGTATTATATATCCTATTTTTTTGGTATTTATTATCATAACAATACCTTAAGATAATTTATTTTTTAAAATATTCATTGACTAACCAAATAATATATTACTCATTCTAAAAATATCTTACACAGATTTTATAAAAATTACATATCTCAATAAATATGTTATGCCTCATAGTTATATCAGAGAATCTAAATTTTTTTCAGATATCCCATTCCATTGGAAAATTTATATTTTTAAAAGCAAATAATATATTTAGGATCTTCCACAAATATATTATAATTTGTAAATATCATATGAACTTGAATTTCATTTTTGATTTCACTATGTCAAATCAAATTAATATATTATGAATCATCCTATGATAATTTATTTTACGTAGATATTTCCAATCCTTATCCAAATTTTTTATTCTTAGAAATAAAAATGTATGATATTATGTATCCAAATTTTCATGCAACACTCAGTAATCTAGAATTCTTTTGAATCTCATAGGAATCAATTTAATTATCCTTAATGAAACTCTAAAAGACACCAAATCAATTATAAATATTATTAAAAATTACCAAAATATGTTTAAACTACTTCATATACAATTCTAAAACCCTATAGAATATAAATAATAAATTTTGATAATTTCTGTGTAGCATAAAAATCTCTTTAATTCCCTCTTACACTAAAAACTAAGAAATATTCAACCAATATGTCACTATACATTAAATTTTAGGAGGGTATTTTTATTATAAGCCATGGATGAATTCATAATCAAATTCATTCAGGCTTACTCCTTAACCAAAAATCATCATTTTTCGAACAAATCCACCTCATTGAACATATAAACATATTTTAGATAGAGAACATTTCAACTTTATCAACACATATTAAAATTTATTTACAAACCATTTCAAAAATAATCAAATTTAAGTGCTTATCCTTGATTATATATATAGTAGTGTTCCAATTAGTAGAAAATAATAAAAAGTAACATGTTCAATGTCCTCCATATCTATATTGGATTATTAGTCCCTCACCAAACATCAACACACGTTTACATTCCATCTGAAAATCATATTAAAAAATATAACACTCTAGGTCAATACTTGGTAGATAATAAATGAAGTAAATAAAAGGGGAAACTATTATCATTAAAAATAAAATCATTCAATCAATCTCATCATTAAAATAAATATTAAATTTATAAATGAACAAGGAGTCCCACTTTTTGTATGTTACCAACAATGCATGAGAGATTTAACAAAGAATTGAACACCATCACAATATTGGTCTATGTTAATCACATCTTACCAAAACCATTCTTCATAAATTAATCAACATAAAGTTCAAAATTATATCTAAATTAATTCATATCCCTAGGTAGTCGAGATACTTAACATAGAGAGAATAAATGTATTGTATCATCAACCATCACATCTTTTCACATTAATAATGTAAATCGAAATATAATCATTTCCCTACCAAATTATATAAAAAATAATTATTAATGCCTTGTTAGATGTATAATATCATCAAATCATAATATCCTGATATATCATTTATTGAGAAAATAAATATTAATTTTTCACATTATTAAAGGTTGAACATAAAGCTACTCATATATCATATATTTCTCAAAAGTTACTGATCTATTTGTTTGTACACTCGTACAATGATATTCTCATATAAATTTCACCATCCTCAGATACTAAAATTATTCAATTGAGGTCACTATTTTCATCTACTTCAAAAAAGTAGTATCGTAGATACATTTGAAATTTTCAATAACGGGTCACCATCTAACATGATGAAAAATAATTTAAATTCCCAAAAAACAACAGAAAATTTTATAATTGTTATCTATATTATAATTCAAACAATTTCTTTAAAAATTATTTTTATATTTAATTATCACTTGTTTGATATGGATATTATGTGAATAATATTCATTTTTTCCCAACACATAAAAAATAACATAACAAGATCCACAGACTTTTGAAGAATTATATTGACCAATAATATATTGTTCTTAATTTATTAATCATTATGAAGAAATAATAGTGTTTTAGATATTCGATAAATCTATAACAATATGAAGATCTTATTTTTATTAAAGGATAATTCCACACCAATAACCCTATCATAGAGTTACGGTGATTTAAATAAATTATAATATATATAAGGGAGAGGAAATATAATTTTTAACATAAAACTATCCATATTAATATATACATAACATATTTATATATTAGGGTAGGGGGAATTTCAGCTCATACTCCTCTTACCTTCTTTACCTTTTTTTTATTCCTCGGTGACCCATCCACTAAAATATAAATTTAATTATAACAGAAAATTATTTATATTAAAACATATATAGTCTGTTAAAAATGGATTCATGATCATTTATATGATTCATGGCCCATTAAGAATATATTTTTATGTTTGGGATGATTGTTCCCTTGATCACCATGCCACATAAATTTCTTTTAAATATATTCTTAATATTATTACTATTTTTGTTGTTATTTAGTTTTTATTTTAAATATTTTTTTAAATTTTATATCAATTTATTTGAAATTTTTACAAAAATTCAAATTTTAAAATTATAAAAACGTATTGAGATGTGTTAGGATAGTTAGAAGTTTATTAAAACAGATAATTGGATATAGTTAATGTAATTCATTTAAAATATAAATAGTTTAAAGATGGGTTAGTGTTTGGTAAATGTAATCATGTTAGGGTTTGGATATCACTAATTTCACATCTACTAAACCCATTTTCATCCATAACATTATTATCAATGTAAAAATGTTACAAGATTCATTATTTTATTATATAATAAAATATAACAATAATAAAAAATATGATATTAATGATAATAAAATCAATATAAACGATATTTAATGATATAAATAAAAAATAATTAATCTAATAACATTTAATAAAATGATAACAAACAACTTCATTGAAACAATATTATATTTATTTCCATGTATACATTTATTATATTCAGAAATGGATTTTTAATATTCAATATTAACCATTATTCCAAATTTACAAAATGTTCTTTTCCTGTAAAAATTTTCATTGCAAATTTATATATCCATTAAAATAAATACGTATATTTGAAAATATACATTTGAATATACACTATAAATTACCAAATTGAACAATATATTGTAATTTTACACTAATAATGTCATATTCCATATTTAAGTGTCACTTAATAAAGTAAATTATCATGATATAAATTAATTCCATCAACATCAAATTATACAGTCAATTCAATGTTTACAAAGTAATTTTAAAAATTGAATTTACTTATTAAAAAATAAATTAAAACATATATAGTAATTTTATAATTTTCATTGTTATTATTTTTCTATTAAATTATCAAATTACTATATAAATTTTCAAATTACAAAATAAATTAAAGAATTACGCAGAAAATTCCAAATTTACATAATAAAATTTTTAGTTGTCACATCAAAATATCTATTTATAATGTGGGTTTATAGAATACATTGTAAATGAAAAAAAACACTATGGAAACCAATTTGACAATTTAAATGGAAAATATATTGTAAAAATATTCCTAATAAACGTTAAAAGTATTTACATATTAAATGAAAATATAGTAAATTTTCATTCGAAGTTGTATAATATCCATTTTAAATTTATCATGTAATGTTTTTATAAAAAACCCTTAGTGAAATAATTTATAATATATATAATAAATATAAATAGTAAATGGAATATAAATATACCTTTTAAGTGAAATTATATAAATTTTTTAAATTTACAATCTATACATAGTAAATGGTGGTATAATAATTTTCTTTGTAAATATACCCAATTACTGTGATATAAAAATACAATGTAAATAGAAATATTATAAATTTTAAGTCTATATACTTTAGATGTGATTTTTGTTCATAGTTTTGTATTTAGTTCATTGAGAAGAATACTAAATAGCATGTACTTATAACTATTATTAAAATATATAATAATGATTTCTTCTATTCGATTACCAAAAGGGTTCAGTAGAGAATCATCAGTTGGAAGGAAAAAATTTTATCTTAGGCCAATAAGGTTGACTAAATAAAATTTATTTTTAAATATGTACTAAAATAAGTTATATCATTGATTTATTTCATTGATATTATAAAAGAAAAAAATTACTCATTATTTTATAACATCTGGTGGGGAAAGTTGAACTGTGAAGTATCTCATCTACAAAATTATGCTTATAAAATGTTACAATTTATTAGTACTAAAAACTAACTAATAATGATGTTTCATTTATCATCACTAGAATGAAGAATTGATAAAGCACCCATTTCTTAGTGATAAAAAAATAGTTGATTAAAGGAATCCTTTAATATTTATTTTTTTCACTGATAATGATATCCCATTATTAATACTTTTTTTATGATAAAAGGAAGTAATCATAAATAAAATTGAAATCTTTTAAATATCATTTACTAACATATATATATATTATTATTATTTTATTAAATTAAATTTATTAAATAATTAATGTGATTTTCACATACGATATGATTTATATAGTAAAATGGGTTTTAAAATAATGAAAAATTAATATTAATTACAAGTTGAATAATAATTATTTTTTGATAAAAATTTAGGAAAACATAATTGATATAAAAAAATAAAAAATTAGATAAAATCAAATGATTAGTGAAAAAAATGACATCAATAATTGAAGTGTCTCCATTGACTAGATTTAAAAATTATGTTCTGATATTTAAAAAATATCATATTATTATTAAATATATTTTTATCAATATTATTTAGTGTTATCATTAGTTTTTTATCTTATGTATTAAATATTGTATTATTAGCTTTAATTATATCTTATTATTATTTAGTTTACTTATATATATATTTTAGGTTTTAATTTTCTATAACATTTTCTTAATGATTCAGGTTGTGTTACTTGAAAAATTATATCATATGGGACCTTTACATTTTTTTTATTTTTTTTCTTAAAGGAATCATAGTGTTTCCAATGGTTACAAATGGTAAATTAAGTTTTTATTTGAGTATTGTAAATATATTGGTAAGTTTCCATCATATATATAAGGTCAAGTATCATTTTATAGATTTTCATAGAGGTAATCATCAATTTCAATAAGTTTTTTAAAGGTAACAAAATACTTTTATGATTTGTGCATGGTCACTAGTGAATTTTAATTCTTATGTAGTAGCAGACAAAAAGTTATATTAACTTCCTAATGGTTACCTAAACCTCACTTGAGTGTAATACCTAGTCACATAATGGTAATATCGTCATGTGAATTTCATGTAATCATTTATATCAACTCTCATGAAGGTATCATATTAAATGAGTAAGAATACTAATGTAATTTCATTAGATACATAAGGGTACTGGTGTGTTTTTAACACCTACATAATGTACCATCATATTTAAATAACATGTGTAAAGATACCAATTTATTTCTAAAACATAATTATGTGAATTATTATTCTTATGTAATGAGAAATACATTTTTCTAATAACTATGCAACATTAGTATTCCATGTATGTTTAATAGACTATTACTACAATGTGGTGGGTATCATTCATGTAAGCGGATCACGAATTTAGTTATTTTTTCATACTTTCTATGGGATGTTATAAAAACTGGAAATATAATTTTTATTATTATTTCATATTTCCATTTTCTAAAGGTCTATTATGAATTTTATAAATGATTTATTTATTAAACACTACTCATTAATTATTTATAACTCATTTGATAATATATCAAATTGTTCTATAATGAATTAAATGTGGTTAAATTGTGATTAAGAATGTATAGATGTTCATGTGGATGTTTTGGATCTTTTTATATTGATAGTTAATTGATTTAAATATGAAGGGTCTGTTAAAAATATTAATAAGGTGTATTCTAAGGTTTTAAATTCTTATTATTTAATACTATATTAATCTACATTATGGGATTAATTATATATACATTTTTTTATGAAAAAAATATAAGAACTCAATTGAATATTATATTTCATTTGTGAGATAATTAAAAATAAAACATTACCTCGGATATAATAATTGATAAATTTGAAGTATTTTTTTTATTATAAATGAAAAACCATTTCCCTGGGAAAAATTGTGTCTCTAATATCGTTATATTTGATTGATTTTCCAAAAAATAAAATATTTATATTGAGTAGACAGAACTAGTGAAATAAATGTATGACTTAGAGGGTTTTCTCGAACAATACAAGTTCAAAATGAATTGTAGATCAACTACAACTCTCAAAATAACTTCAATATGTTATTCCTTCGTTGATTTTGAGTTCCTTACTGCCTCAACACTCAAACATTCATCTCTATATCTAATCTGGAGAATTTAATTATTTCTATTAATATTTTGGTATGTAATTATATTGGGTTATAATACCCAAAAAATAGTTAGATATAGTGTTTTGACTCCAAAAATAATTGAAGGAAGTGATTTGATCATCCAGTTTTATAAATAGTATGACTGTCTGGGTTGTGAATTTTGGTAGAAATACGGGGGTATTTTTGGGTTTTAGACTATATATAAAATAATTATGATTTCATTGTTAATCAAGGTTTGTAACAACATAGTTATTTTCAATATAAATCAGATACATATCTTTCTAACATTCATTAATTATATTTTATGTATTTAAATTCATTATAATAATATCAGGTAAATTTTGTATTAAAAGTAAAAAATATTTATTTCTAACCAAATTGGATTTTCAAGCATTATATGGTTTTAAATAAAAGATTTATTTAAGAATTATTGAATATTTATTTGACTAAATTAATTTCATATTTTTATTCTACAATTCAAACTTATCATTAGATAATATTTGGGATGTATTTTTGAAATGATTCATTTTTCACTTAATAGTGAAAACTATAGATATTCATTGAAAATTGTATTTTATTTTAAATAATTTATTAACTCAAAATATATTTTGGGTTTCTTAATAAATTTTAAATATTCTATTTCAATATTATATAACAAAATTTTAGTCATTTTAGTGAATTTTATAAATGGTTTCAGTAAAAATTGTTTTTGTACGTAAAAGGGGATTTTTTGGAAAAAACATTTTGTTATCAAATTTAATTGTCTATTTTATTACGACACTTATATGTTGTGAATAATTTTTAATGGATTATAAATTTTCAATTAAGATTTAAAAATTATTTAAATAGGCCACTTTTATTATTTTTTATTATAAATATATTCATTAATAAACATATGTCTCCAAGGAGAGAAAAAATTAGTTAATTTTAGTACAATGCTATATGAAAAGGACTCAAGCATTACACTAAAAAATTATTAAATTTTATTATATGATTAAATATCATACATAAAATTCTAAATGTAAAATATATGACTTTTTATATTTTTCCATGATTTTGACATTTGTATTATTTTTATACAGAAAAGAAAATAAGTCATTCTCTCTATTTTATTATATTACATTTTTTGAAAAAAGTAAAAATTTATGATATGTTTGGTTATAATGGTTTAATTAAAATATAATGGATTTTTTATCTTTTCAATTTATTTATAATTCTTAGTAATGATATTTTAATCTTAAGAGCTTACACAATGTTGGCATAGTAATTATCAAATAAAAAAATATAAATTATTTAAAAAATATGAAAAGTAATATAAATTGAAAGAATTATTCAATTAATTTTATTTTATATATAGATATAACATGATTATAATTTTATAAATAACTATATTTGAATACAATTTTCTGTGTTTTTTAATGTAAAATTTAATGAATATTTATAAAATTGAAATCAAGGAAATTTTAAAAAAAGATTTTTTAACTGTTAAAAATTAATATACATTTTATCTTCAACACAAAAATTTAGATTTGGTACATTATATTTGGAAACATCCATTTCTAGTTAATGTATCCTTTTATTGTAACTATATTGGACCCTAAGGAGTAAAAAACAATTTTTTCCGTTAAATGTCAAAAGGATTATTGTGGATTAAAAAAATAAAATTCTTTAAACTTCAAATAAATTTCTCCAAAATTTATTTTATGAGTGTATTTGGATCCATACTCAATGTATTTTAGAAATAAATATTTTTTTACCTATATGGATATGAATAATAATTTATATTAATTTGATATTTATGTAATATCAAAAGGTCTCCTTACCACACTTATAAAATGGTACATATTATCCCTTATTAATCAATCTAATAATCCTATTGTTTCATAAAATCCTTACCTTAATTATTTCATTACATTCATCACCATATCATACAATCCTTTTTTGGTCATAAAACCATCTTCCAGAAGCATTTGGCAGAAGCCGTAAAAGGTATTCGGATGAAGACATATAGTTCTTATCCTAAATTTTTTGTTTTATTTATTTTTCTAACTCATTAAAATCAACTTAAACCATAATAAAATTAAAAATAAAATGTCTTAAATATACATATATATATTTATTATTATTTTAATATCATATCCTACACCGATATCTTATTCCATCAAATGGGAATTGAAACATGTGTTTTTGTGAATGGTTGACTACATCTGTGCAAACCAATGTGATGTGTTTTCCATTATAGAATCTCAAGGATGATTATATTGATGGATTGCTTCTCATCCTGAATAAATATATTAGTTAGTATCATACATTTATATTCATAGAAAAATTATAATTTCACTCAAGAATACGTGTGGACTACCACCTCCATGAAGCAACAAAATTCGTTTATCATTACCACATTATGCTGATGGTTTATATAAGTGTATTTCAAAAAAATTATTGTGTTAATAAGTGAATTATTATCTTTTAAAAATATAATTATTCTTACCATATTTTCATATTCATTATTCAAAAAATGATACACTACTGTTGTGTACGCATGGCATACTATCCCAATGATTGTAGTATAGTTTATATTTCATAAACACCATTCATGGAAGGTTATAATGTTATAATTGAGTTATAAAAATTATAATTATTTATTTTATATTATTTTGGATATGATTTTATAGTTTCTTTATTGACCATAGTCAGACTACCGTTCTTAATTTTGGACATATGAGTAGAATATCATCAAAAGGATTGACAATAACATAAATAATTATGTGGTTAAAAATAAAAAACTAATAAATAAAATAAAATTAATAATAAAAATAATTAAGGATTATAAAAAAAATATTAATTAAGATAATTGTTTTTATTTATGAATATAAATAATGACCATGACTATTTTTACACAAGTAAGGGACTTTCTTCTTAAAATACACTTTTATAGTCTCCATACCAACTCTTTTTCTTACATGACCAAAATTTTAAAATATATTATCAATGAATTTATAAAAATATAATTAAATTCAAAAGGATATTTTATGTTTTTTTTATTTCCTTTTGTGGTTTTTTAATGGATTTTTTTTAGAATTTATTTAACTTCCTTGCAGATGAAAAAATGAATGATCTATATTAACATATATAGTGACAAAACATTTCCCACAACCATAAAAATTATTTAAAATTTTTATTCCAATATAATATCGCATTTTTTTATTAAATAAAAAATCACTTTCAATTTATTTTGGGAGTTTTGTTAATCATTTTGTAAATGGAGATGGTATTTCAATATGGTTATGTTTATTAGCATGGTTTAAAAATAGTTTTCCAATGGTTTTATAATTAATTCGTGTTATAGTATAATTATTCATTAAGGATGTTGTAATTTATGTTGATTAATATTATGGGTGAGCCTAATATATAATAATGATAAAGGGTGTTCCTAATATAGAATTTACAATGGGTGGGCCTAGATAATACTCCAATTCATTGAGTAGTAATATTGGATTATGATTGTATGGTAATTAAAATTTTTAATGTTTATCAATGGTTTTTAGGGCTTCTATAAAGATGATTCCTCATTTTAACTATATGTAATTAATATTATTTTTCTAGTTTTTTTGAAATTATTTTATTTTTAAAGTTATTAAATATTTATAACAATTTAGGTTAAATGCATATTTTTAATAAAAAAATTCTTGTGTTCAAATATTTTCTATTAAACCCTCATAAATATGATTTTTCCTTTTCTATTCATTATAATGTGATTTTTTAAAAACATTTGGGTGAATCTTTTTTTATAATAAAATGGATTACTTGAGATCAAGGATTATCAAAATAAAGGAAAACACCCTTTTTGATATCTTTCTTTTAAAAAGTAATAAGGATTATATTTATTAATTATTATCCCTTTTTGATTATTTTTTGATCATCACATGTTATAAAAAAATTATATGGTTTAATTATTAGTAAGAAGAAATTATATTTCAAGATGAATGTTATGAATATTTTTCATTAAAATAAAACTAGATTATTTTTAATATTTTTATGTGAAAAATGGAAAATAAGAAGAAGCGTAAAATTTTTTATATATGTGTAATTTATTTAAGGGTTATGTAATAAGTCTCTAAAATTAAATATTATAATGAAAAATAGGTATTCAATAAAGTGATTTATTATCTAAATACACTAGAATATTTATTTTTTAAGGTCATTCCCATATAGTTGGTATCAGTTCAAGGTTAATATAACATTAGGGTTGGGGATAGTGTTAATTTAAATCAAAAATAATATTTTCCTTTCAGGTTATATTGAAAATATAAGGAATTTTAATATTTCCATATTTTTTTTGTCTAAACAATGTTTATTCAGAATGGTTATTCATGGATGTAATAGGGAAGTTGATGTAACATGGAACCAAGAGGATGATTACCTTCTGAATCAGTAACCAGGAATGGTTGGAATTAGAATAGAGTAGTTTATTATAGTGATGGATTTTTTGACATCAGCTATAAATGGAAGTCTTTTACATTCAAGAATGAAACAATCTTCACTATTGAAAAAAATGCCTACAATGTTGAATTTTATAAAACTACACCATCCACCATTAAGTGGATCATATAATCCTATGATAGATTAAATATAGATTAAATAATTTTATAATATATTTTACGTCATAGGTTATTATAATAATGAAAAGATAACCATTTCTATTAATAATTTTTATAGTTAATCCAACCAGTGGTGGTCAATGATCATGAATATTATAGAAATGGAATATGTTTTCCCATATAATTGGAGTGATTTCATAACATTTTCTAGGAAATATATTTTTCTAATGTTGTTCGACGTAGGATGGGAAAAAATTGTCTATTTTATTCAAATGGACAATGATTTTTTGTAAGTGTTTATAGAACAATTCACCTGATTTTAATGGTACATCCCAAATTATACAAGAGATATTCATATGAAATATTTATTAGTTTCACTATGGATTAATGATAATATGTAATAGGTTATCAGTTCCCCAAGAATTTAAATGTCATGAGATACTTGTTCGATGTGATGGGAAGGTAGAAATATTATTCCCCAATGATCATGCATCTAATTAAAATAAGTTGTATAAGAGTTCTAAAAAGTATATAATGGGAATGAATCCATAACAGAAAGCTAAAATGTAGTGAAAAAAATATTTTCTACTACTTTGTTGTTATTATTGGATTTACTTACGTTGAGATTAGAACATTACATGTTTATCTGAATTATTTCAAAGCTCTATTTGATTCTATACCTTCATATTCCTTCATTTTTTAGAAACATTCAAGTAATATTTGAATATCACTACATGAAAAAAGATATGTATTTTAGTGAAGACATTGTGTGAAAACATTACTGCATCATAGATTTATAGAATACTTCTACTTTTTATTGGTATGTTGGACTTCACAGAAAACATTTTAACCCATCCATAGTATAGTTTAATTTATTTTAACGTATTTATTAGATTTTTATTTATCATACAATGATATATTATAGATCCAATAATGTTATAGCCAATTAATTTATATAATTTCAACCATTCCAAGAAGATTTGAAATTGATTTTGGATAGCTATAAAATTTCCCTATCACATATTGAAGTAAAAAAGTAATTGTTTAGTCTAAATATGTGTGATTACTTAATGAATATGTGGATTTTTTCCTGATGATTTATATATTTTTATTCTTAATAGAGAGGATGTGTTTACAATTGACATAGTTCGTGACGCTAATAATCTTTTAAATCCCCCTTTTATAAATAATCAAGTATAACATTTATAATTGATAGTTTATTGACATGAGTTTTTGGATAAAGGATTTATTCATCCTACAATATAAACTTGGGGTACTTGATTTTTATTTTATAAAATTAATTTTGATTCAATGATACTTTGTATAGATTTTAGATCATTAAATAACTTCACCATTAAAAAAATTAGACGTCAAATCATATCGAGGATTTTTTTGGTCATTTTGAGGATGGAAATACATTTAAATGATTTATCTCAAGTCAATGTTTCATCAGTTGATCGTGATGGAGTTTGACATTTAAATTATGGTGTTTAAAACTAAATATTTTCAATTTTATTTTTTATTCCTGTCTGGTTATCTAAGTCACCAACTGTGTTTATTGATATTATGAATAAAATTATTCATAAATATTTGGAAAATTTTATAGTTTTGTTTATTGACGAATGACTAGTATATTATAAAATCTAATAGTGTCATAAAATTAACCAAATTAATGTTATAAAAACCATAAATTAAATTAACCTATATAGAAAATATAGTAATTTTGAATTTTGGTGGCCAAAAATGTCTTTTCACAATCATGATGTTTCCAAATATTGAATAATTATGATCATACAATAAAAAGTTTTTTAATGAGTCTAAAATACATAAAATTGTTTTTTAAATACATAATTATCCTGGATTAGATTTTTAATTCCAATTATTTTAAAAAATATATCACTTTTCAATATCACTGACTATGTATACTCAAAAAAAGAGTTAAATTAATCTAAATTAAACAATTTGATAAATCGTTCTAGTAAATAAAAATAATATTGTAATAATTCAATAATTTTTTCTTTTGCAACAATAAATGGTGAATTTATCACCTACTGTGATGATTATTTGATGTTTCTTGGTTGTTTCCTAATGCACAATGATCGGATAATTGTTTGTGCCTCATTGGATCTAAATCCTTATATGTCAAATTATCCTAAAAAATATTTAGAAAAAGATTATGTGGATTTTAATATTAAAATTTTGAGGTACCATTTAGATAGAGTAAAATGAGATATATTTAATGAACAAAAATGTTTTATGTGAATATTTTCTCATAACGAGTTGAGAATGAGAACGAAAATATCGTAGGAATTGTGTAATGATTTTGACTACATGATTCATTGTCATTCTAGGTATTGAAATAATGTAATTGATTCTTGGTGATAGAAAAATAATTCTGTATTATCTATGGTACATATGAATACAACCTTTTGGTAAATGATTTGAAGAATTTTGGACTAGAAATTGAGCATATAAGAATATCGATTATTTTGTTTGAAGTGTGATTAAAATCATCCTAATCATAAATAACTAATAAATCTCATAAGTAATATCATATCTTATAGAAAAATGTTAAATCATTCAAGAATGGTATATTTAAAAAGCTTAATGTTTTTGAAGAAGGTTTTATTCGATTTGGAATAAAATTATGTCTACCTTGTGAGTATTATTTGAAGAGATAATTATCTAGTGATGCTCATAGTTCCATATTTTCCATTCATCTTGGAATTTATAAAATGTATTGATATCATATAGATTATTAATGTTTGGATGTAATAAAAATATATTTTTTTAATTTACCAATGAATGTTATAATTTTCAATAGGCTAAAGGAGAACAAAAATTAATAAAAGGGATGGTTCATTCATATATAGTTTCTGAGTGGGAATATGAAAATAAATCCATGTATTTCGAGATGGGATTGATATTGAAATATCCAGATAATAAAGTGATTCGAGGTATTGATAGTAAATTAACTAAATATTAATATTTCCTTAACGTTAAAGATACTATTTCCATATATTATATTTCTAAACTATATCAAAATGAGATATACAGGTTATAAGGAGTTCATCATTAAAATATATATGCCTCTGATCCCATTTTCATATATATTTTTGGTAATGGAATTCAAATTTCATTGGGTAGAAAATTACATTTCGGAACTATCACCCATCCTTAATCTGATGGACAAATAGAGTGAATAAATTAGACATTAAAATGAATTAGTGATGCATGTTCAATGAATTAACTAGAAATTTGGGATCAAAATCATTCATTTTTTGGGTTCCTTTATAATAAGAGTTTTAATTCTCATATACTGATGGAACATTTTAAGCAATTATATGGAAATCAGTTTCTAATACCATCTTTTTTGGATGAAGTATGAGAATGGATTTTGATGGGACTAGAAGTAATATATTAAATGGTTGAGAAGATAATGGGGTCTCGGAAATATCTATAGAAGGATTAGAGTTTTATGAAATGTTATCTGGATAACTAGAGGATGGTCTATCATTTGATGTTGGGGGTTATGTTTTAATTATATTCTATACATGGAAAAGTTTTACATCTTTTCAAAAAGGGGAAACAAATTCCATTGTATATTAAACTATATGAAATCATTAAGAAGGTTGGATAACTTTACAACCACGTGTCCTTAATTATGAGTTTATCCCATGTAAATAATATATTTCTTGTTTTGATGTTAATAAAATATGTGTCAGATTTATCTCATGTTTTGACCACTAAAATAGCTCAGTTTGTAGAGAATATTTCTTATGTGAAACAAAATATTTTTATTATTGACCGTCGAGATAATTTATTATAGAACATGTTAATTAATTAGGTTATGGTCTAGTGGTAAGAAAAATGAGTCGATGGAGAGATATGGGAATCCAATAATTTTATAAGGGAAATATATCCCAACTTATTTAATAAGTTAATAAGTTTGTTAGGACAAAAATTTCAAAAAATAGAAAATATATAATATCCATATTCAATTAAATATAAATAATATATATTTCTTGTTAATTTTCATTAGTTTTATTTTATTATGTTATATTAATTATAATAATATTAGGTAACTTTTCAGTCAAAAAGAAAAAATGATTTATATCTAAAAAAATTTAGTTTTTCGGCATTATATTGCCATATTTAAAAGCATGATTTAAAAATTATAGAATTTCAATTTGATAAAATGAATTTAATTTTTTATTCATCAGTTGAACATTTACCAAGGTCGAATGTGAATAAAATTTTCATTAAATTCTGATTTTTCATTGAATAGACAATAATATTTATATATATTGAAAATTGAAATTTCATTTAATTTATTTATAAAATAAAATTATATTTTTGATTATTTTAGAATTTAAGTTAGTTTCATTTGATTAAATATATTCCTATATTTTTATTTATAATAAATTTTATACATGAAGTTAATAAATAACATATTTTAAATTATAATTGATTTTTTAATGAAAAAATTATTTTGCATGGAATTTTTCGGCTTTTATTTTCAATTAAATTCAAACACTTATATGTTTAGAATAATTAAAAATTAAATACATTTTTTTTATCATGATGTCAATTTTTTTAATAAATTCGTTTTATTTTTGACATTATTAATAGAAACCGTAGTAAATTTATATTACCTTCATAATGTTAAATCATGTATAATTGGTAAAAAATAATATGATAAGGACACAAAAGTGACCATAACTGCCTCTGTAATATTATTTTCTAACTCTATCCTCTCTATAATCATCCAAATATTTAATAAATGACATTTTTTCAAATATGTTAATAATTTTTACCTTTATATTATATTATATAATGAAAAGTAAAAAATATAATTCCAATTTATTATTAATATTAATATTTATACCATAGTGAATTATTTTTATATATTCATATATAATTATTTATTATAAAAACACATGATTTTTTCGTGGTAAATTACATCTAATTTTTATTGATAAAATAATTATGTCATTATATTATAAAATATTGATTTTTTAATTATTCAATTAATTGAAAAAATCAATAAATAATTAAAAAATATTGAAATTATATAAATTGAATGAATTATTATGTTTCAATAATTTTTTTACAAAAATATTATTTTTGGGATTTTTGGAAGTTCTACAACCAAATTAAATTTCATTCATGTTGTTTTTAAAGTCAATATAAATGTATAGCACGAAAATTGACATCAATGATATTTTCAAATAAATAATGATTTAATAAATATTTTAAAATTTCAAAAAACCATTTACGAATCCATGTGAAGGTCATAACGTTTATTATATTAAAATTATTCCGTGTATTGTTTTTTTTACATTTATAGTAACCATTTCCCCCCTAAATATTTTAAAATTTTGGTTGGTGGTAATAGTCTATAGGGTTAATGGGGTTAAAACAAAAATATAATGATTAAAACCTCATATAAAGATGTCCAAATTTTATATTATGGGATTATGTTGCTAAAAAATAAACCAAAATTAAAAATAAATCATTTTGGATCCATTTTTAATGGAATATTATTTAATATTAATTCAATACTTTATTTAAATCTTTGTGGGACACTCCCCACACTTATTAAAAGGCAACACCGATCCCCCATTTGTTACACTTAAAAAGAAATTTTTATTGTAGAAATACTTAAAATATAATTCTCCTAAATTCCTCCCCACATTTTAGGATGATTGGATTGATCATAAATATTTCCTTGCATAATAGTTTTGTGTAAACCTCAAGTGGTTTTCAAAATAATATCTATAGTTCATAACATTGTTTTTTTGTATTATTTATTAATCTACCTCTAAAAATTTTATTCAAAAATGTTAAAATAAGAAATTTAATATATTCCATATACTAATATTCTATTTTTTTTTTAAATAACCTATATTCATTTATTATGTTATCAAATGGGACATGAAACTGTCGTTCTTGTTTATGGTGGAAAACCGCCTCACCAACCAATGTAATATGTTTTCTATCACTGAATCTCATGAATGGTTTTTATGATAGTTTTAATATAATTATATATATATAAATATTATTTGTGACATATTTATAATTTTTAAATTATAATATATCATTTACATTATTTCATTTCTATTAACTAAAAAATAATTACATTATTCTAGTGTATCTGTGGACTACCACCTCCATGAAGTGAGGTGAATAATTTTTTATTACCAGGATTCGATATATAATTTTATTTAAAGAAATATTTTTGTATCAATTACATAATAATAAGACTATAAATATAAAATAATACTCAGCTTATTTATATAATGATTATTTAAAAATGGAACCACAACTCATGCATATATATAAAAAATAAAAATAAAAATAAAAATTTACAAAAATCACTATAAATTAAATAATTTAGATAAATTTTTTATTCGGAATGATAAATAATTTACATGATTAGAGGGACTCGATACAAACGACTTCCTTTTAAAACTCTTTCTTTAGAGTCCCTCCTATTGTTTTTATACCATGACTATATTTTTAAAATATATTAATAATTTATTCATATGGAAGAAATAATAATTTTGAAATGTAATTTTATAATAATTTTCAATATCGTAAAAATGTGTTTGAATGGAGTTTTTTAAAAATTTATTATCTTTAATTACAAAAGGAAAAAATAAATGCTCTATTTTAACATATATGATAACAAAAACATTTCCCACCAGTGTAATTTTTAATTTATTTTTGTATTACTATATAATATTTAATTTCTTATTTAAATAAAAACCTTTTTTCCCTTTTATTTTTTCTATTTGTATTGGAAACCTTTTTAAAAGAGAAGTATATTTTAGTATACATAAATGTTTTTCATATGGGTATATAAGAGCTTTAAATTGGTAAAATTATGTAATAATGAAAGAATAAATTGTTTTTTATGTCATATTACTTTAAAATTTTAATTATTATGTGTTCCCCTAATATAGGTCATGATTACAGCTAATAGTGAGGCCAAATATTTGTATTACAGATTTACCTCTATCTCCGTATATGTTTTTATTTGTGAGGAAAAATTTCTTAACTTATCCATAAAGGGGACAATATATTATTTGAGATGACATCAACTAGTTGAAATGATGGATACATACGTCAAAACCCACCTAAATTTGTTTATTTTTATTGTGGATATTTTAAATCATAGTAATAATCATTCTTAAAGAAATGTACCATTGATCATTGGATAATAATAGAAAAACCAAACAAGAATCCCAAAGGTAAACCATAATAATTAGTAGGTAATGATTAATTAATTTTGGTCATTAATTAAAGGGTGATGGAAATATTATATTATATAATAAATTGAAATGTGTATAGTTATGTATCTACCGCTAAAATGACTAATGACAACAAGAAAATTATAAAACATACACATCATTGTCCAAAAAAGCTTATTAAAACTATGTTAGTAATTTTAATATTTGATTATCATGAATTAAAAATGGTTGAATAGGAAATTACTAATCAAATGTCCCCCATATTTTCTAATACTATAAATGCTATACATTATTTAGGTGAAACATTGGAAAATATTATTCATTTTTAAAGAGAAATTATAGAACTTCTTATGTTGTTGGATGATAAAAATTTATTTGTATATTTATTTAAAATTTTCATTTAATATAAAATTTATAACCATATTAGTTCATCATAAAAATACGAGTTAGTGGCTAAAAATATTTCTAATGAAGATGACTCATTGAAGAAGGGGATTTATTTTATGTTAAATGACAATAAAACATTTTTTTGATCTAATTTATAGTGAATTGATAGGAATGATATGGAAAATATTAAAATTATTAGTTATAGAATTATGAAATTTTACCCAAGGTGATATTGAAAAGACTATCTTAAAAATGGTCGAAATGACAAGAATAGAAGTAATTTAACTAACAATGATACTAAAAATTTAATATATTATGTCCATATGAAATGGGTGAACATCAAACCTAATTTACCAATATTAAATAATGCAAAAAATTGGATGAAAAAAATACAATAAGGAAATGAAATAAATTACATCATGATATAGGCTCATCGAGTATTCAATTTTTGATAAAGATTCTAGTTAAGAAAATTATGTGAAAAATTTGTGAATAATGTCTCCATTAGATCATATAAATGGCCCTAAATATTATTTTTCCTCTAAGTATGATTTAAAAAACCCGTTATTGTGGAACATCATAAATAGGTTTAATTAATTGAACATAAATTTGATAAAATGAATGGTTTATGTTAAAACTATTAGAGTAAATGAAATGTTATTTGAAAGGAAAATTAAAACATGAAGAAATATTTCTATTATGATGTAAATTATGAAAATATAGATCTTTAATATACAAAAACAAAACAAAATTCAACACTTTTTTGAAATGATAAAATAAGAAACCGATTTCATGTAAAATTACATGAAGCTAAAATAAATAATTTTGAATATGCTTTCAAAGAGAATGAAGCACTAAAGAATGACATTATATTTTTGGAGCAAAATCAATCGATTTTCAGTCATTGTAGTGAAAAGGTTGATAAAATAATGAGGGTAAAAATAATGGACCAAAATAAATCTTTTATTGGTTATGTTAATAATTTACCGAAATTGTATAAGACAATCTTTATTATAATCACTAAGGGATGTGTGTATACTACTTTATGATTTAGATAAAAACTGACTTTTTATTATGTAAATGATTGTTCCTTTAGATTTTCAAATACTTTTATACATGCTTTGACATTAATTTCAAAATCATTATCTTATATATTATTTATACACATTTGTTTCATGCTAGTTTGGGTTCATGAAATTTCTAATTCTTATCAGATTCAACCCAAAAATTCTTATGTACCAAAAAACTTGGAAACTTGTTATTATTAGAAATGTATTAGGGTATAATATAAAATTACTTTTTTATATGGATAGTTGATACTCATGAAACGTTACTGGTTATATATAAGCATTTCTATCATACAATATATGTGAGAGAGATCATTTTATGTTTGGTGATTATTGTATATGAAATGTGAACAATATCAATGGGATTATAATTTCAGAATATTTTATTATTTCAAAATATTTTTTTTCCAAAGGGTTAATTAAGAATTTAATAATAATATCAAAACAATGTGATGAAGTAATTCTTGTTAAATTAAAAAAATTTAAATTCATTATTTTTATAGTAAAATATTTTTAATTTATGAAACAAAGGTATCCCATTCCTCGGATCCTCTGAGGGGTGGATCTCCCTCTCACGGATCTGGGGTTTCACTTGGAATTGATTTGGAGGGGGAGGATTGATCACTGTCTTCAGCATTGAACCAGTGGGATTCTCCGGTGTCGCATCCCCCTCCTCCATCTTCTGACATTTCCCAATGTGGTCTATTGTTGCTATAGATTCTCAATACATGTGTAGGATTTCATTCTTGTGTCGAATCCCTATGAATATTTATGAACTATGTTTCTTCCTTCTTATTTTCCTATGTGAAGAATATTTATGCTTCTTTGTGGTGAAGACTAATCTCAAGGTAATCTTTCTAACAATGGATAAGCCAACTATGATCTGTGTTATTTGGTTTCGAATCCATGAAGCGGGAGTCCCTTTCCCACGGTGGTTGTTGAGGAAATCTCTTTGTGTCTTCGGTGCGGACGTCTTCTGACGTGCCCTTCAGCAGGGCAACATTGCCTCATCATTCGACGAGGGATTCAGATAAAGATTCTCCAACCACTAAGGTGATCACTGTCAAAAATTATATGGACTAATCCGAACCGCTTCAGTTTTCAATTCTAAATGTACCCCTATACTCCGTTCATTTTTTGTGAGGTCTGAAGATCTCAGAGTAATAGTCTGGATCAGTGTGGAGTGAACAGGATGTGTTCTGATCCGATCAGTGGTACTTCATACGTGATCTAATTCTTGAGCATTGTTTTTTGAGGATGATCTCAAAGAACGGTCATGTTTTCATTTTTTGTTGCTGTATTTGTCGACATGTTCTTGTATAATAATGATTGATAGAAGCTGTTTTTGGATCAGGGAATTTTCGTTGGTGGTTTTGAGGGGTTGATGGTTCTGGGTTCATCATGACTAGCTCAGGGTGTCCTATCCAGTCTTACGCTGCTATGGATTCTAGGTTTATTTCTACTTCCCTAGTTGTTTGGGTGTGATGGCTTCCAAAAAGGTTTTGGGATGTGCTCAAGAGCAGTAGGGTGTTCCACGAGGCATGACATGGTGTGGCCTTTTCCTTAGGGGTTGTTATTCGCAATTTGATCTTTTGGGGGGATGTGGAGATCGTATACATTAAGGGATTTGGTTTCTTGTTCCTCTGATATTACTTCATGACTTCGTCATTCTCTCTAAGGTGGATCCAAGTGGTGGTCATCTTGGTGCTTTTGGAAATGAAGTGCATTGTGTTGCATTTGTTGTCAATGAGGCATGAAGTTGTCTTGGAATGAATGGAAGTCAAGGAAGGTCAAGATGTGAATGCCAAAGGTTGTGATGGTGTTGGTGGTGAAGGAGAATGGCCATAGTACTAAGATGCATGTCACTTAGGAGATTCACTAAGTGGTATTGGAAATTGTGGTTGAAACATTCTCCATGCACATCAGACGATTGTTGAACTGATCCTTAAGTTCAAAGAACTTGTATCCTGATGATACAATGTCACAACATTGATTGAAGACCATGCATTGTGCTGACAATGCATGAGGAGAAGCAAGAGATCCATCCACAACTTCTAAGTGGATGAAGTGGATTAAAGGAGTCCATGTACTAACTCTTAGTGCATGTGAATCAGAAGAAGATCCAATTGATCTCTGATTAGATCAATGAAGAATGTTGAAGAACATGTGTGATTCATAAGATTCAGTTGAAGAAGTCCCTCCTAAGTATTGAACACATATGGAAGAGGAGATGAAGAAGATTAAGAAGAAACCGTTTGAAATTCCATTCGTAAGTGATGAATACATGTTGAAGATAATGGAGGAATTTCAAATGAAGATTTTTAAATAAAGAAGAAGAAAGGAAGAAGAAGAAATGTAGAAGAAGGATGTTTTAGTGTTGTGGCTTGGAATTTGGCTTATACTCCTGGAGGACTTTGTTTTTGACAAAGTCTTATTCTATACTTTGCCAAAAAAATATGGCCAGCCCGTGAGCACCTTGTGGGTTCAACCCCAAGGCTCATGTGGGCCTAAGGCGCCACGCCCAAGGGGGAACCCGTGGGGCGAGCTCAGGGCGGCAGGGGCGCACCCGCAGACACCGCATGGGCGCCTGGGGCACGCCCGGAGGAGCACAGTGTGCATAGTGGGCGCCAGTGGCGCGCCCGCAGGAAGCATAATGGGCGCTAGAGCGCGCCCGCAGGGAGAACACGGTGCGGGGAGGCACCGTGGAGGGAGAGAATTCAACTGAGCCGGTTGGGGGAGCGCTTAGTTAATAAGCTGTGGAAAAACCGCGCCCCGTTTCGATGTGGGACGCGGAAAATTTCCCGGGAGCGAATCTGAGCCGCTCGATTGATCGCGCGCTTGATCTGCGCCGCACGATCCATCCGCGGCACCGCGATCTAATCCAGGCCGCCCGATGTATCTCCATCGCCTGATCCGACGGCCGTAGCTCATCTCCTTCCTCGAGCTCGAGCCGAAGCCACCCGCGAGCAGCCGCCGAACCAGAGCCTCCCCGACGACCTATTTCGAGTTCCCGGCCACCATTTTCGAAACCGAGACCTCCATTCGGCTCGTCTGGCTACACTGAATACATCCATGCCTTAAAATTGGCTTGCATGCAACAAATGAGGAATTTCGGTCGAGGCCGAGGCAAGCAAAGCTGCCGAAGGCCGTGGGATGTTTTATGCGTGCATGTTTTGGATCAGAAGAAGGCCGTGCATGCGTTCTAAGTCGCATGCACGTAGAGGAAATTAAAAAATGAGAACCCGCGTGAAACAGTGAAGGAAAACGAGATTTGGAAAGATTTTTAAAGATCCAAAAATCTCGGGGATTTGAGATTTATCCCATGCGGAAGTTTAGAAGCGTTTCTCTGCCTATAAAAGGAGCACCCGAGGCATGAAGAGGTTTGCTGAAACCTTGTTGAAGATTTGTGTCCCGCGTGTGCCTCTACCTCGCGAAGAAGAAGCCGCCGTGCAAAGCACTTGCGCGGCTGTGGTTCCGGAGCCACCCGAGGCTTCGAAGGTCCCCTGCGCGCTAATCCTTTGCGCGGCAGGAAGAGCTCATGGCCGCAACACTTTGCGCGCCCGAGGCTTGTTCCCTCTCTGCCCGCACCCTTGCGCGGCAGGAGGAAGACCCCGCGGGTGTTGCACTTGCGCGTCCCGCGGGTAGGAGGTCTTGCGCGCCCCTGTGCCGTGCACCTTGCGCTCCCGAAGGCTAGGTGAAGACCCGAGGCTTGTTTGCCTTGTGCTCTACACACATTGTGTGTGTGCCAAAGAAGGCCGAGGCCTTGCCTCGTGTGTGTGGTAAGAGAAGAAGAGAAGGCCGAGGCCTTTGTGCCTTTTGTGTAAAAAGAAAAGGAGGAGGTCGTAGCCCCTTGTGATGGTATTCGGGTGTGTGCAAGAGGAGGCCGAGGCATGCCCCTGTGTGTGTGCTAAATAGAAGAACACCTCTTGTGTGTGCATTTGAAGAAGAGGCCGTAGCCTTTGGGGTGTGCAAAAAGAGGAGGAGGCCCTAAACATTGGTGTGTGCAAAAAGAAAACAAGTGGCCGTAGCCCTTGTGTGTGTGCCAAATTGAAGAACACTTTGTGTGTATGCAAAGTGAGGAGAAAAACAAAGTGTGTGTGCAAAGTGGAAGAGTACAAGAAGGAAAGAGGCCAAGCTTAAGTGTGTGCAAAATGAAGAATAAATTGTGTGTGCAAAACAAGTGAAGGCCGAACCTATGTGTGTGCACTAAGTGAAGTGTGTACAGACATAGAAGAAGGAGAAGAGGACACTCACACTATTGTATAACACACATTCAAGTGTGTAAGCAAATTGAATTAAGTGTGTGAAGTTCAGTGAAGGTGTGTGCTTAAAGATACTACACCCTTTGTGGGTCTACTACACCAAGAAAAGGAAAGGGAAAGTGCATGCATGCATGCATGCACGTGCACACGTGAACAGTGCTAAATCAGTGGTGTGCATCTGAGGAGTCCAAGACTTGAAGATCTTGATGAGTTGCCATGCACTCAGTGCATGATGTTGAACTGAACTGAGACTGAGCCAGACTGAAGTTAAAGAGAATGGTTGTCTGAGTTTTCAGTAGATTGAGAAGATCCTGATCATCACAAGTGATCAGAGGTACAGAGCAAGGCCATCAGTCTTTATCCCAGACTGCTGAAGATACTTGAAGACCTTAAAGTGAAGAAGAGCTACTCGTGCGACTCGAGGAGCCAAGAGAAGACCCTGTGGGACTCAGGGAGAAGAAGTCTTCAGTGGGATTCTGGAGCAGGCTAGTGGGACTCTGGTAACACTGTGGGACGCAGTATAAAGACCCTCCTGTGGGACTCAGGAGAGATACAGTGGGACTATGTATCGACCATTGTAATACTAACAGATTATAATGGGAGAATCCATGCTGAGAGAGCATGGCAAGGATGTAGGCCTTTGGTGCCGAACCTTGTAAATCCTTGTGTCCTGTGCCTTTTCATTACTGCATTATCCGGGAAAGGTTGAGAGATACAAGAATAGTGGATGGAGGCTTTAACAAGCCATAGAGGTTTAATTGATTAAGAATCAAATTAGTAAAAAGTTTTAAAGGATCACTGATTCACCCCCTCCCCCTCTCAGTGATTCACACTGATCTGGGCACTTCAATTGGTATCAGAGGGAAGGTTACCTCTAAAAGATCCAAGGGAGTCTATATGGAGTGCAGATTTGAGGAAATGAAAGAACAACCTCAAATGGAGATATCTTCCAAGACTCAGAAAAACAGAATGAAGAAACATGCAAAGAAGATGAAGAAGAAGGCTGGTGCAATCAGATAAACTCCTTCTATGGAAAGAAATGTGAAAGTCACATCAGATGACAATTCCTTTTATCATTCTTCTGATGAAGCCTGCTCTAGTTGTGATGAAGATGGAAGAAACAATGATCTTCTAAATGCAATCAAATATCTTCAGAAGAGAGTCCCCAAGGAAATTGCAATGTGTATAGCTACAGGCCTCCTTGATCTTCAAGAAGAAAAATTACAGCTAGAAGATGAAGCCAATTCTCTAGAAGTCCAATTGGCAAAAAGGGTTGGCATAACCAACACTCTCAGAAAGCTGGTGAAGGCTAAAGATGAAACCGTTTCTCTTTGCAATGAAAGATATGAAGACACTGCTGAAGAATTGCAAAGAAGCCTTTCTGAGAAATAATTCTTTATGATAATAGTCAAAGATGTTGTCCATGCACTGGAAAAGAGGCACAAAGTGTCAATGGTTGTCAGAGATGCTCAACTAGAAGACAAAGTCAAAAGGGTGAAGGAGCTTGACAACTCATTGCTTGAAATGAAACAGGTGCATGAAGACCAGATAAAACAGCTGGAAGAGAAATGGGAAGGAAGGCTAAGATTGGTTGAGGATGAGAAGAACTCCCTCAATATGAAATGCTTTGAACTAGAGGTGATATTGAAAAATCAGCAATCACCCAAAGTCAAAGCCTCCCAGACAGCTGGAAGAAGAAATGTTTCCACTCAAGTGAGCTTTGAGAAGGATGATTCTAAAAGAAAGACATCCTCTAATAAAAGGGAAACATCTTCTAGAAAGAAGGTACCATCCATACCATCTTGTACTCATGTTTCTAAATGTGTTTCCACAAAAAGTGCAGGATAGAAGATTGAATCCAAACAAATATGGATGAAGAAAGTAAAGAAGCAGAGCTCTCCTGAAACAGCACAACAGGTCAAGAAAAGTACCCTACAATCAGAAGGACTGAAGAGGTCAAGATTCATGGGACAATGATGGTGTTGTAACAAGTATGGGCATTGTGCAAAGGATTGTTGGTACAATCCACTAAATTCCAAAGCACAGAGGAAGCCCATGCCAAGGGGGAGCAAGCCAGAAGAAAAGAAGCAGCATCCACAGGTCCAGAGACATCTGTTTACTGCTAACAGATTTGGATTGCTTGACAACATCTGGGATGTTTGCAAAAATGGTCAAAATGATACATGTCAATCTCCAACTGTATCCAAAGATGAAAAGAAGAGAAGATCACTGAACCTGGATAAAAAGGAATCCTTGGTAAGCAAGAAGAAGAAAGTAGAAAATGCTCCCAAGAAGTGTTTGAGAAAGGAAGAGAAGTCCTTGGAGTCTAAATCCAAGAAGGGTGATGCATCCAGAAGGACCACCAAGAAAACATGCTTCTACTGTGGAAAGAAAGGACACATCATGGACCTTTGTAAAGAAGCCATGAAATTAAATAGAAGCAGACTGGACTTAAACAGACAATCAATCCAGAAGAAGCAGAAGGGATTGGTTGAAAATAAGTTGCCTAAGAGAGGTAGCTTAGCAGCATCCAAAGAACCATGTGGAACTTCCAAAACTGAGGCCACTCTTCCAAATGATTTACTTATCATATGGCCACATCAGTTGCAACTTGCCAGAGAACTACAAAGAGCTGAAGATGAAGCTCTGGCATTTGCTAAAGCAAAAGGGAAGAAAAAGATTTCACATGAAGATGGGTTGAGAACCACACCAGCACAATCATCAATAAAGATCAAATGTGCAAGTGTGAAGAATGGTGAAAATGGGACATCTCGGTTGAGAGAATCTTCTCAACCTTGTTGTTCACATTGATGAACCAAGGAGGTTCCATCTTATTCCCTTATACTCTTGGTGTATACATGTGCTAACATTGCAGGGAATTGAAGATGATGATCATTCTCATCTGGAGGATGGTTTGAATTGAATGGAGTGCACCCCTTGAGGGGGAGCCAATCTGAAGAAGATGGCATTCTTAGATTAATACCATCTTGAGAAAAGTGAAGGTATTCCAATCATACTTTCATCCCTTGTTTCTTAATTGAGTTTATCTTGTAAATTAAGGGGGAGTATGGATTGAAGACAAATGGATGAAAGGGGGAGCTTTATCTTTGCACTTGAACTTTCTAATGTGTTTGGTGAAGTATGTGCAGGATTTAGCAATTCATTGTTATATCTGAAAAAATTTCAAACCCCTAAGCATGATCTCACATGTGTAGAGAATTATGTACAGCTTTGAATTCCTTGGTCATATCACTCTTGTTTTCTACACCGGGTTTGCCCAAGTAGACTTAGAGTTGATTTACTAAAGGTTCATTGCTCAAGTGAACATGTGACATCATCCCTCTCTTAGTGATTTTGAAGAAAATGCTTTTATAAGGGAGGAAGATATTTGTGAAAGTGAACCACACCACACCTTTGCATTTGATTTCCAATAAGGGGGAGAAAATATTGGCACACATATTGACCCATTCATATGTGCTGAAGGAGTGTATTGACAACAAATACAAAGTGGGAGATTGAAGTGCATTGTTTTGCATTTGTTGTCAATGAGGCATGAAGTTGTCTTGGAATGAATGGAAGTCAAGGAAGGTCAAGATGTGAATGCCAAAGGTTGTGATGGTGTTGGTGGTGAAGGAGAATGGCCATAGTACTAAGATGCATGTCACTTAGGAGATTCACTAAGTGGTATTGGAAATTGTGGTTGAAACATTCTCCATGCACATCAGACGATTGTTGAACTGATCCTTAAGTTCAAAGAACTTGTATCCTGATGATACAATGTCACAACATCGATTGAAGACCATGCATTGTGCTGACAATGCATGAGGAGAAGCAAGAGATCCATCCACAACTTCTAAGTGGATGAAGTGGATTAAAGGAGTCCATGTACTAACTCTTAGTGCATGTGAATCAGAAGAAGATCCAATTGATCTCTGATTAGATCAATGAAGAATGTTGAAGAACATGTGTGATTCATAAGATTCAGTTGAAGAAGTCCCTCCTAAGTATTGAACACATATGGAAGAGGAGATGAAGAAGATTAAGAAGAAATCGTTTGAAATTCCATTCGTACGTGATGAATACATGTTGAAGATAATGGAGGAATTTCAAATGAAGATTTTTAAATAAAGAAGAAGAAGGGAAGAAGAAGAAATGTAGAAGAAGGATGTTTTAGAGTTGTGGCTTGGGATTTGGCTTATACTCCTGGAGGACTTTGTTTTTGACAATGTCTTATTCTATACTTCGCCAAAAAATATGGCCAGCCCGTGAGCACCTTGTGGGTTCAACCCCAAGGCTCATGTGGGCCTAAGGCGCCACGCCCAAGGGGGAACCCGTGGGGCGAGCTCAGGGCGGCAGGGGCGCACCCGCAGACACCGCATGGGCGCCTGGGGCACGCCCGGAGGAGCGCAGTGTGCATAGTGGGCGCCAGTGGCGCGCCCGCAGGAAGCATAATGGGCGCTAGAGCGCGCCCGCAGGGAGAACACGGTGCGGGGCGGCACCGTGGAGGGAGAGAATTCAACTGAGCCGGTTGGGGGAGCGCTTAGTTAATAAGCTGCGGAAAAACCACGCCCCGTTTCGATGTGGGACACGGAAAATTTCCCGGGAGCGAATCTGAGCCGCTCGATTGATCGCGCGCTTGATCTGCGCCGCACGATCCATCCGCGGCGCCGCGATCTAATCCAGGCCGCCCGATGTATCTCCATCGCCTGATCCGACGGCCGTAGCTCATCTCCTTCCTCGAGCTCGAGCCGAAGCCACCCGCGAGCAGCCGCTGAACCAGAGCCTCCCCGACGACCTATTTCGAGTTCCCGGCCACCATTTTCGAAACCGAGACCTCCATTCGGCTCGTCTGGATACACTGAATACATCCATGCCTTAAAATTGGCTTGCATGCAACAAATGAGGAATTTCGGTCGAGGCCGAGGCAAGCAAAGCTGCCGAAGGCCGTGGGATGTTTTATGCGTGCATGTTTTGGATCAGAAGAAGGCCGTGCATGCATTCTAAGTCGCATGCACGTAGAGGAAATTAAAAAATGAGAACCCGCGTGAAACAGTGAAGGAAAACGAGATTTGGAAAGATTTTTAATGATCCAAAAATCTCGGGGATTTGAGATTTATCCCACACGGAAGTTTAGAAGCGTTTCTCTGCCTATAAAAGGAGCACCCGAGGCATGAAGAGGTTTGCTGAAACCTTGTTGAAGATTTGTGTCCCGCGTGTGCCTCTGCCTCGCGAAGAAGAATCCGCCGCGCAAAGCACTTGCGCGGCTGTGGTTCCGGAGCCATCCGAGGCTTCGAAGGTCCCCTGCGCGCTAATCCTTTGCGCGGCAGGAAGAGCTCGTGGCCGCAACACTTTGCGCGCCCGAGGCTTGTTCCCTCTCTGCCCGCACCCTTGCGCGGCAGGAGGAAGACCCCGCGGGTGTTGCACTTGCGCGCCCCGCGGGTAGGAGGTCTTGCGCGCCCCTGTGCCGTGCACCTTGCGCGCCCGAAGGCTAGGTGAAGACCCGAGGCTTGTTTGCCTTGTGCTCTACACACATTGTGTGTGTGCCAAAGAAGGCCGAGGCCTTGCCTCGTGTGTGTGGTAAGAGAAGAAGAGAAGGCCGAGGCCTTTGTGCCTTTTGTGTAAAAAGAAAAGGAGGAGGTCGTAGCCCCTTGTGATGGTATTCGGGTGTGTGCAAGAGGAGGCCGAGGCATGCCCTTGTGTGTGTGCTAAATAGAAGAACACCTCTTGTGTGTGCATTTGAAGAAGAGGTCGTAGCCTTTGGGGTGTGCAAAAAGAGGAGGAGGCCCAAAACATTGGTGTGTGCAAAAAGAAAACAAGTGGTCGTAGCCCTTGTGTGTGTGCCAAATTGAAGAACACTTTGTATGTATGCAAAGTGAGGAGAAAAACAAAGTGTGTGTGCAAAGTGGAAGAGTACAAGAAGGAAAGAGGCCAAGCTTAAGTGTGTGCAAAATGAAGAATAAATTGTGTGTGCAAAACAAGTGAAGGCCGAACCTATGTGTGTGCACTAAGTGAAGTGTGTACAGACTTAGAAGAAGGAGAAGAGGACACTCACACTATTGTATAACACACATTCAAGTGTGTAAGCAAATTGAATTAAGTGTGTGAAGTTCAGTGAAGGTGTGTGCTTAAAGATACTACACCCTTTGTGGGTCTACTACACCAAGAAAAGGAAAGGGAAAGTGCATGCATGCATGCATGCACGTGCACACGTGAACAGTGCTAAATCAGTGGTGTGCATCTGAGGAGTCCAAGACTTGAAGATCTTGAAGAGTTTCCATGCACTCAGTGCATGATGTTGAAGTGAACTGAGACTGAGCCAGACTGAAGTTAAAGAGAATGGCTGTCTGAGTTTTCAGTAGATTGAGAAGATCCTGATCATCACAAGTGATCAGAGGTACAGAGCAAGGCCAGCAGTCTTTATCCCAGACTGATGAAGATACTTGAAGACCTTAAAGTGAAGAAGAGCTACTCGTGCGACTCGAGGAGCCAAGAGAAGACCCTGTGGGACTCAGGGAGAAGAAGTCTTCAGTGGGATTCTGGAGCAGGCCAGTGGGACTCTGGTAACACTGTGGGACGCAGTATAAAGACCCTCCTGTGGGACTCAGGAGAGATACAGTGGGACTCTGTATCGACCACTGTAATACTAACAGATTATAATGGGAGAATCCATGCTGAGAGAGCATGGCAAGGATGTAGGCCTTTGGTGCCGAACCTTGTAAATCCTTGTGTCCTGTGCCTTTTCATTATTGCATTATCCGGGAAAGGTTGAGAGATACAAGAAGAGTGGATCGAGGCCTTAACAAGCCATAGAGGTTTAATTGATTAAGAATCAAATTAGTAAAAAGTTTTAAAGGATCACTGATTCACCCCCTCCCCCTCTCAGTGATTCACACTGATCTGGGCACTTCAGGAAATGAGGGATATCATCTACCGAAATCATTGGGTTGATTTATCTCATTTGGATCACATTGATGATATTGATTGCTGAAAGGAGGTTCATGCATTTGTGGACGTAAAGTCAGTCTTTATGACTTTGATTTTTATATTTTAATTCTGTTTGTACATGACTCTTCATGGTTTGGATCAGCATGCTTGGTATTTTTATGACTCTTGGATTCTTGTATGTGAAATCTTCTCGACAATATACAAGGATCCACTTGAGATGAGGTTTCAGAGCAAAAAGTATTCACCGGATCTTGACCATCTAGATTTGGAAGAATGAGAGGGTATGGATTTTTCGAACAGTATCAGGCTCATGAAAATCTACATGGAACAGTTTTCCGAGTGGCCTTTCATTAGTGTAGGATTGACATAATGATGTAATCACTGGGGAGGGGTATTTCCTGTAGTATTAATCTAGGATGCCTTTCATTTTAATGTTTTTTATTGGTTGAATTTGTTAGGGATCACACTTTGCCTTTAGAAGTGTTATTTGAAAATATAAAAAATAAAAATTCTATTCTATGGTAATTTATACAAAAAAAGGAAACATTTATTCACATTGTTTTTTTGATTAACTGTTTATAATTTAAAATACATGAATGTTATACAATATGATAACATCTCTAGAATGTGATTTTGGGACATGATTTTTTCGGTTGATTCCCAGATTATCAAATAACCTAACTATTTGGGAATTGCCTGAACATAAAGAGGAAAACACCATTGTCTCAGAATCTTAGGTGAAAGATTAAAATATAGTAAGTATTCTCAGGTAAATAAAATTAGTACAAATTTTAGGACCTATGGATATTACTAATTTAGTTTTATTTGGTCCTAATAGACCTATAGATATGTTTTTTAAGAGATATTATTTTAAAATATTGATAATTTTTCTATATATACATTGGTTAATTTTCAAAAAATTATATCAAAATAATTTTCAATGATTTTCTTCTTTTGAAAATCGGATCAAAATGAGAAAATAAACCTATTTAAATATATATATTTATCATGATGGTGAATTCAAAAATATCGAATTTATAATGTTTTTTGATGAAAATTGTTATTTTCATAAATTCATATCTTTTATAATCCAACAAAACCCTTTGGTATTTGAACAGAATATCAAAACTTTTCCTTAAATGGACTAAGATTTATTAAATGAGATTAAATTACATAAATATTTTTGGGTTGAACATTTTAATACATATTTTTATATCAATAATATATTAATCATATGAAATTGTCTTAAAATGATATCTTCTGAGATTTGGAAATGGTGATAACCTAATATTTCCTATTTCCGAGCCTTAGGGTGTAAAATTTGTCTTCGTAATATTTTTAATGCCTTATAAATATTGGTGAAAAATATGATTAAGCTATTTTATTAAGATATTAAGATAATATTATTTCATATAGATTATACAATAAGGGATCCATGGTTATTGAATAATATATTGATGTGTTTTATAGTAATATTTGAATAAAAGAGATGATGACATCAAATAACATGAGGATAAATTTAGACATTTTAATTTTTAATAAGAACCGCAAGATAAAGATGAATATATACTTGGGGAAATATATCTTTTTAATATTATCCTATTCATTAATGATCTTGAAAGACTCATAGAGGTCATCATATAGATAATGTGACTAAAACTTTTGAGTCAAATGTTCAAACTAGAAAATATGTTATGAATATTTCGGTTTATCCTTCCTTAAAATCTATGTTTGTATCTCATAATATAAATGAGGCTTTAAATGATTATAACAGGATCACAGCTTGTAAACATAAATTAAATTAGTTTAGTATTAATAATCATTGTAAATATGTTTTCCCACCAAATGATTCTCATGTTATTGGCTTATTCTATATTTTACGAAACAAATTTGATTAATTTGGAAATGGAGATAAAAATAAATCTAGATTAGTTTCTTAATGATTTTATCAATGGGGTATAATTTTGAAAAATATTTTTCACATGTTCCAATTTTAGAATAAATTGGAATATTATAAGTTTGTGATACATTCCGTGGATTCAAATTATAACAAATGGATATTAATATTGCTTCTCTAAATGGTTATATATCAAAATTACTATATTGTTTAATACCCTGTGGTTTTAAAAATAAAAATCAACCTCATAAATTGTTTATGTTGTCTCTATCGTATTATGATTTGATATAACAACCATTATAATTTTATGAAATGTTAAACAGTTTTCCATCAAAAATAATTTTGAGAAAAGAAACATTGATCATACATAGTTTATGGAGAAAACCTTTAATGATAAATTGATTATGAAAATTTTTTATGAGGATATTATTATTGGACATATTTATCTCAAATTATTTTAATTGAAATTCAAGAATTAGTGAAATCATAAATAACATATGATTTTAATGGTGGAAATTGAAATTCATCATTGTTTCTACAATTTTCAACGTAATGATGGTATTTTTACAATCAGTATCTATTTGATAGTTGGTATGATAAAGTATTTGGTTTAAATTGTTACCAAAATGAAAATAAATCCATGAGTACTACTTAAAAATTCAATTTAGATATGTCTATAAAATATGGTAATCTTAAAACATATATATCAAAGAATAGAATTTTTTTATACTAAACTACCTTCATGCATGATTTGACGCTTTCATTTTTTATTTTTGCTATATTAAATCAGTTAAGTGGTAATTATATTTTTTCAATGGCCATAGAATCATAGATTAATTTTCTTTCCCCAAAATATTTTTTACAAGCTTTAGGGACTTTGTTTTTTTAGGATGATAGATTGAAATAAAAAAAATTTCTTTTTTGTGTAATTTAATTAATAAATACTTATTTTCCTAGGTTAAAGGAAAAAATAATATATCTCTACCAACAACTAAAATTGAATATATAAATGATTATCCTTTTCATTCTCAATCATATTGGATTAATTAAATAATATTTTATTATGATTTTGATTTTCATAAAATTACTATTCTCAATGACATTAATCATATTATCTCCATCTCTAAAAATACCATACAAAAATATTGGACTAGAAAAATTGATATTAAATTTCATTTTCATAGGGATATTGATGAAAAAGTTAATATAAATTTGGAATTTATTTCTCTAGAAAATCAGCATACTGATGACATTACATTGAACATGTATCTGAATATGTTAGAGAAAATAAAATATAAATTTGTAATTATTGAAACATTTTTTATGAATGAATATAGGGTGATTTATATTTTTTTTAAATACATAAATTATCATATTTACATGAAATATGTAAAATTATAAATTTTTGTTTTTAGTTTTATATTTTTAAATTTCAGTACAAACTTTATTATTATATTTATTTTTTATGTCTTCATATATATACTAGTTGTTATCTAAATACTAGATGATTATTTATTTCCAAAAAAAGTATTCTATAAAGGGCCTCTCATTTTTTTTCATATACATAATTTAAAATTATGACTTGTATATATGACTCATATTATAATAATGGAAGGATTTATATTGGATCCTTGAAACATCTTTTCAAATATGAATTAGGAAAATTATTCGAAATATATATATATTTTTTTGAAATGTAATATTTGTTTAACTCATTAATATATAAAGAGTTGGAGAAACATATTCATTTAAAATTGGGAATTTCTCTGTTTAAAATTTAACTTCCATGAGAATGTAAAAATAGGAGACCGTATTTAAATTATATATATATTTTTTCAAAAATGGTGAGAATGTTGAAGAGGATCCTCAGATCACATTAAAAAATTATTATTTGATAATTTTAGATTATAATATTATTATAATTTATAATTTTAAAAACTCTATTTAATGTTATATTTAGATTGGTATCCTATGTTTTAATTATATTAGGTTTAACATTAAATGATTCTAATTTTTCATAGCATAAAAATTTTATTTTATAGTGTGATAATTTAAATACAAACTACTATAAATAACCCAATGTCCATTTTTTTTATTTTTAAATTTCATTAACATAATTTTGTATCCTGTATATAATACTAAAATTAAATTTATTTAAACTGGTCAATTGACCACTATCACGGTTATTTTGTTGTATTCTTATTTGGTAAACAACATCAAATGGCCCAAATTTTTAAGTCTGTGTCTATTTTGGCTCTACCACATATCAATTCAAAAATATTGATGAGATCTACACTAGTATAGTTAGGTAGACCATGGTTACTATTTTCCAATTTAACATATTTCTGAAAAAACTGCTAAAACTGACTTTTTAGTTGGGATTCCTTAATTTTTTTAATATTTGATGGAATTTGATCACTCTTTAAGAAGGTATTCGTCTCTTTTTTAGTGGATAATGAATTTATTCTCTGAGATTTCATTTGAAATGATATTATAGTTTTAAAATTTTATAATTTTTTATATTATGGTGTTATTTATAATTATATATCTATACATATTTTTATATTATTACATATAAAATATTAATTGTGTAAATAAATATTTTAACATAATTTTATGTAAAATAAAATTTTAATCTCAAACACCAGATGGAAATAATTATTAAAAATTTTATTTTATTTAATAAAATTAATAATATGTATATAAAAATATTTACTTATAAATATATGTGTGCATCTAAAATAACAAACATATATATATTTTTTATATTTTCTCATATTTGCAAATAAATATTAATACATAATAAATAAACCTAAATATTAATATATAATATATGTAATTAAATTTTAATTTATAATATAACTAATTAAATATAAAATTATGATATATGTAAATAAATATAAATACACACAAATATATATATATATCATTATATACACACACAAACACAAATACATATTCAAGCATAAAAATATTTTTAAAATACAAATAAAAATAATTATACATATTTGTAAAAAATATATGAAAAATAGATGTATTGAATTATATATAAATAATGTGATGTATCATAAAATATATATTAAATAAATTTGGTGTAGTTGTAAGACCGCACATTCATATGAGCTGAAAATTCAAAATGAAATTTGATTTTACATTTACAACACGACACCAAAATTAAATTAACACTGTGAATGGTATTTTGATAGATGGAATGCCCAAATGTTATTTTAATGAGTATTTATTATCAAAATGTATATTAGGTGTTGGTTTGAGGATCAGTATATTTGGGTTATGATTTAAGATATTTTATGTTTTTGGTATACCAAAAATAATTTGGTGTTCATAGTTGTAGAGAAATTGGGAGACACCATGATGTTATGGGTGTTTTAATATCCTTTTGGATAGATAATGGTTCAGTATCACATTTATATCATGGTTTTTAAAAATCCATGATATGCAATGGAAAAACTATTTGTGGTGGTGGAGAGACTAAGGCATAATGCACAGTCTGTGCACATTTTCATACAAACAAGGAACATTTTATAGAGTGGACGCATAGATGATAGAATGGATGACATACTATTTTCCTAACAATTTAGTACAACTGTGATATGAGTGTTTTATATCAAGTTATGGGTGAATTATTGGTGCATGGTTTGTAAAATATTGCAATCAAACCATGTGGATACCAAGAATTTAAATAAAATGGGGAAAAACAAAAATAACCCCTTAGGTATTTTATCCACTCCTCCTTCATCCTCCTCCATTATGTGGGAATGGAACATTGTTTCTCTCAACCAATTCATCTTTCTCCAACCCCTCGACATGGGGTCTGTTCATGGTGATTATTTTGGGTTTTAGGTGATTTATTCTATTCATGTGACTTACAGTCCCCTTAATATCTATTGTATTTAATTTTGGAGTCTACTAGTTTATTTTTTATTGATAGTTCCACCATATCATGGTCAAATTTTCCGTTTCACATGAGTGTTTTTTATAGATTATATCCTAGGATGACTTTCACATATATTTTCTTGGACTTTTATTGTGGCATGACTTCATAGTGATTTTATTATCATTTCCATCTATTGGTCTTGTGATTAATCGTGGAAATGGTGTCACCTCTAATGGATGTTCCCTGAAATAGTGTTGGGAGTCATTCATAGACCCCCCATGGTGGTTTTGTGGTATTTTGATAAGAGTTGATCACCCAATGAGTTTTCGGTATTTATGGTGTGTTGGTGTTTGATTAATTAATTTATTAATAACAAAAGTTATAATTTGTTAATTATTTTTATTGGGAATGTGGTTAGAGGTTGGCTAGCTAAGATGAGACGTTTTGGATTCCACAGAGTTTGTATAAGGCATGGTCGGTCCTTGGAAATCCCACTATGATTTTTAAATGATGTGTAATGCTTCAATATTGTGGTAAGTTGTTTAAGATATTTAATCATTATCAAGTTAATTTATTAACATGGTAATATGGTATATTAATTATAATCGACGTGTGTTTTGTTTTCTGCCATGGTTTTCGTAAATGGATTTGGGATTAAAATAGATTCAAATGACATTTCACAAATCCCATTGGGTCTAATAGTGTTTAGGAGACTTAACATATGGCCTACCATGGGGTGTGCAGTCTCTATAAAATGGTAAAGCTGGGTGGTGAAGGTTAAATTAATTGGGTTATGAGATTAACAGAATAAATTTGATTGGTTGGATTAATTGAAGGGTACTATTTTTGTGGGGGTACATGGAAATTCATATTCTATGAAATATGGAAATAATGAATTGGTTGTATTTTTATGTGCAGTGATTGTTCAAAATTCCTATGTGGATTTTGAAAGGGTATTAATTATGTGAGTTGTATTTTGGTCTTGTTTTTGGTTTAGTGGGGGAAAGATATGTTTAATGTGGGTTATATTTTAAAGTGATGTGTTGACCTCCAAGTGATTTAGAAAGTGGTTTTAAAATTTCTTTCAAATGTTGATTTAAAATGAGAGCATGTGGTTTCCCATTTGATGAAAAAAATTATATATTTTTATTGTTCTTATGGAATGGAAGGCTTGATTCTTATTATTGATGTTATGTATGAAGACCATATTTGTGTGGGTGGACTCAAAATATGATAAATGAATGTTAGAATTGTTTAATTAGGGATTTTAATGTTTTGAAGATCATTTGAGATAGACCATGGAATGTATAACATTATAGAGTGGTTTAGGATGTTCGAAATGGTGATCCTCACTCAATGCTCTAGGATTTTGGATATGAAAATCCTCATCCATGGTTTAGGATATTTGGAAAAGAGTTCCCCATCCATGGATTAAGATTACGGACTTGATGATGCTCATACATGGTTTTTGATTTTAGACATAAAGAAATTAATCCATGACATATGGATGGACATGACATTCCATGTTGATGAGTTATCATTACATAATGTGTTCCATGTTAATGATATAAGCTTATACATGGAATTCCATATTTTGTTTTCATGTTTAGATTCTAAATTTCATATTTATTCACTATGATATTGAAAATAATTTTTTTATGAGAATTGTTATGATTATATATGGTTAAGGTCTTTGACCACATTTTGGATAATTAATGACTATGATACTTTCTTAATGTTCCATAATAATGCTCTACGCATGTATAGTTCATGTATTTTGTTATGTCAGGACTACCCTTTGTTTTATGACTTAGACGAATGACTTAGCATGAAATAGGTATTGTTTGTACTAGTGTCACTATGGAATCCTAGGGCCAAAAGGATAGATAACCTATTGGTGTTTGATAATGTATATTATTTAATCTATTTCTTTATTTATACCATTATCTATCTTCATATGATATTTCTATGAATTGTATTTTCTTTAGAAACTATTCATGTTGTCCTATTGAGTTATAATGAAACCCAACACATTCCACCACTACACATTGTTACTCAAATATCTATCATAAGTGTACTATAGTAATAATTTTAGTTGATTCTCAGGTTGTGTTATGAATTATTGGGAATTATTTCCGAGATGGTATCAGAAAACTTGATGATATTTTAATTAGTGATACAATATAGCATTTTTTTGGTTTTATAGTTTTTTATATGTTATATAACCTCCCTAGTGGAAAATCCTTTATATGAATAATTTTTTATGAAGTCCCTTATTTCATTCCATTTTTTCCCAATCATGATTACCATTTATCTTCATCCATTACAAGTTTATTTTTTGATTTTATATCTATTTATTCACATGTGTAGTTTGTTTTGTTTCACGATTGATTATTTATATAGTTATTTTCCCTCTGATATGGGGGAATAATCTCCTAAATGTTCCACCTTAGATCCTCACTACTAGTTAGTATCATCTAGCTTACGAGGATATATACCTGAGGTAATGTGGTGAAGCTGATCATGTTAAGGGTTTAATGGATCATGAGCTAGGATGTTACAAAGTTGTATCAACAGAGTTATCTTATACTTATTTTCTTATTTTTGGATTCTTAGATAGTAGATATATTCATCCAACGTAGCCCATGAAATTTTCCTTCTGTGTAGAATGTTACAGGTGTGTAATCTCATGGTGATTGACTAAAGATGATAGTCATGTGTTGGATAGAATCAGACATCAGTGTGATGACACACTTGTGCGTAGGTAGGACTGAATATTTTTAATGGGGCTGAAATGTCCATGTAATTGGAGGTGTGTCACAAAAAAACCTGGGTTGACCCCAAACCGATCACCTAATTTGGTCTACCAAATTTCTTGAGGGCATTCATAATTCCCCCAGAATGTAAGCCACAATCCGGAATCAAAACCAAACTAGTGAGAACAATTTGGCCCACAAATAAAAGACAAGAAAATAAATAATTAATAAAACTAAAAATTAAAACAAATAGCGTATAGAAAAATAAATTGGTGCATAACTCCAATTGACCCTATGGGTCACCACAAACCACAATCCAACGTCGCACTACGGTGACCAAATCCATGCAAGAAGAATCACTCAAACTAAAAAAAATTAATCTGTATGTGTCAGTATTAAAACACAATTGGCTTCCCAAACAATCTATTTACCTATATATTTGTTTTAATCCAATAAAAATTAATTTCATGTTTGAACGAAAATATATAAATGTTTTTTTTTCACACGTTTTACCTTTCAAATCAAATCACGGTGCATTATCCTTCTTCTATTACAAACTTGATTCCCTATTTAAGAAACTTAAATTGGATTTATAATGGAGTTGATTTTGACACTAAAACGGGGGAAGGGTATATCATTTTGGAAACATATTTCTATAAACACATAACCATTTTATCACATATAGAAATAATCTTCACGATGTAAGGAAACAACATAAATAAGCGTATAACACCAGCAATGGAGAAACACCAAACAAGAGTAACCAACCAGCAAATGTGTTTCAATCATCTATCATAGATAACTAAGTAATAGACAACCCGGGAGAACCTAGGAGCTCACAAATAATATATATCACACTATACATCTCACTCATCCTAATGTCACTCCCTACTCTATGATGTTATAATTCCCAAACACCCAATCACTTCCCTACCTAGCCTGATTGGGGGGCCCAATCCCCTAGAAATAATAACAAAATATCCCCTGCTAATGGCCACTTGTGTAATTTAAACTAGGGTATACATCGTTCATCAAAACTTCTCCCTCTATGGTAGGTTCCCATATTCAGAATAAAAACGGTGTTTGTCAAATAATAATATCCATGGAATAAAACACATGAATTTTCATCTAACACCATCAACACACACAAAACAAACATACCCCCAACTCACACCAAGGGTTTTTCTACCTCATTCCATCAACCATCCACACATAAGGGAATTCACATCCCAAGACCACCTATTCCCATCAACATCCATCTAGGCAATAGGTTCATACCCTATAGGGTTTTCAAAGTAATTAATTTTACAAAAGTACCAAAGAGGCCTAAAGAAATCATTTAACATTAAATCATTTCCAAATAACCATCACATGTCATTTCATTGAAAAGCAGAAACACACATGGAAGCCCATTTAAGAAACTCAATTCACCAGTTTGAAAACGAATCATATTTACAAGGGCCAGAGGGGCATTCCATCAAGCACATAATAAGAACATTTTATATAAGAATTTCATGAAATTAAAATAGAAAGGGTCTTACTTTTTTACACAATAAACAATTATCCTAAAATCCCATCGTTTATAACAATAATTTGATAAATGTGTGAAAAAAAACAAAATAATAATTCTTTGTTTTAAATTATAATGCATAGGTAATCCTATCTAAGAGTGGAACAAAACTGAAAATTCATCCCTTGGCACTTTTTAACTGACAGCTTATTCTCCCCATCTATGCATATGCATATTCACATACAAAGAAGGAAACCTAGCCCATATGCTAATACCTTCATGGCCATAAACGTGTGATAGGGGATCCTTACATATATTCTCATATTCATATACCCATTAACACTAACCAACATATGAATTTCTATATATATAAATAGGAACACTTATCCCCATACATGTATATTCACTACAATGGATCAATATAAACCTAATGGTGGAACCTATATATATACATACCTATACTTATGCTGGTGAGTTGAAACCGCCAAGATGTTATCAACTCACCTTAATTAAAAACAAATAAGAATCCATAAAAATCATAATATCCTAAAATATAGTTAATCCAAAACAAAGTAGCTGACATCATTTAGAAGGCATGGAAATTTTTAAAAAACCAATATATTAATAAAACACCATTTTCCAAAAACAAACCTCATTCAATTTTAGAAACAACAGAAGAATTTCCAACATTCATAAATTGTCTTTTGGATATGCTTTTTCCAAACAACATTTTTGTTTCAATCCCACTCTAAAACATGAAAGCACGACCAAATGTGCCCTTATCTAAAAAACCCTCTTTGTCAAAAAAATTAATTTGAAAACACACACAACTCACTCAAACATTCCAATTGGGCACTCAACAATTTCAAGAATCAACAATCTTTTATATAAAACTAAACAACTTATAAAGACTTTAAAAAATTTTGGGAAGCCAACACCAATCCATTTTTTAAACCAACAAACCATTAATCAAAAAGATTGAGAAAAGGAAGGTAAGAGTTATTTTTAGGAAAATAGGTTTCATGAAATGGGCCACACCAAACTTAATCATCATTTGAATGCAAATAATAGGTGAACTTTTTGAATCCATGGGTTTTCCCCCAATCTAATGGAATAAAGAGAGGTCATTGTCCAATCATTTTTGATGAACCCACAAACACACACACCAATACTAACTCATAAAACCATTACAGTAAATCCATTATTTTGATAATTCCAACCAATGCAAAGTAAACAAGTTCCACAAAATATTTCTACATGTTAAAACCACTCAAAACATCCAACACAACCATTTAATGATAATGACTTTTATTCCAACCAAATTTGTTTGGCATATTCATGGGAATAAATAAAGAAACAATTTAAAACCTATTTTTAACCAAATATACCAATAAGAAAAATAAAATAGATTTATCTATATACATAATAATAGTGAAAACGTGATGTAAAAATTAGTTAACAACATCCAAAAATCAATGCAATTAAATTTGAAGAAATGTCACAAAAAAAATACCACAACCTATGCGAACATGAAAGAACCACCGTGGAAGGAGGAACGACAACACATGGAACAATCTCACCCCATAGACAATGAGAAAAATGCTTGAATAACAATTTGAGGAGTATGGTTTTGGTTATTCAGAATAAACAAGCAATAAAATAAAATACAAACCAACCAGTGTAAAGGGTTGATGGGGAGGGGTGGGGGCCCGATCAGAAAGGGATGGGGCCCGGGATCGGGTTGCTTCAGAATATGGTAGATATTGTAGGTCGACACGATCGGGATGGGGGTGCTACTGATAGAGGATATCACACCATGAGAGAGTATAGTGGTCGAACAATGGGAGTAGAATATATTATATGAGAAGGGGGTTTAGCCCCATGGGAGATAGGGCGGCTGTAAATGGTAGAACATGGGGAAGAGAAGGCGAGCAAGAGGAAATCCCCATTTTTAGGTGGAAATGTGGGGATGGGAGTATCAAGCATAGAGGAGGGAGGGGGAGGTAAACCTCAATCTCTAAAAAGAATATAAAATAATTTATTAAAACTTATTAATAATATAAATAGTTTTTATAATATTAATAATTTTTTTAATAATAATGGAAATAGTAATAATAATGATAATGATTATGATGATGATGATGATGATATTAATAATAATATTCATAATAATAATATGATTATTATTATTATTATTAAACATTCTTTTAACATTATTTTTTATCATATTATTTTATCTTCATTTTATTTTATTTAATTTTATTTTATTTTAAATTATTATTTTATTTTATTTTATTTTATTCAAATTATTATTATTTTGAGATACAGAGTTGACCGCATGGTTAGGATTCATGGTCCTCCAGGCCAAACGCCCACCATGCAGAGGCCAAAAACACACCCAAAAGGTCTGTCCACAGTCATAGTGTGACAAGGAATCATCATAAATACCTAGTTTGTGGAGATATTTATTTATGATATCTTAGAGTACTCATAATCTAGAGATGATCATGTACAACATATTGATACAATCCATAGTACATTGTGAGGTAATCACCTATAAACATAGATACCAAATTCTATTTTATTTTTTGATAAACGGTCTTATAAGAGGATTAACTCATGCACTAGTGAAATTGAGTAGTGGTCAATTAATATTGTGGGCACCATTCTCAACCCCTATGAACATTTGATGGATTTAATTTAATTTTTTCACAGTTGTGAGAGTGATGTGTCAATGTTCAATTCAATGTTTGGATGTTTAGGGAATGTGGGTTACTGAGGATGGCAATTATTATGTGAATATGTTACAATGACACTCCAATGGGGGTTAGTAACATTTTTGTCAAAGAGGTACAACCGTCATTCTAGAAGGGTCACAGGTGTAATAAATTAATCTTGGATGAATAATGGTGTCACTGTGACATTAGGGTGGAGCTTATGAGGTGTTTTCTATAATTCTATAGGATGTTCTAATGGAAAATCTAATATGATGTATGATTGAGTTATTAATTGGATTCAGTCATGAAATGGTTCAAAAAAGTATAAGGTTCTTGTTTTGAAGGTGTGTTAGTGGTTCAATATAGAACAATGAAATGTGTGGTTCAAAGGAATATCATACATTTAAATATCATTATTAGTCAGATTTGGACTCTCTTCAATGTGATAAGGTGGCCATAAAATAGATTTTAATGTGAAAGTATCATGATTATTTGAGTTCAAGATATGTGGAATATTGGGTCTGGGAACTATTGGTATTATTCAATCAATGATAGTACATCTTGGGTTACTATATAGAATGGAAGAGGAATATTTTAATCCTTAACTGGTTGTCTGTTAATGAAATGATGGATTGATTTGGAAAAGTATATATGGATTTTGTGGAACATTGTCTTGTTCATTATTTTTTCATGGACAGTCGGTGTTTGTCTACACTAGTTTCTTTTTGATAATGAGAATGATTATTGATGTTTATTGGTGTTCCCATGGATGATGGGCATGGAAGGATGGGAACTATATTGGGATCATTATGAGAATTCGAGTTTGAGTTTTAATCCTTAACCGATGGTGAATGTGTTAGGTATTAAGAGTTTTTTATTATAAGTTATTGTTTATAGTTGGGAAAACCATCGATCTGTTGAGTCATAAGGAAATGAAATTTAATTATTTATACATTATGTGATCAGGTAAGTGACATCATGGTGTTTTAGTTTTAACAATTAAATTTGGATATAGTTTTAGATAGTTTATTTACTTGAGTGGTAGGTTATTCTATGGTTGTGTACCATGAACACACAAAAAAAAGAATAAGTCATTGGCCATAATTGGTGAATAATATTGGTTAGGTGGTGTGATTATATGACCACTAATGCTTATCAATGATTTGAGTATTACAGTGGTAAGTTGAATGATCTTTCATCCATAGGAGTTCAAAATTCTAGAAGGAATATGAGTTGTTGTTTAATGGATGGGTAAAGATTTTATTTAAGTCTCAAAATTGGACATTAAGGGTTGTAATCCCTAAAATAGAAGATTTAAAATGAATAATGATACTTTATATGTCACGTGTGAGTTCAGGTGATCCTCAAGATCATGGGGTTATGTTTTAGGATTGGTGCAAAATTTTGGATAGTGTCTATGGTTCAGGAAAAACCATGTTACACATTGATGTTTGGGGTGTTTCGAATCTTTTTAGTTGGATCACGGTATATTTTCATGGTTATACCATTTTTTAGGGTAAACCATGTGGCCCAAAATATATTTGTTGCAAGGTGGTATAAAGGCTTAGGCACAACTCATAGTTAATTCATTGTTTCAAACAAACCATGATCCCACTTATAGAGGGATAGTAGTGGCGACATCACAGTTGGAACATGTTTTTTCTAATTTCACATACTGAATGTGTGATTCATTTCTGATATCCAATGAAGGGTTCATGGTAGTTGAACTGTTTGAAAAACAATGTGTCCAAAGAGTGTGACTACCGAAAAATTTCATTAATTGGGAGGAATAATCAATATTCTACCACATTTTTTTAACGACTCCTCCTCATTCCTCCCACACGAGGCATGCATGGACCATGGGTTCTCCCAACCCCTTCCCCCTTCTATGATCCCATGATTTATAGTGGATACTCTATAATTATTTTGTTGAATATGGGATTTGATCTTCTCTAATGACATACATTCCTCTTCTTCGTCATTATTTTTAATTTTTTCAATCTATAGTTTAGGGGTTTTTATGTTTCTAATGGAGCATGATTGAATCACCAATTTCTGATTGGGATTTTGGGTAGATTTCATAGGCAATATCCTGATAAATATTATTCATGTCAGTGCTCGAAATTTAGTTAAGGAATGTTTTCATGATGATATTTATTTACTTTTCTAACAAATTGATTTTTTATTAATCTTGTAATTAGTTTTAGAATTCCTTCATGGACTACCCACGGGGTTTGTGTGTTGTTTTGATTATAGTTCAATGAAATGAGTATTTTAATCTTTATATGAAGTTTTATTTATGTTAACTAATTAGATATAATTGTTATAATTAATTTATTTTTGTTCATGGATATGGATTATAGCTATGGATGTTTAGATGATCCCATTTGGATGTGGTGGACTTTGAACTAGGAATGGATAGGCATTGGTAAAGCCACATGTCTTTGGAAATGTTACGAAATGATTCATCGATGAGGTGGGTGGTCTATGAGCATTACCCATAGTCTTGTAATTTTATTTATACATGAATATGGTATAAAAATTAATAACAATGTGTTGTTCATATTATTCAAAAGTTTATGTAATTGGATTTAAGATTTAAATTGATTCAATATATATTTCACTTGTCCTTTTAGATCTGATGTTTTTTATGATCGTGAATATAAAACTGCCTATAGGGTTTGATATTTTGTGGAAACCAAAATGTGGGGATATAAAGAGTAAAATAGGTGTGTTATAATATTATCTAGGTTCAGATATTTTGTTGTATTTATTGAATGGTTATCGGTTACATTGTGTTATAAATAAATACATGCTTTATAAAATGTGGAATATATAAATTTTAATTGTTTTTATGTCATAAGATTTTTTGAATTTCTTATGGGGTATTTAAACTGTTTCTAATAAGTGATTTTCTTACAATCCAATTTTTGGGTTTTGTTGTGAATGCATTATTTAAATAGGATTATTTTAAAGTAGATTTTTTGAACTCCAAGTGGTTTAGTAAGGTGATTTTTATTGAATTAGAAATTTTTGAATTGAAGTGATCATGAGTGGTTTCCCCATTATTGAAAATTCATTACTATATCATTTAATTCCATCGTGAGAAAAGAAGGATTGGAAATTGTAATGATTGTTAAGAAAGAAGATAAATATTATGGCGGTGGACTAAAAATGATTTAAATTAATTTAAAATTTTTATAAATATTGATTTAATTTTTTTAGTTCATTTTAGTAGGACCGTGTGAACTAGAATATGATGGAATGGATTATGTTGTAATACATGGTGTTTTTCATCCTCAGTTTAGGATGATGAACATGATGATCCTCACCCATGGTTTAGGATGTTGTACATTGATATAATCATCCATGGTTTATTATTATAGAAATGGATTTCCTAATCCATGGTTTAGGATATCAGATATAGGGATCATCATCCAAAATTTATGGTGGGAAAAGGCATTCCATGTTGATAAGTAATGGTTGGAAAAGTCATTTCATGTTAAAGTGTTAAGGCTGGAAATGTCATTGGTGATTTATGGATAATATTTGATATTATTTTCCACATAGTATGAATTGGATGTTAGATAATATTATTTTAATAGGTCGTGATACTTTTCTGTATGGTTTATAGGCTGGACAGAGGTTCCAAGAACGAGTGAATTCGATACATTGTTTCAGTTACAATATGATGCTATGGTCATTAATTCTACCTCATATGGATGAAAATAAATTTTTTAATTAAAAATAAAACACTTTTTAGGAGAAAGTGAGAAACCACAAAATATAACAGACCCTCCAAAAACATCCAAAGAAATCAACTGGCCCTGCCCCACCCAAGAAACTGTTTCATGATGAGAAGCCTCCAGCGATGCAGAACCCTCAGCAGACAGTCCCGTGCAGATTCACAGGCACAGAACTGATGGCAACACCATACCCTCTCAACATCCAAATCCAAAGGTCTGCCTCGATTAATACATCAGGTTATGATCCTTGTCCGGAGCAGGTATAAGCCGAATACTGGGAACGAAAACAAACTCACAACCAAGGCAAAAAACATGGGAACCCAGAAATGAAAACTCACAAAACCATAACCCTCAAGCCATCCACCCGTGGCCAATAACTTAAGCAGAGATTTTAAAGATAGAAATTGTGTAACCTGAATCAATTTCCCAAAATAGATTCCACGCTAAGGATGTAAAATTTAAATCAGCACCTTCCAATGTCAGCTTCTCAAACTCAAAGACCAACTGGTCCCAAGACTTTATGTACTCTTCTAAACTGATCTATCCTTGATTGAAGCCCCCAACAAAAATTTAATCATTTTTTTCAATCCATGTATATTTCTCCTCATTGAGAGACACCTCAAGAGACCTACCCATCATTTTAGCTGCCACCTCCTCGGTTGCGTTGAGAAATAAAGGTTGTTCAATCACATAGAAATCATAGAATAACATCAAGACCATGGGATGATCATCATGTACCTTAAACTTCTGGTCTCTTAGAGCCTCCATGTTCATCTTCATCTTGCTCATTTTCTTTGCAGAGCGGGTCTCAAGAGGAGGAGGTAGAGAGGAGTAGTCCTTCTTCCCCTTCCTTCTCCTCGAGTCCCTAACAAATATTAAGCTTGAGTCCTCATCTGTCGAGTGAATATGTTCATGAAATTTGGTAGTCAACCCACTAACCCTAACATCCTCACCTTGAATAATGTAATCTGAACTCAAATCGGCCTATGGAAGACCTTCGAACCTGTTGTAAAAGGGAACCATCAACCGAAATGAACCCAAATCCCCCTTCTTCTTACCTCTAGTTGTAACAGGCGCAACCCAGTCAGACCCTTGCCTCCCCTTAATGACATCTACACTGCCATTCCATTATTTCTCGGCATCCAATCCAAGAAACTCCATATGCTCACTGCCCGACGAGTGGTCCAAGGACTTTCCCCCATTCGCCTCGCCTTCCACCTTAACCTCCATATGCTGGGATTTTCCTTCACCATCCTGCATCATACTGATGGGAGGACATGCGATATCTACCTTTAGCCAGTTGAACACATCTGACACCTTCGAGTTATGTCGTTGAGCCCTATGTATCATGACTCAAACAACCAGCTTGGGAAAAAACATGTATTATTGGATTGTGGGTCAATTTGAAACCCTATGTCCCAATGATTTCAAAACCAATGTTTTTTTGAAAATGTATATTCTTTCCTATACTATTTATTAATTTTATGTATTATCTTCCTTCATTGATACTACAATTTATTTTTCTTAAATAACATTGGTGGGGTCCTATTGATTTTTAATAAAACCCTATTGGGGCCACAACTGCAAATTGTTACATGAGAAATTTTTATTTTTTATTGCTGGAAAAATTATGTTGTGGATTGGGTTGAGTTTAACATAATAGAATGTATTTCTTGGATCGTATAAAATGACTGTCTGACGTTCAGTTTCTGGATCCATTAGAGACCATTTTTTGTTTTATATTTTATTTTATCACGTTTTTTAACTTGATTAGTAAAAGGTCAGTTGTATGGATATTATAGTTGTTGGGGACCTTGTAGAAATTCATTTGTTATTATGTCCTGTTTACATTTATAAAATTACATTTCTAGTTTATTTTCAGAAGTTTTGTTTATTTATTCATAAGTGTACTATAGTGGGTATTGTGATTTATTATCTATATTATTATTCTATACTCTAGTATGGGGGTATAGTCTCCTCGCAATACCTATTTACACCGTTGGTGCTTATGATCAGACTCTAGAATATGAGGAGGCACAATTGAGGTCATGTGGAATACAAGTATGGGGCATCATTTCAAGGATTCCCAGATCTAGACATTACAATTTTTGTAATTGAATGGGTATTGGGGGTATGTCTTAATATCTAATCTATGAACAGGTACTCGCAGGATGTTGAGTTGTGGTGGGTTGAGTAGTGATAATGGTATGGATAAGAGGTAGGGTGGATGAGCATAGATAATGTACAAGGGTAGGGTAGGGATGATAAATAGGGGTGATGGGTGTGTGATATTGATATTCTAATTTTTTATGATAACAAAAAATAATATGTTTTTCAATTATTTTCTATGTTCAATTAATGGGAGTGTTTATCAGAACTAAAAAGATTATATAAAACTAGAACTGATAAATAGAATACACGTCATCAGTAATCATATAGAAATATTAAAAAGTATATTTATTACTTATTTTTTGTCTAGCTATAAGGGATACGGGGTATTAAATTCACTTAAAATATTATATTTTTTTAAAAGTGATAAAAATGTATTCTAGAAATGAAAAAAAAAAATTAATCTTCAATTGTAAAAAAATGGTGTCTTGGGAGAAATGTTATCATCCTAATAACCTTAGTGGTAATAGGGAATCAACAATTGTGATTTCATAATGATGAATACTTATCCATACAATGATTGAATATTATTCCACCTCTATTATCTCTCGCAGTCTAGGTACTGATGGAACAAATCATTCAAGGACTGATTTGTCTTATACAGGTATTTGCCCAAAAAATAGATTTTTATACGAGTTATTTTGGGATGATTTAGATCTCATGAATGAAGGGATATCTTAAAATATATCTTCTGGATTATGATTGATAATTATATAGGACCCTAGATTTTTTTGGGAAATATTCTATATATTTGAATCCTAAATTACCTTCTTATTGGGAATTTTTTATGGCATGTCATTTAATTACCAATGATTTTGTTGGATATAATGTTTATTTAGATTATACATTATTTAATGAAGGGGGATTTCAAACATTTACTATTAATTTTCTCTCTCATCATAATGGTGATGTTTGAATAAATTTTAGTTGAATATAGAATTGTACCTATTAGAATGTTATGGGGAGAGGTTTTCCATTGGATCATATGGTGTTGAATAATATTGTAAAATTTTTATTTTCATTCCAAAGACCAACACAGATGATGGAATGTCTATATAAATTCTATTTTTTGGTGGATTTTTTCTCCAAATGGAATGTTATAGATACATAGAATTTCACTTTTTGTTATAATAATGTGGAAATACTAATTCTTGCACTTTTTTAGTATCATTCAAGGGTACCAGTCTTGGGATTTTAGGGGATCATTTTTTCTACAACCTCCCAATATTGTTTTTTACATAATGTATTTTTCCATGTTGTTGGATTATTTTGATGAAATTTGTTTTCAGGAAAAAAAATCAATAACATGGTTTATTTAAATAATTTTTAATGAGTTTTTTTAAAAAATATCATTTCTTCCAACAAAATTATTTGTATTTATGTTTTTTAGGGGAAAAAATATGTTATTGTTTTATAGAAAATTTGGTTATGGCTATCGTTTCACATGTGACAGAGGTGGGAGATGTTACATTTAATATGGATGTTGATATTTTTGATGATTGTATAGGTATTTTGGGTGTTTTAGGGCACTAATAAAATAGATATATTCATGCTTACATGGAAAATAATTGTTCCATACTATAGTGGAGGAAGAAATTTTAAGGATCTCAAGTTTATGCTTTGCATATAATCTTGTTTCATGGGAGATTGTGGTAAAATAAAATTTTCTTTCTTTGAATTCAACAAAAAATTCATGATTGATGATGTAAAATTTAATTGGGTCATTTTTAGGTTATATCTTCTCTTCTCATTCTTTCATTAGACAATGTTTGGTCTCTTTTATGAAATTAGGTGTAATAATGGTATGTCATCTAGAATTATGACACAAATTATATTATAATTCTTTATTTTTGTTTGATTACGTATCTGTAAATAATATTTCCTTTCTATTCCCAAATCGGAATCATTATTATGTGTTTCAAACATTATTTTAATAATCACATTGTAAATTAAATCATATACAATTTTTCATCAAAATAGAAAATATGTGTACTAAATTTAATACATAAATATAAATAACCAATTGAAACAAAGTAAATTTATTATATACATTTATAATAGAGAATAAATAATTAAATAGAAATAAATAAAAATGATAACATTTTGTTTAACATTTTTTTTATATATAAAAAATAATACAAGAAAAATTATTATTTCTTTAGCAATAATTTTTTCGTGTGAATTTTTAATTTACTATTCAAATTTTATATTGACTGTATAAATTTATGTCTGATATACATTCATTTACTACGTATTTTGTTAAATTAAAATAAATTAAATATTCATTTTGATATTATCTATTTACGATTGGTTAGTAATTTTGTAAATTAATCATCTACATTAATGAGTATACTTAAAATGAATATATTTTATAAATTATGAATTAAATTATCTACTCATATATGTATGAATAAGTGTATATGTCTGTTTGTGTAAATATATATGATAAAATTCTTTTATCATGTAATATCATTATCATTATTAAAATTATTGTTGTTGTCATTCTTATTTTTTGGTTAGAGTCATAGTCGAGTGGTACTCACCCACAAACCATGCACCAATATCTCCTGGAATTAAACCACAACACCTATTCCTTAACACCCTTCCCAAAATTTTTATGAGTAGTGGTTATTTCCATCATCTATGAGTGTGGTACTATTAACTAGTACATGGAGTGTGTGAGCATGTGTAATGTGGTAAGCACAGTATGTGACCAGAAATTAATGCAAGATGTAAATAGATTTATAATTATGGGGAAAATATAATTTAATGAAATATTATGTGACCATAAAATTCCAAAACTAAAAATAAAGTTTCATCACATAAACAATTATAATTAATTTAACCAAAAAAACAATGATCTAATCATGATTTCTTTCATTGCATATGAATATACCAATGTCTCAATGTTGTATAATCATTTCATCAATGAAATAAAGTGAATATTCCATCTAGGGGTTATACACACAAGCTCCAAAAACTATTAAGCATTATCATGGGAATCTATAGGTTCCAATGTGGTAGATTATAAGGTTTGCCTCATATGTCCTTCATCTCCATGATAATCGCATCAATGAAGTATTCTCTTTAATCTTACCAAGATCAAGAAGGGTAGTGGAAGAATATCCCACTCCATTCATGGTATCATTCATGGAGAGGTTGTCTCTAGGAAATTAGATGATTCTTTTCATTTCTTGTGCACAACATGCATAATGAAATGTTTTATTGATTGAAACAATTGGGTTAATTTTTTTTGCGGTCTGAAAATAATAATTGCACAATATCCCTTATTATTTCCTTAATCCACACTAACCCCTATTTCTTATATAATTATATGGTTATTATTATTTCATTAAACCTGAAATACCATCGAATTGATTATATATTATTTCATGAATAAACTAATTTATAAAATTTTTCAAAAAATATTTTGTATATATTTTTTCTCACCATACCATTAAACATAGTCCCACATTAAAAAAAATACTTATCAAACATTTAATAATACATAATTGTTTAATACATTAATGAAACATCATTATTTAGTTATAAATAAATATTATATTCACTAATGCATATATGATATTTTAATCATTCTACAAACAAAATATTCATCAGAATAAATAGTTAATGAATACTTATGATCAATAAAAATTTAATAAGTAATAAACCCTATAGGGAAATTATATTTATTTATCACACTAAATAATAAATTATATTTAAAATTTCTATAATATTCTTGATACACTTAGTGGGTGACCCTCTCAGACTATTTCTCAGTGACTTTAGGATGAGCCACCCAATATCCAAGGTTAAATTTTTGAAGCAAGACAAGACGCCCATATGGAATGTAACTAAGGTCAAAATGATTTACAACCTTATACATATTCTTATTGTGCAATAAAATTACTTTTTCATGAAATATAAAATAAACAGGTTTCATTCAGCTGTCATAAACATATGTGTTCAATGTTTCATTCTTTGACATTGTAAAAATGAACAGCCCATAGAACACCATGATTGTGGATTTAATTCATACTATTTCATTCATATCCAAAGGTCATTGATAAATTAATTATATCAAAATAAATAAATAAATCCTTTCAAAAAATTTTAATTATAGAAATATTAATCATAAATCTCCCAATGTATCATAATTCAGTGTGAACGTATGTCATCCGGGTTTCTATAATAAAATGAAGTAATTGAAAACTAATATCCCTTAATAATAATCTAATATTTTATGTATCAATACACTCATCAACATATATTAACATCCAAACACAAATATAAAAGATGATTTACTATAGGCTGGATATGTTATCACAAAATCATACACATGAAATTAATAAGGGAATATATAATAATACAGTTTCACAAATTATTTGGAGTAACCACCCTTGATAGATTGTATCATTTTTTCAAATTATGTGATTTAATCAAGATATTGAATATATATTTATGAATATTATCATGGAATATATATGTTCTCATCTTAATTGTGAACTACAATGATTGTTCATTGTGATAGTAACTCTTAGTATGGTATCACAAAGAATTTTATGCATATGAATAGTAATGATGTGATAAAATGTTCTTAAATTTTAAAAATAATTAATATAGGTCATCATAAAGTACATTGATGTTGGTTTTAGGTAACCAACTCAAACAATGAACCACATACACTAGATCCAACTATTAATAACCTTCATTCCATTTTATCTCATTTGATAGTTATTAATATGTAAATATATATCCTTAGTGAATGGGGTTTCCAAATTTTCCTCCATGAAAACACTACTTATAATAAAATTCTTCCCTCCTGGAAAAATCCCTCAATGGATACACATCTTTAGTATGTCCATTTTATATTGTTGTGAAGTTGTCTCTTTTTGAATACCCATTACTAAATTATTATCATAGTCTAATGTGATTAGGATAGTACTACAGTAAAACACATGAATCACATAGAGAATGATAGGAATCTAAATAGCATTTATGAATGCATTAGAACCCAAAATAAAATAATACTACAACAAATAATTGGTGACAAAATGCTAATTTGGACTCTTCGATTGAACAAATTCTCCATTAAGACTGAATACATATATTAATATCAACATTTTATTATTAAGATATATTTTAAAATTTTAATCAATATAAATCCTAATAACTAGCTCCTCATCTCCTCTATATGGTAAAAATATATACTCAATTCTTTTAAGAAACAAAGGTATTTTTTTTAGTTTTCCAATGGTGTACTCATATAATAACATGATCTCAACACACAATTCTCAATAAATGGGAAACTTAAATACTTATATATAACATGGTATAAATAATTGACCACATAACATAATTGTATCCTATCCTAGTCATTATATCTTTCACCACTAGTGTGTGAGGATTTTTTTCACAAAAAGATGAATACCATTTGACCATGGAACCAATCCCACCTTTTATTGAGTCAAAATTAATCCTCTTAGAATTAGGTAAATTACTGGACCATAACATAGTCTATGAATATTTTTAAATCTACCATGAATGATCTTTATCCCTATAAAATATGATACTTTACAAAATTCCTTAATAGAGAATTAGTTATTTACCCATCATTACTGATTGTAAGACTCTTGTATCATTTCTAATATATAGTATAACAAAAACACAATCTACTAGTATAACTAATTCTCTCCAACTAATCCACATGTAGGCACATGTACCACATTAATTTATAGTGAAACCAAATTCATTAATTGCTTCATTGAAACATATTCTTTGTAACATGTATTCTTTCATCAAACCATAAATGTATTGTTACAACTTCAAATCATTTTTTCATTATTTGGAGTCATAATACCTTTTCGTTGTGTTATATAGAAATATCCATGATGTTTCTCATTAAAAAAGGTTGTTTTGATATTTGTCATACAAATTTAATATTAATGGAAACATATTATTGGAATTAAAATTTTGAAATATTAAAAAATGGAAAACTATAAAAAAATATTTCATCATAGTCAATTTCTTGGTTTTTTCATACCCTTTATCCACTAGTATTATTTTTTAGGAAATTTCATTACCATAAATGTTTATTTTTTCTTTGAATACCCTTTCAAACCAGACAGGCTAAACATCTAATAGAAAAATTATTAAAACAAAAATATGGGTCAAATACATGGATTGTGTAAAAGAATTAATGTATCCAAGAAATATTGAATCATATTATCACTCTACTACAAATTTTTATGATAGAGGTTTGTTATTTCCTACCAATAATATTTTACAATATTTGGTGACTAGAAAACTATAACTTTCTAGTTCTCTTACCTATGATATTCTCCTATACTATTCTTTTTATAAAAACCAATTCTTTTGTGGATAACAATGGAATTTTTTTCTTCTTCCAATTCATGTGTATCCTGAGCATCAAGTTTTTTGATGTCAATATTTATCAAATTTTTCTTCATGATGATTTTATTTCTCTCATAAAGGACATCTTTTCTAGTGGCAATCAAATTCTTGTCTGATGGGTATATAGAAATTATTGCTTTATCTCGTTGTGATATCCAATAAATATAAACATCATTTTTTGGGGTGCTATTTTTTTCAAAGGGTATCCTTAACAAATGAATAAAATCCCAATACATGTTTATGTGAATAAAGGGATTCATTAGAATTTATTACATAAAGGTAATTCCACTTTCTCTTTTAGTTTGTACTTTGTTTACTATGTTTTCATTATTTTCTATACCGTATTCTAAAAATGATAATGGATGGTCCTTAGGACTCAACATCAACCTTACCATGTCTAGAAAGGTATGGTTCCCCATTTCACTAAAATTATTCTAGTAATGTGTTCTAGTTATATTTAGTTGAGATAGAATCTGAAATTCCTGTAGAAATAATTCAAACTCGTGGTAAAGATATTGTCTATCCCAAACCAATAAAATATTCTTTATCTTCTTTCCATGATTATTCATCAATTAATTCTTGAGTTTTTGGAATTTCTCAAATGTTGTAGGCTTATACCAAATCATTTAAACACAGTAAAATCTAATAAATTAATCATAAAAAGTTATTATCAAAGAATATCCATCATTATCTTCTTCCTAAAAAAGTCCACACACATCAGTATGTCACAATCCTATAATCTTTATCAACCATTTATGCTAGCAACTGAATGTTGGAATAGCTGTTTTCCCTTAAAAATATGAAAAATATAATTCAAGTGGTCTGATCTAAAATGAACCTATATAACATCCTTTATATATCATTTTCAAAATATTCACATTTGAGTGACCATGATGATGTTTTTACAACTATGTTTTTATGAGTTTTGTTAACTAGATTCATTATCAATTTCTACTATTTGGTTTTCATAATTTAATAAATAACTAGGATTATTTAGTCCTCTCATATCATTACAAATTATGTATTTATAAAAGAACCATTAATTATTTAAAAAAATGAAATCAAATGCAACCATTACATAAAAATAAAAAATTATTTTGTTTTGAGTAACCATTATAATACGATAAAAAAATTTTAAAACCAAAATTATTCCATTTTGTAACGTAATATGATAGTCTACTACAGCGAAGGATAAAATATGTGCTTCATTGGGTACTCAAACATCCAACTATCTAAATAAAATATAAATAAATCTACTTATTTATATGATTTAGAAATATTTTGAGCAACAAAAGTATTATCTAAAACTGAATATGAAGATATAGGAATATTACACTCAATATCATATTGATCATTAGCTTCCCCTTTATTTTGGAATAACTTCTTCTTATTGTACCTACATTTTAACATGAATAAAATAAAACATCCACTTCTATATCCAAACATTTTATATTATTCTAAGGTGAATTTTGATGCTTAAGATATTTAATCTTGGACTGTGTCTAGGGCCCCATTGAATAGTTCTTACATTTTTTATTCATAATATTGATTGTCGGATTATCACACCTTATTCCCTTGTCAACATAGTTAATAGTAGTAGAAATATCTGATAGAGTTTTCTCAATTTTTATTATCTTTTCCCTCACAATTAAATTTTATAATGATTTAGTTAATGAGTAATAGATGGGATCTTTGAACAACTCATAGTGGAATTTAATTCCCCTAATTACATAGAACTCTATGTTACAAATTATCTTGACTGAATGATGCCCTTCAAGCACTTGTCCTCCCTGTTTATGAGTGAACAATTCATTGGAGATCACATAACTCTCCATTGATTCCTTCACTTTATATAGATCATGAAGTTGAGATATCATATTATATTAATCCATATCCTCAAGTTTCTTTATCACTTCATTAGATATAGAAGATAGCATGAAACATTACAAATATATGGAATCATCTCAATTTTTCTCAAAGAGAGATAATTATTCCCCACTAGACACTAGGCTATGTGATTTAGGAATGGGGTTTTTAAGAACATATTCTTTCATTTAGTGTATACAAACACCAATTAACAATTTCCATTCATAGAAATCAGTGCCTATAGGAAGGATATCCTTTTCATATATGGATTGCAGTGATATGTTTGAATTCATAGTTAACATTTTTATAATTATCAATAATAATATTTTAATACTTTTTCTAATATAATTTATATAATAAATATTAAATTTATTAATCTCCAATTATTTTTTCAAGGCCTAAATTTTATCAACATTGGTTTCAAAAGACCTATTTTCCTAGAAACATTGCTTTACAGTTGAATTTTGAGAGTGAGAATGCATTAGAATGTTTTTTTGGACGAGTTTTAATCCCTAATAAGTGTCTCAGGAGTTTGTATACTTATCATGATGTTTGTGCTCTGTAATCTTATATTTCTTGAAAGGTAATGGAAGTTGCATGGTAAAATCACCTTTAGTTCAAACTATTTACCAAAACTATGTGACTATATAAGAATGATACATGGTTTTTCAAATTGTTCATAAGAGGATGCATGGTCATAAATGGATGTATATTTTAAAATGTATAGGTTGAATACATGCATTTCATAATGTTTTTAACTCCATATCAAATACTATGTGTTTTGGGGATAGACTATTCCACGACCATGACTTGCAATCAGTTTTACTACCCATGCACCTAGCTTGTGTGGGGGGTCCTTGGTAGAGTTAGTCACATGGTTAGTTTATGATTACCCAAACACTCAATCCAAACTCTATTCCCCTAAAAATGGGTAAAATCATCATTTTCTCCATCTAAAATTAAAGGGATTTTCACCTCCTTCTCACCCTAATTTAACCCTAGAGGTTCCCCATGTGTTCCTCCAACTTATCATGTCCCTTCTATTTATTCTCCTCAATTAATGGTCTTATTGGACATCCATCATATGTGTTGGATGCCTAGAGGTTAGTATAACATTATTATTGCCTCTTTTCTCTATTTTATTTGTCACAGTGTATCTTATTTCCATATGATATCACATTAACTATTCATATAATGTTTTTCAATTCATCCAATTTATCCGATTTTGGTTTAAATAAAATAATAATAATCGATTATTGAAGATTCATTACTATGGGGTAGGATGTACACAAAATTTCCCTCATTGTTTTGAAATTTTACAAAATATTTTTTTTGTATCACAATGTTAGATTCTCTAGGAAACACTAATAAAGTGTTTAAATCTAAAATTAAATTTCCTAGACTACGATAAAATCCTTTTTGGGGTCCATTTTAATTATTATAGGTCGATTCCTAAATGCAGACCACCCCATGGTTTTGTCACCCATATACCATTCATGATAAATGTTCATAATTTTCCAAAACCATGATATATTTGATTGGACCAACTTCTAAAATAGAAATCCTTAATTTATTGTAATTTAATTGATTAAAATTAACTTGGTCAGGTATCCATTCATTTACCATGTTAAATTATGAAGTATTTCATTTGAGTAAAATTGGGTTTGAAGGATATATATGAATCACATAATAATTATTTTGTGGGGATATATTTCCAATGTAACCAAATAGAACATTATGGTATGTTAGAATTTTTTATTTAGTATGAATGAATGGTTGAATATAATTGAAGGTATGTGTTGTGGATACTCACACTTTTCTGATATTAATTATGATTAATTTAATTAATAGAGAAATTTAATTGGTTTTTAATGAATTGTTAAATGGAATCTCTATTCACATTTACCTTATTACTTCTTCAAGTAAATTGATAAATTAAATGAATCACGAGGATTGGATAGTTCAGAAGTATACATTCCTGAACCATTATACCACTTGCGTGACATGTGATTAAATGATAGGATGAGTGATTGGTTCCTGTTTTTTAAATACAATATCCCTTGGCCGATGTTTGATTGATGGATGTTGTGAACTACCTAATTTTCATATGCCTTAAATAATACATGTGTTCATTATATGGGACACCATGGATGGGATCATATGTTAAATACTATTTTATTAATCAGTTGGAAATAAATAATTTTTTGAAAATGGAATTCCTTTGTTAGGCTCAAGATTAATTTAATTATATACACCAAGAATGTTATCCAAATTTCTTATACCGAATACCTCAGATAGGATCAAAATTGAATGATGCGATATATGACTTGAGAAATACATGGACACCTTTGACCAAAATTGAATGTTGGATTTATGGGCTAAGATATATTATGACATTCTTTTAGGAGTACCTAGATTTTGGACCTAAATTCGATGGATATTATTCAGAGTTGAATGAAATCACGTTAGTCTAGATTTTAATCTTGTTCGATCCTAGTATCATATAATAAATTTTCTGTATTGTAGAGATCATTATATGGTAATATTCATTTATAGTGATGCATGGTATTATAAACATAGTTCCTTGGACTAAATTATCACCCATTGCATTAAACTTTTTTACTATCTTATACATCATTTAAATAATTACAACATCCTCATGATCAAAGATAGTTTGACTTAGGTTGAAGCAATATAAATCTGTTAGGTCTCCCTGAGGGACTTGTGCTGGACTTTTGTATTTTATTTTTTCTATACCTTGTAATACTAGAAAAAACTACATCATTTTATCCACATTGAATGGATATGCATTATACAAAATTGAGGGTGGCTTATTGAGTTTTACTCACAACCTATTCAGGATTATGAATAGATCCAAGAAATATCTCTATGTTGTATTATTGGATGCTAGAATGGAATTGGCTAATATTTCTTTTAGACTAAAACATGATATAAATTTGGAGGCCTAGAATGCACTCAATAATCCATCTAGATTTTGGGTTTTAATTATATATTATTTCTATAGTATAGTTCTATTGTAATTATTGTATTTTTTATGCATTCTATTTGTATTATGGATTATCATGTCCATGCATGGTTGTATTTTTTGGAACAAACTTGGTAAAAAAAATTTGATAACAGTTTCTGTTTTATTATGCGTCATCCACTTATTTTATTTATTATTTCATCTACTATAACCCATACTAATCTATAGGGTATTTTATCCCAACTATATCACCCCAAGTTTGTCACTTCAAGTTGGGAACTTCTGGATTACTGGGAGGTACTCATGAGGCCACATATTGAAATGGATCGGGGTACCATGTATGGTACTAAATCTTCATGGATCGACCCTTTGTGTGTTTTTGAAAATAGAGGTGCACAGATGAGTCACAATGGAAGTCTACATTAGTTCAGTTTTATAAATCTTGAAGCAGGGAGATTTCACATCATGAAGAATTACATGGTGTGAAAGTGGGATTCACATCATGTAATGGATTAGTGTTATAAAAAATTAAGAGGAAAAACACTTTTAGATGGAAACTAAACCCTGAGGTTTACATGGCATGAAAAGGGATTACAAATCATGTAATTACCTGCTATAATGAGGTTTTAAAAGTGTTCAGCTAGTTGTTTTATTCATAAACATGTAGCTACCGTGACTCTCTCTCCCATTCCTAGTGATCTGGTAACCCCCTCTTCTGCATTTCAAGGATTCATTTTCCAAAGATCCATCCTTATTTTCCTTACTTCAATCCATAGTGATCTGTATTTGATTGAATGCATGTTCTACCTTTTTTTCGGAAATTCTATCCATTTTATCTCATTTTCCTCCAATTATTCATGCCATGTGTTGGACAATGATCTCCCATTTTTCTATGTGATATTCCTTGGTTGTTTTTTCAAACGTTTGTGGTTTTTCATCCTCTTCTGTCTGTACTTATTGTGGGAGAGGCGATCAAGATCCACAGTATTGGCCTATTCTCATTCAAAGAATATTGACACAATTTTGAGGTAGGGGATTATTTAGATATATATTTATTTACATGAAATAATAAATTTATCATGATTTATACCCTTTGATTATAATAAAATTAACCATATAATTAATTGAACCTGATTATATAATTGATATTGATCACTTGGAGATGTTTTTGTTTGTACCTTGATAATGGATTGACTATTGATTTTCTATATTTTTTGGGATATATGTGGTTATTTTTATTCTTATTTTATCATTTGAAATTAGTAAAGAACACAAATACATAAATAATTGATATTTAATTGGAAAAAAATTTAAAATTCATGTTTAATGAATTTGGTTGTTGTTGTAAATTAAGGATAATCAAGTCGATGCATGTATGCATATTTAAGTAAATGGGTTAAAAAATCATAATCATGATGATTATTTTTGGTAAAATAATTAAATTGATGATAATGTAATTTTTTTAATTAAATTTTGATATCTTGAGATAGCTAGTTACATTGGTTTCCAATTGTTGGAACATGTGATTAATTAATTGATTAATTTATGATGGAATAAGAACAGATTATATGGTAAAATATTATTCATTGTAGATGATGAGTTTACCTATTTATATTATATTATAAGTGACTTGTACATTAGGTCCATGTGAGCTAATTGTGTGTAAAGGATGAATTTATTTTTTAATTACAATATCTCGGTTGTTATTTTTTATTCCGGATGCATGTGATATGATTCGATCTTGGAGGGATGTTTTTCTTTGTGGTGTAGGGAGGCCTTGATGTGATGTCAGCCAAGGATGACTGAACCTATAGGGATATAGTAGTATGTGCATTGGGATACCCACTTTATGTTGCCACAGTTAGTGCCCGCAGTGGCGAGATGCAGTGGGGTGTGTATGAGGCTGTCATGGAGGATACTAGAGATGACATAACTCATTGATGCTAGGCTTACCCATTGTTTTGAAAGGGGGATCCTTTTTTGAATCAGTTTCTTTTTTGACTTCCATGTTTTTGTCTATTTTCATTTCATTTCCTTCTTCTTGAGTAATATGGTATTGGTTACTCTCTTTCTAGGAGAGGTGAAGACACGTATGTTATGCCACATCCTTTCTGTTTTTAACATCTTGTGGTTGTATTAGTGTATGCTCCTATTATAGGTGGTGAAGACATAATGGATATATGATCTAATCACCATGTTGAGAACCTTTTATTTTGTAGATTAGAATGTTATCCTATAATACCTAGTAATATAAAAATTAATGGTGTTAATAAATTAATGAATGTTTATCCCATGCAATTAGATCTTGTAGGGATGAAATTCTGAGGTTTTAAATTAGAGATGTCGGGGACTCAGTTTTCTTATACCTAGAGGGCATGGAATGTGGTTGTGATGCTAATGCAATGTAATGTGGATGATGCTAATGATTAATTAATTGTTAATAACTTAATTAATATAAAGTGAAAATGATGAAAATTAATAAAAAAAGTTAATGTAGTTATTAAATACTTGAGTTCATATAGGATATCTAGTCTAAGAAGAGGCTGATATGGGTCTAAGATATGTTAGCTACAGTTGATTATTAGATGAGGTTATACCCATAGTGTGGTTTTGAGCTATATTATATCATGTAATTTTTTTGTTTCTATATTCTAATCACCCCTTTCATCTATATAAACTAACATGCCAAAGATTCATATCCTAGGGGGATGATTTCTCAAACATTCAGATGGGAGGATAGAGGGATGACTTCCTCCTTTTCCCCACTCTTTTCTATTGGTAGTTAATTGTCCTGGTACGAATGTTATTTATTTTAGACCATATATGTGTATAGATGGATATAATGAAATGTGGTTATTTCAGACACATTTATTGTAGATATCCTCTCTTAAGGACTGTAATACGTATATTGTGTATATGTTGTGATGGTAGGAGGATACTAACTCGGTGTATGGGATGTGATGGATGGAGGTATAATACTGAATTTATGATACATATTTAATGGGATGTGGTGGATCCTAGAAACTACCTAGTTACTCTTAGTTACATGGATTTGGTGGTGTGTAGCATGAGGTGCATGTTGTTGTGCTTCACCCATGTGTCTGTGGACTATCATTTTTGGAGAGAGATACAAAAGATTTATATCATTGGGGGAGGTAGGAAAAATAGAGGAGATGCAGAAACAAGTTACCAATTTTATTCATCATTATATTAAATGATCTTATATGAAATACTTGGGGACAGTATCCATGGTGGGGCTGGTATCTTAGTATACCTGTTTAGGTGACCAGTTAGTTTCACTTGTTTTTCACTATACATTATCATGCTTTTTTGCTTTTAAACAAGAGGATCATTGGAGGATCCTGTTGATTATACTGTTATACTCATCCAACATTTATATTAACTAATTTTTAGGATAGTTGGATCTAGTTGGAGATCAGGAATGTTACTACAAACATTGGGTTTAGGAGGAGTTTTTCAGGCTTCATGGTCATTATATTCTTTACATTTTTTGTACTTAAATATTTCCATTCAATTGTAGTAGTTCTTTCATGACATTACATATGTGTGGTATATTATTTATTCTATATTGGAGTTTGATAAAGAGTTATTTAATTTTAGTTTTATCTCTCTATTTTCATGTGTTCTATTAGAAGGAATTTCGTCCAATATATGTGGTTATTAATACCTTGATGCTAATTTCCAACCTAGGAAAAACATGGTATGGAATTCTGGTGTCACTATCATTCTTATTACATTGCTATCCCAGGAGGGGCACACATTGTGGGGATGGGTCATGAGAGTGTTGTATAAGAGGTCTGGTTGTGGGATATAATTGATTTTGGAGTTCGGAATAAGGGAATTTCCATTGGATAGTAGGGAAATAATTGCAGCTAAGTTTAAAAAGAACTATAATCATGGGAGGCCATATGATACATTGATATTTAGGGGCCCCTATTATATGATGAATGTACCTTTAGGCTTACATTGGATACTAAATGAGGTTATACAAGCTTTAGTGTGGTTACCTAGAAAATGATAATACATCATTCTTATTTGCACTAATTTTTTAATGGGTATACATAGGTATAGGTTAACCTAAACTATATAAATTCAAACAAGTAATTATTTTTAACATTTTCTATATACCTGGTTTTGGATCAATAAAATTCTATTCTTTTAGTAGACATGGGTCTAGGTAGATTTCTTTGTCAGGTTCACGTAGATATTTAGAAGGCTATTCCTGAAGATCACCGCTGGGTAGAGGTTGACGATGATGACACATGTTGGAGGAAACTATAAGAGTTTCATTTCCAGTGTCTGTAGAGGAATGAGTTCTCTATTTCGATAGAAGTCACAGAAGATTGGTTGGAGGTAGTTTATACAACCTTCCGTTCAATCTATGCTTGGAATGAGAACTAGGTATCATTGGTTGTGACAATGATTCACGGGGAGTTGAGGCAGTGGTTTTTCATAGTCCTCATAGATCACGAGGAATTGGAAGTCTCATCGGAAGAGTTCTGAGACCAGTTCAGAGCTGAGATTCTATATTCAATAGTGATGGTGTCTAGTCTCCATATGTTGGTCAGTCGTCATTATAATAGCTCCAGTGTGAGACCGTTCGATATCTATTTTGGAAACCTTCTTTGATATGTATCAGACCTAATTTCAAATGAGGAGTTGAGGTCAAGGCATTTCCAGGAGTATTTTCATCCATCGATCATGATCCATGCCACCCTGTTTATGATGATGATGTTTCTAGAGGTGTTGGAGAATTAAGAGGTCATCAAGAGGATGTTATCATTAATGAGATCATCATTATAGGGGTGTCTTTAGGATTTATGACGAATCAGTGATATTTTATGTGGTTCCATGTTGGTTGGAAATAATATTTTTCAGTCATCCAAGGGTTTATCCCACACCTCAATGTCCTATTTCATCAAAGGAAGTAGCTCCCAGGCCTCTACCAAGAGATCATATGCATGTTTTTCTTGTATAGGATGAGGTCGCCAATCGTGACAGTGTCGAACAATTTTTAAAACTAGTGTGCTCCAACTGTTCTGTTTTAGGTTCCACCACTAAGGTAGTTTCAGCAAAGATATTAGTAGTAGGTTTCTCTAGTTTGGGATGAACAGAGTGTAGATGGGGTATGAAGAATATATCCACAATACACTTCCCATCCTAAGAGAGTATGGAACTTACATGTATATGGACATCAGTTGGTTGAATGTGTATGTGGAGAAGTTCATGGTCACCATCATGATTTAGTGTTTCCGGAACCAGGTAGAATAGACGTATTTTGAGGTATCCTTTTATTGTTTTATACTTTGGTATATTCGTTGTTATATCCTAGAAAAAAACACACATACATACCACTTTCCCCGATCCATTCATTGGAACATGAGGTAGAGAGAAATCTAGTAACCTTGGTGTTGACTATTCCTGTTGGAAGTCGATTTTAGTTGATTGGTGTATATAGAGATTGTGAGCTAGTACTGGGGTAGCACCCCTCATGGGGAGTTTTCCTATGTTTATAAATACAACAATATGATATCAAATGTAGAATGGATTGGTAGTATTTATATTAGGCTATCATGGATTGATTCGGTAGGAAGGTGTTGTTATTTGATGTTTATGGAGATTCAATAGACTTTTTTGACAATCAAGCCCTTAGGTGGGTTAGAGGCACGTATGGTCCTTATAATCCATGATGATTGAGTTGTGGGTGAGTTCATCAGGGGTTTTGAAGTTTTCATATCCCAATTTCATATAAGAGTACCCAGACAACATTCCACGGGTGGTTGTATCCTTATCCCCATGTCAAGAGATTGAGTCCGCGGTCGATCTATGACTAGTCATGCTCTTATCTTTATATAACCATATAGGATAGTGGATAATGAGTTGTGGTTTCTATATGTATTTATCGATGTTGTTTTATGGTGAAGATTTGTTTGGAAGAGTGTGTCAACATGGGGTACCCCATTCTTGTTTGTAATGAAGGCGACCAGTAGTTTGTAGTTATGTATCGATTGTCATTTCGAGAACCAAGTGACTGGGAAGAAAATCTATTCTATTCCATATATTTATGATTTATTTTATCATCTTGAGGGTGATTTTTGGTTCTCAATGGTAGATTTGTGGTCAATAAATCATAGGATACCTGTGATGGATGTGGATATCTCTAATACTTCTTTTTGTTATCGTCATGGGCATTACATGTTTCGTGTGATTTAGTCCAATTTGATAAATAAACTAGTTGTGTTCATGGGGATGATTATTGTTGTGTTCCATGAGATCCTAGATAAGTGCATGTTGGTTTTCATCATGGATATCTTTTTGTACTCGGAGTATAAGGAGGAGCATTCATTCTATTTGGGTGATATTTTGGGGGATCTTCATTGTGAGACGCTATTTTGGATGTTTCTAAAGTGTGATTTTGGTCCTTAGATGTCTTTTTATTGGGTCATGTTGTATCCTAGTAGGGAGATGATATGTTTCAGTTAATGATAGATGTATTTTTGTCTTGGGAAGTCTCCTAGATAGTTGTGTAAATTCAAATCTTCCATAATTTTTCAGTCTATTATAGAAGTTTCATAGAATATTTCTCTTATGATGCGACCCCCATGACAATATTGACTTGAAAATAGCTACTGATCATGTTGACTGATCTTGGTTAGATTGATTTTGAGTATCTGAAAGAGAATTTGGTTAGTGCTCTAGTGTGTTTCCATCCAATATAAGGAGTTAATTTTGAGATTTTTTGTGATACATCTTGTCTAGTGTTGGGTTGTGTTATGATGCTATTGAGATTGGTCATTTTTTATGTGTCTTAGTAGTTATTCCCTAATGAGCATAACTACACCACCCATGATCTCGAGTTGGTAGTGGTAGTATTTTCAGAGATTTTGTGATGACATTACCTCATAAGCTATAATTTTTTATCCTTAATCAATCATAAGAGTTTGAGGCGTGTTTTCTCAAAATATGATTTAAAGTCATGCAGTCATGTTGTCATGAAGTACATGAATCAAGAGACTCTTGGTGGGTGATAGAAGAACATTTTGAAATGAATCTGGATATAGGAGAAGTCGGGGGGGAAGAGGATTTCTTTTTCAGATGATGGTGTAGTAATCTCTAGTGTCGCAGGTGGAGGAAACCCATTATGGGAATCTTTATGTGGAGGTCTGGAGACATCATGTTTTTTTGTGAGGCCCCTGATTGATTTTCTAAGGATAAATAATACTAAAAGTTGTTTCAATGAAGTATTTTTGTCCCTTTGAAGATGTGTTAGGTATTTATCAGAGAGTTTCAAAGTTTTCATTTAGCAGTACATCCTAACATGAAAAATATGTATTATGGGTTGAGAATAAGGTTTTGGTAGCATGTGATAAAGCATGCAATTTCATAGTTAGTTTCTTAATGTTTTTTCTACTAGTAGGTGAATGTTGAGCACTGCATTCTGGGTGGTTTTCTCAATCCAATATATGTTCTTTAGTGGAAATGGGTGGAAATATCAATGGAATTTATTACCAGTTTAACTCAAGCTCAGGTTGTCTATGGTGTTATATGGGAGGTAGTGGATCATTTTTTAAAATCATCCTACTTTATAGTAATCTATTAGTCAATATATGTGACGATTTTGTAGAGGATTTATCTAGAGGAGTAGTTTAGACATCATGGATTCTTGAGGATGATCTTTTCTAATAAATATCCTTATTTTACCTCCAGGGTGTGGGGAGGTCTCCAACATGATTTGGTTCCTAGATATGCCTTAGAAATTATTTTAATCCATATATTTATGGTCAAAAATTTCATTCCTTCCACAATCATGTGGACATGTTGTGCTCTTTTTTCCTCTGTTTTAGAAGTCTGTGTGTGAGACATCTTCTGTTGGTAGAGGTCACTTACAAAAACAGTTTCCACTCCACCATCAGTATGGTGTTGTTTTAATCCTTGTGTGGATAACCATTCCATTATCCATTGTGCGGGACAGGGGTAGGAGAGTCAACAATTCTCCACACAAAACTGGTATAAAATATGAGATATTTTCTTTTGGTGATTTTTGAGGATTAATGTAGTGAAGGATCATAATAAATCCTTAATCAATAATTGGAGGAGACCATTGGAGTTCGACGATGGGGATAATGTTCTTTTGAAGGTGACTCCCTATTGTGGAAAACATACGATTGGTCATGGGAGTAATATTTTTCCCTAGTTTTTTGTGACTTTTGAGGAGTTAGATATTCTTCGAGCCATGACATATTAGATAGTTCTTCCCACATAGGTGATCCAGATAAATGATGTTTTTCACATGTCATAGTTCCTTCTTAATCATTGTGATGACTCTCACATCATCAAATGGGGGTGATACCAATGTTTTTTATGATGAGACCTAGGAAGAGAGACCTATAGTGTTCAAGGATCTCTAGGAGAAGGTTTTTATGTGAATTCTATCCCCTGGGTTCATTTCTTATAGATCATGGTGTTGTTGATTAGAGTACATAGGAATGTGAGTTGTAGACACTCACTCTGTACCTTGATATGTTTAGTTTTTTACATATTCTCTTGTAATGATATTCATTTTCTGTTTATTGACCATTTATAGTTTGTGAGATGTATTTCCATTGTCGGTTGTTGTGTATTTATATCTTTTTAAAGGCTTCTCCCTCGGGAGAGTGTATAGGATCTATTTGTGGATGTTGTGTGGTATTTTGTTGTTCCCCTAGTGTGGTGTATGGTCACCCGTGGTGATAATAGACTTCAGAAGTATCTCATGGGGTGGATGTTCAAATAACCCATTTTATGTTTCCACTATGGGTTATTTTTTGAATCTCTAGGATTTGAATGTTTTGATCAGTACCTAATGTAATGTACCAGATCTATGTAGATTGACCCCTTTTGTGTTTCCAAAGGCAGAGATTCTTGGAGGAGGCTAAGAAGAAGTCTACAATATTTTAGTTTCTAGAAGGTATAATCTGTGAGATTTCACATCATGAAGAGTTATAGAACATAATAGTGGGTTTCATAATGAGTAATGGACTATGATTATAAAAAATGAAGAGTATATAATTTTTTTAGCAGAAACCAATCCATGAGTATTTCATTACGTAAAATGGGATTACACATCATGTAATTCCCTACTATAGTGTTGAATTAAGTATTTTCAACCAATCAGGTTATTGATAACCATAATGACATAATATCTCTCCCAATCATTCCATGAATCCAAAAAACACCCTCTTCGAACTTTCAATGATTTCATGGATAATGATTGATCCCTTGATTATCTCCTTCAATCTCTAGTGATCCTTCTGGTACGCAATGTATGTTCTACTTTAATTTCACAATGGTTTCTTCCTGTTGATCTCTTTTTCATCCAATTATTCTTACCTTGTGATTTAGTATGATCTCCCATGATTTAAATTGCACTTTTTTGGTTTATTGGCATTATTTTTGTGTGTAATACTTGGGTGGATGTTTTTATTATGATAGAGTTGTTCAAAATCCACAATGTTATTCTGTATTCATGTGAAAAATGTTAAGACCATTTTATGGTAGGGATTCATTGATTCTCAATTTAATTACATGAAATAGTAGAGTTACAATGATTTCTCCCCTTGGATTACAATGAAATTAACATAATAATTACATAATCTAGATTAAATTGTTTGTATCCTTCACACAGTGAGATTGTTGTTTCTATCGTGATAATGGATTGCCTCTTGATTTGAACAATAGTGTGGTATCTATAATGTACTTTTTATTATTCTCAAATAATGTGACATTTATAAGGAATGTATATCCTAAATTAAAATGATAATTATTTTACTAATGGCTTAATGATCCATGTTTAATGAATTTGGTTGTTGTTTTAATTTTATGATAATCAAATCTATACAAATATGCAAGTTAAATTTAATTGGTTAATGAACCTGGAGCATGATGATGAATTTAAAAAAAATAACTAAATGCATGTTAAATTAATTGTTTAATTAATTTTTGATCACTTTAGATTGCTTGTTTCTTGGGATTCCAATTTTTTTAACATTTGATTAATGAATAGGATAATTATATATGTAATAAGATTCAATTTTATGGTAAACAATAATTCCTTATAAGGACCAATTTTCCTACTCGCTTGTAATGATTGAGTGACCTGTGCATTGGATTCGGGAGAACTCATTATGTGTGATGGATTAATTCCTTATATATGTACATGATCTCGGTTTCTATGTTTGTTTCAAGCTACTTGTGATATGATCTATTCCTAGAGGGATGTTTTGGACTGTGGGGAAGGGAGGCCCGGGTGTGACGTGAGGCAATGATGACTGATCCGAGAGTTATATAGTAGTATGTGGTGTGGGGAGTCCTCATTATGGTAGTATTAGTAGTTTCTTGGTGTGGAGAGATGCATTGGGATATGCATGTGGGTGTCAGGGAGGAAACAAGAGATGACAAAAGCGTTTGAAGTATGGTTTATGCGTTGTTTGAAAGCTGGAAGCATGATTCAATATGTCTCTTGGGCAATAAACATTTATTTGTTTATCTACTTTCCTTTAACCACTACTTGAGGTAGATTTTATTTGTCATTTTCCTTCAATGAGATTCCAAGATGAGCGGGGTATGGAATTGGATTTCCATGTTTATCATGTCATGGATGGATGATTCTATGCTCTTCCTATAGTTGGTGAATATTCATCTAGTCATTTATCTACTAACCATGTTGATCCATTTAGGTTTGGTAGATAATATATTTTTCTTAGAATACCAGGTAATATGGAAAGTAATAATGTTAATAAATGATTAAATTTTCAACCCACATGGTTGGATATTGTTAGGATGCAATGCTAAGGTTGAAATTCGTTGAATCCATGGACTAAATTTACTTATGACTGGAGGGGATAGAAAATTTTTATGATACTAATTTAATGTAATGAGGAATATGGTAATGGTTATTTAATGATTAATTAATTAATTATAATAATGTTATATTGATGAAATATTAATAAAATTTCTTATTGAATCTCTTAAATGGTTGTCTTCCTAAATGATATTTGGACTTAGTAGAGGCAGTCGGGGGTTCGAGAGACATTAGCTATTGTGGACTCTGAGATTAGGTTATGTACATAGTGTGGTATTGAGATAAATTATATCATGTAAATTTTGTGTTTTTATACATTACTCTACCCTTTCAGTTAGGATGACGGAAGCACAGAGGATTCTATGCACTGGGGGGTTTTTTCCCAATATCACGGTAAGAGGATGAATGTCAAATTACCCCCTTTTTTCAAAACACATATCATGGTAGTTACATGTGTTGGTATAAGGTGGTTAGTTTTCACCATATATTTGTGTAGAGGTCTTCAATAGTTTGTGGTTATTTAGAAAACGTTTATTATGTATATAGTTTTCTAAGGACTACTTTTGATAGAATTTGTAATGGTTTTGACGGCCTGTAAATCCTTACTTGATGTATGGGTTGTGATTGATTGAGGGATAGTACTTGATGTATGATTAAATTATTGAAGGCTATGGTGAATCCTTGAAACCTCATGTATACTATCTGTTATGTGGAAATTTAGGTGTGTTTCATGAGGTTCATGTTGTGTTGCATCATCCAACTGTCTGTGGGATAGTCATTTTGGAGAGAGATGCTCAGGACATGCGGTGTTGGGGAAAAGAGGAAAACAATTAGGGTAGTGGTAGCTTGGTACTAATGATATTAATTATTATATTATTTGCAATTGTATGTGATACTTGGTGAGAGTGTCTATGGTGGGGATGGGAACATAGTATACCAACTTAGGTGATGAGTTATTTTCACTTTTTCATCACTCTGATTTAGCATGATTTCATTACCTTTTGTATGAGAGGCTCTTGGGAGGATAATTCTGAGTATACTATTTTATTCACTATAAATTTATATAAACTATTTTTCATTTTAGTTAGAGCCAGTAGGAGATTATTCTGGTTACTACGAGATTGGAATTAAATAGAATATTTTTGTGATTCTTGGTCGTTGTTGTCTTTACTTTTCTTCTGGTATGTGAATATTTTCATTCAGTTGTAGATGACCATGCATGAAATCACCTATCTTCACTGGGGTTTTTCATCTATATTGGAGTCCTTTCATGATTTAGTTGATTTTTTCTGATCTCACTCTTTTTTATGTGTTCTATTAGAGGTTATCTCCTCTTATCATTGTTTTTAATATACATATGGTGAAATTCTCCAAACCTAGTCCAACTAGAGGCGGGACTCGGTAGTCACACACTCTCTTCACCCATTCTCAGCCCAATAGGGGTACAGTATATAGGGAGGGCTTCACGGAACACTATTTTAGTGTATATTGGGTCGACATGTTACAATTATTATCCAATTATTTATTTTCTCTGTCATAATATTTGATGATATTAGAAAAGTGACAAAGAATGTGTTCGAACCATGTAAATAAATCATGTGTGGGTCTGGAAAATCCATGTGTGGGATATTGATCAGGATTCCTGGGATGGTAAGTATGTTCATGCTAGTTAGGTATTATAGTTTATATTTATTTCACCTTGAGTGATGGTTTTATTTTTACTAGCTACTCATTTAGAATATTTTACCCTTGTCGTAGTATGGAAATGATGTAGTATTACATGCATCACTGTGGGAACACATAGATTCACATGTCATTCATCTTTCATGACATGTAGATTTAATTTTTTTGATTTTCTGATAATTTATTCATGTTCTTGGAGAAACATATCATTGATTTGACATGTTTTTTTGTATGATTTATGTGATAATTAATATTATTATTAAATTTTCTATATGAACCTAAAATTTATTCTCCTACATGTCATGATGTTGAAACCATAATGAACCAATTAACTATTTTTTGATCATTGTACAATTGGTCACATGGGATAAATCATTATTTTCATCGATTCATTGGGTTTCAAAATAATTTTATAAGGTGTATGGTCCCTAATAAATTAAAAAGGATAACCTATATAATTGAACCGTCACATATGGACATGTTATATTCTTAGACAAATAGTGAAAAACTCATAGAGGATGAATGAATTCCTATTATAACTTATAAATTCAATTACCATAATAATTTGGGAATGGTGATTCATCTAACTAGAGAATTTTATAAATAAAAAAGTAGTTAAAATATAAATCATAAGATGTTTCTATTTTTTATGGATCTTAAACATGACTCGATCTTAGTAGGTTAGTATTGGTGTTCTAGGAATTTGAAATAACATGGAATTGGCCCAGGTAGGACAATCAGGACAAGATATGATTATACAATAAAACAAATAAGGATGTAATTAATATTATATAAATTAACTTGTTTTGGGATTCACTTAAATGGACCCAGGTTGGATTGACAGGACCCTTGTCAGTCACCTTTAGCTTACTATGAATTCTTAATAAGCCACTATGGTTATCCGTGTAATAAATATAGTATGGCTATTAAAAGTTTCATTATCCAATTATATATTGTTTCATATAAATTAATGGTTTCATCTTTCTGACATGATACCCTTGAAAGGACAAAATAACTTTTCGATGAGTTTGATGTGTTACTATGTTTGGGGGTGTTTAATTAAAATTCATGTTACATTCTAACGAGTGTTTTTCACTATATCTTATGAGGGAAATTTTCATCAAATAATATAGTTATTATAAATTATGTAGAAATAAACATGGTTAAAATGAAATTATGAGATAATTTGACAATAATGGTTCATGGACTTTGCTATATAATGTTCTTATTATAATATAACTTTATTACATGTAATTAATATTATTTATAAATTAGATTTAACAAATTTTTGGAAAAATTATACAGGATTAAAACACATAACGTGAAACCTTTTTAGGTTTCAATAGCTTGGAACCACATATAGATTTATGTTTTAAATGTTTCCTTAAGATTTTCCTAGGATCGGGATGGAAGATTTATCATAAAGCTCTGATGACTTCTTTCAAGGGTTCATCAAACCTAGAGGTAAGGCGGTAAGGACTACTGAAATTTTTTGTTTATGAATTTTTTTTGGTTTGATTCCTTGTATAAGTGGATATATACGTAGATTTGGTTCCCTTAAAAATTAAATAATTACTTAAGTATTTGTAAGAGTTCTTATGTGAGGTATTTTAAGGTTGTTGTTTCTTCTTAATAAATCTCTAGTTGATAACATGGAACCCTCATTGTTAAATAGGTGCTCATAATATATGATGATCCTTATTAAGGGTGTTGTCATTCTATAGTTCTCATGTTCATCAAATTAACCATTCCTAGGGAACGGTTGGCCACCTTGAAGAGCATGATATCATTATTCTTTTCAAATATATAGTTCATAATGTTTTTGACTTGTTTATAGTTTCTTGAGATAATGTGAATTTGTGATGCATAATGTCATAGAACCTATAAATTGAAATATACAGTAATTCCCATTGTATTGTTTATATGGTTTAGTTTCAATCATTATTATATGTGGTGATCACTAAGTTAAGAAATAATCCATCAAAACAGATGCAGTTTTTTGTGGCAAATTAAATTTCAACCATGTTTTATTAATAAGGTTACACAAAAACTAGAATATATTTATTTCTATATACCATAAAAAATGGGGTCGTGTCTTCTTTGAATTCCATGATCACAAGTCATATTCAATTTGGATTTACCTAGGTATTAAGGACTTGTCACATGCATGGTAGCCTTGAGTTAGAAGGATGAGTTGTCATAGTGTTTCAGGATGATGATATAAAATGGATCATGTGTGATACCACTTCCAATTCATATTATTTTTAGAATTATGGTAGATGTTGATGATGTACCTAAATGTGGCTTAGGTTGAGAGTCACATATTAATCTAAGAGTGAAATTTTTTTGGGTGTGGATAACTGAAAGGTTAAATTTCTTCTAATATTAGTTATTTTCATAATAACATTTTCCACATCTAGGAACCGTGTATGGTGATGATGGAGCATGTTCCAAGGGATGAAAACTCTATTTTTTCAATGTGACACTAAGAACACTCATATTGTGGAGGGTGTCATGTTGGGGGTATGAAGCATTACATTGAATGTGGAGGGGATGTTACTTTGGAAAACTATTTATGAGATGTCAAAATGGATTCTATAATATAATGTTGATGGTATGTTTTGTTTTTCTATTCCAAGAGATGATACTCGACATAAAAATAGGCCATTGTATGGAATTGAGTTTAGATATTAGACTCCAAAACAGGGTCTATGAATGATCTAGATGAAGTGTTGGTTCTGTAGGTCATCTGTTCATCAAATTAAACATTATAAATAAATGGTTGGTTGTGTTAAAACCAATGTTAATAAACTGACTGTGAGGATTAAACTCTAGTTTTTAGTCTTGTATAGTCGTGGAGTTCCCCAGGGAGTAGTTTCATCGTGGCGAGTATTGGTGATGTGTCGATAGTGAATCTAAGCATTTTAAAAAGATTCTAGGAGATGAGATTCAAATATTATTTTCATGTGTGGTTGGATATAGTTCATGGGAAGTCATTTCATGAATGTATCCTTAGGAATGATAAGAGTTCTTAGAGTTTATATTAAAGGACTATTTCATGAGGGCTAACAAGTTATTGATAGGAGTGGATGATGAGAATTATCCATAGAATTTTTTGTGTGTCATGAGGAAGGGGACTAATTATTGGGACTTGGTACATATTTGGTAGTCGTGGTTTTTGGATTTGGATAAAGGCATCTATATCCATTTTGACATCAGAATTTCTCATTGAAATATACAAATTCCCATCGATGAAACCCTCCATGGAACATCTTATAATAATCATGGTTTTAAAAAGAAATTCCAGATATTATGGAATCATCTTGAGTGTAATGTGAGATTATTGATTATACCTCATTAAAATGAATTTATATTAAATCTAGTATCTTTTCCCATATATATATGAACTCATTGGGTGAAGTGCTTGAGTAGCTGTATAAAAAATGTTGATTGGTGTGAGGTACATCATAGGACAATGATTTGGACCTTCATGTAGGAGGGGTCATGAGAGTATAGAATATTTTGTTTGACTGATGTCTTGACATTAAAATTCTATATGACAAATGGGACCATGTACAGTTGGATTTCATGTAAATTTTGATTGATATGCTTAGTCTATTAAGTACATACTTGTTTCTTGATATGGACATTGATCTCTAAATTGGGGTGGAATGTATTCTGTGACACATGGATTCCTAATAAAATTTTACATTGGGGGAATAACAGACACCATCTTATTCTCTGAATCATCCTCTATGCGAGATTCTATCTATGGAAATACTTAATGTTATTAATATGTGGGCATCTCGACTATGCACTAATTGTTAACTTGTAAACTCATTAATATGGACTACCTTGGAAGAGATCCATAGCCACTATTTGTTCAATAATTAGGTTATTCCAAATGTATAGTCTATCTATGCTGATATAGTTTTTGATAAACCATGCCATGAAATCCATATTTATAGATCGGTGAGGTGTATAGGTCATCTGCAACTTTTCAAGGTAAAGCAGACATGACCATATTAAGTTGGATTTATTTGAATTCCTCAAATTTAGATTATATTATGGACAGAAGGAATAATCCTAGTGTATTATCATGTGAATCCTTTTGATATTTGTTTCAATATAATCATTAATAGTAATATGTATTACTTCTTATAGGCAATTTCGATAGTGAGATTACCATTAATTAGAAATGGTCATTCAACGCTACGACAGATAGTGTGAATAATCAAAGGCTAGATAAGGAGAGTGATAATGACATGATTGATTCTCAATATAGGATAACACACATTACCATATTTATAATTATTTATCTAGGGAAATGATCATTGGATCAAGTTTTAGTAGTTTATATGGCGTCTGATTAAAATTATTCATTGAGGACTATATGGAGATTTTAAATGGAATGCAGTTGTTTTAGTGGAAACAAATTATCACTCTTATTTATATTATTTTATAATTATTTCCAATGTATTTTCCTAGGTTTTTGAGGTTTTAACTTCCCTTGTTTTAGACTATGATCAAATTATAAAGGAATTTTAATATTTTTGAATATAGAAAACTGAAAATCAGGCCTCATAGTTGAATTTTGGGAGGCTAAACACAAAAAATTGTTTTTACTGGTATAGTTTTATGGTATAAGATGTGACTCAATATTATCGACGATTTCTATGAGTTTCAGGATCTAGGATCCCTATTTTCAGATTTGTAAAGGGAGGTACATTGTATAAATATGGTTATTTCTAGCCATGCTCCCAAACTATGGAACCACGCATGGGTGTAAAATTTTATTCAAACATGGAATGGTTGGCCACGTGTACATTCAAGGGCTGTATAGTAAATTGAAATGATCCGTTTTCTTAACCATGTTCATACTAATGAAAGGTGTGGATGGTGGATAGTTCCATCCACATGGCTTGTGCATGGTTTTTCTAACTATGTTCATAGACCCTGTATAGGTGTATCCATGATTGAGTGAGACATGTTTTTGGCACAAAGTTATCCAAACTATATAACCTATCCATTAACCTCTTAAATGGTGAGAAATTTCCATGTTGTCGCTCTGACCAAAAAAGGGATCTCACACCTTTTCACCCTCATTGAACCCAAGATGTTCCATTCACACACCTCCCCATTCCTCTACCCCTAAAATTAATCATCCAATATTCTTGTTCTGATTTGATCTTTATCATATGTGTTAGAGTCCTATAGGTATGATTAACACTCTCCTTTGCCATTTTCCCTGTTTTATTCATCATAGTGATTGTTATTTCCAAATAATCAAATATTCTTTATTTTTAGGCTGTTGGTTAATTATTTTAATTTATCTCATTATATATTGACACAAATCCCAATACTAGATGATTGAATCTTCCTAATCATGACATAGATTTTATGTAATTTACCTCAATGTTTCATCATTTTATAAAATTTTGTCATTGATTCACACATCCAATTTTCTATGTGTTACTTTTAAAATGTGAGACTCCTAAATTTTATTTCCTAGACTATGATCTAGATCTTTTATGAGGCCCACTATCATTGTTTGTATTTGAGACCAAAATGAAGACCACCACATGGGGTTTTAAATCATATGATCATGATGAAAAATGTGTATAATTATCTTAAACACCACTTAGTGTATTCTTCCTAACATTGAAAATATGAATCATTAAATGATGGTAAATGGATTGATTAAATTTATATCAGGAATATTCCCTTACATAGCACATGTGGAAGTATGTTGTATGCATTTTGAATAAAATGGGTTTCGAACAAGTTTTAATACATGCATAATTAGGTTTTTATCATGGCCAGGTGTCCCATGTACCCAAATAATTTTCTAATGTATGTTTTTTTATTATTTAGATATAATTGCTAGATGAACCTAATAAAATTAAAGAGTTAAGTACAATCACAGATGGACATTTTTAATAATGATTAATGTGATTTATGGGGTATGTTAAATGAATTTTAATGAATTGATAAACTGAATTCCTATTCACTTGTCACTACATACTTCTTGAAGTGAATTGAATAATTAAACAAGTCAAGATGAAATGTTAGAATAAATTTAAAATTTAATAGCCCCTTTAATTCCTTGGGTTTGATTTTATAAAATTATTGGTTGAGTGATGTATTATTATTTTTAATGGACTTTCCCCTGTCCTAGTATTAATTAATTATTTTAATGAAACTATTCATTTTTTACACCGTGAGATATACTTGTGCTCTATATATGAGATAAATTATATGGGATCATATGTTAAAATGAAATTATATTAACCATTGGTGGATACTTGAATTCATGAAAGAGAATTACTTGGATAGGCACTAGGATGATTGAATTATGTGGCGCCTTCTACGATATATAGATTCCTTGTAATGAATGCCTCATATGGGATAAAGGCTGCATAATGTCATATATTCATACTCCTATTACTTACATCCACAGAAGTGCTTATAGGATGAATTATGTGTTATATTCATTGAGTTTTACCTTTATTTTGATCCAAAATTCCTTGGACTAGATAATGTGATTAATGAAATATCATTAGGATTGATTTTTCTCTTGTTTGACCCCAATGATAGATTATAAATTTCATGTAACATGTTGATCCTTATAGAATAATCTTGATATAATTGGATTCCTAAGAATATATCCATTGGTCTGGGGACTATATTATTACAATCACCATTAATCATTATTAAATTATTTTGTAATATTAATTTCATTACATAAACCTCATTCTCATAGATAGTTTGTGTTATGATATTGAAAGTATCATAAAAAAAGTGTCCATAATTCACCAAAGACAATATATTGTCATTTATTTAATCAACGAAACATTATATATAATCACTAAATTATTTTATAAACACAGACTAAATATATATCAGGAACCATTGGTTGTGGCCTACTAATTTTTAATCACACCCTATTTGAGCCACTGATTAGTACTCAGAGGGATCTCCTGTTTGAAAGATAGGATTCCGGATTGTGATTACTTGACATTTATTTTGGACTCTGACTTGAAATGGATATCGTGTCCTAGTATGTACTAGAGTTAACTATATGAGTTGGGACATGATTTATTTATTCTTTTTGTCTATCTTTTCCTGATGTATGAATTTCTAGAGGTATGTTGATATCTTTGTATTTCGGTATTAGGATGTTCATGAATAGTTGTATTATTAGGAATTGTCCTGCTAATATATTGTCTTTCTAATATTTGAATTTCATTACGCATATTCCACTTCCTTTTACATTATATCATCCACAATATAGATTAATGATCTAGAGGGTATGTCACTCTACTACACTTCCTCTAAACCCTCACAAGTAGTCATAAAACACTTGTATTTAAGGAGTGCTTGAGGACATGTAGAACATCATCTCAGGGAACCATTTTAGTGGATCTCATGCCAGGATGTAAAATTTCCTTACTATAATTTCAAATAATAGAATTATATCAAATTTCCTTATAATATTTAGATAATAAATATTTAATATATTAATATACCACTATTTAATTTAAACCTAATAGCCCTCACCATTTGTTTCAGGATATCTTGTTGATTTGAAATTATTGGGGAAGGGACCCATAATTTTCTTCTGATCACATAAACATTAACAAGACAAGTTATTTTAAATGATTTAGGAAGGATTTATTTTTTCCAACTTCATTAACTCATAGTTATTTGGTCTATTGAGTGGAATTCCCAATCCTAAAATAATCAATTTTTATTTCCTCAACCCTTTCCTCTCACTTACACTAAGTCCTACATTTCCTGTCAAACCATGATACAAAATAATTTATGTTGACCCAACATAAAAATTAAAATTCCCTAATAACTAAAATAACTCCCACTCTAACTTTTCATGGACTTTGAAATATGGATGGATTTTAACGTAATTTGTGGAAGTCTATACTGACATAATATTTATGATTGATTATTTTTTATCATTTATGCATAAATAAACCATTTTTTATTTATCACATGCTTGTTAATATTACATGGAATTAATTAATTTACTAACCATGTCTTAGAAAAATATTACACATAATCCAATATAATTTTGATATATTTATCATGATTGTTACTTAATCAATCCATGTTATTATGAAAAAACGTTCATAATGATATTTACCTTTAAAAATAATAATTATAATAATAGTAATAATAATAGTGGTATGATAATGGATTTTTACTGATTGTTATTTTATCTTCAAGATGATAAAATAATTATATACCAAGGGGAAAAACAATAACACTAAATTTTTTTATGTTGAATATTTTAACATATCCACCCATTAATCACATGGATTAGTTTAGGATCGGCATAAAACATGAACATCCTCCACTCAATGTGGATATCTTAACATTATATAGGATTTTACATACATTCTGGTGTGGGGAAACAATGGATTTTCTAATTTGTGTATGTAATGAAACATTGGGCATGTTGGCTCTTACATATTGATGAGAAGGATGACCAATAGCCCATAAATTAAATTTAATAATAAATTAAATGGAATCTGGCCACACACAATGGTCTCGTCTGTTCTCATGAACATCTATAAATATGAAATGAATTTAAAATTTTATACAATAACATTCAATTTATAATTTTGGTATTTAAGGGAAATCTTACTCGAATAAATTAATTGGGTTTATAAATTATTAAATTATTTTGTCTTCATTCTCATAAAAACATTCATGTGATTATCAACCATCAAAATTTAAAATACAAGAAATAAATTTATTTAATGTTTAATATGTAAGAAAATTACCTTGGTGGAAACATGATAAGAACCCAAATAATATACCTCACATATATTATATTTATATACACTTTAATCATGCACCTTGTAACATAAAAATCATATCATGTAATTTCATGGCATGATTAATTCACTTGAATGACACATGGAATATTTGTTATTCACATAGTGTGTAATGATTTAATGCACATGGAGAAGTTATTGATCTACAAAATATAAATGATATGATGTTCTGAATAATACACATAAAATAATTAGACATTAAATATATTTATTCGTATAACCCATCACATTTAATGTATGAGTAAATCGAATGATTCATGGAAATCATGTTGATTAGAAATAAATATTTTACAAATTTGTAATATACACGACAAGTATTATCCATCTACATGTCCTGTATTATTGTCAATCATTAATCTATAGTACACACATAATGACTTGGAATGCTGAATTTCAGTGGAAATTAATACATTACAGAATGTCTACAAATTCCACATGTCATACTACCTCAAAGTTATGTGGTCACCAGTGTGTATGTATTGTAAAAAAATACATTTCACATATTTGACTACTAGAAATCATTTCAGGTACACATGTTATTTTCTATTTGTTGGTATAACTATAGGCTGTGATAGAAAATTCAACACATGTTGTAATAAAAAAACATCATGTGTAAAAAATTCATATCCTCAAAATTAATTCCTATGTTTTCCAAGGAAATTAAAAAATGATATATGATTTGTACTAACGTGATAAATGATGTGTACTCTTTTGTAACTCAACTAGAATCCTTGGAACCTTTAAATTATGTATTCAATTAATGTTAATCCATTTATTAATTATATTTGTGAGATCGAAGAAGAATAAGATAATGTTTTTATATTTTATTTCAAGGAATTATTAAATAGGAATTGAAAACAAATGAAAATCTCATAAATCAAATTGTGCTCTATAAATAATAATATATTATTATGCAACCCTTTGATTCCTCTAAATGGTTATAGGAATAGAAAAAGTTCCACTGGATCATGCCGAAAATAGTTTTTTATTACATATATTATTAATTTACAATGTAAATCAATGTATTACATTGACGAAAATGAAAATGAAATAATTATTTATTGATATTAGATGTCCGGAACCAAAATACAAGATCATAAAATATCAAATTTATAATTATTTTATCTAATTAAATAATTACATGGTGATAAATAATTTATTCATCATTGAGTCTTAAAATTTATTTATATAATGTTAATTTTTTGTAGTAGTCATGTGTTGATTCCCACTACCAGTGATCTACATGTGTACCACAATCCTCTAGGCATAGTTGTAGGAAGCTATGGGTTTTATCAAAGAATATCCTAACACATTTGTTGTTAATCCTTGATTTTTAGGGGAATCACTTCCAAGATGAATTCTCAATTATCTATCATTGATTGAAAAGGGATGAAGAAGATGATTTTTCTTTGATCCTAAGAGTGTTCTTTGTGGGCTTCTCTCTAGAGATTGAGAGGATTTATTGGAGTTCTTGTGAAAAAACATGAACTAGATTGCATTACAATTGGAAAATTGTAATTGGGGTTAATTGGTTCTAGGGGTAGAAAAAAATAACTATACATGTATAATTATTATTTTTTAAATGTCAATGATACCCTATTTCAATAATAATACTAGTAATATCATTTCTCTATATTAAATAAACTAGAGAATAAAGTAGATATTGTTTCTTGAATAAATTGTTTAAAATATTAATTCTATTAATATTTAATATTTTTTTTCTCATCCAACCTTTAAATTGGGTCTTTCATTCCTCAGTAATATTTATCTGGATATGAGTAATGACTATTATTTTTTGTAAATATTTTTCACATCATTATTCAACATTACACAAATAATTATATATTTACTAAATATAAAATTAACATTTATTCAATATTCATGTTGAAAAATGTATTTTCTGGTAACTAGTGACTGAATATTTATTATCAGGAAAACATGAATTGTTATTAAATGACATACAAGACTAATATTTATTTTTAATTCTTTTAAACTAAATAATTTTTACTATTTTTCTATGATTTTATATATACTTAATGTGTGGACCTCTAAGAATATTTCTCAGTGGTGTTAAAAGGAGCCTTCATAATTCCAAGGATAGTTTCCAATGACATGACGTGGAACCCATATTGAAATAAGTTTATTTCATAACAACATAAAATCATCATATGGATGCGTAACGTATAATATAATCCATTTATCATGAGATCTATAATCAAAGAGGTTTCATGATGCTATCATCAATATATATGGTTGATGTATTATTCTTTGGATTTGTGGAAATGAACCCTCCCACATAACGCCATGGAAATGGATTTAATTTACATTTTTTCATTCCCATCAAAGGGCCTGAAAAATTAACAACCCATAAAAACATAGGGTATAAATCTTTTCTCAAAATATTCATTAATGTAATGTTAATTGTGATGCACCAAACATATCATACTTCACTGAAAACATATGTCAACGTTGCATTCCTAAGTACATCATAGTGAGGGATTTATAATATCTATTAATAAGTATCTTAATGTACATGGTTCAATAAACACAACCGCAGATAAGATCATATAATGTCACCATTAATTTGCATTTCCTACGCGTAGGTCATGTTCACATAATCTCATGCACTATAAATTATATCAGACATACACAATGAGAAAGTGTCTCAAAATCATAGTATTCTCCACCTTCAAAATCCTATATAATATGATCCCAAAAAAATTATATCTTCCATCAATAAAATATAAATTTAATAATATTATTTTTCCCCTTTTCGGTTCTCATCAAAGTAGGGAACTACATTTAATTTTCATAGATACAGTTATCCTTGTGACATCATCACATACTATGTCATACATAAGAACAATCATGATGTGATAAGAAACTAATAAATATTCAATGCAAGGAATACACGTTGTCACGAAATTTATAGATGTTGGTTCTACAGAACCAAATCTAACACGAACATGGTTTGAGGTCAACCTAAGCATTTAGTGGGGTACATGGGGGACCTCATGACGTGGCCCTTGGCTAAATTATCCATACACTTGAAAAACAGCTTCCTTCACTCCATTCAGTTGCCTTTTTCTATTTGGATTTTGAGAAACTTATTTAGGTTTTTAAAAGTAATCATCATCTAGGCCTTTGGTCCAATTAAAATGTAATTTGTTTCATAGTGGTTCCTTTCCAGTCGTAAAAGGGATGAATTTGAATTGGAGAACTAGTGTAATAGGGTTAGTGTGTTGCTTATAGTTTGTAATATCATTAACTAAAAACCTATACTATTATATTCACGACCCCCTCCCTTCAACGGTGCCCCTCTAGAGCAATAAATGACGGAAGTGAGATAATGATCCTCCAGTCCCACCTCTAACAATCCATAGGGTGGTTTCAAACACCAATGGTATATAATCTCATGAAATGGGAAGCATTAACATTTTTATAAGAAAAAAATATCTTGAAATAAGATATATCACCCTTAAAAAAACTCTATGAAATATATTAAAAGATAGAAAATACCCACCCCTCATGAATATTTTGAAAAAAAAACTACATCTATTACAATGAATATATCCAATGTTAAGACCAAACGAACCATGATCTGCAGCAACACAATAGTTACCCAAAAGTATGGAGTAGTAATGCCCAACTAGTTCTACGTTTTACTCCTGAATAACTGAAATGAATTTTATATACAAAGGGTAATCATAAAATTATACTCATTTGGAAAACCTATGTCACTAGTGAAAAAGTGAATAAGAATACTAATTCCCAAGTGGAAAAGCAATAGGAAACAATAGACCCTAATAAGGTATACTATCCACCCCAACCTCTCCAGTGGGATGCTCACCAAATAACTCAAGTCTAGTAGAGTAATAACTATCACATCAATGATAGGTTACCACACACAACATTCCCATGGATTATCCACTCTAACACCCTAATAGAAAATTGATTAGATATATAACCACTTTTGAAAGTACCACAAAATAACCCACCTATCAAGACCAGGGCCTCACAGTAAGTCCCACAACATGGGAAAATGAAGCTCATCACATCTCGCCCCCCACACTTCTGGTCCTCAGAACCATGTCACACCCATCGAAACCTGGTTCATATACCATGTCACATCCCAAAAACACCATGGAAACCACAAATCTTCTCATCCTGAAAACACGTGGGAAAACATAAATCGTCCGCATGCACTTAGGCCACAAAAATCACTATCAACCTAAAACATCATGGGATATCACCCCCTAGAAGATGGACTGAGGATGATATGATGGCCATAAATCCATACTCCCATCAGGATGTTTGGGAAAGACACCCTCCCCCATGAAAATGGGGGCGTTCTGCACCAACTACTCCACTAGGTTGGGTGTGTATATAAAACACAGAGAATATATAGGTATGTATATATAGTATTAAACACTCCATCCCAACATATGGGTTCTGAACCAAATAATAAACCATCCTGTGATACTAATAACTCTTCTTATACCTCTAAATTCATTTATTAACATTATAAATAGTCAATATGGATGATGATAAATGAAATCCATCCACAAAAAGCCACAACTCAAAAATAACCCCCACCAACTCATTTAACAGATTATCACAAATTTTTATGGAAATCAATTATTCATTCCATCCCAACCTAGGGAACTACTATCCAAATAACATGAAAAGACAAACAAAATAATCCATGAAGAGGAAAAAGAACCATAATAAAGAAACTCAATTCATATTTCATCTCTATTTAACAACCACACCAACCACTGCCACCGTCATTTTTTAATGTCATTCTTCCCAATCCACCATCCCAAAAAAGAAAACACACAAATAACACTCAAAAATAATAGAAAATCTCATCAAAACCAACCTAAAACCGTATTGTATAAAAACAGCACACCCATCACCCCCAGTAACATAACCATTCCACAACTTGAACTTGTATCCCCACTTCTCAAACACAACCCATCTGTTCCACAATAAATGAGTCTCTCAATCTGTTTTTTCATTAAACCACGCGTACCACCCCAACATATAGTCTTGCTCTCAACCATCACCACACAACCATAAAAGTCTACAGATAGTACAAAACAACACACATCCCACAACCACACCAAATAGGGTAGTGTATATTCATATTAGGAAAACAGTAATTCATTATTTCCAATTTCTTAATTAAGGGGTTATCTGTAACACCCCGAGATTTTATGAAAAATATTCTTTTAATTTCATTAATGTCTTGTTTTGTACGCTACACCAAAAGGAGCTTGCACAACATGCATCCTTGACTTGCCTTTCATTACACGCAATCACGACCTTCCTCGATAGCGTGTGTAGTACGCAATACCGAGTTTCAGTAAACAACGATATGCTATTAAAATATTATTAAAACTAGTCGTTATGAATAGTAATAACCACTTTTTGAAATTTTGTAAATTTTATTTTTCAAAATGGACTTCTTTTTTGGATTCGGAATATTGAAATTAGCTTAGGGTGAAATTTTGGTACTTTTCGGTTAACTTTCATTTTCTGATGAATAGTGATAATTTCTAAATTTTAATTAAAAACAACCTTTTTAATAAAAATAATTAATAGTGATAAATTATTAATTTGAGTGGTTTTAAAGTATATTTAGAATATATTTTTAAAATTTAAAACAATGTTGGTTATTGGATGTAATTTCACATTTAAACCATACATAAACAACTGTCAATCTTTTGATAGTTATTATCTCTTAAAAACACTCTATTTGTTTTGATGGCGGGAATTAATTTTTAAATTAATTAATGCAACTGATATTCTTTGAATTTGGTAAAATAGTCATAATTTTTGAATTCATAATATCAAATATATCTTAGGCCTAATTTTTGGTATTTTTCTGGAAACTTTCATTTTTTTGATGAATAGTGAAACCACTAAGTGGTAGTTAAAAAATGAATTTTTTCATAAAACTTAATCTTATTGCTTCTGTGAGTGGAATTTCAAAAATACGAGAGACATGGTTGATGTAAGTAAGAAAAATATGGTTCAATGAGATGAAAATAATTTTTGCTGAATATTAACTTTTTACTTTTTTTACCACGGTTAAAAGTAAATCGGGTAATTAAGGGTAAAAATGATATTATTATTACTACCCTAACTCATGTACTAATTCGATTAGATAAGTTTAATTCGACAAAAAACAACGTTAGGAATAAAATATGACCATTTAGGCCCACTTGGATTAGATTAGGACATTTATTATTAATTTATTTAAAGAAGGGTTAAAATAGTAAAAATCAAAGTTTCATAAGTAAATAATTTTTAATATAGGGTTATACATAAGATAAATTCGACTATAAAAATTAATTAGAAAGCTAAATATAGTTCCTACATAATGATATTTTATTTGTAATTTTTAGACATTAAATAAGTTAATTTATTTATGACAGAAAGATGAAGTAGTAATTATCTTATTAATGAAATATTGACATAATTGATGTTATAAATACCCAAATAAATGTAATTTGAGACTTTTTATGAATTACACTAATTTTATAGGTTAATATGACATGTTATTATCGATTTATTTAACTTTGTTCGAACTAATAATTCTGTTATGAGTTTCAAACAAATCAATTACTAAATAGTGTCAAAATTGACATAAAATAGTTTTTAAAACAAATATTATATTATTAATTGTTATTTTATTCCTAAAAATCTAAGGTTTTCCCAAATGACTTAGCTAAGGTTATATTTATTAATAATAAACAACTTGTGGTTCTTTTGGCTTCTTATAGTAAGTTTATTAACCATATATTGTAAGACCACAAAAAGACATTGTAATAGTAAAATTATCTAACTTAAAGTTAAATATAAATGATAAGGTTAAAAAAGGAACCTAAACTTGTCTAAATTCTATTGGATGAGAGGATTTCGACAAATAACAACCATAGCTTCGAAATAAATCAATTTGTAGCTATTTAAAACCGTATTTGGCTTTATAATAAAATAATATGTTTTGTTTTTCCAAAAGAGCCCCTCTCCTCCCTTATAAAAGGGCATCTCCTCCCTCTCTTCCTCACACCACTTTGAGCCTTCACGCTCGGCCAAACCCTGAAAAATTCTATTCTCCACTTCCCTAGAAACATCCTAGAGTTTCTTGTCTTCTTCAAAGACCAATTTTAGTTCACTAAAAGGAGATCTCAAAGAGGCACTTCAAAGAAGAGGTAATGTCCGTTACTGATTCTTTCAACTGTATGTCTTCTTCCACTTATATTTCTTAGGTTGATTCATTATGAAGTAATAACATAAGTATACCTCATATAATGATATGTTATTATATGTATGAATCAACCCTATTTCAACATCTATCCATCCTACAGAAAACAAAATCACCGCGCATGCGTACATACAGAATACCGTCTCCACGCCGTGGTGTAATCTATTTTTCATCACCACCATACTTGGATGGGTATAATGGTGTAAATAATAACTATATATGATTATTTTAAAGAGATATAGATTATGAAATAGTATACATAGACTCCAATACAATTCCACGATCATGATAACGATATCATCGCTCGTGCGTACGTACGGACTACCGTCTCCACGACGCGATGAGATTCATTCTCCACTTTAACCATTCATGAATGATTATAACGTATATATAATAAGTAATAATGAAATATATGACATAATAATGATACTGGATTTATGTGTTTATATATGTATGTCATCTACTTAATTCCATTTTACTCAATAAGGAAACGAAAACAGCGTTCATGCGTACGTACGGCCTACCGTCTCGATGAACGGTGTATTTCATTCCATTTACTGATCTATTATATATATGTATATTATGAATATATATAATATATAAATCATGTTTTATATTCTGGAATTATGTAATCATGATCTATGTAATAATATGAATAATTACAAGTTAAAACAGGGACGACAAAAGAAACGATTTTACCCAAAACGCTCTTTAACATGGAATTTACAAACGAATGGGTAAAATAAAGTCATAAGTGAACTATATATGATATCATAAAATTTTGTATGATTATGGAATAAGTCAATGACATTATTTAATTCATTATACCGGAGGTTCAGACACTTACGATGAAAATCGGACCGAAGGTAAGGGAAATATCACAATCTCATTTTTATCCGAAATTGTTTATACTTCGGTATTTACTGGGGAGTATTTTATCATCCACATCAATGTTTCCTCAATATGTAATATTATTTCAATCCACTTACAATTTTTTAAATCCAATTTTACCATTCGGTGAGTTTTTAGTAAAGGATATGAAAGGAATCTTTTTTCGTCTTTCATACGAGTTACTTTTTGACTTTTCTGACAAATGTACGAGAAGAATGTTTTTTTAACTTATACGGCATGAATGGATTTTTTAAAAAAAATCCAAGAATCTTCCTTTTAAAGTTTTCAAGTTTATTTTTAATCAAATTCTTATAGTTTCAAATTATATGACATGTTAAGAAAGGAAAAATGTTTTTGAAGTAGAAAGGTTATTTTCCTCAAGAATGGAGTTCAAGTGTTTTATCATAATTATTTTCCATCTAAGATAATAGAGGGTTCTGTTTCAATCACTATTATTACATGTATTTGATTATGTTGTAATGGAAATATGTTTTTATGAATTCTTTTATCTTATATGAGTTGTTTTATGATATCACGATGTTTAAAGATTCCCATTTTTATTACATGGGTTATGCTATGATGTATGGTTTATGATTTTGTGGCACACATAAGAATGGTATCATTATGAGATGGGTAGGACCTATATCTCCCTCCAATGCATTGGGTAGAGATTTTATATCTCCTGAGATAGACATGGATGGAATGGTAAGTTAATCCGGTTCAGTGTTACAGGACTGAAACAAGGAGTGAACTCGATTCAGAATGGGACTTTGTCCACTAATATGGTCTTGGCAGCAATTCCTTGGCTACTATGGAAATCATTACATGTTCTTAATAGATTCCATAGTTACATGTTTTATTCCCATGCTATTTTATCATGGTTTATGTTCCATTATGATCTATGCCTTGTGTACTTCCATGTTTTATGTCGTTGCTCAACATTTTGTTGTTTAAACATTATGTTCATTTTTTTAAGTTCGAATGCATATGGTATGTTTTATTTTATCCATGCTTACCCTTACTGAGCATTTGAGCTCACACTTTTTATGTTTTATTTTTCCTCAGGATCAACAGAAAGGTTTTAGGTAAGGAAATGAAAAGTGGAAGATCTTTATGGGAGATGTTGAAGATCTTTCACCACGATTAGAAGATTACGTTCCATGTTTCCAAAGACACTAAACTATTACGATCCTTGTGTGTCTGTTTTTGTTATGTATTAAGTATTCCAAAAAAGTAATGTAATGTCCATGTACGTCAAGATTCGGGTCTCTACAGTTGGTATCCAAGGAAAGGTTTAGTCAACTTTGGAAACTGGGATGCGAAAACGTTAGTGAGATCCCTAGAGATATTTCTTAGGTATGTCTAGGGATGTCCCTAAGGTTAAGTATAAGTATAGGTTATAGTACTAGAATTACGGTAACCCAAGATGTTAGATATTGAAGTTACTCCCCCTTTATTATATTGTTTTCCCTAGCGTGATTTTTGCCTCTCACACTATTCTTTTTGCATTTTAGATGATGGATGGAACCTGAAGGAACCGTGTTGATCAATGTAATGGACAATGAAATTATTGTCCTCTTGAACAAACAAATGTTATGGGAGATAGAGTAAAAAACCTTATTGCTATACTTACACAAGATATGAATCATTCTGGACTTCCAAATGAGCAGAGAAGGGAACAATATTCTATTGAGTCCATCAGAAGGCAACATCCACCTTCTTTTACTGGGTCTTCTGATCCACTTGTTGAGGAACAATGGATCATTACCAATGAGAAGATATTTTCAGTAATTGAATGTTCTGAACATGATAAAGTCATCTTAGTAGTATATCATTTGGAAGGTGATGCTGATCAATGGTGGAATCGTATGAAGAATACGAGGCCAAGAGATGAAATTGAGTCCATGGAATGGGACGAGTTCAAGAACTTATTTTTCAATAAGTACTTCCCTCGTATTCTGCAAAAAAATATGGAGAAGGATTTTCTTGAACTAAAGCAAAAGGATGATGAATCTGTTGGTATATATGAAGATAATTTTACAAGGCTTGCACGGTATGCATCTGGATTTATCATCCAACCTGAAAGTAAAGTTGATCAATTATTCAGTGGCTTAAAACCAAATCGTCGAAGGGAATTAGCTATAAGAGACTTCATTAGCTAAAAAGAAATTGTGCGTTGTGCTATCAAGGTAGAAATGGAAGTTGGTGTTACTTATCCATCTCATAGTTTTGACAAGAAACGAAATATGGAGTTCAAGGAGAAATCTCAGAATAATGGTGAAAAGAAGATGAATGTTTCCTTATGATCAATGTGTGGAAAGAAGCATGGTGGAGATTGTCTTAAAGGGACTATAAAGGTGTGGAAAAGAAGGTCATCGAGAAGCTGAATGTCGAAGTAATGGAAAAATGGTTTCTAATGATGTGAATAAAGAAAATACTACAGAAAATGCACCACCAACACTTCAATGTTTCAAGTGCAAGGAAATAGGGCATTATGCTAATAAATGCCCTAATTCAAGGGTTAGTGATGATCGACAGGAGCAACCACATAAGGAAAAGGACAAAGGGAAGTCACATGCAATCACTATTGGCGTTGTTGAATATGAAAACAATGTTGTGGAGTGATTAGGTGTTTATGTAATGGGATTCCAAAATAATGTTGTATATAGTATCGTGGAATATTGGAATATTTATGTATTGGTCTATTGTGGTTTTCAATGGTACCAGTAACCATAGAATGTGATTAAGATATTTTTGGAAAAAAAGATGATATGCACATAATGAAAGGAAAACGAGAAAATGAAATGTTTGACTATATTCATGAGCTCATGACTGATATAAGGAGAAATTTGTATCATGGATTGAGTATATATAATTTTTGGATTTTGGTATGTGGAAAGAGTTAACTTTTGACGGCATTAATGTTTTCACTAAGGTTCAATGGGTATTCATTCTTCAAGAGAATACATGATTAAGGTATTCACATGTTTCTAATTTGACCAACAAGATATATCTTATGATATATGGGGAATAAATGAGGGAATTCCCGTGATTGTTATGTGACATTTCAAGTAATCATTTTCTTTATACTATGAGCTTGGACCAAAGTATTTTAGATAACCCTAAATATTGGAATGGATTATGTTGGACATAAGTTAGGATATAACTTTTTTCGATATTATGGATGGGATGTTATAGTAATATAGCTTTAGAAAAAGGACAACTTGCAGGACGGGCGACGACCCATCGCGTCGGACAAGGCTGTGGGAATCGAACCCACAACCGAAGTGCGACTGACCTTTATCGCCTACCACTAGCCTATAGGAAGTCCCTGTGTAGTAGAAACTAGTTTTATTATATTAAGTAGTATAATATAAGAAGTATAAGTCCATTTTCGGAACCATATATGATTAATCTCACCATAGATGAACTTATGTATATTTGATAATTTTTACAAACCTTTTATTTGAAACAGATGGAATGACCCATAATTCTATCACATGATCTGCTAACACATCATGAATGAAAAATTCAACTTCATTTCTCTAAGATATGAAGTGGAAATTGTCCAAAGAACGACCAATGGTGAGACTATACCAAAATCATGAAAGTATTTCTTCTAATTCCAATTTCTTCAACTTTAGGGAAATGATCATGAAAACCAAAAATGTTTTCCTAGTGCTCTTATATCTGATGAATCAGATGGTACCTCAGATCGTCACAAATTTATGGATTTGTGATTGCTGGATTTTCCATAGCCATGTTCTCTACCACTCTCTATCAGAACATTATGGTTAGATTTCTCTTCCATATCCATATTTTCACCTATGTGGAAACCCAGTGATTAGTTTATTTGGGTAACCGTTAAGTTTCATGATTTTGTTTTTAAATATTGGTTTTGGTATTCCTTTTTAGGATGTGGGTTTCTATTAAAGAAACTTTCGAGTAGTAACCCATTTATAACCCCGACGAATTTCGAGGGCAAAATTCATATTAAGGGGTGTAGAATGTAACACCCCGAGATTTTATGAATACATTATTTTTAATTTCATTAATGTCTTGGGTTGTACGCTACAACAAAAGGAGCATGCACAACACACATCATTGACTTACCTTTCATTACATGCAATCACGACCTTCCTCGGTAGCGTGTGTAGTGCGCAATACGTAGTTTCACTAAACAACGACATGCTATTAAAATATTATTAAAACTAGTCGTTATGAATAGTAATAGCCACTTTTTGAAATTTTTTAAATTTTATTTTTCAAAATGGACTTCATTTTTGGATTCGGAATATTGAAATTAGCTTAGGGTGAAATTTTGGTACTTTTCGGTTAACTTTCATTTTCTGATGAATAGTGAAAATTTCTAAATTTTAATTAAAAACAACCTTTTTAATATAAATAATTAATAGTGATAAATTATTAATTAGAGTGGTTTTAAAGTATATTTAGAATATATTTTTACAATTTAATACAATGTTGGTTATTGGATGTAATTTCACATTTAAACCAGACATAAACAACTGTCAATCTTTTGATAGTTATTATCTCTTAAGAATACACTATTTGTTTTGACGACGGGAATTAATTTTTAAATTAATTAATGCAACTGATATTTTTTGATTTTGGTAAAATGGACATAATTTTTGAATTCATAATATCAAATATATCTTAGGCCTAATTTTTGGTATTTTTCTGGAAAATTTCATTTTTTTGATGAATAGTGAAACCACTAAGTGGTAGTTAAAAAAATGAATTTTTCATAAAACTTAATTTTACCGCTTCTGTGAGTGGAATATCAAAAATCAAAGAAGCATGGTTGATGTTAGTAAGAAAAATATTGTTCAATGAGATGACAATAATTTTTGGTGAATAGTAACTTTTTACTTTTTTTACCACGTTTAAAAGAAAATTGGGAAATTAAGGGTAAAATGTTATTATTATTACCCTAAAACATGTCCTAATTATATTGGATAAGTGTAATTCGACCAGAAACAACCTTGGGAATAAAATATGACCATTTAGGCCCACTTGGATTAGATTAGGACATTTATTATTAATTTATTTAAAGAAGGGTTAAAATAGTTAAAATCAAAGTTTAATAAGTAAATCATTTTTAATATAAGGTTATACATAAGATAAATTCGACTATAAATATTCATTAGAAATATAAAAATAATTACTACATAATAATATTTTATTTGTAATTTTTAGACTTTAAATAAGTTAATTTATTTTTGACACAAAGATGATGTAGTAATTATCTTATTAATGAAATATTGACATAATTGATGTTATAAATACCCAAATAAATGTAATTTGAGACTTTTTATGAATTCCACTAAATTTATAGGTTAATATGACATGTTATTATTGAATTAATTAACTTTTTTCGAACTAATAATTCTGTTATGAGTTTCACAAAAATCAATTACTAAATAGTGTAAAAAATGACATAAAATAGTTTTTAAAACAAATATTTTATTATTAATTGTTATTTTATTCTTAAAAATAAATGGTTCGGCCAAAAAACTTAGATAAGGTTATATATATTAATAATAAACAACATGGGGTTCTTTTGGCTTCTTATAGTATGTTTATTAACCTTATAGTGTAAGAACACAAAAAGACACGGTAAAAGTAAAATTATCTAACTTAAAGTTAAATATTAATGATAACTTTAAAATTGGATCTTAAACTTGTCTAAATTATATTGAATGAGAGGATTGCAACCCATCCCCACATTAGCTTCTAAATAAATCAATTTGGGGCTATTTAAAACCGAATTTGCCTTTATAATAAAATAATATTATTTGTTTTTCCAAAAGAGCCCCTATCTTCCCTTATAAAAGGGCACCTCCTCCCTCTCTTAATTACACCACTTTGAGCCTTCAAGCTTGGAAAAACCCAGACAAATTCCCTTATCCACTTCCCTAGAAACATCCTAGAGGTTTGGGTCTTCCTCAAAGACCAATTTTAGTGCCCTAAAAGGAGATCTCAAAGAGGCGCTTCAAAGAAGAGGTAATGTCCGTTACCGATTCTTTCAACTTTATTTCTTCTTCCACTTCTTATGTAGAGACCCGAATCTTGACGTACATGGACATTACATTACATTTGCAGAATACTTAGTACATAGCAAAAACACACACACAAGGACCGTAATAGTTTAGTGTCTTTGGAAACTCGGAATATAATCTTCTAATCGTGGTGAAATATCATCAAAATCTCCCATAAAGATCTTCCTTTTTTTTACCTAAAACCTTTCTTTATATCCTGGGGAAAAGAAAACATAAAAGGGTGAGCTCAAATGCTCAGTAAGGGTAAACAAAAGAAATATCAATCACATCATATTTATAAGAACATAACATTTTGGAAATCATAACCTGCAAAAGAGAGCATAATTTCATAACATGGGATAAATCATGGCAGTGAAATGTAATCACAATAATAATAACTTAAAACATTAAACTTTGTGGCATACACACATAATCATAGAGAATTATTTCTTGTTAGTCAAGACTCATTGCCAAGACTATCTTAGTGGACAAAGTCCCTTTCTGAATCGAGTAACCCTCGTTTCAGTCCTGTTTCACTGAACCGGTATAACCTACCATTCCAGCCATGTCTATCTCATGAGATATAAAATCTTTACCCAATGCATTGGAGGGAGATATAGGTCCCACCCATCTCATAATGATACCATTCTTATGTGTGCCACAAAATCATAAACCATACATCATTGCATAACCCATGTAATACAAATGGGAATCTTAAACATCATGACATCATAAAACAATTCATATAAGATAAAGGAATTCATAAAAATATTTCCATCACAACATAATCAAATCCATTTAATAATAGGGATAGAAACAGAACCCTATATTGTCTTAGATGGAAAATAATTTTGATAAAACTCTTGAACTCCATTCTTGAGGAAAATATCCTTTCTTCTTCAAAAACACTTTTCTTTTCTTAACATTTCATACAATTATAAACAAAAAGAAGTTGATCAAAAATAAACTTGAAAACATGTAAAGGAATCTTCTTGTAAATAATGTTTTAAAAATTCATTCATGCCGTATAAGTTAAAAAAACATTCTTTGTACTTTTGTCAGAAAAGTCAAAAAGTACCTCGTACGAAAAACGACAAAAGATTCCTTTCATATCTTTTACTAAAAACTCACCGAAGGGTAAAATTGGATATAAACTATTGTAGAAGGATGGAAATAATATTACATATTGAGGGAACATGGATGTGGATGATAAAATACACCCCAGTAATTACCAAAGTAAAAACAATCTCGGATAAAAGTGAGATTGTGATATTTCCCTTACCTTAGGTCCGACTTGCTTTGTAACTGTCCGAACCTCCTGTATAATGATTTAAATCATGTTATTGACTTATTCCAGAATCATATTCATTTTTATTATATCATATATGGTCCACTTATGACTTTATATTACCCGTTTTCTTTGTAAATTTATGTTAAAGAAGCGTTTTGGGTAAAATCGTCTCATTTGTCGTTCGTGGTTTTAACATGTAATTATTAATATGATTACTTGGATCATGATTACTTATATCCAGAATGTAAAACATGATTTATATATAATATATATTCAGAATATATATATATAATATCGATAAATGGAATGAAATACACCGTTCATGGAGACGGTAGTCCGTATGTACGCATGAACACTGTTTTCCTTTCCTTATTGTCTTGAATGGAAGTAAGTAGATGGCATACATATATATATATATACATAAATCCAGTAGCTTTATAATGTCATATATTTCATTATTATTTCTTATATATACTTTATAATCATTCTTAAATGGTTAACATGGAGAATGAATCTCATCGCGTCGTGGAGACGGTAGTCCGTACGTACGCACGAGCGATGATATCATTTCCATAAATATTGAATTGAATTGGAGTGGATTATACAATATATCAGAATAAATATGATGTTGTAATAACTATGTATAGTTATTCTTTACACCATTATATCCATCCATGTAAGGTGGTGGTGGAAAATAGATTACACCACGGCGTGGAGACGGTATTCCGTACGTACGCACGTGCGGTGATTTCTTTTTCCGTAGGATGGATAGATGGTGAAATAGGGTTGTTTCATACTTATAATAACATATCAGTATATGAGTGATACTTATGTTATTACTTCATAATGAAACAACCTAAGAAGAAGAAGTGGAAGAAGAAATAAAGATGAATGAATTGGTAACGATAATTACCTCTTCTTTGAAGCGCCTTTTGGAGACCTCATCTTAGGGAAATAAATTGGTCTTTGAGGAAGACCAGAACCTCTAGGATGTTTCTAGGGAAGTGGAGAAGAGATTTTGGCAGGGGTTGGCCGAGCTTGAGTGCTCAAATTGGTGTGAGGAGGAGGGGGAGGAGGTGTCCTTTTATAAGGGAGGAGAGGGGCACCTTACGAATATCTCAAAATATTATTTTATATTAAAGTCAAAATCGGTTTATAATGGTTCCAAATGGTCTTATTTTGAAGCTAAAGTAGGGATGGGTCGAAATCCTATCAACCAATAGGATTTAGACAAGTTTAGGGAATTATTTTAACCTTATCAATTAGATTTAACTCTAAGTTAAATAATTTAACTTTTACCATGTCTTTTTGTTTTCTTTCACTATATGGTTAATACAATTACTATAACATGCCAAACGAACCACAAATTGTTTATTATTAATATATATATCCTTATCTAAGTCATTTGGCCGAACCTTAGATTTTTAGGAATAAAATAACAATTGATAATATAATATTTGATTTAAAAACTATTTTGTGTCAATTTTGACACTATTTGATATATGATTTCTGTGAAAGTCATAAAAGAATTATATGTTCGAACCAAGTTGATTAAATCAACAATAATATATCATAGTAACCTATAAAATTAGTGGAATTCATAAAAAGTCTCAAATTACATTTATTTTGGTGTTTATAACATCAATTATGTCAATATTTCATTAATAGGATAATTACTGCATCATCATTGTGTCATAAATAAATTAAATTATTTAAAGTCTAAAAATTATAAATAAAATATAATTATGTAAGAAATCTTTTTATCTTTCTAATGAATATTTATAGTTGAATTTATCTTATGTATAACCCCATATTAAAAATGTTTTAGTTATTAAACTTTGATTTTAACTATTTTAACTATTCATTAAATAAAATAATATTAAATGTCATAATCTAATCCAAGTGGACCTAAATGGTCATATTATATTCATAAGGTTGTTTTTGGTCGAATTACACTTATCCAATAGAATTAGGACATGTGTTAGGGTAATAGTAATATCATATTTACCCTTAGTTACCCTATTTACTATTAACCGTGGTAAAAAAAAGTAAAAAGTTACTATTCACCAAAAATTATTTTCATCTCAATGAACCACATTTTAGTCCTTGATATTAACCGTGTCTGTCTGATTTTCGAAATTCCATTCACAGAAGCGGTAAAATTAAGTTTTATGCAAAATTCAGTTTTTAACCTACCACTTAGTGGTTTCACTATTCATCAAAAATTGAAAGTTTTCAGAAAAATACCAAAAATTAGGCCTAAGCTATATTTGATATTATGAACTCAAAAATGATTTCTATTTTACCAAATTCAAAACATATCAGTTGCATTAATTAATTTAAAAATTAATTCCCGTCGTCTAAACAAAAGGCGTGTTTTTAAGAGATAATAACTATCAAAAGATTGACACTTGTTTATAACTGGTTTAAATGTGAAATTACATCCAATGACCAACATTGTATTAAATTGTAAAAATATATTCTAAATATACTTTAAAACCACTCAAATTAATAATTTATTACTATTAATTATTTCTATTAAAAAAGTTGTCTTTAATTAAAATTTAGTAATTTTCACTATTCATCGGAATATGAAAGTTATCCGAAAAGTACCAAAATTTCACCCTAAGATAATTTCGATATTCCGAATCCAAAAATGAAATCCATTTTGAAAAATAAAATTTAAAAAATTTCAAAAAGTGGTTATTACTATTCATAACGGCTAGTTTTAATAATATTTTAATAGCATATCGTTGTTTAGTGAAACTCGGTATTGCGTACTACACACGCTATCAAGGAAGTTCGCGATTGCGTGTAATGAAAGGCAAGTCAAGGATGTGTGTTGTGCAAGATCCTTTTGGTGTAGCGTACAACACAAGACATTAATGAAATTAAAAAGAATATTTTTCATAAAATCTCGGGGTGTTACATTCTACCCCCATTAAAACGAATTTCGCCCTCGAAATTCGTCGGAGTTATAAATGGTTTACTATTCAGAAGTTTCTTTAATATAAAGCCACATCGTAAAAAGGAATACCAAAACCAATCTTTAAAAACAAAAGTATGAAACGTAACGGTTACCCAAATAAACTAATCACTGGGTTTACACATAGGTGAAAATATGGATATGGAAGAGAAATATAACCATCATGTTCTGATGGAGAGTGGTAGAGAACATGGCTATGGAAAAGCCAGCAATCACAAAGCCATAAATTTGTGACGATCTAAGGTACCATCTTATTCATCAGATATAAGATCACTAGGACAACATTTTTTGGTTTTCAAGATCGTTTCCCTAAAGTTAAAGAATTTAAATTAGAATAAATACTTACTTTATTTTGGTACAATCTCACTGTTGTTCGTTCCTTCAACAAATTCCACTTCATCTCTTAAATAAATGAAGATGAATTTGTTATTCGTGAAGTGTTAGCAGATCATGTGATAGAATGACGGGTCATTCCATCTATCTCAAACAAAAGGTTAGCAAAAATTATATACATAAGTCGATCTATAGTGAGATTAATCGTATATTGTTCCTAAAATGGACTTATACTTCATATATCATACTGCTTAATATAATAAAACTAGTTTCTACTAAACAGGGACTTCTTGTATGCCAGTGGTAGGCAATAAAGGCCAGTCACACTTCGGTTGTGGGTTCGATTCCCACAGCCTTGTCCGACGCGATGGGCTGTCGCCCGTCCTGCAGGTTGTCCTTTTTTCTAAAACTATATTACTATAACATCCCATCAATAATATCGAAAAAAGAACTTCTATCCTTAAACAAAACTAACTTATGTCCAACATAATCCATTGTAATCTTTAGGCTTATCCATAATACTGCAGTCCTCTCTCATAATTTAGTGAAAACGATTACCAGAGATTTAATACCATCGTTGATCCCCATATATCATAAGATATGTTTTGTTGGTCACATTCCAAACATTCAAAGTCCTTAATCATGTATACTCTTGAATACCTTAGTGAAAACATGAATGCAGTTAAAATTTAACACTTTCTACATACCAAAATCCTCAAAATTCTATATACTCAAACCATGATATCACTTAGTCCTTATATCAATCATGAACTCATGAATACTGTTAAACATTTAATTTTCTCCTTATCCCTTCATTATGCGCATATCATCTACATTCCAAAAATATCTGAATAACCTTTCATGGATACTGGTAACATTAATAAAACACTTTTAAAACTCAAGGAAAGACAACAATGTAACAATCCTTAGATGTATCTTTATTCCATAGTACTATGAGATTTCTTATACAACATTACACATGATAAACATGTAATCATTTCACTACATTCTTAAACCATTAACCGAGCTTCAACAATTCTTTCATCTCACATATCATTTGTAGTCTCTTCATCATCATCCACATAAATACTACCCATACGACCATACTGATTCTCTTCATGAGTCTTTCCCTTTGGGCATTGGTTTTCATAATTCCCATACATTTCATATTTAAAACACTTAACCATTTTTGATGTCGTAGCAATACCATTATCCTCATCAATGGTGTTAACTGAACCTTTTCCTTTTCACTTACTTGCTTTGTGTCCTTCTTTTCCACACCCAAAGCATCTTCTAGTTCCCTTGAAACATTCTCCTTGATGCCTCTTCCCACATGATTTACATAGGGCAAATTGAACTTTCTTTCCTCTATGATCATCATGAAATTCCATCTTTCTCTTATTAGCCGAGTCAGGAAACTTACCAAATTTTACTTTATTGATCATATTATGAGATTGTTGATTTGGCATAATAATGATGTTTAGACTTCAAATCCCATTTCATTTGGTTGCTCATGAATAATATCATTCCATTGTCCATCATATCCTCCATTATCGTGAATCACCTTGTTTCCAGCCATTTTCTAAAACCCAAAAAGAATAGTGTGAGAGGCAAAAATCATAATAAAGGGCGAGTAACTTAAATATCTAACATCTTTGGTTTAATCTAATATCATTACCATAGTTCTAGGACTATATCCTATACGTATACTTATCCTTAGGGGCATCCCTAGACATACCTTAGAAATATCTCTAGGGATATCACTAACGTTTTCGCATCCTAGTTTCCAAAGGTTGACTAAAACTTTCCTCTGATACCAACTGTAGAGACCCGTAGCCTGACGTACATGGAAATTACATTACATTTGCGGAATACTTAGTACATAGCAAAAACACACACACAAGGACCGCAATAGTTTAGTGTCTTTGGAAATCGGAATATAATCTTCTAATCGTGGTGAAAGATCTTCAAAATATCCCATAAAGATCTTCCTTTTTTTTACCTAAAACCTTTCTTTATATCCTGGGGAAAAGAAAACATAAAAGGGTGAGCTCAAATGCTCAGTAAGGGTAAACAAAAGAAATATCAATCACATCATATTTATAAGAACATAACATTTTGGAAATCTTAACCTGCAAAAGAGAGCATAATTTCATAACATGGGATAAATCATGGAAGTGAAATGTAATCACAATAATCATAACTTAAAACATTAAACATTGTGTCATACACACATAATCATAGAGAATCATTTCTTGTTAGTCAAGACTCATTGCCAAGACTATCTTAGTGGACAAAGTCCCTTTCTGAATCGAGTAACCCTCGTTTCAGTCCTGTTTCACTGAACCGGTATAACCTACCATTCCAGCCATGTCTATCTCATGAGATATAAAATCTTTACCCAATGCATTGGAGGGAGATATAGGTCCCACCCATCTCATAATGATACCATTCTTATGTGTGCCACAAAATCATAAACCATACATCATTTCATAACCCATGTAATACAAATGGGAATCTTAAACATCATGACATCATAAAACAATTCATATAAGATAAAGGAATTCATAAAAATATTTCCATCACAACATAATAAAATCCTTGTAATAATAGGGATAGAAACAGAACCCTATATTGTCTTAGATGGAAAATAATTTTGATAAAACTCTTGAACTCCATTCTTGAGGAAAATATCTTTTCTTCTTCAAAAACACTTTTCTTTTCTTAACATTTCATACAATTATAAACAAAAAGAAGTTGATCAAATATAAACTTGAAAACCTGTAAAGGAATCTTCTTGTAAATAATGTTTTAAAAATTCATTCATGCCGTATAAGTTAAAAAACATTCTTTGTACTTTTGTCGGAAAAGTCAAAAAGTACCTCGTACGAAAAACGACAAAAGATTCCTTTCATATCTTTTACTAAAAACTCACCGAAGGGTAAAATTGGATATAAACTATTGTAGAAGGATGGAAATAATATTACATATTGAGGGAACATGGATGTGGATGATAAAATACACCCTAGTAATTACCAAAGTAAAAACAATCTCGGATAAAAGTGAGATTGTGATATTTCCCTTACCTTAGGTCCGACTTGCTTTGTAATTGTCCGAACCTCCTGTATAATGATTTAAATCATGTTATTGAATTATTCCAGAATCATATTCATTGTTATTATATCATATATGGTCCACTTATGACTTTATATTACCCGTTTTTTTTTGTAAATTTATGTTAAAGAAGAGTTTTGGGTAAAATCGTATCATTTGTCGTTCGTGTTTTTAACTTGTAATTATTAATATGATTACATGGATCATGATTACTTAAATCCATAATGTAAAACATGATTTATATATAATATATATTCAGAATATATATATATAATATCGATAAATGGAATGAAATACACCGTTCATGGAGACGGTAGTCCGTACGTACGCATGAACACTGTTTTCCTTTCCTTATTGTCTTGAATGGAAGTAAGTAGATGAAATACATATATATATATATATACATAAATCCAGTAGCTTTATAATGTCATATATTTCATTATTATTTCTTATATATACTTTATAATCATTCTTAAATGGTTAACATGGAGAATGAATCTCATCGCGTCGTGGAGACGGTAGTCCGTACGTACGCACGAGCGATGATATCATTTCCATAAATATTGAATTGAATTGGAGTGGATTATACAATATATCAGAATCAATATGATGTTGTAATAACTATGTATAGTTATTCTTTACACCATTATACCCATCCATGTAAGGTGGTGGTGGAAAATAGATTACACCACGGCGTGGAGACGGTATTCCGTACGTACGCACGCGCGGTGATTTCTTTTTCCGTAGGATGGATAGATGGTGAAATAGGGTTGTTTCATACTTATAATAACATATCAGTATATGAGTGATACTGATGTTATTACTTCATAATTAAACAACCTAAGAAGAAGAAGTGGAAGAAGAAATAAAGATGAAAGAATTGGTAACGGTAATTACCTCTTCTTTGAAGCGCCTTTTGGAGACCTCCTCTTAGGGAACTAAAATTGGTCTTTGAGGAAGACCAGAACCTCTAGGATGTTTCTAGGGAAGTGGAGAAGAGATTTTGGCAGGGTTTGGCCGAGCTTGAGTGCTCAAATTGGTGTGAGGAGGAGGGGGAGGAGGTGTCCTTTTATAAGGGAGGAGAGGGGCACCTTAGGAATATCTCAAAATATTATTTTATATTATAGTCAAAATCGGTTTATAATGGTTCCAAATGGTCTTATTTCGAAGCTAAAGTGGGGATGGGTCGAAATCCTATCAACCAATAGGATTTAGACAAGTTTAGGGAATTATTTTAACCTTATCAATTAGATTTAACTCTAAGTTAAATAATTTAACTTTTACCATGTCTTTTTGTTTTCTTTCACTATATGGTTAATACAATTACAATAACATGCCAAAAGAACCCCAAATTGTTTATTATTAATATATATATCCTTATCTAAGTCATTTGGCCGAACCTTAGATTTTTAGGAATAACATAACAATTGATAATATAATATTTGATTTAAAAACTATTTTGTGTCAATTTTGACACTATTTGATATATGATTTTTGTGAAAGTCATAACAGAATTATATGTTCGAAACAAGTTGATTAAATCAACACTAATATATCATAGTAACCTATAAAATTATTGTAATTCATAAAAAGTCTCAAATTACATTTATTTTGGTGTTTATAACATCAATTATGTCAATATTTCATTAATAAGATAATTACTGCATCATCATTGTGTCATAAATAAATTAAATTATTTAAAGTCTAAAAATTATAAATAAAATATCCTTATGTAGGAAATCTTTTTATCTTTCTAATGAATATTTATAGTCGAATTTATCTTATGTATAACCCCATATTAAAAATGTTTTAGTTATTAAACTTTGATTTTAACTATTTTAACTATTCATTAAATAAAATAATATTAAATGTCATAATCTAATCCAAGTGGACCTAAATGGTCATATTATATTCATAAGGTTGTTTTTGGTCGAATTACACTTATCCAATAGAAATAGGACATGTGTTACGGTAATAGTAATATCATATTGACCATTAGTTTCCCGATTTACTATTAACCGTGGTAAAAAAAAGTAAAAAGTTACTATTCACCAAAAATTATTTTCATCTCATTGAACCAAATTTTAGTCCTTGATATTAACCGTGTCTGTCGGATTTTCGAAATTCCATTCACAGAAGCGGTAAAATTAAGTTTTATGCAAAATTCAGTTTTTAACCTACCACTTAGTGGTTTCACTATTTATCAAAAATTGAAAGTTTTCAGAAAAATACCAAAAATTAGGCCTAAGCTATATTTGATATTATGAACTCAAAAATTATTTCTATTTTACCAAATTAAAAACATATCAGTTGCATTAATTAATTTAAAAATTAATTCCCGTCGTCTAAACAAAAGGCGTGTTTTTAAGAGATAATAACTATCAAAAGATTGACACTTGTTTATAACTGGTTTAAATGTGAAATTACATCCAATGACCAACATTGTATTAAATTGTAAAAATATATTCTAAATATACTTTAAAACCACTCAAATTAATAATTTATTACTATTAATTATTTCTATTAAAAAAGTTGTTTTTAATTAAAATTTAGTAATTTTCACTATTCATCGCAATATGAAAGTTATCCGAAAAGTACCAAAATTTCACCCTAAGATAATTTCGATATTCCGAATCCAAAAATGAAATCCATTTTGAAAAATAAAATTTAAAAAATTTCAAAAAGTGGTTATTACTATTCATAACGGCTAGTTTTAATAATATTTTAATAGCATATCGTTGTTTAGTGAAACTCGGTATTGCGTACTACACACGCTATCAAGGAAGTTCGTGATTGCGTGTAATGAAAGGCAAGTCAAGGATGCGTGTTGTGCAAGCTCCTTTTGGTGTAGCGTACAACACAAGACATTAATGAAATTAAAAAGAATATTTTTTATAAAATCTCGGGGTGTTACATCTTCTTCTTAGGTTGTTTCATTATGAAGTAATAAGATCAGTATACCTCATATAATAATATGTTATTATAAGTATTAAACAACCCTATTTCACCATCTATCCATCCTACGGAAAATGAAATCACCGCAGGTGCATACGTACGGAATACCGTCTCCACGCCGTGGTGTAATCTATTTTCCATCACCACCTTACTTGGATGGGTATAATGGTGTAAATAATAACTATATATGATTATTGTAAACTGATATAGATTCTGAAATAGTATACGTACACTCCAATACAATTCCATGATTATGAGAATGATATCATCGCTCGTGCGTACGTATGGACTACTGTCTCCACGGCGCGATGAGATTCATTCTCCACGTTAACCATTCATGAATGATTATAAAGTATAAATAATAAGTAATCATGAAATATATTACATAATAATGATACTGGATTTATGTGTATATATATGTATGCCATCTACTTAATTCAATTCAACTCAATAAGGAAACGAAAATAGCGTTCTTGCGTACGTACGACATACTGTCTCCATGAACGGTGTATTTCTTTACATTTACTAATCTATTATATATATGTATATTCTGAATATATATTATATATAAATCAGGTTTTATATTCTGGAATTATGTAATCATGATCAAATTAATCATATGAATAATTACAAGTTAAAACACGGATGACAAATCAAACGATTTTACCCAAAACGCTCTTTAACATGGAATTTACAAAATAACGGGTAAAATAAAGTCATAATTGAACCATATATGATATCATAACAATTATTATGATTCTGGAATAAGTCAATGACATTATTTAAATCATCATACAGGAGGTTCGGACACATACGAAGCAAATCAGACCTAAGTAAGGGAAATATCACAATCTCATTTTTATCCGAGATTGTTTATACTTCGGTATTTACTGGGGTGTATTTTATCATCCACATCCATGTTTCCTCAATATGTAATATTATTCACATCCACTTACAATTGTTTAAATCCAATTTTACCCTTCGGTGAGTTTTTATTAAAAGATAAGAAAGGAATCTTTTGTCGTTTTTCGTACGAGGTACTTTTTGACTTATCCGACAAAAGTACGAGAAGAATGTTTTTTTAACTTATACGGCATGAATGGTTTTTAAAACAAAATTCCCAAGAATCTATCTTTACAAGTTTTCAAGTTTATTTTTAATTAAATTATTTTAGTTTAAAATTTTATGACATGTTAATAAAGGAAACATGTTTTTGAAGTAGAAAGGATATTTTTCTCAAGAATGGAGTTCAAGTGTTTTATCCAAATTATTTTCCATCTAAGATAAAAAAGGGTTCTGTTTCTATCCCTATTATTACATGGATTTGATTATGTTGTTATGGAAATATTCTTTTATGAATTCTTTTATTTTATATGAATTGTTTTATGATGTCACAATGTTTAAGGATTCCCATTTTGCTTACATGGGTTATACTATGAGGTATGGTTTATGATTTTGTGGAACACATAAGAATGGTATCATAATGAGATGGGTGGGGCCAATATCTCCCTCCAAATCATTGGGTAAAGATTTTATATCTCATGAGATAGACATGGTTGGAACAGTAAGTTAATCCGGTTCAGTGTTACAGGACTGAAACGAGGAGTGAACTCGATTCAGAATGGGACTTTGTCAACTTATATGGTCTTGGCAGAAATTCCTTGGCTACTATGTAAATCATTACATGTTCTTATTGGTTTACAAAATTACATGTTTTATTCCCATGATATTTTATCATGGTTTATGTTCCATTATGATCTATGCCTTATGTACTTCCATGTTTTATGTCGTTGCTCAAGATTTTGATGTTTAAAAATTATGTTCATGTTTTTATGTTCAAATGTATATGGTATGTTTTATTTTATCCATTCTTACCCTTAATGAGCATTTGAGATCACCCTTTTTATGTTTTATTTTCCCTCAGGATCAAAAGAATGTTTTAAGTTGAGGAAACGAAAAGTGGAAGATCTTTATGGGAGATGTTTAAGATCTTTCACCACGATTAGAAGATTACGTTCCAAGTTCCCAAAGACATTAAACTATTACGATCCATGTGTGTCAGTTTTTGTTATGTATTAAGTATTCCGCAAAAGTAATGTAATGTCCATGTACGTCAAGCTTCGGGTCTCTACATTATCACAGAACAAGTTTGATCATGGGGAATCAAATTATTAAACAAAATATATACAGTTAATTAATTTCATATATATATATATCAATTCAACACATGATCAATGAAAATCCATCACAAGTCATCTAGAGTGAAAAAAAACAAGACCACCAATGGAAATTATTTTCAATAGTCCTATAGTCCATATAAACCACAATATCAGCAAACACTAAAATAGAAACATGTTTCACCTCTCCCCATACCATATTTATTGGTTTATATATTATTCAATTACATTTATTAAATTTTTATTCAATTACCATCAAATGGAAAACATTCTTAAACCCACCCTTCATGATACACAAATAATCGAGAAGACAAGATACCTGCCTCGAGAAACAGGCGATCAACATCTCCTTCTTGCACCAAACAGGTGGTGCGTAAGGCCCTAGGGAAACAGGATCCAAGGGTACAACATTTTTTTGTTTATCCTCATGGATGAATGATTATTGGATACCTAGGTATCCAGAGAAAATAGAATGAAAAAAAGTGATGGTTTTCAGTTCTGAATGACTAGATCTGATACTCAAGGGATATGAATCTTTTTTTAACTCCCCATTAAAAGTGTATCTTCTCAACATTTCCATAAAAACTAAAATCCTCCTCATAATTATAAAATTAAATATATATTTTACATACTTCTAATGGTTTAATTTTTTTTATAAAATATGGTTTTATAATAATTTTAAGTCAAAATAAAATATCAAAGGGGTGAAATAATAAAAAATACAAAAGCTGACAAACTGTTGGAGGTAACTAACTATTGGGTGAGTCACTGGTGAATGACTCATAGCTGGAAGACATACCAGTGTGAGATACTAGTGATGAACTAACGATGGTGAGTCATCGTTTGGTGATTCACCATTTGGAGATCCATCATTCAGTGATTTACCATCATGACCCCCTGCTATTGAGTCACTCATGCGAGTCACCATCACCAATTCACTGAATTGAGTCACCTTAAGTGAGTCATTGATGCAACACACCATCAAGAGTCACCGACATAACTCACCATCAGTGAGTCTCCAATGTAAGTTAATGTTATTACTCACATGTCTTGACTCGCCATTTTGACTTACCAGTGGATGACCCACCATCATACGAGATTCATTTATAGGCTAACCATTTCAAATAACCATTAGAAGACTCCCCGGTGTGATTCACCCATAACTACTCATCATCAGAATCCTACCACTCTGAACTCACAATTGGAAAATAGGAAAAACATGAAAAATATAAAAAAGAACCATTGTGACCTCCTGAACACCTCAATTATTCGATTTTCACAATAGAATGGTGCGGGAAGGTCCAAGCCATTACATCAGATTCCTCTCAAACAATTCTCTTCCTTGGGAATTAAAAACCATCCGATAAAGAAGATATGGGTATGAAAATCCACTCGGTGAGATACCTCAAAAGGTTCTTACTATGATGGAAACACTCATACCAACTAAGAACCCCAATGTTAAATGATAAAACACCATGATTTGTTAAAAGTATGGAGTGAACCCTCAACAAAAAATAACACATGCTATGAAATCTACTACCACAGCCTACCACAAAAACACCACACAATCACAAAAACCATTCCATCAAGAACACATGAATCGAGGGATTTCCTCCTTCATGTCAAAATATTGTCCACATTGGGAGGAACCAACTCTCCTGGATGGGCATAATTACAACCCCATTAATGAATATCAATAATAATTCAGAACCTACCCTCTCTATAATCTAGGAATTTGTCAGAAACTACAGAACTGGGAAACAACTCATCTCATAAGAAACAAGATTCAAGCATATATTACAAGGGGATATACAACAATGAAAATCTCAGAACAAATATATGTACAAAGAATGAATATTCATCTCCCTTTCCCAAGAACTCTCCTTCAGGACCTTATTCCTCCATAACACATGAAGCAAGGGAATAGTCCATCTATGCAGCACCATCTCCTAATGATCCTCAATCTCTACCGGTCGCTCCATGAATGACGTGTCTTCTTCTACATCTAACTCCCCCTGGTCATTGAGATGATTTTAATTATGAATATACTGATGAAGATGAGAGACAAGAATGATGTAGGGGACCTTCTCCAATTTTGGTGGCACCCCCAAGAATTATTCCACCTTTCCACCTTGCCCCTACACCTCGAAAGGTCCAATGAACCTCGTATAAATATTTCTCCTCTACTAAAACTCCACTTCCAATATTGAGGGGAAACCATTGAGACATGTGGTCCCTTACCCCGAACTCCAAGGGCCTCCTACTATGATCAGTATTAGAATTATTTCGATCCTATTATGGTTTAATCCTCTAATGAATGAGATGAGCCTTATACATCATGCTCTACACAACTTCGGAAATATGAAGAGTTGCCTCCCCAACCTCTGTCATGCATATAGGGTAAAGGCATGATCTTATGTACATTGACTCAAATTAAGCCCATCACATATAAGAGTGATAGTAATTATTATAATAAAAAATATACCATAGGAGAGTGTCATACCCAAGATCCACTAAAGTCTAAGGCATATTACTACAACCTGTCCCCCAATGTCATGATAGATAGTTCTACATACCATTCTGTTTGAGGATGGGAGGTTGTGTTGAGGTATAACTGAGTGAAAAAAAGTGATTCAATCCCCTCCAGACACGTGAGGTAAAACATGTATCCCAAAACAATAAAATGGATCTATTAACTCTATGCAACTGCACCACATCATTCACATACCTCTTGGACAAGACATCCACTACACGCTACTCCTTTATCGCTAAAAGTGAGTCAATTTTAGTAGGTGGTACACCACTACCAAGATTGCATCACAACCTCCTAGAACCCAGGGTAATGTTGTGATGAAATCCATCGAGATTTAGTTCCACAGACACTCAGGAAAATCTATGTGTTGAACCAAACAGCCGAGTACATGGTGCCCAATATTCACCTATGAGAACTCTAAGCACTTTGCCACAATCACTGACACTTCCTGTTTCATCCCAATATACAAAGAATCCTCTCTTAAGCCTTCATACATCTTGTAAAATCTTGTGTGTACCACTAACGGTGATCATTGAAACTCACATAGAACTCCCACATGCATTACCACGGAAAAAAGAGATTTCTATTGAAAAACATCTAATTCTAACCATCCTCCAACCATCCCTCTGGAGCATCACCATGGTCAATGAGATCATGCATCACTAATGCCTTCATGTCTCCCCACTAAGACTCTTCCTTATATTTTATTAGAGTATAATGCAACATAAATTGAAACAAGAAGCCTCTATAGCCATCTGTTCCTACATCTACGTGAAGGGTGGATAACTCCTCCATTGACTTCCACGCATTTGAAGTTTTCTATACTTCCGCCTTCTGGGATATCCTGCTCAAAGAATTTTTCATCAAATTCCCCATTCCTAACATGTAAGATATATTGAAGTCATATTACTAAATAAATTACACCCACTGTCACTGTATTGCATTCATATATCACTCTATAACAAATATATACCTCAAGATCTTCCGATCTATGGGGACCACAATGTCTCCCCAATGAGGTATTGTTGCCACAACATCAACGTAAATATTACCACTGCTAGATCTAGATCATGGTTGCAATTGTAACATTCATAGTTTTCTAACAACACATTCCCATAAGAGATAACTCACTAATATTGTATCAGAACATATCCCAAACCTAGTTGGGAAGCATCACAAAATATCTCAAACATCACCCCTTCCACTAGAAACCAGTGCACCATAGCACTGACCAACTTCCCCTTCAGATATTAAAATACATCCTAAAAAACCCCACTCTACAAAAATTCCTAGTAATTCTTAGTCAAGGAATAAAATGAAGCTTCTACTCAAGAAATATTTGAAATGAATCTCTGATAATAGCCTTCTGGCCAGAAAAAACTACAATCCTTGAAAACAATCATAGGTGTTGTCCCAGAAAAAACTACCAAAATAGTTTATGGGACCACTAAAACACCCCGATTTGACCCCACATTTCCTATAAATTAACCTCTTGCGTCCATAACATTCACTTTGAAAACATTCCATTGATAAGTTAGAATCAAAGGACCTCCATGACTGTCCGGAGTTGCTCCGTGTGCTCCTCCTCTAACGTTCATTACATGAAGATGTCATCAATGAATATGATGATGAAAAACTCCAATAACTCATCGAAGAGAGACATCGTGATCCACATGAACAAAAATTGTGGGCTCATAACACTGAATCTCATAACCATGAAGTCAAAGTGCCCATACTTTAACCTAAAAGTAGTCTTCAGCATATCAACTTCTTTCACCCTCATCTGGTGATACCAAGATGATAGATCGATCATTGAGAATGAAATTTCTCTTCTCATCTGGTTGAAAAGATCATATCATTGGGAGAGGGTAATGGTTACTTCCCATCATCTGATTCATTCTCATATAGTCCATAAAAAACCTCCGACAACCATTTTCTCCCTTGGAAAACATGATTGTATGACCCCAGAACCTTCTTTCCTTAAAGATTCAAGCATATGTGTTGTACCCTACGGTCATGATTCCATAGAGCCATTCGCACCAAATATTTGGTGCATGGAGAACGTATTGATCATATTCTTCTCATGGTAGTGATAGCTTTGTCCCTCCTATTTGTGTATCATGTGGGGTGGGTGTACAAATGTTTCTCATGGGAAGGAGTTTAAATCCATATATAATAATATTAATTTAATTGGAATTAAATAAATAAATAGGGTCTTGGGGAAAGATACACATGCTTATTTTCCACTATTTTCTGATATTTTTATTTATATGGGCTATATGGCTTCTAAAAATCATGGAATTTGGTGGTATTTTTTTTAACTCGTTATGACTTGTGATGGATTATTGTTGATCATGTGTTGAAATGATGTATATAAGAAATTGATTAGTAAAGTATATACGGTTAAATAAATGGATTCCCAAGGATCTAACTTGTTATGTGATAACCCCTAAATAATAAAGGGGAATTAATGAATGAATGTTTTCAAAATATGAATACACCCAGCCTTGTTCGGTGTGGTTGTGAGTTGTGTCTTGTTATGTTTTGTTCTGACTTGTTCCTTGTGTGGTTGTGTGGTAATGGGGTTGAGAGCATGACAATAAGTTAGGGTTGTATGAGTGGTGAAATGGAATCTCAAGTTGATAGATATATTTATTATTTAACGGATTGACAGTGTTTGAGAATCAGAGATGTAGGTTTAGGATGTGGTATGTTAGTGTTTCTCAGGGGGGAAAGGTGTGGTGTGGTTATATAATAGGGTTATCGAGTTTGTTAGGATGAGATATGATATGGTGTTTTCATATGAGTTGGGGGTTTTCTTATTTAGATGGTGTATTTCCCAGAATGACTATGAATAATGATGATGGAAGTTGTACTTATGGATTTTACTAGAGTGGAAATATAAAGGGATTTGATTTACTGTGGTTATTTTTACACTACATGGTTTGTGTTGTGTTTCATTTCATGTGTTGTGGTTGTTATTTTCCTAGGTAGGGATTTAATGAATAAATGCATTCCGTAATAATGAATAATAATTGGTTAAATGAGTTTTCTGGGGATATGTTGGTGTTTTGGACTGTTGTGGATGTCTTTCTTTTACCAGCATCCGAAGTGATTGTTGATGGTGTTAATAAATGCATTTAGAGGTAGCTGTAGAGATGGAAGTATAATAGGATGCATAATTGTTTAATTGAAAATACATATGTTGGGATTGTGTGTTTGATAATAAATTTATATATACCTGAATTTTCGAATGTGTTTTCTATTTTCACCCCACATATGTTGACCACTATGTTCTGAACACCCCCACTGTCATGGGGGATGATGTCTCTCCCAAAAATCCCTATGGGAGGATAGATGGTTGGCAGCCCACTCTTCCCCTCACCCACTTTTGGGATATGATATCCCATTTTTCCTTGGGTAGGTAGTGGTTTGTGAGGACCAGGTGTGTGTGGGAGAGTTTTTTTCCCTAGTGTCTTCCGTATGAGATGAGTTGTGGATTCCATGGTGTTTAGGGATGTGACATGGGATGACACCCAGGTTTTTGCGGGTGGGACACGGTTGTGAGGCCAATGTGTGTGTGGGAGAGATGTGATAATATTCATTTTCCCAGATTGTGGGATGAGCAGTGTGTCCCATGTGTGTGCAGGAGGGTTGTGACGTGGTACTTTCGAAATAGGTGGGAGTGCCATTATGTTTTCCATTAGGGTGTGATAGTGGATAATCATTTTGAATGTGGTTTAGGGTACCCTATCGTCAATGTACTCTGTATTACATTACATTACATGAGTTATAGGTGACCTTCCCTTTGTTGAGGCGGGGGTGGTTAATATACCTTGTTATGTCCTGTTGGATTCTGTTTTTGTCTCCCATAGGGGAATTAGTATCCTTATCTACCTGTGCATGAGAGACTTCATTTTTACTACTAGGTATACTTGTTTGCTTACCCAATGTATATAATATTGATTTCAGGTTTCCAGGTGGACTACATGGACTATGTTGGGCATTACTAGCTTAGGAATTGGGATAAATGTAGTGTCGCTACTTAGCGTTTTTCTTTTGGTATTTACTTTATATATTTTCATTATATGATTTGTAGATTTGCATAAAAACATGATTGTGGGATAGTTTTTGTCTTCTTTTATATATATGTCTTGGAGTTGTTTTATGGTTGATACATATTATCCCCCATTATTGTTTTTATATAAAATTGATAATACCATGCGTTTCGTGAGATTCTAAACCCTTAGTCCCAGTTTCCACATCGGGCCCTACTGAGGCGGGATTTTGGGGGTCATTATCTGTCTTACATCATGTTTTTCTCATGAGGGGCATCTCTGGAGGGAGGGGTCATGAAAATTATTATATATTATATATTAATTATTATTAATATTATTATTTATAGTGTTATAAATTATATATATTAATTATTATATTTTTATATTATTAATTTATATATCTATATTCATATAATTATTATATATATTAATTTTTGATATTTTTTTAATAATATAAACAATTATTATATATATATTATTATGATGTAATTTTTATATAAATTTTAATGATTTAAAATTATGATTTTATTATTATAGTTATAATGTTAATATTCTTAGTTTATTATAACATTCATTGTATTATTATTTAAAATATATAAAAATATATAATAACGGTTGTTATTATTAATTTATGATTGTATTTTGGGAGGGTAAAAATTTCTTTGCGGTCTAAAAATGAAACACACTATTTTTATGTTTTAATATAACCTATGTGATAAAAATTATTATCCTAATTTAATATGTTCTATCATCAGATGAGATATATAACAAGTATGGAGATAAGCAGCATTTTAATGAAATTATTCATCAAATTTGGTGTAGTAATGTTCACCATTCCAGCTAGTCATGGGAAGAAAGTGTATGAATAAACTAAACTAAAAAATAGACCAGACATAAATAGTGGGTTTTTATTGTAGTTTAGTTTACAGTATTGGAAGAATTGACCCTTGTGGTTATTGATTTTATTTAGGAAACAAATCAAACAGAGTCTATTAAATCAAACCACTCCTATTAAAAAATCATTATGTTTTAGGTTTATCATTTCCCAAATACCTTTTCACCAATCCTTATTAACCAAAATCACTATCATGATCACTCACCTCCCCTCTCCCTAAATTTCATTTATTGATATTCTCCCTTTTCTAATCCCTCCTTGTTTCAATTAGATTCCCACCACAATCCTAGCCACTTTACTATTTTGAAATGATCCATTCCCTTTTCCAATGCTTCTTTGTTTATGAATCCCTCCCACTACCACACATTTCATAGCCGAATAAATACCCCCACCCCACACCACCATAATATTTTATTAATTAATAAATTAAAACCACCTGATGGGGATTTGACTCTTCAACTGAGTATCTTCTAAACTCTTACCACATAAAAGAGGTGACTAATATCTAATTATAACAACCCCAATAAAATATTATAGTTGTCAAACAATAAGTCTTTAATTTAAAAAAAATGTTGAAACATCAAATAGTATACCAAATCTATAATATTTATTTAAATTATCTAATAATTTAATTTTGGATGAAGATGGAGTTTATTTTAATCAAATGAAATTAAATGTGTTTGGGATTTTCTATATTTTCAATAATTTTCATGAAACATTCATTATATAATCTATGTACTAGAGTTTTGTGATTTCATGAGGTGTGGTTTTTTGGGAATCATATTTCCTGTATTGATAGTATTCTAGTTTTTGGATTCAATACTAACCATTTAGTTCATTCCAATATATTAACAATTAGCGATTGAATGAAAATATATTGTTTTTATAATTTAATGAAAGATTTAATGTTTTTATTTATACTATTTATTGTTTTGGTTGTTTTCTTGTCACCTCTAGCATGGAGTTAGGTGTTTTAGTCTTGGTTACATTATATTTTATTTTTTGTGGTAATGTTTATGGATTTGATACAAGGCACTATATGTTTGGCACCTTTCAAGGGGAGAAAGTTTGAATGTTCTGCATGTTTTTATATTTTATAATAAAAATAATTATAATTATGTTAGATTAGTTTAAATTGAAATTAAAATGTTGACTTTAATTTTTTTTTTCATTTTCTTTTTCCAGACCTATTTTTCATTCAATATATTTAATTTCTATTAACCAATATAGGATTTAGATCATTAAAATTTCTATAATTTTTTTTCAGGATCTGTTTGACAATATTTCATTAATTATTTTCAAATATTATCCTAGTAGATATTAGGATATACGACCAAACAAAAATTTATAGGATAAGTGAGATGAATATTCTTCTCCAATATAATTATATCTTTAATTGCTTATATTTTTCTATATTATTCAATTGATATCATAGAAACAATTTCATTATGTTTAATAAAAAACACATCTATTTGTTGAAAATTTCATCAAAAGCAAAATAGTGAAAATAATTAAAATGATAACATGCTATTTTTTTTTATAGAAACCACATGTACTGTAAGACCACTAGTAGAAATAGCACCAAAAATTAACTCTAATATCATGTTGGAAAAAATTACTCAAAAGTTTATAAATAGGAATAAATAGATGAATTGATCTCATTAATTAACATATATAGATAACTATCAACATTAATGGAAAAAGTAATTGTTTGTTAGAGAAATTAATTAGTGATATGGGTCGCAACACTAACAATCAACACATTTATCTGAATCTCCAAAATGATGTAATAAAAAGTAAATATCTATAATCAAAATTCCACCTCTTCAATTGAATCCCCTTAGTGCACAAATCCACATGAGACACCAAGGATGTCCAATAAATTATCAAATTTCCAAATCGGGAGATCCTTGGTTATACTATAGATTATATAATCATTATTTCAAACCTTATTCTCAAAAATATCGTCTCTATAAATACGATATCTCACAAAATGTTATTGCACATAAATTTTGTTTCCTCCCTCATAATACATACGATCCACCAGGAGAAATATTATAATCTGAAAACTCGTCAATTCGATGAAAATGTATATTTTTACTATGTTCACAAATTTTAACCATTAACAAAAAAATATTATCTAATATCCCCTATAATATAAGTATTCACTTCATTAGTTGTTTATAAAGCTTCAATACTTGGTTACTTTTCATCCAAGCTATTAGCACTCTAGGAATTGTTAAATACATAACCATTAAAAGATCATATCCAATAAGTATTTATTATAAAATAATAATCTAAATATCCATTTACACAATTATTTTCTCTCTAAATTTTAAATGATAACATCAGTAGTCCAAAAAACATATTTGAATATTCACCGGACAACCTTATAATGATAATCACCATGTTCCACCGTATATATGCTAATAGTACTTTTTGAATGAGATAAATATTGATTGTTTCCTACCATATAATACATAAAATAACCCACTTCATGATAGTATGTAACTAGATATATATATATATATATATGAAACCATGTAATCTAACTTGGTAAATAAAGAAGATAAATGTCTGAAATAAGAAACTACAAGTGTAACGACCTAGACTATTATAAATAAAATTCCACTTTTTAATTTAACTAAATGTCAAATGTTTATAGAAAACACTGGAAATTAATTTTTTATATCCCATTTGATTTAAATGACAGTTATGTATCATTTCCATTTATAATATAGTCATTAAACAGTGATCACATGACTATTATAAATATAGCATTTTTGACAAATCTCAGTAACATAGACAATGGTGCAGATTGCCTCAATCAGTAGGATTATAATATACGCAGCCCATTTATCATACATTCCTAGGGATATATAATTTCTAGGATTTAACTTTGACAAATACCATGATTACATCCAAGAACATAAGAATGGACGAAACCATTTACAGGAGAAGTTCTAGCTCATCGAGATCACTGCCCAAACCATGTTCACTGAAGAACCCGATGAATGCTCCATCATCATGCACCTCAGTCATAGATTTTATACTGGATTATTAAATAGATATGTATCAGGGCCCTATAAATAAAGAGTATTTACATTGTTTTATAAAATAATAATTTTATTTTAATGCTACTATTGTTACTTTGTAAATGATTTGTAAAGCACATATTGTATTTTCGGTTAATAAACACATTCAATTAATCAATTTTTGAATTCATGGATTTCTTTAAATAGAATTTTTTTAATAAAATATTGTTATTTAATAATTTTTATCAAATACAAATAATTATATAATTTTTATGAAGTCAAATTTAATTTTTTATAAGGGTTCAAAAAATATTATTTTAAAAAACCCATTATTTTAAATAAATGTCAATTTTTATGACATCACAATGACCCAAAATGTGATGTAATATGAAATGCAAATATGATCCATGACTAAATATATGATTTAAATTTAATATAATTTTATTTCATGTTTTTGTAATTTATTTTTTAAATCGCTTATGTTTCATCAAATTATTATTATATTTTAAATTATTTTAAACGAATTTCATTAAGATTGTGACTAACCTCTAAATCACCAAGGGTAATACTTTAATAATTTCTTCCCTTTTAATAATATAATTTTGGAAAAATCCATGGGATGGTTTTTTTAGGATATTTTATTTTGTAGAGTCCAAAACCTATATAATAATTAAATCCATCACCTTTCCTATATAAACCCGAAAAACCCCACCATTTATCTTCAATAAAACGCCTTGGAGTACAGCCAGGATCATAGATACATTCCCTATAGTCCTCCCAATTCCCCCATGATTTCCATAATCCATCCCAATCTCTTGGAGTCACATATTCAAATAAGGGTTATTTCCTTTCCCCACTTTCTTCATGTTTCCTTATTACATTAAACATTATTTTACACATTACATATGCCGACAAAACCCTTTATAGGTCCATATTACTATCCATTTGATATATAAATTATAAGATACCCCATTATCTATCATCAACTCATTTTATGAATTATTATATGATGTAATTATGCTATAGAAATTGTTCTATGATTTTCCATTGCAAAAAAATTGTGTAGTGAATAACATTCCAATTTTCTATCATGGGTATTAACCTTTATACACATGTACTTATTTTTTTGGATACTTACATGTATTTATTACACACTCCTTGATCATGGAATAAATTATGATGATTAATTAATCCATTTTTATTGATCTTCATGGCACACATAAGCCTCAGAATGAAATGAATTTGACTGGTGTACATTGCATATTTCAACTATCCAATGCTTGGGGAAATGGTTAGTATCATAATACATCACATCATCAGAGGGGATTATCATATTCATTTATAAGACATTTTACACCATGATGTATTGGTGAGTTTAGCCTTCCCTATTATCCTGATGTAGTGTTTTATGTTGTTGCCACATTTCATTTGTTATGTTTATCATACTATATCATTCCTTATTATTCATGTTATTTTTATGATCCATTGATATTCCAATTTTCTAACATGTATTTCATTATTCATTTTATACCTTTGTTTATTTCCATACTGTGATTTATAACTCACCCCTTTCTTATGTATGTCATCAAGTTATCCCATGCAGTGTCAAGTACGAATGGACATTTTGATCTGGTCAAATAATATTTAAACAATGATTATGTTTTTAATGATTTAGGTTGTATTGTAATATACTTAATTTCACAAAGAAACTATAACTATTGATTTTATGGATTTTATTATGTGTAATTTTGGGAAATAAATCATGTTTAAATGGGGAATAAAGATTCAGGTTATTATAATTAGTATTTGAGTACCCGATTTGATATATTGGGGATTACAAATAGAAAACATCAGATAAATCCATAGAGACAAGACTGGGTTGAGGAAAACTTCCCAAATTTTTTGAATGTATAGATTAACTGATATATCAATAAAATAAATTCCATTTCGGATACTATAAGTGGACATGCATCTGGAACATATATGCCTTGGAGTAAAAGCATCAACATTGTTTTTCGAGCCCGAAACGGGGTTACCTGGTACAAGTGAATGGACATAAATGTGCTCCCAGTTTGACTATTCTTGGGGAAATGATATGGTAGATTCATAATCTCATTAAGAACGATAATTTTTCTAGGATAAAATACCCATAAGAATATATGTGTGAAAATAGATCATGGATAACATATATTGAAGCCAAGAAATTCAATAGTTAAAAAAATTAATGTAGTTTATAAGTTATCTTTTTTAATCATTTTATTCCCCTATAATTTCATAATAGTTTAAAATACTCATCCCTAATTTTTCCCATTATTCTTGCCATTGGGTTGTAATAAGAGGAATTGGGTTAACAGTCGATGCGATGTGAAATGTGATGACTTCCCCAACGTCATTCCAATACCGATGGGAATGGGAATCACAATTTTTTTCATTATACTATCTAATCTATGTCATTTTGGTATAGAATCCTAGATTAAGAGAAGTTTCCAACCCCCCCCCCCGTTTAGTTAATATGATGAAATAAAAATATGTATGTGAATAGGGACTCCTACTTTCAATTGAACATCTGATCCCTTAATCATCAAAAAATGGATCAGCTCAATTTATAATATATTATACTTCCTTCAACGTTAAAATAAAGAGTATGTTCTTCTAGTTGTTTATCACATGGAAGGAGAAGATGATCAGTGGTGGACATTGATCAAAAATAAAAATAATGGGGAAGAAATCCTAGTGATGGAGTGGAATGAATTCCAAAAAAAATGATAAATATTTTCCTCCAACTATACATCTCAAAATGGAATGGGTTTCCCTTCACTCAAGAAAAAAGACTTTGAATCAATTCAGGAGTACGAGGAAATATTCACAAGTCCTGCATGATAAACCACTGGTTTCATCGTTACCCCCAGATGTGAGGTCGAAAATATCAGTAATGTGATAAAACTATGTCTATAAAAATCCTTGGTGATCCTTGAATTTGATAGCTATGCTAAAATTTTCTAATGTTCTTTCTATGTTAAGATAAATATCAATGAATCACATGGGTATCATAGGGATAAAAAAAATAAAGTAGAGTTTAATTATTGCATCATGATATAGAAATTTATGTTTTAAAATAAATTACAACACCCCATATGTCATGAGTGTGGGAATAAGGACCCATAAAATTTCTTAAATATAACAAGGAAATTTTTTTGGTGCGGGAATGAAGGACACCTAGATAAAAATTATTGATAGGATAAGCCAATGAATATGATAGAGGAATGGAATGCTCAAATAAACCCTCAGCACATTTCCTAGTGCATCAATGTCATGGAACCATGATACATTCAAAAACAATTCCCTAGGACAAGGGATTTTTAGGGAAACCAATAACCATCAAGGCATAAAGGGTTAGCATTTTCTATCACTACTGCTAAAGTGAATCCAAACAATGATGTGGTGACAAGTATTCTAGTTATTGAATCAGTAATAGAGAACATACTTTTTTTCTAGTTCTTATTATTCCATAATATAATGAATTTTTATAATAACATTATAAACACAATCATATAGGATGAATATATAGATGTTGGAAAAAATGGGAAATGGGGAATTTATCACATCGCAAGTATATAACTCCTCCTCTATCAATGTTTTTGGGATAAACATCCAAGATAACCTTTTTATACACTATATGGTAGAATTTAAATAATTCTAGGAATCGATGGGATTTCACTATATATATACAATATGAATTTCCCAAAAAAATAAATATATCACTATATTATGAATCAACAATCGATTATGTACATGTCTATGGAGAAGGATGAATCTTCTTTAGCATGAGCATCTAAAGAATGAAAATTTTGTCCCTTTGAAAAAGTGTTTCATTCTAAAATGATTGTGTCTTCAAAAATAACCATCCTTAAAGACTTTCTTATTGTAAAAAATATGATGATATGTTTCTTGATGATTTTCCTCATTTTCCTCATAGACGATAGTTGGAATTTTCAATTGATCTTATACCAGAGGTGTTTCCAATATCATAGAATCTATATAAGATGGTTGTTGTGGAACATGTGGATCTGAAGAATCAAATAAATGATAATCTAAATAATGGATTCATATGCCCATGTGGTTCACTATGGGGTATATCAATCCTCCTAATCAAGAAAAAGTATAGGTAAATTTTCCTTTTCATTTATTATCATGAGGTCGACATGATCATGATAAATAACACATACCCATTTCCATCGATTGATGATTTGTTTGATTGGATACATGGATCAAAAAAATTATTAAAGGTGGATATTGGTTAAAGATATTATAATGATAGGGTAAAGAAAGAAGATATCCACAAGACTACTTTATGAACAAGTTATTGGAACAATGAATTCATAGTAATCCCTACTAGAATCCCTAGTCCTCCAAAAATATTCACGGACTCGATGAATAGAGTTATTAGAGATTATCTTGAATATTTTTTGGTAGTATTTATAAACATTTTCTAATATACTCCAAAATAAAGGTGTATAATGATGAGCATTTTAACATTGTGATGAAGTCCTTATGAAAATTAAATATTAATTCCATCTATAGAAAGTGTGAGTTTTGGTTAAAGGATATCTCATTATTGGGAAAAATCATCACATGGAATGGGGAATATATTGATCCTTTGATTAAAAAATAAATTAAAGGATGGCCAAGTCCATATATGTGATGGATATGAATAGTTTCATTGTGTTTTCTAGGCATTGTCATTGAGTTTTGAGAAATTTCTCATGATCTTCAAACCCTCACACCAAGATAACTCATAATGAAGTCATGTTTTATTGGAATGATGAATGTCAAGAGAGCTTCAATTAATTGAAAAATTGGATTATCATTTCCCCTATTATCACATTACCAACAAGTGTAAATGTTATAATCGTACTTAGTGCTTCATAAACAATTTATTAGGTTGTGTATTGAGGAATAATGAAAAATGTATTTCCCACACCTCAAGGAAGATTAATATTTATCAAAAAAACTACCCCATTCATGATCTGGAGTTGGAGGCGGTGATATTCTGTTTCAAAATTAGGTGGCATTGTCTTCTTTGGTAAATGTTTCAGTTATATACGGATCACAAAAGACTTAAATGTATACTCACAAATAAAGAAACTAATATTCAATAATGAATATGGTTAGATCACATCAAGAAATATGACTACTCAGTCCACAACCATCCTACGAATGCCAACAAAGTGGTGGAAACTCAAAATTAGAAGGACATATAAATTATATCATCAACAAGAATTAAGAAAGATATTATCTTCATTGATTTGAAAAGGATGGACATATAAATCATTAAAGAAGGAATATCAATAATCCATTCATAAATTATTTCTCAATTATCTATTCATTAAAGGTTAGAGGACGCTCAAAAATATGATGAGGGAATTTAGAAGAAAGTGGAAACTACATGAAAAGGTAAATACTCAATGATCAATGTTAATAAAGGATGAATTTAGATATTCGAGTCAATACAATGTGTTTCATCAAATCCTTAGTTAAAGTTGGAACTATTGGATTAGGAACATATTTAGACCTTCTACTTTCCCCTAGAAAAAAATATGTATCGAGATCTCTAAGAGAACTTTTAGTGGGATAAATTGATGTAGGGTATCACTGATTATACATCAGATTGAATCTTATGTTATAAATTGAAGACTTAAAGGAATAAGTATAAGGAAATGATGCAACCATTACCCACACTAACAATGTAATAAGAAAACATCACCATAGAAATTTCCAGTGGACATTGAAAGATATCTAAAGGAAATAATGATATAACGTTTTTTGTGGATTTTATTACAAAGACTGCACACTACATTGAGATTTGTGAGGATTTCACATTGGATCAACCTGCAAAGATATATATCATAGGAATGGTAGGTATTTCTGGAGTACCACTATAAATTGTGTCAGATAAAAATATGTGATCCACCTCCATGTTCTAGAGAAGTCTCCAAAATGAACTACACACTCAAATTAACTTAATTATGGGTTATCATCGTCAAAACTATATACAATATTATTGGACTATTCATAAATATGAAGAAATATTGTGAGTAAGTTCTATGGACTTAAAGGGAGTTGGGGACATAAATATTCCTTTGGTTGAGTTCTATTACAACAATACATTCCACTGGATCATCCAAATGGATCTATATACCAATATTATTGGGAAGAGGTGTAGAACACTGTTATGTTGGGTTGAAGTTTTGGAATGAAGATTTATCGGTCTAGAAATGGTTGAGGAAAAGGTGAAAAAGGTTCATACCATTCATCCTCACATAAAGGCTACTCAGATTTGATAGAAGATAAATGTTGAAAATCATTGATAGGTACTATATTTTGATATTGTAGACATGGTATTCCTTCACATATCTCTATGGAATAATGTAGTATGATTTTAGGAATAAGGTAATGATTAATTCATGGTACGTCATCCCTATTTAAATCCATGATTGCATCATATTAGTGGACTATGGTCTAGCACTACCACTGAACCTATCTATAGTATATGATGTATTCCATTTATCCCACCTGATAATGCCCACAATAGACCCCTCATAAGTACTCCATCCAGAGGAGGTTCCATTGGAGAATTATTTTCCTATGAATAGTTGCTGGTGGATATATTAGTTCATAGAGAAAAAATTCAATTCAATAAGAAAATAGCACTCGTTAGAGTGTTATGGAGAAACCACATGTTTTAAGAAGAAATGTGGTAACTGGATTTGGTGATGAAGAAAATTTACATTCATTTATTTTATTGTGGGAAAATAAAAAAATTTCAGTGAAATTTATAAAGGAGGAAGATTTCAACAACCCCAACTGTTATAATTATAATTCCACTATTTAATTTATTTAAATGTCTTATGGTTATTGGTAGCGCCCAAATTTACCCTACTGGTAAATGCGATCGATGTAGTACATGTAGGGGTCGAATCCACAGGGACCGAAGAAGTAACCTTGAGACGCTATGATTTGGTGAAGGATGGGCTTTGAAGTAGCCAACTTTGGGTTTTATTTTGGATGGTTTAATGAACACTAAGAAACATAAGTAAATTCAATTCCATGAAAATGGGTTGATCTTAGGATTATGCTCAGGGTTGATTGATTGAATTTTACTTCTTTAGACAATTTTGGTTTTATTAATTATTGATGAATCCATTCTTCAAAAATAACACTACCTTCATCATTTTCTAGTTTGGTTACTAATAAACACAATTAATAATCCCCTATACACTTAGAGAACCAAATTCATGATCTCTACGAGGTATATTGTCATTTAGTAATTGAATTTAGTTTGCTCAAACACAGTAAAGATGAAGAGTAGAAATAACTGAAGAATGGATATCTTAAATTAATTATCCAATTAACAACAATTCGTTCATAAAATAACATTCAATCCAGTATTTTCATCCTCCTATGATCAAACCATTAATGGGTTAGCCCTCCATTGATGGTATACTCTCAATGTTGGGCGGATGATTGCTAACAAGAATTGGATTGAAGAAATTAAAACCACGGAAATAACGAGCACTCCTCCGTGTGTGTGAATGAAATTCACACCTATGTGGGAACTAATTCACAACAACATAGAGATATCACTGTGCTTTGTGATAATAAATTTTTAATAAATGAAATGGAAAATATATAAGAGAACTAAGTTGATTAATAACTTAAAGATACAAAAAATAAACTTACATGGAAATGGAAAACATTACAAAGGAAATTTGGAAGCATAACCGTACAATGAAACAAGAAACATAAGATTATAATAAAAATATCCACCCCTATTCCATTCACCAGTAGCTCCGTATATAGGCATATTAGGAGCCTTAGATACACCCTCACAATAAATTCACCCCCCAACAATTAATAGAGTCAAAAGTAGGGTGAATAATCAAAAGGAAATTGATGTTTCGAAGTTGACCTGGAAAACTGTCCAGATTCATCCACCATATTGACGTGTAAATTTGTAATTGAAGAAGGCAAAACCAGGAGGGGTTGTAAAAGAAACATATCTTCTTACATCTGTCCTATAAGAGATGTAAAATCTTCAGGAAAGTTTTCTTAGCCATTTGGATTTTATGGTCTAAATTGTGGGACAGATTTCTGTGCATTAATGTCGGGTCCACAATTTAAATCTCAACTTCAGATCCCATTATCATCATGAAAACTTTAGAACTAGCTCCAGACACAGTTGAATAAAATGATCCTCATGTCTTTATCTTTCTAATATATAAATATGAGATTAATTGGGCTTGGTTTGTGTGCCCCACATTTGTTTGATGGGGCTTTGGCCCATCATGATATTTCCAGCATGTTTCTGTCTTCAAGCGCAAAATTCTCCATCTTCCTTTGGGATTCATCCATCGGCCATAAAAGATAAAATGTTCCAAACAAAGTGATAAATCATATCCCAAAATTTCAAAGTCATGAAATGAAAATAATGTTGTCCACAAACAAAATAATGATTGGGCCAAAATTTTCATTATAAACATGAATTCCATTTTAGATGATAAATGAAGTTCTATTTATGTAATGCACTAAAAACAATGTTTATGGACTTTGGAACAATGATTATAAAGATATTAAAAATTAATATTAACCACTTTCAGTGACTAATCACACCTCCCAACTTGAGTTTTTCTAGTCCCGAGAAAAATAAATTACAAATACGAAATTCATATCCCCTTTTCCAAAAACATTTTAATACACATTGCTCACCCAAATATCTAATACCAAAAAAATTATGAAAACCCATAAAAATCATTAAAAACAAGCTAGGTACATAAGTGTATCCCAATCCTAAGCTCATTCCTTTGTTCAAATTCATCGTCACATTTCATCCAATTCCAATTAAGCATGATAAAGTGTTGTGCATCATAAAAGATATGGGGCCCATTTTATTGTTCAAGGGGAAAAATAGAAGTGCTAGGTGTGAATCACATTAAACCTTAATTTGAGTATCCAATTTTTTATTTTATTTATTTTATTTTTTAGCCACAATAGATATGAAAAGACTAACTCTGGGAAAGACAACTATATAGTCACGATCCCCAAGTGTCGGATGCCACACATATAGTCAATTTCATTCTCTATAATAGAGATATAAAGCCAAACTCTGGCCAAGAAAACTATGGAGTCGCGATCCACAAGTGCCAGACGCCACACATTTGGAAAAAACATTGCTCTATGTGGTCATTAATTTTTCAATTTTGTTTTGTTTGTTTTGTTTTTTTTGTTTTTTTTGATACTCAAATTAAACTAAAAGTTACCCCAGAACCCTATGCTATAATGAAAGGGACCCGAGAACTCAAATTTACACCCACAATCCAGTAGACTTGCATTGTGGCATTTTTATTAAGAGGATGAAAATGTAAACTTTGAAAAATCACATCAGAGAACTGAACTTTACAAAAACTATGCTCAGAAACTAAAACTTGCATTAAAATCAGAATCAAGGCATACAAAATTATTTGATATCCAATTTTAGAGTTTGCAATGTGTGTTATCATGTTCAAGGTTAATGGAATTTTTCTTTTCATGCATGTTCTTATTCACAAAAAATGTCATTTTTTATTTCATCTCCCCCCAACATAGAATAACACTATCCCCAGTGTTTAATGAAATCATAGAAGGGGGTATGGGGGGTTGTTCAAAGAGGAAATTTAATAATCATGGAATGAAGTCACATGTGGTTGATTATGATAGTGCATGCCACAATCTTCCATCAATACTAGATTTGAGTCTCAGCGGCTTGGATGGTGGTGAATGGATTTTCCTTATGACTTATGACACGTCCTTTTATATTTTTTTAACCTATAAAAACATAAAAATAAACTAAAAAAATAAACTGATGATACAATGTCTTCTTTTTAGATTTCTAGGTAAGGTATTACTCCGAGATCACGCCATGTGACACAGATGAATATGGCGCTCCCCTTTCATACCCATCCTTACTCATAAAAGAAGAACAGTTCAACAGTCTATGGTAATTTATTATATGAAAAAAATGATTCAAAATAACTAGAAAACATGAAAACCATGGGTTGCCTCCCATGCAATGCTTTTTTTTAACGTCGTTAACTCGACTTGAACCCCCCAACTTATCCAATTCCATCTTTCAAAATTTTAATTAACCCAGCTTTCTCCACTTCAACAAGATTGAGATTTATTATTTTATTGAAATTTGTTTCGTATGAAATCCTATTTTCTACAATGATTGGTAAAATCCAGGGAATATCTAAAATAGTTGATCGTGTTTTATCTGGAGTATTTCCTATGATTTCAAGGTTCATTCCTAATTGGTGATATTCTTGATGAAAATTGATGATAATTGAATGGTCTTATTTATCATAAATATAGGGATTATTGAGTAGGATGGGAATGATTAAAACATCGAGTTCAGTTTGATTTAATTTTCCTAAAGAATAATGATAATTTGAATCAAAAATTGTTTCTTCTTTAAAAACATTTGAAAGAATTGGTTCCTTTTGAAAAGATGATTCATCCCCAAAATATTCCATTTGAATTTCATGAGTGGGTATAGACAGAAAATTTTTTATATATCCCAATGGTTCGATGATCAGTGATTCTAAATTTTTTTTATTGGAGCAATATTATGAACACTCAGTCCATGAAGACAAATTTTCCCCTTGTGAATCAAAAAAATTAATTTCCTCCTTATTTAAATACCCTTCAACATTTACTTGATCATGTTTAGTTATTTCATATCCAAATGTTAGTTCTTTTTCCAATTCATGGGAGGTTTTTGGGATAAAATATTCATCTATCAATGATGAGGAAATAAAATCTTGAGTGGGAACGGGTTCTTCAAAAGTCTTAAAGATTTGTAATTCTAATCTGAAAGATGAAACTTCTATATTCATTTTATCCATTTGTTCACACAATTTCTCAAGAATTTTTTCAGGATTAGGGTTGATATATGTTTGTATATCATGGAATTCCTCATTATTTATCTTTTCAATAATTCTTGATAGGTATGGAAATTGATCTTGTAAACATTCAGCATCTCATTGATTGTACATCTCATCTGGTGTGGGGTATTCAATTAAGGATTGGTAAATGAAATTCCCTATGTGAGGTGTTTCCCAATATTGATTTCCGACATGATTACAACATTGATTTATGAAGGGGTATTTTGGAGGATAATCCATTGGAATTGATTGAAAATTGGTTTTGGGGTTTTTTGGACACATAGAAACAGAAAGGGGAGAAGAGAAGAGAAATTTGGGTGAGAATAGAGTATTTGGGGTGAGAAAATATGATAAGGGTATAAGTTACTTACTGGGGTCCGCGAAAACAGTGCCAAAATTTTCTTGCACCCAAATTTACCCTACTGGAAAAAGAGGTCGATGTAGTACATGTAGGGGTCGAATCCACAAGGACCGAAGAAGTAACCATGAGACGCTATGATTTGGTGAAGGATGGGCTTTGAAGTAGCCAACTTTGGGATTGATTTTGAATGGTTTAAAGAACACTAATAAACCTAAGTGAATTAAATTCCAATAAAATGGGTTGATATTAGGATTATTATCGGGGTGGATTGAATCAATTTTACTTATTTAGAAAATTTTGGGTTTATTAATTCTTGATGAATCCATTCTTCAAAAATAACACTACCTTCATCATTTATTGGTTTGGTGCATACTAAACACAATTAATAATACCCTATACACATAGAGAACCAAATTCATGATCCCTCCATGGTATATGGTCATTTAGTAATTTTATTTAGTTTGCTCAAACACAGTAAAGATGAAGAGTAGAAATAACATAAGAATGGATGTCTTAAATTAATTATCCAGTTAACAATAATTAGTTCATAAAATAACATTCAATCCAGCCTTTGAATCCTACTAAGATAAACCCATTAAAGGATTAGCCCTCTATTGATGGTATACTTTCAATGGTGGGCAGAAGATGGCTAACAAGAATTGGATTGAAGAAATTAAAACCGCGGAAATAACGAGCACTCCTCCGTGTGTGTGAATGAAATTCACACCTATGTGTGAACTAATTCAAAACAACACAGAGATATCACTGTGCTTTGTGATAATAATGTTTTAATAAATGAAATGTAAAATATATAAGAGAAAGATTTTTATTAGGAACATAAATATACAAAAAAGAAACTTACATGGAAATGGAAAACATTACAAAGGAAATTTGGAAGCATAACCTTACAATGAATCAAGCAACAAAAGATGATAAAAAAAATATCCGCCCCTATTCCCTTCACCAATAGCTCCTTATATAGTAATATTAGGAGCCTTAGATCCACCCCCACATTCAATTCACCACCCCCAACAATTAATAGAGTCAAAAGGAGGATGAATAATCAAAAAGAAATTTATGTTTCGAAGTTGACCCAGAAAACTGTCCAGATTCGTCCACCATATTGGTGTGTAAATTTGTAATTGAAGAAGGCCGAATCTGGAGGGGTTGTAGAAGAAAAATATCTTCTTCCATCTTTCCTATATGAGATGTAAATACTTCAGGAAATTTGGCTCATCCGTTTGGAGTTTATGGTCGAAATGGTGGGACCGATTTATGTGCATTAATGTCTGGTCCACCATTTAAATCTAAACTTCAGATCCCTTTATCATCATGTACAAGTTATAATTAGCTCCGTCCATAGTTGAATAAAATGATACTCATATTTGTATCTTTCTACTTTATAAATTTAAGCTTCATTGGGCTTGGTTTGTGGGACCCAAATTTGTTTGTTGGGCCTTAGGCCCATCATGCTTTTTCCAGCAAGTTTCTTCCTTTAGGCGCAAAATTCTCCATCTTCCTTTGGGATTCATCCATCGGACCTAAAAGATAAAATTTTACAAACAAAGTGATAAATAATATCCCAAAATTGAAAATTCATAAAATCAATATAATGTTGTCCACAAACAAATGAATGATTGGGCCCAAATTTTCATTTTAAGCATGAATTTCATTTTAGATGAGAAATGAAGTTCTATTTTTGTATTGCACTAAAAAAAATGTTTGTAGACTTTGGAACAATGAATATAAAGATATTAAAAATTAATATTAACCACTTTCAGTGACTAATCAGTTATAGAATACATATGAAATTATTTTGTTTTGTAAAATACACGTGGATTTAATTGACTGTTAAAAACCATTACAATTTATTATATTTTATTTTAATACATATCACAATATTATTATCAGTACATGGTTTTTTACAAATCACTTACACACAAATAATCAAAGTGATGGCCTCAACCAGTAGGATCATACCCAATGAAGCCAATTTATAGGATCATCCATGGGAGATATAATTTATAGAACTTTCACTTGACTAATCCCAAATATGATATTTAATAACATAATAATGAGATAAACTATTCACAAGATAATTTAATGCCCACCTAGATCACATCCCAAACCACGTTGATAGAATGGACCCATGAATTCCCTACCATTTAAAACATCACTCATAGAGTGTATTCTAGTGTATTAAAATGGATATTTATCAAGCAATTTTATGAATCTTTTACTGACGTTTTTACGGTGTCGAGTTTACCCCAAGATGTTTCATTCCAAAACAGTTGTGTAGTGAATAACATACACATTTTATATCATATCTATTCACCTTTATACACAAATAATTAATTGATAGGGTTCTTACATGTATACATTCTATAATCATTGATTTTATAATAAGATATGATGATGAAATAATCCATTTTAATTGATCTACGTGACGCACTTAATCATGAGAATCTAATGAATGTGATGTGTGCACCAGAAATTATATATCGTTCAAATGCATTGGGTAATTGTTAGTATCCTGATACGTTACATTGGGAGAGGGGGTTTACCTAATCAATTTATGGGAATTTTTCCACCTTTATGTCTGGGTGTATTTATTATTAAACTATGTTAATTATGTAGTGATAAAGATTTTGAGACAGTACCAATGTTATGATTATAATGTTATATCATGCTTTATTATTGATTTTCCTTTTTGCTCCATTAATATGCCTATTCTAGAACTCGTATTGTATTCTTCTTGTCAAGCCCTGATCACTCCATTTTAAATCTTTATAGATAACCCAGTTGTAATATATTTCCTTAGGTTGTTTTATATAGTGTTAGGTACGAATGAACATTTTGATTGTGTTAAAGTAGTTTTCAGCAAGGGTGATGTTTTCCAGGGTTTATGTTATTATGTATTGTACCTAATTTCGCAAATAAACTAAACCAATCGATCATCGATGTTGAATTAAGATTAATTTTATGTAATAAAAAATGTTAAAATGTGTATATGTTTCGTGTTGTTATAATAGGTGTACTTATATTCTTGGGATTATTTATATTCATCATCTCAAGAAATTACTAAATGTATATTTATTAATCAAATAAAATATGCATGGATTTTTTCCAAATCTATTTCAATACAACGAATTTTCCTTGTAGTTATCAAATAATCCATTTCACACTCATAATTCAGTAGATCATTAACATATCTTATATATTTATTATCCATATATATTGTCAAAATATTATTAACATAGAGATATTGATTAATAATATCATAATCAGAATTATCATAATTTTACATTCTATAACCGTGAGAAATCATAAAAGAGTTAAACCACATATACCACCATCTGAGTGATTGTTTGAGATGATAATGTTATTTATAAAATGAAATTACATATAATTCAGAAAATGTAAATATAAAACCTTCTCGCTATTTTATAGAGGTATACTCATCCATCATTCCATGAAGAAACGATGAATTCACATATAATTTCTCCAACCCATGTTTCCACAAATCCACAATACCAAATAGAAATTGAATAGAGGAATTATTTAAAACTACAGTGAGTATTTCAAAACCACCTCCCTCAAAAGATACCCTAATTGTTATTGTAATGAAAGAAGAGATATAATGTCCCCCATGTTCTGACTCAAGTAGGCCCTAGGATGGCATCAATCATGAAAGTTATAAAATAATCTCACATTTGGTAGATAATACCAACTATATAATATAGGATCAGGAGATAAAATAATCAAACACATAATTACTCAATCATATAATATAATGAATACTCACTCTATCTTTGAATGCGTGATAAATTTTAATTAATCCAAATAAAATTCTTCATGTAAATAATAATTGAGATACCTATGGAAGTGTCTTAACAGAAACTCCAAATCTTGTGATTGTAATGTTCACAGAGTTCTAAAAATCCTCCAAGAGTCCTAAAAATAGTATATATACATATCGTGATCATAACATGTATCCTTAGATGGGTCTTACCCATTGCCTCTTTTGCACGTGTGAAATAAGCATACTAATGCACCAGTGAAAAAATAGGTGAACAAACATGGACCTAAACCGGACTACTAGAAAATCCCGGACTCACTCTGTAATAATCATCAAATAATGATTCAAATATATTAACACAAAGTAGTAAATATAAATCAAGCAATCCATACATCGACATAAACACAAATTTTTTCCACTATCACACCCCAATATCAAACCTCCTGTCCACTCACCCTTCCATATATATCACATCACATTTCCATTCATCTCTAATGTGGAGTGTGATGCATCCCAACCAACCCACTGATACAATGTATATCATATAGTGGTAGAATTCATCATCATCACATCACATTCTCATAGAATCAAATTATAAACACATTACATAACAAAGGAAGTAGGGTATTATTAATGTAAAGGACTTAAACCTCATCCACTACCCAAATAATGCATAGCACTCACCATATATCAAATCCACATCAGAACTGGGTAATATCCAATAACAACTCATGCAATCACTAGGTAATCTTAAAAACCAACCCATATCATCAATGGGTAACCTCCAACACCAAATCATATCAACCCTGGGTAATCTCAAACACCAACCAGTATCATCACTATGTAGACTGAGACACCAAACTATATCATCACTACTATTGGGTAGCCATCTATCTCTATCAACAATAACCTAGATGTTGGGGATAATAATTGGAACCAAAAAAAATTTGAGAATTGGTATGGTTATCTAACTAAAGTGGGGAACATATATAAATTAAAAAATACATGATAGGGAGACATCATCCAATACCCAAACTATGAGTTAACATCAATTGAGCTAGTCTATAACACACCACTAACCCTGAACCATAAAATATATACCAAAATTTTTTCGACAATTAAATGCATGACACCACACAACAACCATGAAAACTTCAAATTTACACTTGCAATTAATGTTAATCCATTTTTTAAATTTCGACGATTTTCCACTAGCTCAAATTTACTAAGAAATTATTTCACATTTACACAAAACATTCAATAATCCTTTAGTTAACCTAATGGAAATGTCATACATAAACTCTGGCCTATTCATTTTCTCATTTACCAACCCATGTCAATCCATTTTTCTTCCATTTAATATATTCTTGGGATAAATGGTCAACTAAAAAACCACACCCCATAACCACTCACGCATATTTCATCCACCACCACCACAACACAGTTTATGTGAATCAATCTCAACATGATCCAACCACCTCTTTTCAACAACCACACATCACAACCAACACACATCTACCCACATTAATAACTCATTCCATCCAACCATATAATTGCTTCCAAATGCATTACACCCCATATTTTGTCTCCTCTATCATCAAAAATCACCAAAATTGATCACACACCAACAATTAATTAAAAAAAACTACAACACTTGACAGAACATATATGATTCCATATTTAACACAAAATTAGTTAATGCTATTTTATATGACATCACTTCTTATTTTTCATTAGTATTAACAATCACAACCAAATTTCTAAGGGAAATCGATTTACTATACATGTATACATTATCATTCTTTTTTATAAGGTGAATATAAACAATCAATACCACAAGGATTCAAAATTATCACAAATAAAACAAAAAATGACTCCAAAATGATTTTATTTCTTGTAAGGTTGCATGAATGTATAATATAATTGAAAATAGTATAAAAATAAATATTATATCTCCTCATTACCAACAATTGAAGTTAATGAAATTAAATATCATTATAAAAATTTCACTTAATATATACCCAAAAGAAGGAAAATTTATTAAATCCATAAAAATGAACCTAAATAGGAAAGGAATGAGGATACCCATCCAAAAAAAGATATGTAGATCATCATGAATAATTGGGGAAATAATAAACAACCAAAAGACCACAAATGCACATGGAAAAATAATTTTGACCTAAATCACAACATGTTTCATAAAAAATGTATCCCAAACAATCCTACATAAAAAAACATAAATTTTTTGATTTTATAAAATATTTATAATGGAAGAAAAAAATAAAGTGGAAAAATCATCACATATTTCCTATATCAAGCCTCCAAAATCCAAGGATCATAATTGGATTAATGGTGCAGATGGTTTCCCTAAAATTTGATAAGGTCATCCCAAAACTAAGAGGAATAAAGAAGGAATGGGGTAAAACTAAGGGTTCACAGAATTTATAAATATGATAGGCCTTGACACATTGTGGACCTCAAACCAAGATTCGTGTTTTGAGATTTCATGGGTCCCTACAATTGATGTTCTAAAAAAACATTCCAAGAATCCCATATACTCCAAAACTAATGGACATCCACCTATTTTCAAGGCCCTTATTCATGAAAGTATAAATTATTTCACTACAATTTTTAATTATTCATAGAAGTACCATATGAGACATAAATCCATGAATTATTGTCCTGCAGTATTTGAAAATACTCTACATTGTGAAGTAATTTTCACCTCGTGAGCCACCTAATGTAGTGTAATGGTAGAACTAAACTCCATCAAACCCACCTTTAGTATTTTAAAAACACCACAATCTCTCAAAATAGAAATGTAACTGGCTGAGAAGACCCATACCATTACATTGGATACCTCTCAAATTATTCTTATTATATATAATCAAAACCATTCATTAAATGAAAAGGAAGGATACGACAGACTTCCTATGAGGTTCCTCTAAGAGTTATCACTATTCCTTAAACCCTAAAATTGTATAAACACATCAATATAAGACAAAACTTCCAATAAAACACTAAAAACAACAATAATCCATCCTCAACCATGAACAAAAATTCACTCCCTCACTATAACTACATTACACGTCATTCCCACCTAACAAATCACCCAAAAAATTCCTCCTCAACATAGCCCCACCCTAAAACAACCTAAAAACATAAAATAATTCCCCAATAAAACAAAATAAATATTAACTCCCACCATATCATGATATTTTATATTTTATTTTGTACTTAATCACATACTAAATTTTAAAAATTTCACAAATATAATGTTTATGTATTAAGAAGGGGTTTCCCCCCTTTGTTTTATTGAATCCATATCCCACATCATCATCATGGGAAAAATAAAATATCATAGAAAACAAGATCTATAGGTCACCTAATATAGGGAAAGAAAAAGCTCCAAAAACATCATTTATTGGGAACACATCTATGTTTAAGGCTCTAAAGTACTTTCTTCTAAGCCAACTTTCCTCTATAACACGTGAACCAAAGTAATAGTTCATCTGTGAAACCCCTTTTCAAGAAAATCCATGATCTATACTGGTCACATACGGAATGATGTGTCATTATTAATATTTGATTCTCCCTAGTCAATTATTTTGGAGTCAATGGTAATATACTGAAGAATGCAGGACACATAGTATATTTTTTTGACCATATCTAGAAATGGTGGAAGAGATAACTGATAAACTACATCACCAAAATTCACCAAGACCTATAAAGGCCCGAAAAACTAGAAATAAATCATAATATAGCATCCGAATATAAATTTCCCCTATTGATGGAATACTCTAAAGAACACATGGTCTGCAACATCAAACACCATAGGCCTCTTCATATTATCCACATTGTCTATCTGATAGTCTGTAACAACCCATAATCAGTCTCAGACATCCAATATCTTCTAATTTGTTTTCATCGGGTATAAAACCATCCTTAGTAGGTTAGATCTAGTGGTTACATTATTTCTTTCATATTAAAGACAATAAATCACACCCAGAAGGACTGAATAGTTTAGTTAAAATGGGAAACTATATACATACATGAAATTCTCATTATAGTTTTCAAAATAAATTAAAATTAATTTTTGATTGATCAAACCATTATTCCTTATAGTGTATCACAACATATTAATCAAAAAACAGTTCCATGTATCTTGGGGAGAATGAAACATAAAAAATGGGTGAGATTAGATGCAAGGTAAGTGTAACAGTATAGTTTATGATATGAATAAATATGAAATAATTCATATGGAATTGTAAATAACTGAATATTCCATATAATATGTATATTGAGGATAATATGGCATGAATAAATAATGATCATATAATTTTATACAAATAAACACAAGAACCAGAAACATAACCAAAGTTATTCTCCCTAACTGAATAATAAAAGAGAATATAAATAAGTGAATTTATAATATTGGAATGTGTAATGTAGGACATATTAAAAAAACCATTAATGACTCAATATAAAACTTATTAACATCAAGGACTCATCCTAACAGATTTTTTTTTAAATGGGTAAGTCATTGGACAAAAACAGAAGCTATTTTGTCTCACGAGACCTACTATTTCATCAAGTGGATATGTAATTTTGGGCCCCACCAGTCACATAATAATTCAAATTCATTCCTCATATGAAAAGTATAAAACATAATCAACATAAAAAAAAATTATTAAAAATCTAAAATTTGAAAAGTTAATACATTCCCCGATCATTAATCATAATCATCAACCACCAATAGTATTATGGTGAAGGGAAATAAAATTGTATTTCCCCAATGAGACAATTGGTAAATAATTATGCTAAATAATAATTATGGTATCAATATATAAAGTCATCCTTGGATCATATGTATAATAAAGGGTTTATGTCATTGAAGACTATAAATACAATAAAAATATCATTAAAAACATTTTTTAGGAAAATAACCGAATCAAATTAAAGATGTTTTTATCAATAAAAATTAATAAAATATTTGGAAAATACTTTTCATTGAAAATAACCAATTAAAACAGTTCAAATATTTTTTGAACAAATAGTGTTCATCATTTCATAAATAATTTTCATGCATTACACGATAATGAAAATATTATTTTAATGATTTTGATAAAGGAAAAATGATCCTTGTTTTGTAAATGAAATGTATATTCCTTTCAAAAAAATTATTTAAAGTAAAAATATGTAAAAAAAATTTTAATAAAAATTTATTAAACATTTAGAGATATTTCTTAAAGTATTTTTACAAAATAATTATTTTTATGAAAATGAAATTTTGATATGAATGAGAAATAATGCCAGATTTTCCTAAAAACATCTTATCAATTGTTTTATGTATCAATGGCACAAGAATTGAAACTATTAATTGAAAAATATAATTTATAATTGGATGAGAAGAAAATAGATTGATTTTAAAACATAGGTGTTAAAAATATCCCCCATGGGAGACTTTGACAAAAATAGTCCGGAATAATTGTGAGACAGTAAAATAAACCCATACTACTTTCGTAACTCGTAAATAATAATCCCCATGTCATCAATAAAATCAAATAAAAAATTAAATTCTATAAGTACAAATATATTAATGATATAACATATCAAAAAATGGATATTTTATAAAACACACAATGAATAAGTTGTTATTATAGTGTATGTCTCACGAAAGTAAAAATTAAACTAGAAACCCTTAACACTTATTCAACTTATTTCGTATGTTTATAAACCTATTATATAATAAATATAGGTTTAGTAAAAAAAATTATAGAATCATAATCATATATCTCATAATAAAAAATATTTAATTATTGTAACGTCTCATATTTTTCGGAGGGTTTAATTTCCCAACCATTCTTTATTTTTATGTTTGGTGGTTAGAAAAATGTTCTTTTTTGGATTTGCAACAAAATTTATATATTTTGAATTCCCTTAGGTGTTTTAATGATTTATTAAGGGGCTAAAAGTTACTCTAGGTTTTAGTTGAGTGTTGGGTTCTTTCTTCCCCAGAAACTCAATTTCAATAACATTCATGAAAAGGAAAATGGTATGATCAAATTGTGTGTCCTGTGATGGGAAACCATGCAACCCTAATTTAAAATGGTCATAGATTGTCAAACTAGCTAGGTGGGGTCTCACTTACATGTACAAAGTATGAGGTTTTGACAAATTTATTTTAGATAGGATGATCATGGTTTCATAAACCATGCGGTTAGTCATGCTAAGTGTGGTTATTGGGCATTGAACACCACATAGTTTGTGGTCAGTTAGAAAAATCATGCAGCCAAACCATGTGTGTCATTTATTTTGGTGAAATGGATTGTTTACCCATACAACTTATTTCTTTATTTATTCTCCGTTCTCATACCATTAAATTTTACAATAGTGGGGAGCTCTTTATTTATTCTCACATATTGTATTTACCATAATCTTCCCATCTAATAATTGATTCTATCTCTATACATCTCGTTAGAAGCATATTATCAAGTCTTTTAATGCACTTTCTTCTATTTCTTATTTTTCTCACCCTATATAATGCTAAACCTATGTGACCCATTTTTCCTTATTTTCATGGTGTTTTTCAAAAATTAAAATTTCTTTTATTTTGATTTTTTATAGTCTACTATCATAAAAGATATCGGATAAGAATATAAGTTATGTGGTTCCTAGTTTTCTTCTTAATTTTATGGGTATTTTGGGGTGAATATTAAAATATGAAAATTTGGTTAGTTATGTGAGATACCAAATTAATTAATACATTATTTATATTGATTATCTGGTGTCATGATATGTTGATGGTCATGGTCTAAAACAATTATTCAATCTATGTTAGGTTAGAGACTTTTTACAATTTTTAGAGCATGGGTGGTTGTGTCATTTAATTAATTAAATTATCTATATTGATTTCAATGGTTCCATGGGAACTTGACTAGTATAGACCGAGGATTAAGGTGCTGATGGTAACCGAGAATAATAAAACATGGTTTGTCATGATGGTATTGTTCCATGATACATGGGGTGAGAACGATCACCACATAAGGGGACATGGTCAACAGTTTGACATTACAAGGTCCTGAGGTTTAGGTTATGGCCCACAGTTTAGGAGATAGTGTTTTCTTTTTGGATTTGAGTGATGTAGTATTGTGGGAAAATGGTGTTTGATGACATCTCATAGGTATTTTTTGTATTCCCACTCACCATTTTAGGGCAACGTTCCAATGGAGTCATATTCACATAGATATGGAGCACTTGAGGTGGTATTAACCATTCGTTATGGGTGAATCCATATGTAGATATTACATAATTGAGGATGGTGTTGACCAATAGAAAAGTTTGAGGAGTTTTCCATAAAATCTACGGGGGATAGTGATCGACCATCGAGAGATGGTGTTGTGGAAACTATTGGGGGTTGAGGATTTCTGGGATACATGAGACAGATAGGTATAGATTATTGAAGGATAAGAATCTTCATTCCTCAGGACATCATGCTATTGAGATAATAGTGATTTATTTTTTAGAGGACAAGTGTCTCCATGCCCCAATATATCAGGTTATCGACCTGATGGGGAATTTCTAAGTAGAGGAGAATAATTCTTCGTACATATTATTGGTAATTCCATGAATATTTAATATATTTTATCGAAGGCTTGGGCGGTGTAAGATGATATGAGGTGACATGGATTTATTTATGGGTGGTTCTCATGGGATGTTTATGTATGAAATAATTCATGAGATTCCTAGTAAGTTTTTCATGGTTTTTCATCACTGAATATATATATTCTTACATGTAGTGTATTCCATATATATTTGGGGTCGTGTTTATTGAGGTATATTGTTGATAGACGATTTTGGTAAACACTTCCTTGTGTTTGTTGGGAATGATGAGAGGTTAATTATTAATTTTTCATGTATTAACTCTTCATTTATTCTAGATATACAAAGTATATAATATTGGATTTAATCCTGGTACATGTAGGCGGTGTCCAACTAAGTTGAAACTCACAAACAGTACATACCCCTCAGGATGCATATAGAATTTATGTCTTTGAGATCAACTAAAGGAAAAGTTTTAGGGTTCACAACATAATGATTTTAATTGAATTCTTTTACATGGGATGAATGGAAGTGGAATAAAAGGTTCATGTGAATTGAGTTGGTATAACATATATATATATATATATATATTGATACGTTCGACCATTAGAGACCCTTCTTGTTTATTGTTTTCTATGACCAACCATGTAATTTTTTATTATTTATAAATGGTTTATTTTCTTTTTGATATGGTTACTACTGATGTATTATAATATTCCAGAGAGTTTGGTTATTTCTTCCACTAATTTATAGTCCATATTATACTATTTTATATACATCTGGACCACTATTATTATCACAACTAGAGTTTATAGTCTCCCCGCTATCACAAACAACGACCCCTGTTGCTGCTAAACAAATTTTTGAGTATGTGAAGGTGATTAAAGGGACCAGTTTCCAGTCATCCTAGATCACTATTATAGTGGAAAATTAGGTCATGAAGTTTCAAATTGTATCAAAGTAGGTTCTTTGTTTTTATTTCCATGTAGAATCAAAAGACTTGGGTATAAAATTGTTATTGTGTTTAGCTAGTTATAAAATGGTATCAAAGTATTTAATTTTCTTTTTGTTATTAGTATTTATTATATAGTATACTAGAGAATATACGGTATTTGAACAAGGTGAATATATAATTTTTGGTGCTTATTTCCACTAGAATAGGGAACATTCAATGTCTCAGTGGGTAGAAATCAATTTTAAACTTTTCCATTTTACAATTTATTGATTTCCACAACTAGTGGCACACTTTGGTGTGATGTTATTGGGAATGATGTGTAACCCCTAGCTCTATATGGAAATATGGAATTGTTTGTGAAACATTTTAGGGACATATGGTGAAATGAAAAGTGTACGCATCAGAAAATAATTTATTGGGAACCTAGAATGCGCTAAGAGGGGTTGGGATGTTTACTGTGTTAGTGAAGAAACTAATCATTGTTTTCATACGTAGTATTTATATGTCATTCTACTCAGTTATCCTAGGTATTTGGATCTTGATGAGGCCTGATATGATGCTATGTTTATATAGAAATTAAGGGCCTTACTCTGAAACAGGTATGAATGGATGAGGAAATGGGGTGATTTGATTAAAGTGTCAACAAAGAAGTTAAATATTTTTTCAAATAGACTTCTTGGAGGAATTATACTTAGAAACCCCATATTGATGACATCCTATCTGAATGATATGTGTTTCATAACTCTGATATTGGTAGGTAGGGTCCATGAGGTCAGATGTTATATGATACCTTACTCTGGTATAGGTAGGTAATAAGCCATGAGGCTGGATGTTGTGTTCCATGGGTGCGGTAGGGATGTGTAAGGGTGGTGATATGCACTTCCTGTTATATATTTAAACAGTTGTGATACAAAAATTTATATATATAACTGCTATGGTCCATTGACCATGGTATTTAGTCTTTTTTTCATTCCACCTTGAAATATTTTAGAGGAGTGTCAGGAGGGAGGATATATGGTGAGTCATGAGAGTTCCCAGGATGTGGCCCCAAAGGCTTTGGAAGATCATGAGCCACAATTATTTGTTCCAATATTGGAGGGTGACTATATTTTATAGAATATTTTTGAAAATGGATAGATGATTAGTTCAAGTAAATCATTGATGGTGTCATATAGGGAAATGAAAGGGGAGCTTAGGGAGTGGTGCCATCATGGGAATATTTGACTCAGAAGTTGAAATCTCATCACCCACCATTATTTCATGAGGAGGATACACAATAATAAGTATTGAATTGGATCAATAATGTACTGAATATCATTAATTAGATTGAGACACCCCAAGTTCGGAAGGTGAAGCTGATAATTTAAATGCTCAGAAAACTAGAAAATTGATGGTGGTATGTATATGTTCATGAAGGTAGACATAGGGGACTATCACTGAAGGATTTCTAGGATATGTTCTTCGATAAATTATTCCCTATTATGTTGAGGGAAGATAGATCTCATTAGTTCATGAATCAAAACTAGGGGATACAACCTTCATGGTATATTTAAACAATTTCAGGTACCTGTTATGATTTTCACCTTCGATGATGGGAGATGATATCTCTCAGTTATGGTCATTTGATTATAGATTGAGGAACACCATCACGGTTCAAGTAAACATCTTCATACTAACCTCATTCTTAGAGGTGGTCAATCAGGCCCAGATAGTAGAGGGAAACACGATGAACCTTTACTATCTGATCTATTGGAATATATGGAGTTTTCTTAGTAGTGATGCTTTGGAATATGAATGTGATTCCATGAAGAGTTTAAGTAGGGATGTCAGGCCTATGAATCACATAGTCTGCCGAGTAGTGTTTCTTTACATTGTGCTTCATGTTATGGCATTTGAGGAATATTCAAATCTAGTTTGATTGGGATTAGAAAGAGTGTCGAGCATGTGTTCAGATGGGGAATCTAGATATGTTATGAAAGAATAATTCATGGATAGTTGGGATCCAAGGATGGGGTGAGACATAGGGATTTGAGGTAGAATAGGGAGAGGTACAAATATATAGTAGTCAGTATTTGAATCAATGTGTAAATTATTGTAAGGAAAAGGAGACTCATTAAGGGGATAGTGGATAGTAGCTGGTGCAACTCCACAGAAAGGTCATGATTTGGTATGTATTCATTATGTCTAGGTGAATGGAATTGAATATTCAATATTAGAGTATTCTATAGATCAAAATAATTTTAGACGTAAACCGTGGGCATGAATGAGTTTTTAATTTATATTGGCATGGCCTATTTTGGTTCACGAGGTGCACATGTGTTGGTTTGGGAATAACCTAGCAATAATTAGTATGTTGACATCAGTTACGGTGCCTGATATATAAAAATATATATATGAGGTGGGTTAGAATTGATATTTATTATTTGAATCAGCTGGAAGATGTAGATTTAATGTTGTTCATAGGAAATTGGATAATGGGTATCATGCTCATATATATGATGAGAGTTTTTTTTTGAAAATATGTCAGGATGATGGACATATAAGCATTATTTGAGAAGCTAAATTTATGGGCATTTGATGATATGTTGGACATTATGGGGTTTAGGTGTTAAATTGGTATGAATTTAGAACATGATGTGGTGAAGATATGAAAATATTTCATCAAGGACATTTATATCTAGGTATGATTGGTGGAATGAATGGAAATTGTATATTTTTTGGTGAAGAAGTGACTAGGTAGGAAATTACCTAGGCATGAATACTTGGAGAGGAATTTTCCAAAGTCTAATAATAAGGGTAGACTGAGGTAATATAGATTTGATGGGTATGATCGATAACATTTCGGTTGGATACATTATACATCATGGTTGAGCTATTTTATGTTGGGATATTGTAACATCCTGGGTTTTTAACCAGGATAAATTTCCCAATCTTTTGGAATTTTTATATTTGGTTGATGGTGAAAAATTCCTCATCTTTCTATGAACTAAATTTTTAGAGATTGAATAATGTTGTTTATTTTTTTATGGATTATTTCTCAAAAACTAGCTCTGGTAATAAAATGACTTATTGTTGTGTCATTTCCTATAAAATATTTTTTGAGAATTCACATGCATAGGTGTAGGGTTTGATCAAACATTGTGGCCTGGAAGTGTAAACCAAACCACCTTGTTTTTCACTATAAAATATTTTTCGAATTATGTATTTTTGTTTGTTTTCCATGATACAATAACGATTTTTTTTACATGGAATATTAATGGGTGAACTATATTTTGGTAAATTTGGCGACTTTTTGTGTGATGTTTGGTTCTTGTTTAGTAATACCCAAACAGTTGACGGATTACTATCCAAACTATGCATCAAAATTTCAAGGGTCATTTATTTTGTGGAAACAAATTTTCTACCCCTCCCCCTTATTTCATCCAGTCTTATCCATTATCCCACAATTCATGAAAACAATTGTGTGGAGTTTTACATTTCTTATCCCTCATATAATTTCTCCTTCTCTTCTTATTTGAGCTACAAAATGAGCTTTTTTTATCTGGTTGGAAGTGTATCAGTAGGGATTTGAATCCTATGGCTTCTATTTTATGTTTATCATGACATATGGAACACCGAATCCGTGAAAGATCTTTTTTCCTCTTTTTTGGTAGTTTGTAAAAAACTATAATGTCTCTTGTTTCATCTAATGTTAAAGGTTTATACTAGATGAGTGAGTGCCTATGATAATAATTTAGGTGTCTCCAATATATCTACATAATAAATTGGTGTTGTTGGGTGTGTTTATAAATATTCTTATTGGGACAACCGAGTGATGCCCCAAATTAATTCATTAATCACTATAATTTATTATATTTTTATATGATGTGTCGATGGGAATGATCAAACATAATTATAGATTCTATAATGGTTTAAATAATTTTGAAATACTAGGAATGATAAGATTGTTGTGTTATTTAGATTAAATATAAAAACATATATTGAATTCAATAGTTCCATGGGAATGTCATAGTTGTGGCCCAAATCATGAGGTGAATTTGATCACCGAAATTTAGGTGATGTGGTTTACCTGGATGAGTGTGGCCCATGGTACATGGGTTGATGATGATCACCAGGTTGAGTTGAAATGGTTTTTTGTTTGAGTTGATGATATTTTCATGTTTCTTTAATGACATGTGGTGCTTGAGATGGTGTTGATCCCAAGGAATCAATTAATGTGGTCATAGGGGCATGAGGATTCAGATGATGCATCCTAGGTATTGTTTGGTTATTTTTTCTCACTATTTTAGGAGGATGAACCATTGGAGTTGTGTGAACTTAGATATAACACAGTTAAGGTGTTTTTGAAAACTTGTTTAGGGTGGATACCTTCGTATATATTTTGTTTTAGGGGATTTTGTTTACCAACTGAGATGTTGGTGGTGCACACAATAAAAAGCTATGATGGTTGGTGATGGACCATCAAGATATTGTGTTGTGTCCATTAGTTGGTGGATAAGGCTCACTATGATTCATGATGATAATGTGATAATATTAATGGACTATGGGTATCATTTTACATTATGATATCGATTTCATGAGATAATGGTAATTTAATTTTTAAAGGATGTGTATCTACATGCCATGGGATGTCATGTTATTGTTTAAATGGTAGCTTTCTAAGAGGAGGTATGATGGACCCGGGAATTATTGATTTTTTATGTCATGAGGATGTTTGATACTTTATTTGTGGAATGTGAGCAGTTAGATTTCATAAGGATCTTGGTATTTATTTATGGGAGGTACCATAGGGTTCCCTACAGGGAAATTTTTTAGAGGATTCCTAGGAACTATGCCATTGATACTCATCACTGAAAATATATATACGCATATATGTAAGGAATTATATATATATATTTCGGGTCATGTTTATAGAGATATATTGGAATTGGATGATGTATTTAAATGTTACCTTGGGGGTGTTGAGAACAAGGGAAGCATGTTAAATATTTATTACGCATGTGTTTCTTTTTTATATATTCTTCATATATAAATTTTATAATTTTGGACATATGATAATCAAATAATGGTGGTGACCTACTGAGTTCTTAATCACACCATACCCAAGATACTATTACATATGTATAAATTATTTCTTTGGGATTAGTTGAGATAAAATGATCAAGATATGGACATATATGATCATAGTAATAACATTTTTTCCTCAAATAAATGGTAGTGAATCATGTAGATTCAATATATTGAGTTGGAATATCCTCTCGGATTATAAATATGTACCTATGTGGTCATCCTTGGGATAAATTTCTTGTTTGTTATTTAGTATGACCTGTCATGGAATGTTTTATTATCTACAAATGGTTTAATTCCATTAGGATTATGAACACTACTATTGTTCAATTTTATTGTGATGATTTTGGTTTTTTCTTTTGTAGAGTAATGGTCCATGAACCTCTATGTTATATAAATATATAGAAAATTATTATTATCACCACCATAGGGTGTAATCTCCCCAATATTACTTAATCATGCCATCGAGGCTAGTCTGTAGCATTTGGAATTCATGGAGGCACAATTAAGGCCTAGTGTAAATGTGGATGGATTAACTATTTATGTGGAAAACTATGTTTTTCACTATAGATAATTTATTTTTTAACTATTTTATTATAAATTCATGGTTAATATCACCATTTTGAGTTAAAAAATCATCACATTGAATAAATATGTTGGTTTAGTAATTTTGGTCCTTTTTGTTTGACCATGGTTACATGATCACTAAAATTTTAAAAATGAAATAATTATCATATAAGTTCACTATATATTAATTTATAGAAAACTATCAAATATATAGATAGAAAATGGGTTACATCATTTTTGGAGATAGTAGAACGTATGTACCCATAAATATTGTTTCCATTTTTTCTCAATGGATATAATGAATAGAAAATAAATATTAATTAATCTCTAATTGGACATTATTCTTTTATATATATCATATATATTAATAAAATTTATCCATACATCCATCCATGTAAAAATAAAATGAATAACATTTCATGTCAATACAAAGAGGAAGTAGTCCACATGCACGAACAAGTGACATAATTTTTTTCCAGTGTATTTGAAGGTAAGAATTTGTATTTGATATTATATTTATAGAATTATGGTAATATAATAAATTTCACATGTATTAATTAAATTTTTTTCTGACTAAATTCCTTAAAAATTATAAGATAAAAATGAATCACAGAACTCTGTGAGCCAGTAGTCTGTCGTACACATGAGTAGTGTTATCATATCCCTCATGGAATGGAATGTAAAAACATATAGTAATATAATAATTTAATAATTTCAATAATATCCTAAATAAACTTTAAATATGTTGAATCCATAATTACATCAATCCATGAATTGTTTTTAAGGAAGATGAACTACATTGGTTCGTGAGGTGGTAGTCTGCCGTATACAAAATCAATAATTTTTTTTCGATTTTTTTGAAGTTGAGTTCAATATTGGTTATTAAATTGAAATAATAAAATAAATTTATAAATGAGTTACTGGTGCTGTTATTTTTTCATTTTTTTAAAATATCATAGATACTTAAAATAAGATATAAAATAAATATTCAATGTTAACAACTTTTAATCTTCTTTGAGAAACCTATTTAGTTTCAAACTAAAGCCTTCCTAGATTAGATTTATGATCTAAAAATTACACAAAGATATGGTTTATGATTTAATTATTATATTTGGTATGGTCTTGTAAGAGAAAAATTTCTTTGGGAGTGTTAATAGGGGAGTATAGGGTGTGACCATTTATAAATGTGGGAGAGTACACAACACTGTATTTTGGGGAAAAAAATTACACACCTGACTTTATCATGCCAAAATACACCTAAATATGAAATTATAAAACGATAGATATTAGTGGCAAGAAATAATTCCATAAAATGGTTTTTGGAAATATTTTATGTAATTTTATCCCAAATCATTTTTGATTAATCCACTATAAACACATTTTTAGTACAATCAAAGTAATTATGTTTTTCTATTTTTACTATACATAATTGTAAAATATTAAATTTAACAAGTTAGACAATATAAATAATTATGATTAAAAATATTACACACATTTTTTATAATTTAATTCACATAATATGCATAGTTAAATTCCAAATTATACCCTCAAATGTGACAAAAAAATAGTCTTTCAAAGAGAATATTTTCATAAGTATACATTGATTTAATATAAAAAATCAATTTGAAATTGATTATAATGAACAAAATTGTAATATAATTGAACTAATATTACTTTAAGACCAATTTAAAATATAATTTATATTTTTATTTACATCTATTAAAATGAAATATTCAATTAAAATATAACATTTTCAATATTAGTCAAAAATGTAATCTTTACAGAAAACACTCCAAAATTTAAACAATGATAATTTTTACATATAGATTGAAAATTTTAAGATACATTTTTAATATAAATTTTATAATTGTGGTGAAAGAAAATTTTAATTTTTATACAAAATGTGTGACCATCCACCATTCAGAAAAATATATGTTTTTAAAAAAACATTTATTTCTCAAAAAATGGTACTTATATTATATATATTTAATATATAACAATTTAAATTATTTTATAAATGTTTAAACCATATAATTTTGATAATTAATTTATTTCTATTCACATACTCTTAATTAATCTTGTGTTTATAATGATCCTGTATATAGAATATTATTTTAATAGAGTATTGCTTCATGTTTAAACTCGGTGTTGTGTGCATCAAAAACTATAAAAGAGGTTGAATTTTTTTCATAAAATAATTTTAAAAATGTCTTTGAGTTTTATATTTAATTCTTAAAATTGTTTTCCCCATTATCAATTCTATCTAAAATGATATTCCTATTTCAAATTCACTAGGTGTTAGATTCTTCAATTTAAATCAATCACTTCATCATAATTTAATCTTTACCACGAAAATAAAGGGTTTGGAATTTGAATATACCCTTCATAAAACACAACAACAAAAATACGTTTAATAAAACAAAAAATTGATAATAGTGGAAGGGAAGTATGAAGGTCATATAGAAAAGACATAATAGGTTTCCCAATAAGAGAACATTGGTTGAATGTCAAGATGTGGACATGGACAAAAAGCATAAATGATTATGGAGAGTGGTAGAAAAAATCGATCATAACAAAGTGAATGATCTTGGAACATAAATGAACCAAGAGGAATAAATTTTTTGCTCATGAAAATAACCCCAGTTCAATAGATGTGAATGTAATAAGATAAATAAATTCCAATATTTTTTTCCAATAATTAATGAATTATATTATATTCTAGACTAAGAAGATAAGAAAAAATTCTTACATGATATCATTATTATTCATAGGAAGTATTTCATCAGTTTGTTATGATTTGATCAATTACAACTTCACTTATTACTCAATGAAATGATTATCCAAAATAATTTCTTATTCGTGATGAAGATTTAACATATTACTATAACGTTAAGTCATTCAAGATTTCTCTAGATATTTTCCATAAACGAAATGTCTAGTAGAAGTTATCAAAAAAGAGCATATTTTAAAAATAATCCATTTCATATATAGTTATCATTAATAATAATATACAAATAATTCTATCCAAATTCAACGTCAAAATGTTTTGAAAGACGATCACTAAATCCATATTATATTCCCCAAAAAATATTATGTGTACATTAATGTCACATTCCAAATATATGAATAACATTATCATTATGAACCGTTAATTAAAAAAATAAATTCTTCCAAAAATATAATCTCATGTTGTCAAATATATTCCAAAAATTTAAACTAGTTGTAAATCTAGTGAAGATTACATAAACCATCAAAACACTAACCAATATCATGGTCAAAAACACTATCACATAGCCATATAATTATATTCTCAACATTGAGAACATATTAATGGTTATATTCCCTCAATCAAGAGTTTTCCATGATGTTAAAAATTCCACTAACTCTCTTTTACTGATCATTACTATCATTCAAAAAACTCCTCTCATTAGTTAATAAAACTTTAATACATTACAATCCGTATATATTTAAAAATTATTTTAACAAGAATATTATTGATTCAAATAATTATATACCATAATTTTTTAATATAATCACACCATTGTTAATAATTCCAACTAATGTATAGTAATATCAAAAGATTTACCTTGATCCCTAATCCTTATTTGAGGAATATATTCTTGACGATTGGTTAATTCATTTGGGTATCTCACCATATTCATATAGTGTATGAATTACATATTGATATATTATTTCTTTTTCTTGTAATCATGACCATCATGGCATTTTTCTCCACTTGTGAAGAAAAGTCCGTTTCCTTTTATGAATATATCAAGGAGTTTACTTCCACAAGTATCACATGTTGTAAAATCCTTTTTCCCTTCTCCCCCTTATTTTTTTATGCTCCAACATCCCCTTATTCTCCTTATTTTGTTCAAATCCTTAATACATGGAGGCTTATTTCTCTTTATTTATTCCACATAACAAAATGTCTTTCAATGATGATTATTTTCAAGAGACTAGTTCTTATTGAATTTGTAATGACCTAGGTATTTAAATAATGATAATTTTTATTTTCAATTAGCATTTCTGAATAATAAATTATTTTTACATTAAAGGGGAATCTTTTTCAGATAGTGTACCATACATGTAACAAATGGTTTCTCAAAAATCATACATTTCTCACTACATTGAGTTATACCGAGAAATAATACAAAAATAATATTGTTATTTTAAATGGTAGTTAATATCTTGCCATTGGAATGGTAGAAATGAATAGTTTAAATTGAATATCTAAATATGGTTTAAACATGTTTAAATAATGATTAAATTGGTTATCAAATTAATTTTAAATGGAAATAAAAACAAATTTAATATAAGTGAAGCATTTTTTTGAAAACCAATTTAAAAGATAATAACTGTGTTTATAAAATCATATAACTCTTTATGGTATTTTATTTATTAAAAAATATATGTTATAAATGAAATTTATTATTTTAAATTCTTCTAAATTTCTTTCTATATATTATTTAATAACAAATTATAATTTTTAGATAAAAGAAGTATTTTTCTAAAAAACCACTTTATCACCTTTTGATGGAGAACCATTTTTAAATCAATTTTTTGAAACATTTATATGTTATATTTGATAAAAATAAACTTCTTCTTTAGAATAAGGACATTAAAATTTACTTTGTATGATTTTTTTATATTTTTATGATAATTATCACGTTTTGAGGAATAGTAAAAAAAATAAGCTAAATTTTAATTGAAAACATCTTTTTCCACCGAGATAATTTATCTGGTTAAATAATTTTAGATAATGAGTTTAATTTATAAATGTAATATATTATTATAATTTAATATAATTTAGGTCATTGGATGTAAATATAATTTTAAATTGGACATAAACACATCTCAATCTTTTAATAATTATTAAATCTTAAAAACACATTTTTTGTTTTTGACAACACGAATTAATTTTAAATTAATTACTAAAAAGTCAATGTTTTGAATTTGTAAAATTAGAATCCATATTTGGAATCATAAGTTCCAAATTTTTTAAATAGGTACCATTTATATTTTGAAATTATGAATAGTAACTTTAGTAATTATTTTACTTACTATGGTTATAATGTAAATCTGGTAAATAATGGGAAACAATAATATAATAATAATAATAATAAACTACCCTAAAATGTGTACTAATACAACTGGATTATAGATTTCGAAACATGGTCATCCTTGGGTTGATTTGGGGACCCCATGGATCAACTTGGGCTTGAAAATTAAATTTTATAAGAATTAATTTAATATAAAGAAAAATATAACATAAACATGTATCTTTTAATAAATTAATTTATATATGTGGTTATTTAATTGGTCTAATATAATATAAATAGTAATTAGAAATAGAAATATATTTCATAAATCATGAAATTATATTTATAATTTTTATTTGCTAAATAAATAATTTTAATTATGACATAATGAAGAAGCAGTGATTGCTTCATTAATAAAGAATTCCAATAAATGATATTATAAATGTTTATATAAATGTAATTTTTTATTTTCATGTGATACCAGTATTTTATGTAAGATATATACAAACTATACTTGAGTGAATTCCTTTGGTTCTATGGAATCAAGATTTTATGAATTTATAAAAATGTCATGTTTGAATACTGTCCAAATTTGACATAATTCATAACTTAAAATATAAATTTTTTATCAAATGATTTTAAATTATGAAAAATATAATGTTCAAAAAAATTATTAATAAAAGTAGAAATATTTTATAAATGAAATTTTTCGGCCTTTATACATGATATGATAATTACATTAACCCAAAATTTTTAAATAACATGATATCACTATAAGATAAAAAAGTGTAAAATAAGTGTTAATTGAAAAATATATGGATAAAAATATATTCCAAAATTGCCTAAATATTTTTTGATTATGGTTATTTGAACAAATATCATATTATTTTCTAATTAAAATGTTTTTCCCATTTTTAATCCAAATTGAATTTATTATAAATTTATATTTGTAGACTTTCCTAAAGTTCCCCTCTTACCTCTTAAAAAAATGCCACCACCTCTACCCACATAAACCACACCACTAAAGACCCTTGGTTCATAAAAAATATTCTAAAATAATATAACATAATCCCTCAATTACTCATATAAGACATACCTTTGGGAGAAGGAAAATCATCAAAGCCTTTTGGCTCAAATCAAAATAAGTTAACAGATTTTGTGTTAACGTTCTCTCTCATGTTCATTTCTATTCTTTTCCTTATCCACTGCCAATGATAATATTATTATTTAACTACATTAAAAAAAATATCCTAAATTTTATAAATTTCATTTATTATAATTATTTTATTTACACTTATACACACCTCCATCTAATGGATACGAACAAATTGTTTCAATGTACGGCGAACCGCTGCCTCACAAAATGATGATTGTTCGATTTTACACTACCACATATAGTAGTGGAAATTGTGAAGTAAATATATTTATCTATAATATATATTATATTTATGTTATCTCTATTCTTATGTAATTTTTTTACAACATACTATTTTGATTTCCAGGATGTGTAAATAGACCAATTTTATTTCAGGAAGTGTGGACTACCACCCCCTCAAAGAGATATAACTCATACATTCCATACATGGAACATATAAAGGATGGTGTTAATGAACATATGTAACAAATATAAAACATGATATTCTAATGGAATTATAATATACCTATTTATCATTTATTTTTCTTTCCCTTAAATATGAAAAAGATATGAAAGAAACACTCACACGTATATACGGCTTATCGTCTCCATTACCAGTGAATTTCATTTATTATCTCAAAATTTTATGGAATATTATAAATAAATATATAATGGATATATATAATATATATTATATTTAAATCATTAATAATATTTTGGATTTAACCTGATTTTGACCACATGGTAAAATTTTAATTTTAACAAGTAAATCATTGTCTCAAGTACCGAACCTCAAAAAAATTACCGACATGAACTTGAATTATTATATGATTTTTATAACAAAATAATAAGTGATATAAATGGAATAATAGACTTGGAAAATGTTCTGAAGCATTTATAAATTAAAGTCAGTTTATTATTTATTGATATAAAGAACAAACCAGACAAGTCAGACTCAAGGTAAGGGAAATTTTCGCCCTCCTGTTTTAGTCAAAGACTTCTTCAAAAGTATGTATTTTAATTTCCATTTTATTTTTTTGGGATATGTTCTTGTATAATTTTTTTATTTAGATTTTATGTCAATGTGATTCGAGACTATTTTCTATCACATCAACTCTTTTTTTTTAATTTTTATGTGACATTGTTAGGCTTGTGAATTTTCCAACAGGGACTTCTTCACCTAGTTTCCATTCTTTAGGTTGTTCCTATACTTCTTGATTATTTATTTCTATGATTATGTGTGAAATATATTTTTATATCCTATATTATATTTTTAATTTATTTATATTCATTAATATTTAATACACATAATCTATCCTTTGTATTAAAAAATTTATCTTTGTAAGGGAGTCTCTAAACACAATTTCCACTTATTGGGTTTTACACATTCTTCATTGATTATATTGTGAAAAGATTAATTATGGAATCACTATTTATTTATTTATATTCTTTTTTAAACTTCCCATTGTCTGGAAATATTGTTGGTACACATAATCACACCATTGAAAAATTTTTATGTCATTTATATGAACCTTGTTATGGAAATATTAAGTCAATATCATTACATTATGTTAAATATCCAGGTCATTGGTTTTGTTTTTAAAAAAATATGTGTGAATGAACTATTATTGTCCTAAAATAATTATCCAATAATATAAGGGGTATTTATATTTTTCCCAAATATTTATTTCATTAATTTTCTTTAATATAATGACATGATCTTTATAAGGGACATTTTCTCAATATTATTTCATTGAGGCATATTCTGGTTTATACTTGACCTTATTTTATATAGTGTATAATTATTCCCTTTAAATTTTAATTTAATCCAGTGGTTTTATAATGTAATCATTTGTTTTACGAATCGTTTTACTAAATTATTAGTAGAATATTTATTTTTCACATATGTAGTGACAACGACCTTTACTCCAAAGTGAGTATTAATTAATATTTGGCTTCCTCTACAGGCCATAATGTTTTTAAAAATGAAAAAATTACCATATTCATTTTATGGTATTTTGGTACTGAAAATGGATTTGATAATTGATTGACTATTTCAATATATTGAACTGATCTCTTATGATTGCAATGGGAAAATGTTATCTTTCCTTTAATTTTGTTTGATGGGTTAAGATTATATTATGGTTCTTGGGAATTTTTTACGTATATGGGTGGTTCCTTAATAAACCATGGGTTGTTGATTCCGAGATAGATCTCAAATGCATTGGGTAAAATGATAGTGTTAAATTTAAATGTTTCTCCTAAGATATATTGGGGATATACTATGATTGGTTTTACATAGGTATCTCCCGCAGTAGATATGAAATCTAAACTGTAAATATGTTATGGATGAAACTAGTTACCATTATGATTTATGATTTCTTTGAGTTATTCATAAATCATATTTATTCGTGAGGTATGTTAAAGAGCCTATGTTTTATGTATAAAAATTATGATTTCATTGATTTTATGTATTCATAGACTAATGTATACTTTCCTTATTTTATATCCCGTACGGATATTTTTTTCCCATACCATGTTTTTGAAATTTTATTCACATGTTATATGAATGGTTGAGATTAAGAAATAATTCAACAATATATTTATTTAGAAACAAAATTGTGTTTTATTTATGGAGTTTTAATACTGTGAAAAAAATTGGATATAGTGGATGTTTATACTTTTTAATATTTGATATTCAAAGTAATACTTATTGAATAATTATATAAAACAATAAACCATTAATGATCTACAATTTTAATTCTTGACATAACTCACGATTATTTAATGTTAAAGGTTGGGGCCTTGTTGTTGAAATCTGAGGAATGCTTTAGACAACTTTAGAGATTATGATATTTTTTAAGGGTTATGGATATGATCATGTTTTTATAATTTTGTGTTATATTAAAAGTTCATTGAAATGTAAACCCATTTTTAGGGTTATATCATTTAAGGTGATTAACGGTATTTTTTGAGACATTCAACATTGAGAAAATTATGGGTTATTAGTTTTTGGGATGAAAATGGTGAGGTCTGAGATCACCATTATCGTTGAAATATGTTGTTCTTATTTTATATTATTTTTTCTCAATGTTGTTATTGTTTTTATAATAATATAGTTTTGGAAAATGGAAAACAGGGAGACAGTGTGACAACCTGTCGTGTCGGACAAATCTACGGGAATAAAATCCACAATTGAAGTGCGACTACGATTAATCACCTACCACTGACCTATATGAAGTCCATGGTTTGTATGACTTATTCTTTATAGTTATAGGATTTTATAGATTAAGAATAATTTTATTTTGGTAAATTAAACTTTATCATTTGGATATCCATAGTACAGTAAAAACATTGGTGAATAAGTGATAAATTTTATTCAGTATGATGTTCGCTCTTTTGGGAAAACAATATTCCTAAAGAAAATCGAATATTATGGGGTTTAATTTGTGGAGTATTAGTTGAAATATTATTTTGGAAGAATAATTGTTTTTATTTTTGAAATTTGGAGATTTGGGTTGTTTTTTTAAATGATTATCCTATCATGGAAAATATGTTATCAGGTTCATTACTATTAAGTATGATACTTTAAGAGTAGTCGATGTTATTTGAAGATAATTGTTAAGATTTATCATGGATGTCTAGGTGATTAAATACTCAGGAATTTTTTGTTTCCATCTTAGTTTGGATTATTTTTTATGAATTATATGGAAGATTGTTTATTTGGTGGTTCGTGTTGAACATTTGGAATTGTTTGTTGAATATTGGAGATTAAGAGTAGTATTTATTTATATAAAGGGTTATCCTTTTTTTGGGATTAATTGATCTTATAAAAAACATTTGGGTTTTGGTTAATGTCTAATGATTGGGTAAATATATAGTTCATCTATTAAGGATTTATTGATTCTCTAGAAGATGATTATTTCATATCAGGTATGACCAAGTCATCTTGAATAATCATCGTTTGGAGAGAAGATGAGTTTTTTTTAGAAATTTATAAAATTAAAAACCTCTACTTGAAAAGAATGTATATATCCTTATATTCTAGGTTAATATTATTAAAAAATTACCCAAAATTATTAAAATAAATGTAAAACAAAGACATTTTCCAGTTACTTTTCCTACTAGGAAATCATGGACCAACTAAGCCATCATAATTTTATGGTTTTCTTGTAGTTAACAATATCTTGATCATGTTTTGTATCACTGTCCATCAGAACATGACAATTAGTTTCTCTTCCATATCTATGATTTCCTATATATAATCCAAGTATGTGTTATCTCAGGCTACCATTGTACTTATCCTTGTGTCTTTTAAATTGATTGTTTTATTGACTGTGTTTTCGATGTGATATTTTCAATGAAGTTTCTAATCCCAATCTTTAAAATGCGAGGATGCAATTTCCAAATGGGAGATTTCTGTACTGACCTAGGTATTTATAGAATAATTAATTTTTTTAATTTATATTTATGAATAATATATTAATTTTACATTAAAGGGGACGCATATTCTGATCCCATGCTTGACACGCAACAATGTTTTTCTCTGAAATGTAACATTGCATATAATGTTGACTTATACCGAAAAATAATACAATAATATTATTATTATTTTAAATTGATTTTAGTGCCTAGAAATTGGAATGGATTAAATTAATAGTATCAAGGAAATTTTGAAATATGGTTTACTCATGTTTAAATAATAATTCAACTGGTTACAAAATTTATTATAAACGGTTAAAAAACTAATTAAATATAAAGGATGCATTTTTATGAAAACATATTTAAAAGAGAATAATTGTGGTTATAAAATCATATCACTCTTTGTAGATTTTTATTTAATGAAAAATGTATGTCAAACATTCAATATGTTGGTTTAAATTCATCTTACATTTTCTCCAGATATGATATAAGAAAATTTCATTTTATCAGACAAAAGAAGTATTTTTCTAAAAATACAACTTCACTACCATTTAATTGTGAACAAATTTTAAATCTATTGTTTCACTAATATATGTTATATTTGAAAAAATAAACTTCTTCATTAGAATCAAGACATCAAAAATAAATTTGGAATACTTTTTTATATTTTTTTGACAATTATCATGTTTTGATGGATAATAAAAATATGATATATTTTAATTGAATTTTTTTTTCCATTATGATAATTTATAAGGTTAAACCATATTATTTAATAGTTTTAATGTATAAATGAAATATATTTTATAATTTAATAAATTTAGGTCATTTTATATAAGGACCCATCCTTAGAACACTACATAATCATTATTTAAATGAATAATTCACATTGAGGATCTTTTCAGGTTTATAGTTTTTTAGAATTGGGACTTAACTATTACATCTCATTTATTAAAAAGTAGACACATCTACTCAGTTTCCATTTTTTTCACAAAATAAAAACTCTTGAACAAAAGAGTCATGAATAATTCCATGTTTTAGATATCATGACATTTCCTCGATCCCATACATGACCCTATTCCACTTTATGTCATGTGGAAAACATTTCAAAAACATGGGATGAACCTAAAAAGCTCAGTAAGGGATATTAAAATAAGGAAAGAAAACATTAGTCCTTGTATACATAAGAATCATTGAAATCATCCATTACTCATAAAACATATTCACTATAACATACCTCATGAAATCATAATATTTATGAATAACTAATAGAAATCATAATACATAATGGTAACTTGAGGCATTCATGAAATTCATACATAGGGAGTAACCCTCATGGTTACGTTTGGAATACCCATCACAGTATATTCCCTAAATCTCTTCAGAAAAACCTTAGTGTTTAACTCCTTAGCATTACCCAATGCATTGAAGATCTATCTCTGGATCACTCGCCCCTAGTTTATCACGGAACCACTCGACATCATAAACAATGCCCAAAACCATAAAATAATGGTATCACATAAAACATGCATAAAGGAAACATAACATTTCCACATTTAAATCAAAACACATTGATATAATCAAAACATCATCAAAAACCATTTTCAATATAAAAATAAAAGAAAATTAAAACATGGTATTTATTTTTCATTTAAAAAAAGTTGTGGCCTAATGAGGAAGCCGAAACCCAAATAGTGGTCATGACGGCTGAGAAGTCATTGTTACCGCATACATAAGACAAAAACATTCCTTTTTAATTTAGTAAAATTATTTGTGTAAAAATATTTAATTTGAATGAAATATAAGTCATAAGGGTTTATTATACAACTAATAAAAGAAGGTAGTATATAAATTGAAGTATGCCTCATCGAAAGGAGATAGAGATGAAGTCCCTTACAAAGACGATATCTTTAGATTAAGGATAAATCAATTAGATAATTATGTGTGAAAAATATAAATACACTCAATATAAGTGGATATTAAATGTAAAACAATCAGATTTAATCCAGACATATTCACATCACAACATAATCAAGAAGTAGAGGTTTAACCCAAAGAATTGAAATTGGGTTATGAAGTTCCCTTACAGAAATTCTACAGCCAAACAACGTCTCTTTAAAATTCATAAAATAAGTTGTTGAGAGATAAAAAGGGCATATAATCACTTGGACACAAAATTTACTACAATAATTTTATATAAGAACATATACCAACATAAGAATATGTAAATTTAAAGGCCTAACAAAAAGAAGTCTTTTGAAAAGAGGAGGGTGAAATGTTCCCTTACTGATTTGGATATCTTTTGAAATGTACACCCCATGAAAGAAGGACTATATAATGTTGATTTAAATACACATAAACAAAATTATATTACAAAAATATTAGAATAATTGGAAGTACATACCCTACTCAAAGGAGATAGTGACATATATAGAATGACTCTCACAGGAATATATAGTGAGATAAAACCCTCTTCCCTCATATTAAAAAATCGAGTTGTATGACCAAAAGATAATAAACACAAAATTAATCACAGAATACCATGAATATAAATATAATAATGATAATATATATCAAATTTAAGTACACAATACACCACATGAAATTAATAAGTGGCTAATAATGGAAATATCACAGAATAAAAAGTGTGATAAGAAATCCCATTACCTCAAGTCCAACGTGTCTTGTTCGTTTCTTTATATTATTGAATAATATAATTTGCTCAATTTATAATTTCATAAGGACTTCCATTATTTTTTATTATTAAATTCCTATCACAAAATATCATGTTATAATAATTAGTTAATTATGTGAGTTCATATCATACGTTTTGTCGATGTTCTGTACATGAGTCAAAAATAAACTTGTTTGAAGAGAATTGTCTATGTAGTTATTAGTAAATCATCTCCAGAATGGTGTTCATGATTTAAATATAATATATATCCATTATATACACATTTAATTATATTCCATAATGTTTGGAGATAAGAAATGAAATGTACCGTTCATGGAGACGGTAGGTCGTATGTACGCATGAACTCTACTTTCATTTTTTTGTCAAATTAAGGGACTTTAAAACTAAATGAGACATAGATATATTATAATTATAATATAATATATATGTTATATAGGTCACATATGTTTATTAATTACATTATTTATAAATTCTATGTTTGCCATGAACCAGTCACATCACTTGAGGGGGTGGTAGTCCACAATTCCTCATACGAAATTATCGGATTTTAACAACATGAAAAGCATAAAGGTATGTTTTAAATATAAAATAAAGAAGCATAGAGAGGAAATAAATATAATATATATCATATATAAATATATTTCCATCATAATAAACACCATAAATGGTGTTAAAATAAGATTGAACAATCCTCGTCTCGTGAGCCAGTAATCCGCCACCCACAGAAACAGTATGTTCTTTAACCATTAGACGGAGGGGTGTGTAAGTGTGGGTAGAATCCTTATCATAAAAACATCCTAGTATATTTATGATACTGTTTTTATTATTGGATAAAATAATAAGAAGATAGTGGTGAGTGAAGAAGGAAAATAAAATAATGAAACCTGAGGGAAGACATTACCTTTAAATCGTCTAACTCTTTTTGATTTGAGCCAATGGCTTCCTTGGAAAAACATTTGCCCAAAATGAGGCTTCTAGGAGTACGATAGGGATGTGGAGAGATAATATGATCAGAGGTTAGATGAGAAAATTTCATGATAGTTGTGGAAAAGGTGGTAGAGGTGGGGGCCTTTTATGAGATGGAGGAGGACCACTATTGGAAAGTCTTGAAATGTTCCATTATTATAAAATGGTTTTCGTACTTTAAAGGTCCCACAATGAAATATTTTGAGTATAAGGTCATAAGGGTTCAAAATCCACCCATCCAATAGGTTTTTAACAAGTGTAAGTCTTATATTTTACCTTATCTTTTCATTTTATTTAAATTGTTCATTAATGAGGTAATCACTCCATCATCATGGTGTAATAAAAAAATTTATTTATTTAATGTCTAAAAATTAAAAAAAACACCATGGTTTAAGAAATAATTTTTTCTTTACAATGACTATTTATAGTCTAATAGGTCATTTATTTAAACAAAATTAAAATTGTTTTACTTAGGATATACAAACCTTTATTATATTTCTCTTCTTTTTTATAAATAATGTCATAAATGTCACTATCACACCCATGTGACTCCATGGGCCCTCTAGTTTGGTAAAAATATTCCCATGGTCCTCCATGACTCAAAAACGTGGATTTGGAACCATGTTGGGGTCATTTTATATTATTATGATATTATTTTATTACCCTTAACTACCCGATTACTAATTAATCATGATAATTAAAGATAATTATCATTATTACTATTCTTAATGTCCAAAAACAAAAGGGACATAATTAAAAAATTTGGAACTTCTGATTCCCAATATGGAATCCATTTTTCCAAATTCCAAACATAGAAATTTCACCAATTAATTCAAAAAAAATTCCCATTTTCAAAACCAAAGATGGGTTTTTAAGATGTAATATTTACCAAAAGATTGACTTGTTTTTACATCTAATTGAAAAGTGAAATTACTAACAATGAACAAAATTGTATTAAGAGATAAAATCTTAATTTAATTAATCATTAAAACTAATTAAATGGACAATATAACTATATAAATCAATAATATGAAAATGTAGTTTTGAGGTAAAATGTAGTATTTTTCACTATTCATTAAAACTGAACATTTTGTAGAACAATTCCAGAAATTTAACCAAATTAAATTTGATATTACAAATTGAAAAATGATATCAATTTTACCAAATTTAGAACATAGAATTTTCATTAATTAATTTTATAATTAATTCCCGTTGTCCAAACAAATAGCGCGTTTTTACGAAACAATATCTATCAAAATATTGACACTTGTTTATGTCCAATTTCAAAGTGAAATTAATTCCAATGACCACCATTAGATTAAATGTTAAAAATATATTTTAAATAAACCTTAAACCCAATTAAAAATATAATCTATCCATATAAATAAAATAGAATAAAAGGAGGTTTTGAATTAAAATACATCATTTTAACTATTCTTTAAAAAATGATCATTCTAGGAAAAATAACAAAAATTTACACAAAGTAAATTTTGATGTCCTGATTATAAATAAGGATTTTATTTTGTAAAATATAACATAGAAAATTGAAAAACATTTTTTTAAAAAGGGTTCACCATCAAAAGGTAGTTAATCTACATTTTAAATAAAATTTGAATATTTATGCGTAAAATTGGATTCATTTTCATTTTAAGCCTCTATCATTTATTGGGTAATTGTTAAAATATTTAACAAACATATATAATGATTTTGTAGTAATTTCCATTCATTCCCTCCATTACAATAGCAAGGAATTAACTACCATTTCAAAAAATATTATTATATTATTAGTGTGTAACGTTAGATTTCCAAGAAACTCGTTGTTGCGTATTGGGTACGCCATCGAACATAGAATTCTCATTCAAGTAATATTTAAATTTTATTCAAAAATAATAATAAATATTAAAATTTCATATTTTTTATTTATCTGCGATGTTACATCCTTACCAAATTTTGGGAATATCATCCTCACAATTTTAAATTTTGGCTCAGAAACTTCATTGAAAGCCCCACATCGGAAATAAAGTAAATTAAACTATAACTTTAAAAGAAAGAATGAAAAGTACAAAGGTCACATGAGACAACAGATATTAGGATTCCATGAAAACGTGGATATAGAGGAGAAAAAAACCATAATGTTCTGATGGAGAGTGATAGAAAACATGTTTTTGATAAAGTTAACCACCAGAAAATCACAAACTTGTGATGGGTTAAACGTTATTTGATTCCCCACTAGGAAAAGTTAACAGACAACATTTTTTAAGTTACTTTTCATTGAGGAATTTATTTATGAGCTTAAATAAATCATAAGGAAACATACTTAATTTTCATGTATACTTTCATTTCTTACTATATTTCTTACACAAACTCATATTTTCTCCCAAATATGAGCATTTAAGATGACTTTTTCACATTAAGAGCTCTATAATAAACTTCTCCACAATCCCCTAATACACAAAAAATGAACAATATATTTCATAAATCATTAGGCCTTAACCAAAACCAAAATTTTTAGTACAAGATCAGATAATTCACAAATGGATAATCATTTATAAGAATAATTACTAATGATAATCTCCAAAATTAAATGAAAAAACCCAAGGTTCAAGAAAGACCATTAAATAAACAGTTATCCATAATATTCATCAAAGTAATCCAAAAAATGATTGAAACCCAAATCATTTAAGGAATTAATCACATATTCTTCTAAGGTAAATCATAACATTTATCTCCAAATAACATTAGTTACTCTTAATGTCTCATACTAAAATGTAATTAACCTAATCACATATCCTATTTGATAAGTTAATCATTTACCTAGATAACCCAAAATCAACTTATTCGTAATTCATATTATCATCTATCTAAAAAGAATTAGTCATACTAATCAAGGACTTCACGTAGTTCAGTGGTAGGCGATAAATACCATTCGCACATTGGTTGTGTGTTCGATTCCTACTGCTTCATCATATGAGATGGGTTGTCACATGGTTTTCATGTTGTCCCATTTCAAAAACTACATAATTTTATAACATTCCCAAAAAGAGTTAAATTCATCAAAAATAACCATAACATATTTTAACCAAAAAGGTTATCTAATAACTTTCATTTTGCATCCCAAAATATATTAACCGGTAATTACCTCAAATTCAAGGATCATATAAACCAAAATGGTTCTTTATAACTTTATCCACAAAAGAAAAGATAATTTTTCCTTGAATAAAATTATCATATATCAAACATCATGGTTACACATACTATAAAAAGTCTTCTAATGTAATCCCATCATCAAAAGAGCCTTAATAGTTTTAAGAATTTCACCATGAAAAAAATCTACCATAACTCTTGAATCCCTTATATGTTGAATTCTTAATCATTCAACATTCTTCATGATCCATTATCCATTCCCTTCCAACTTATTCTGAAATACTTCTTTCCTATAAACAAAATCATGAATCATATCCTATGATTTCCATAATAAGAAAAAATATGTTAAGAAATAATATATACCTTTCATTGGGCAATGTCAGTTTATTCATGCTCAATCTGAATTGCATTAGGTCTTGGTAAATGAATATTTGTATGATCCTGGTGATCTCATTCCCGAAACTTCTACGTAGGACAAGTGTTTTCATAATGACCATGCACACCACATTTAAAACATTCAACTGATTCATCTGAAATAACATCTTTCCCTTTCCTAGAGTCAACAAGATGCTTCCTTTTTGCATGGAATGTTCTTGCTTTATGACCCTCATTTCCACATCCATAGAATCTTTATGTACCTTTAAAAAATTTTCCTATGTGTTTCTTTCCACATCTTTGACACAAATGTTTTTGAACATTCATACCTTTATGATTATTACCTGAACATCCATAGGGATTTGTTTCTCGCATATATGATACCTTATAAAAATATCTAAGTTTGAAAGTGGTCAATCCTGACTCCAAATAGTTGGTTGAGAATAACCCCAAGAGGTCTCATTGCAGCTCCCATATCATTCAGTTGCTCGTTCAAAAAACTATCACAGTTTCCTTCCCATCCACTGTTACTTTGGTGCCTGCTAGATCTAGCCATTTTCTAAAAACAAAAAGTTTTGTGTGAGTATATCAGTAAAATAATCATATAAAATCATACGAGGAGGGTAAATACTAAGATATACTTATTCATGTTATCTTAAACTCATTCACATTATAAAAATAACTATGACTCTTTCTAAAATCTTAACCATTATGGTAATGTCACTTGTTCTTAAAGAATACCCTAATCTCTAAAGTTATATAAACCGACCATTGATACCAACTATAAGGACCCGATATTAAAACATTACATAATCTTGAATTAAATGAATAATTCACATTTATAATCTTTTCAAGTATATTGTTTTATAGAATTAGGACATACCTATTACGTCTCTATGATTACAAAGTAGACACATCTACTCAGTTTCCATTTTTTCGCAAAATAAAATCTCTTGGACAACAGAGTCATATCTAGTTCCATAATTTAGATATCATGTCATTTCCTTGATCCCATCCTTGACCCAATTCATCTTTAAGTCTTGGTGAAAACATTTCAAGAACATAGGATAAGCCTAAAAAGCTCAGTAAGGGATATAAAAATACGGGAATAAAACATTAGTCCATGTATACATTAGAATCAATGAAATAAAAAATTACGCATAAAACTTAATAACTTTAATATAATTAATGAAATCATAATATTTATGAACAACTCATTGAAATCATAAGACATAAAGGTAACTTAAGGCATTCATAACATTCTTATGTAGGGAGTAACCCTCATGGTTACGTTTGAAATACCCATCACATTATATTCCCTAAATCTCTTTGAAGAATCCATAGAGTTTAACTCATTTGAATTACCGAATGAATTGGAGTGGTATCTCGGGCTCACCCTCCCTTAGTTTATCATGGAAGCACCAGAGTTCATAAATATTTCTCAAGAACCATAACGTAATTGTATCAGATAAAACATGAAGAAAGGAAACATAACATTTTCACATTAAAATCACAACACATTGATATAATCAAAACATTATGAAAACCATTTTCAATACCAAAATAAAAGATAAGTAAAATGTGGTATTTAAGTTTCATTTAAAAAAATCTATGGCTTGTAGAAGAAGCTGAAACCCAAATAATGGTCATGGCGGCGGAGAAGTTATTGTCCCTGCATATGTAAGACAAAAACATCACTTTATTCATTTAGTAAAATTATTCTTGTAAACATATTCCTTTTCAATGAAATTATAGTCAAAAGTTTTTGTTATACAACTAATAAAATAATGTCGTATATAAATTAAAGTATGCCTCAACGAAAATAGATTTAGAAGATGTCCCATACAAAGACGATATCTTTAGATTAAGGATAAATCATTTACATAATTATGTGTGAAAAATATAAATACACTCAATATAAGTGTATATTATGTGTAAAACTATAATAGGTCATCCACACATATTCATAGAACGACATAATCATGAATTATAGGTTTAACCCAAAGAATTGAAATTAGGTTAAGAGGTTCCCTTACAAAAATTTGACAGCCGAATGGCGTCACATAAAAATTCAGAAAATGAGATAATGAGAGATAAAAAGGGTATCACCTCACTTGGAAATAAAGTTTACAGAAATAAGGATATATAATAAAATATCCAAACATAGTAATATGTAAATAAAAAGACCTAACAAAGAGAATCATTTTGAAAAGAGGAGGGTGAAAGGTTCCCTTACCGATTTGGGTAACTTTCGAAACATTCACACCATGAATGAAGGATGATAAAATGTTGATGTAAATACACATAAACAAATGTATATTACACAAAGTGTAGAATAATGGGAAGTACATACACCAATCAAATCATATAGGGAAACATATAACATGAATCTCACGGGAATAAATAGTGAGATAAAACCCCCTTATCTCATTGTAATAAATCGAGTTGTATGACAAAAATATAATAAACACCAAATGAATCATAGAATACCATGAATATAAATAGAATAATGATGATATATATCAAATTTCAGTACACAATACACCACGTGAAATAAATACGTGGTGAACAATGGAAATCTCACAGAATTAAAAGTGAGAAAAGAAATCCCCTTAAATCAAGTCCAACTTGCCTTCTTCGTTTTTTTATATTCCTAAATAATAAACATTGGTCAATTTATTATTGCTTAAGGACTTAATTTAATGTTTATTATTAAATTTATATCACATATTATCCTTTTATAATAATTACTTAATTATGTGAGTTCATAACATACGTTTTGTCGATGTTCGGTACATGTGTCAAAAATAAACTTGTTTGAAGAGAATTGTCAATGTAGTTATAAGTACATCATCTCTGGAATGGTGTTCAGGATTTAAATATAATATAAATCCTTTATATATGTATTTAATAATATTTCATAATGTTTTGAGAAATGAAATGAAATGTACTGTTCATGGAGATGGTAGGTTGTACGTACACATGAACACTACTTTCATTTTTTGTCAGATTAATGGACTTTAAAACTAAATGAGAAATAGATATATTATAATTACAGTATACTATATATGTTATATAGGTAATATAAGTTCATTAATTAAATTCATTATAAATTCCATGTTTGGAATGAAGTAGTCACATCACTTTATGTGGCGGTAGTCCACACATCCTCATATGAAATTATCGCACTAGCACCACATGAAAAGCATAAGGGTATGTTTTAAATATAAAATGCATAAGAATTGATAGAACATAAATATAATATATATCATATATAAATATAGTTCCATAATAATGGCCACCACGAAAGGTTTTATTATAATATTGAACAATCCTCATTTCGTGAGCCAGTAATTCGCCACCCACAGAAACAGTATGTTCTTTAACCATTAAACGGAGGTGTGTGTAAGTGTAGGTAGAATACATATCATAAAATCATCCTATTATATTGAGGATAATGGTTTTATTATGGGATAAGTTAATAAGAATATAGTGGTGAGTGATGATGAAAAATAAAATAAAGAAACCCGAGAGAAGACATTACCTCTAAATAGGGTAATTTTTTTTATTTGATCCAAATGAATCCTTGGAAAGACTTCTGACCAAAGTGAGGCTTCTAAGAGTAAGATAGGGATGTGGAGAGATAATATGTGAAATGGTTAGTCTAGCCAAGGACTTTAGTGGTGTGAGTAAAGGGGTATATGTGGGGTCCTTTTATAAGAGAGATGAGAGTCACTTTCGGAATGTCTTCAAATGTTACTTTATTATAAAATTGTTTTCGGATTTTAATGGTCCTACAATGATATTTGTTTAGGATAAGGTGATAATGGGTCAAAATACAAGAATACAATAGGTTGTATACAATTTTAAGTCTTATATTTTACCTTATATTTTAATTTTATTTAAATATTTCATTAATGAGGTATTCACTGCATCATCATCGTGTCATAAATAAATTTATTTATTTATTGTCTAAAAATTAAAAATAACTCCGTGATCCATGGTCCCTCAAGATTGGTAAAAAGCTTCCCATTGTCTACCATGAATCAAAAAAGAGGATTTTGAACCATGTTGGGGTCATTTTATATTATTATGATATTATTTTATTGCCCTTAACTACCCGATTACTAATTAATCATGATATTTAAAAATAATTACCATTGTCAAAACAAATGACGGGTTTTTAAAAAGTAAAATTTATCAAATGATTGACTTGTTTTTACATCCAATTGAACAATTAAATTACTACCAATGAACAAAATTGTATTAAGTGAAAAAATAATAATTCAATTACACTTTAAAACCAATTAAAATTAAAATCTAACTATATAATTAAATTAGATGAAAATGTAGTTTTGAATTAAAATGCAGTATTTTTCACTATTCATTAAAAATGAATATTTGTCAGAAAAATACCAAAAATTTATCCTAATTAAATTTGATATTCCAAATTCTAAAATGATATCCATTTTACCAAATTCAAAAAATATAAGTTCCATTAATTAATTATATAATTAATTCCCATTTTCCAAACAAAGAGAGTGTTCTTAAGAAACAATATTTATCAAAAGACTGACACATGTTTATGTCCAATTTCAAAGTTAAATTAATTCCAATGACAACCATTGGATTAAATGTTCAAAATATATTTTAACTATACATTAAACAAAATTAAAATTATAATTTAACCATATAAATAAATTTGATTAAAAGGAGCTTTTGAATAAAAATACATCATTTTCACTATTTATTAAAAATGAACATTATCGGAAAAATAACAAAAATTTACACAAAGTAAATTTTGATGTCCCGATTATAAATAAGGATTTTATTCTGTCAAATATAACATATAAATTTTAAAAAAATTTCTTTTAAAAATGTTTCGCCATTAAAATTCTGTTAATCTACCTTTTAAAGTATATTAGAATATTTATGATTAAAATTGGATTCATTTTCATTTTAAGCCACTATCATTTATTGGGTAATTGTGAAAATATTTAACAATCATATATAATGAATTCGTAGTTAGTTCTGTTCATTCCTGCCATTACAAAGGCTAGGCATTAACAACCATTTCAAGTAATATTACTATATTATTAGTGTGTAACATAAGATTTCAATGAAACTCATTGTTGCGTAAAGGGTATGCCATCAAACATAGAATTACCTTTAAAGTAATATTAAAATTTTATTCACAAATATTAATAAATATTAAAATTTCATATTCTTTATTTACCTGGGATGTTACATCCTTCCTGCCTTTTAGGACTTGTGTCCTCGAAATATTAAAATTGGGCTCAGAAACTTCATTTAAAGCCCCACATCAGAAATGGGGAAAATTATACTATCACATTATAAGAAAGAAAGAAAAGTAAAAATGTCACCAAAGATAGTAGATACTATGATTCCATGAAAACATTGATACATAGGAGAAAACAAACAATTATCTTCTGATTGAGAGTGATAGAAAACATGTTTAAGAGAACGTTAAAGACCAAAAAATCACAAACATGTGATGGGTTAAACATTATTTGATTCCCCAGTAGGAAACGTTAACAGAAAACATTTTTCTTTTAAGTTACTTTTCAATGAGGAATTTATTTATGAGCTTAACTAAATAATAATGAAACATACATACTTGACATGTTGACTTTCATCTCTTACTAGATTTATTACACAAACTCATGTTTTCCCCCAAAGATGAGTATTTAGGATGACTTGTTCACACTAAGAGTGCTATAACCAACTTCTTGACAATCACTTAATCTAAAAAAGTTGAAATATATATTTGCCATGTCTTTAGACCTTAAACAAAAAAAAATTAGTACAAGATCAGATAATCCCCAAAAGTATAATCATTTATAAGAATAATTACAACTCTTAATATCCAAAATTAAACAAAAAAGGACCCAAGGTTCAAGAAATACAATTAAATAAATATTTATCCATAATATTCTTAAAAGTAATAAAAACGATGATTGAAACCCAAATCTTTGAAGGATTTAATAACATATTCTTCCAAGGTAAATCTTTACATTTATCTCCAAATAACATCAGTTAATCTTAAAGTCTCATACTGAAATGTAATTAACCTAATCACATATCCTCTGTGACAGGCTAATCATTTACCTAGATAACCCAAAATCAACTCATTCCTAATTAATAAGATCATATAACTAAAAATAATTAGTCATACTAACCAGGGACTTCATGTAGTCTAGTGGTAGGTGATAAATAGCAGCTTCACTTTGGTTGTGGGTTCGATTCCCATAGTTTCATCTGACGCGACGGGTTGTCACACTGTTTTAATGTTGTCCCTTTTCAAAAATTACATAATTTTATAACATTCCCAAAAAGAGATAAATTCATCAAAAATAACCATAGCATATTTTAACCACAAATGTTATCTAATAACTTTTATTTTTCATCCCAAAATGTATTAAATGGTAATTAACTCAAATTCAAGGATCGTATAAACCAAAATGGTTCTTTATAAATATATCCTCAAAAGAAAATATAATTATTCATTGAATAAAATTTTCATATATCAAACAACAGGGTTACACATACTATAAAATGTCTTCTAATGTAATTTCATCATCAAAAGAGCCTTAATAGTTTTAAGAATTTTAAAATGCTTAAACCTACCATAACTCTAGAATCCCTTATATGTTGACTTCTTACTCATTCAATATTCTTCATGATCCACTAAAAATTCCATTCCAACTTATTCTAAAATACTTATTTCCTACGAAAAAATGTATCATATCTTAAGATTTCCATAATAGGAAAACATATGTTAAGAAATAATACATTACATTCATTGGACAATTTCAGTTTCTTCATGCTCAGTCAGAATGGAATTAGGTATTGGTAAATGAATATTAGTATGAACATCGTGATCTCATTCCCAAAAATTCTACATAGGACATGTGTTTGCATAATGACCATGCACACCACATTTAAAACATTCAATTGGTCCTTTAGAAAGAACTTCTTTCCCTTTCCTAGATTCCACCAGATGCTTCCTTTTTTCAAGGAAGGTTCTTGCTTTATGACCTTCATTTCCACATCTATAGAATCTTTATTTACCTTTGAAACAATATCCTATGTGTTTCATTACACATCTTTGGCACATAGGTTTTTGAACATTCATACCTTTATAATTATTACCTGATCATCCGTAGGGATTTGTTTCTCGCATATATGATGCCTTATAAAAATCACTATGGTTTAAGGTGGTCAGTCATGACTCCCGATAGTTGGTTAAGAATAACCACAAGAGATCACATTGGAGCTCCCATATCATTCAGTTGCTCGTTCAGAAAACTATCACAGTTTCCTTCACATCCACTGTTACTTTGGTGCCTACTAGATCCATCAATTTACTAAAACCAAAAAGGTCAGTGTGAGTATATCAGTAAAATAATCATATAAAATCACATGAGGTTTGTAAATACTAATATATGCTTATTATTGTTATCATAAACTCTTTCAATTTATAAAAATAACTATGAACCTTTCTAAAATCGTAACCATTATTGTAATGTCACCTATGCTTAAAGAATACCCTAACCTCTAAAGTTATATAAACCGACCATTGATACAAAATATAAAGACCTGACCATAAAACTTTATACAATCATGAATTAAATGAATATTTCACATTTTGTATCTTTTCTTGTTTATAGTTTTAGAGAATTAGGACATAACTATTACATCTCAATGATTACAAAGTGGACACATCTACTCAGTTTCAATTTTTTCACAAAAAAAAATCTTGGAAAAAATATTCATGTCTAGTTACATATTTTAGAAAGAATGAAATTTCCTTGATCCCATCCTTGACCCTATTCCACATTAAGTCTTGTGGAAAACATTTCAAGAACTTGGGATGAGCATAAAATGCTCAATAAGGGATATAAATATATAGAAAGAAAACATTTTTCCATGTATAAATAATAATCAATGAAATTATAAATTACTCATAAAACATATGAACATTAACATACTGCGTGAAATCATAAGATTTATGAATAACTCATAGAAATCATTCGACATAATGGTAACTTGAGGCATTCATAAAATTCTTATGTAGTGAGTAACCCTGATGGTTACGTTTTGAATACCCGTCATAGTATATTCCATAAATCTCTTCAAAGAAACCTTAGCATTTAACTCCATAGCATTACCCAATGCATTGGAGATGTATCTCGGGCTCACCCTCCCTTAGTTTATCACAGAAGCAACCGACTTCATAAAAAATTCCCAAGAACAATAACATTATTGTATAACATAAAACATGAAAAAAGAAAACATAACATTTCCACATTTCAATCACAACACATGGATATAATAAAACCATTATAAAACCCATTTTCAATACCAAAATAAAAGATAAGTAAAACATGGAATTTATTTTTCATTTAAAAAAATTCATGGCTTGTAGATGAATCTGAAACCCAAATATTGGTCATGGTGACGAAGAAGTCGTTGTTGCTACATACGTAAGGCAAAAACATTTCTTATGTCATTTAGTAAAATTAATCATGTAAATAGATTAATTTTTAAGGAAATTAAATACAAAAGGTTTTACTATACAACTAATAAAATAAGGTTATATATAAATTGATGTATGCCTCAGCAAAAGGAGATTGAGACGATGTCCCGTAAAAAGACGATATCCTTAGATTAAAGATATATCAATTACATAATTATGTGTGAAAAATATAAATAAACTAAATATAAGTGGATATTAAGTGTAAAACAATAAGAGGTCATCCACACATATTCATAGCATGACCTAATAAAGAAGTAGAGGATTAACCCAATGAATTGAAATTGGGTTAAGAAGTTACCTTACAGAAATTTGACAGCCTAATGAAGTCACATTAAAATTCATAAAATGAGATGATGAGAGATAAAAAGGGTATCTCCTCACTTAGACATAAAATTTACATCAATAAGGATATATAAGAACATATCCCAACATAGTAAGATTTAAATTAAAATACCTAACAAAAATCAGTCTTTTGAAAAAAGGAGGGTGAAAGGTTCCCTTACCGATTTGGGTAACTTTCGAAACGTACACCCCATGAAATAAAGACCATAAAATGTTGATGTAAATACCCATAAACGAACTTATATTACACAAAGAGTCTAATAATGTTTAGTAAATACACCACTCAAAGGAGATAGGGAAAAATTTAGCATGAATCTCCCGGGAATAAAATGTGAGATAAAACCCCCTTACCTCATTGTAATAAATCGCGTTTTATGACAAAAATATAATAAACACCAAATGAATCACATAATACCATGAATATAAATAGAATCACGATAATATATATCAAATGTCAGTACACAATACACCACACCAAATAAATGAGTGGCGAAAAATGGAAATCTCACGGAATTAAAAGTGAGATATGAAATCACTTTACCTCAAGTCCGACTTGTCTTGTACGTTTCTTTATATTCCTGAATAATAAACATTGGTCAATTTATAATTATTTATGTAATTCCTTTAAATTTTATTATTAAATTCATATAACATATTATCATGTTATAATAATTAGTTAATTATATGAGTTCATATCATACGTTTTGTCGATGTTCGGTACATGAGTCAAAAATAAACTTGTTTGAAGTGAATTGTCCATGTAGTTATAAGTAAATCATCTCCAGAAAGGTGTTCATGATTAAAATATCATATATATATATATATCCTATATATATGTATTTAATAATATTCCATAATGTTTGGATATAATAAATGAAATGAACCGTTCATGGAGATGGTAGGTCATACGTACACATGAACTCTACTTTAATTTTTTGTCATATTAATGTACTTTAAAACTAAATGAGAAATTGATATATTATAATTATAGTATAATATATATGTTATATAGGTAACATAAGTTCATTAATTACATTCCTTATATAGTCCATGTTTGGAATGAACAAGTCACATCACTTGAGGGGGCGGTAGTCCACACATTCTCATATGAAATTATCACATTTTCATAACATGCAAAGCATAAGGGTATGTTTTAAATATAAAATACATAAGCATATATAGAACATAAATATAATATATATCATTTATTAATATATTTCCATCATAATGGACACCATTAATGGTGTTAAAAGAATATTGAACAATCATCATTTTTTGAGGCAGGAATTTTCCACCCACAGAAACAATATGTTCTTTAACCATTAGTAGGAGGTGTGTGTAAGTGTAGGTATAATCCTTTTCATAACAACATACTAGTATATTTATGATACTGGTGTTATTATGGGATCAAATAATAAGAATATAGTGGTGAGTGATGAAGGAATATAAAATAAAGAAACCCGAGAGAAGATGTTACCTCTAAATCGGGTAATTCTTTTTTATTTGAGCCAAAGCAATCTTTGGAAAGACATCTGAACAAATTGAGGCTTCTAGGCATAATATAGATATGTGGAGAGATAATATGAGCAGCATTTAGTTTATCCAAGGTCTTTACTAGTGTGTGTAAGGGGGTAGAGGTGGGGTCCTTTTATAAGATAGAGGAGAGTCACTTTTAGAATGTCTTGAAATGTTACTTTATTATAAAACGGTATTCAGATTTTAAAGGTCCTACAATGATATATTCGTAGGATAAGGTGATAAGGGTTATAAATCCACCAATACAATAGGTTTTAGGCAATTTTATGTCTTATATTTTATCTTATCTTTTCATTTTATTTAAATTGTTCATTAATGAGGTAATCACTGCATCATCATGGTGCCATAAATAAATTTATTTATTTAATGTCTAAAAATTAAAAAAACACCATGATGTAGGAAATGTTTTCATATTTTCAATGACTATTTATATTCTAAGAGATAATTTATGTAAACAAAATTAAAATTGTTTTACTTAGGATATACAAACCTTTGTTATATTTCTCTTCTTTTTTATAAATAATGTGATAAATGTCACTATCACACCCATGTGACTCCATGGTCCCTCAGGTTTGGTAAAAAGCTTCCCATGTTCTTCCATGACTCAAAAAAGAGGATTTTGACCCATTTTGGGATCATTTTATAATATTATGATATTATTTTATTACCCTTAACTACATTATTACTAATTAATCATGATATTTAAAGATAATTACTCTCGTTACTATTCATAATATACAAAAACAAAAGGGACTTAATTAAAAAATATGGACCTTATGATTCCAAATATGGAATCCATTTTACCAAATTCCAAACACAGAAATTGCAATAATAAATTCAAAAATAATTCCCATTGTCAAAACCAATGACTGTTTTTTAATAAGTAAAATTTATCAAAAGATTGTCTTGTTATTACATCCAATTTAAAAGTGAAATTACAACCAATGAAAAACATTTAATTTAGTGAAAAAAACGAAATTCAATTACAATTTAAAACCCAATAAAATTACATTTTAACAATATAATTAAATTAGATGAAAAATTATTTTTGATGTAAAATGCAGTTTTTTCACTATTCTTTAAAAATGAACATTTGTTAGAAAAATACCAAAAATTTTTCCAAATTAAATTTGATATTCCAAATTCAAAAATGAATCATATGCTATGATTTCCATAATAATAAAACATATGTTAAGAAATAATCCATACCATTCATTGGACAACATCAGTTTCTTTATGCTCAATTGGAAAAGCATTCGGTATTTGTAAATGAATATTTTTATGATCCTGGTGATCTTATTCCTGAAACATCTACGTAGTAAATGTGTTTGCATAATGACCATGTGCGCCACATTTAAAACATTCAATTGATCCTTTAGAAAGAAATTATTTCCATTTCCTAGAGTCAACAAGATGATTCCTTTTTTCATGGAAGGTTATTGCCTTATGACCTTCATTTCCACATCTATAGAATCTTTTTCTCCCTTTGAATCATTCTCCTATGTGTTTCTTTAATAATATTTGACACATAGGTTTTTGAACATTCATACCATTATGAATATTACCTGAACATCCATAGGGATTTGTTTTTCTCATAAATGATGACTTATAAAAATCATTATGGTTTAAGGTGGTCAATCATGAATCCAGATAAGTGGTTGAGAATAACCACAAGATCTCTCATTGCAGCTCCCATATCATTTAGTTGCTCGATCAGAAAGCTGTCACAGTTTCCTTCATATCCACTGTTACTTTGATGCATGCTAGATCCATCCATTTACTAAAACCTAAAATCTAAGTGCGAGTGTATCAATAAAATCATCATATAAGAGCACATGAGGATTGTAAATACTAATATTTACTTATTCATGTTATCTTAAACTCTCTCACATTATAAAAATAAATACGACTCTTTCTAAAATATTAAACATTATAGTAATGTCACATGTGCTTAAAGAATACCCTAACCTCTAAAGATATCTAAACAGACCTTTGATACCAACTATAAGGAAACGACCTTAAAACATTACATAATATTGAATTAAATGAATAATTAACATTGAAGATCTTTTCAGGTTTATAGTTTTAGAGAATTAGGACATAATTATTCCATCTCAATGATTACAAATTAGACACATCTACTCAGTTTCCATTTTTTCACAAAATAAAAACTATTGGACAAAATATTCATGTATAGTTCCATATTTTAGACATCATGATATTTTCTTGATCCCATCCTTTACACTATTCCATTTTAAGTCTTGTGGAAAACATTTCATGAACTTGGGATGAGCATAAAAAGCTGAGTAAGGGATATAAAAATACATAAAGAAAACATTAGTCAATGTATACATAAGAATCAATGAAATCATAAATTACTCATAAAACCTAATCACTTTCACATACTATATGAAATCATAAGATTTATGAATAACTCATATAAATAATAAGACATAATGTTAACTTGAGGCATTTATAACATTCTTATGTAGGGAGTAACCCTCATGGTAACGTTTGGAATACCCATCACATTATATTCCCTAAATCACATTGAAGAAACCTTAGTATTTAATTCCTTTGCATTACCCAATTCGTTGGAGAGGTATCTCGGGAACACCCTCCCTATGTTTATCACGGAAGCACCCAACTTCATATAAAATTCCCTTGAACCTTAACATAATCGTATCACATAAAATAGGGAAAATGGAAACCTAACATTTCCACATTTCATTCACAATACATTGATATAATCAAATGATTATCAAAACCATTTGCAATTCCAAAATAAGAGATAAGTAAAACATGGTATTTATTTTTGATTTTAAAAAATCTATGGCTTATAGAGGAAGCCGGAACCCAAATAATGGTCACGATGGCAGAGAAGTCATTGTCGCTGCATACGTAAGACAATAGCATTCCTTTTGTCGTTTAGTAAAATTATTCGTGTAAAAAGATTCATTTTGAATTAAATTAATGTAAAATTATTTTATTATAAAACTAATTAAATAAGTTCATATATAAATTGAAGTATGCCTCAATGAATGGAGACTGAGACGATGTCCTGTACAAAGATGGTATACTTAGATTAAGGATAAATTAATTACATAATTATGTGTGAAAAATATAAATACACTCAATATAAGTGGATATTATGTGTAAAATAATCAGAGTTCATCCACACATAATAATAGAACAACATAATCAAGAAGTATAGGTTTAACCCAAAAAATTGAAATTTGGTGAAGAAGTTCCCTTACAGAAATTCAACAGCCTAATGACGTCACTTTAAAATTCAAGAAAATGAGATGATAAGAGATAAAAAGGGTATCTATTCACATGGACATAAAATTTACAGCAATAAGGATATATAAGAACATATCACAACATAGTAATATGTAAATTACAAAACCTAATAGAATGACGTCTTTTGAAAAGAGGAGGGTGAAAGGTTCCCTTACTGATTTGGGTAATTTTGAAACGTACACCCCATGAAAGAATGACGATAAAATGTTGATGTAAATACACATAAACGAAATTATATTACACAAAGAGTATAATAATGGGTAGTAAATAAACCACTCAAACGATATAGGAAATAATATAGCATGAATGTCACGGGAATAAATAGTGAGGTAAAAACCCCTTACCTCATTGTAATAAATTGAGTTATATAACCAAAAGATAATAAACACCAAATGAATCATATAATACCATGAATATAAATAGAATAATAATAATATATATCAACTGGCAGTACACAATACACCACATGAAATAAATAAGTGGTGAAAAATGGAAATTTCATGGAATTAAAAGTGAGATAAGAAATCCCCTTACCTCAAGTCTGACGTGTCTTGTTCGTTTCTTTATATTCTTGAATAATAAACATTGGTAAATTTATAATTGATTAAGGACATACTTTAAATGATTTTATTCAATTAATATCACATATTATCATGTTTTAATAATTTTTTAATTATTTGAGTTCATATCATACGTTTTTTCGATGTTTGGTACATAAGTCAAAAATAAACTTGTTTGAAGAGGATTTTCCATGTATATATAAGTACATCATCTCCAGAATAGTTTTCATGATTTAAATATCATATATATCCTGTATATATGTATTTAATAATATTCAATAATGTTTGGAAATATGAAATGAAATGTACCATTCATGGAGACAGTAGGTCGTACGTACACAAGAACGCTACTTTCATTTTTTCCATATTAATGGACTTTAAAACTAAATGAGAAATGGATATATAATAATTCTAGTATAATATATATGTTATATAGGTAAAATAATTTCATTAATTACATTCTTTATAAAGTCCATGATTGGAATGAATGAGTCACGTCACTTGAGGGGGCGGTAGTCCACACTTCCTCATAAGAAATTATCGCATTTTCACTACATGAAAATAATTAGGGTATGTTTTAAATATAAAATATATAATAATATATAGAACATAAATATAATATATATCATATATATATATATACATCATAATGGCCACCATGAAAGGTGTTAAAAGAATATTGAACAATCATCATTTCGTGAGGCAAGAATTCACCACCCACAGAAACAATATGTTAATTAACCATTAGTCGGAGGTGTGTGTAAGTGTAGGTATAATCCTTATCATATAAAAGTCATATATTATTGAGGATACTGGTTATAATATGGGATCAAATAATAAGAATATATAGGTGAGTGATGAAGGAAAATATAAGAAAGAAACCCTAGAGAAGACATTACCTCTAAATAGAGTAACTCTTTTTTATTTCAGCCAAAGGCTTCCTTGGAATGACTTCTGACCAAAGTGTGGATTCTAGGAGTATTATATGTATTTGGAGAGATAATATGAGCAGTGGTTAGTTTAGACAAGGGCTTTAGTGGGGTGGGTAAGGGGGTAGGGGTGGGGGCCTTTTATAAGAGAGAGGAGAGTCACTTTTGAAATGTCTTGAAATGTTACTTTATTATAAAATGGTTTTCATATTTTAAAGGTCCTAAAATGATATAACTTTATGATAAGGTGATAAGGGTTTGAAATCCACAAATACAATAGGTTTTAGGAAATTTTATGTCTTAGATTTTACCTTATCTTTTCATTTTATTCAAATCGTTCATTAATTAGGTAATCACTGCATCATCATGGTGTCATAAATAAATTTATTTATTTAAAGTCTAAAATTGATAAAAAAAATACCATGATGTAGGAAATATTTTTATATTTTAAATGAATATTTATAGTCTAAGTGATCATTTATTTAAGCAAAATTAAATTTTTTTTAATTAGGATATAAAAACCTTTGTTATATTTCTCTTCTTTATTAAAAATAATGTCATAAATGTCACTATCACACCCATGTTACCCAATGGTCCCCCAAGTTTGGTAAAAATATTTCCATGGTTGGTAATGACTCAAAAAAGTGGATTTGGACACATGTTGTGGTCATTTTATATTAATATTAATTTATTTTATTTCCCTTAACTACCCGATTAATAATTAATCATGATAATTAAAGATAATTATCGTCATTACTATTCTTAATGTCCAAAAACAAAAGAGTCTTAATTACATAATTTGGACCTTCTAATTCCAAATATGGAATCAATTTTACCAAATTCCAAACACAGAAATTACAGTAATTAATTGAAAAATAATTCATGTTGTCAAAACCAATGACGAATTTTTAAGAAGTAAAATTTATCAAAAGATTGACTTGTTTTTAAATCTAATTGAAAAGTGAAATATCTTCCAATGAAAAAAATTGTATTAATTGATAAAAAATATTTCAATTAAACTTTAAAACTAATTAAAAAGACAATCTAATTATATTATTAAATTATATGAAAATCAGTTTTGAAGTAAAATGCAGTATTTTTCACTATTCATTAAAAATGAACATTTGTCTGATAAATACATAAAATTTATCCAAATTAAATTTTATATTCCAAATTAAAAAATTATTTCCATTTTAAAAAATTAAAAACATATAAGTTTCAAAAATTAATTTTATAATTAATTCCCGCTGTCAAAACATATATTTTGTTTTTATGAAACAATATCTATCATAAGATTAACACTAGTTTATGTCCAATTTCAAAGTGAAATTATTTCCAATGACCACCATTAGATTAAATGGTAAAAATATTTTTTAAATAACTTTTAAAATCATTTAAAAAGATAATCTAAACATATAAATAAATTTTATTGAAAGGATGTTTTGAATTAAAATACAGCATTTTCACAATTCATTGAAAAAATGAACTTTATCGGAATAATAACAAAAATTTACACAAATTAAATTTTGATTCCGTGATTCCAAAGAAGGATTTTATTTTTTCAAATATAACATATAAAATTGACAAAAAGTAGTTTTAAACTTGGTTAGCCATCAAAAAGTGGTTAATCTACCTTTTAAAGAATATTAGAATATTTATACTTAAATTTGGATTCATTCTCATTTTAGGCCTCTATCATTTATTGGGTAATTGTTAACATTTTTAATGAACATATATATTAATTTTTTAGTTAGTTCTGTTCATTCCTACCATAACAACATCTAGGCATTAACTACCATTTAAAATAAAATTATCATATTATTAGTGTGCAACATAAGATTTCAACGAAACTCGTTATTGCATATTGGGTACGCCATTGAACATAGCATTTCCTTTAAAGTAATATTAAAAATTTATTAACAAATATTAATAAATATGAAAATTTAATTTTCTTTATTTACCTGGGATGTTACATTTTATGTAATTTCACTTGGAAATTTGACATAAAAGTGTGTTAAACTTTTGAAAGTTGTTTCTTCTAAAAAAGCCACATTTTGGTTTTGAAAACAGAAATTAATTTTAAATTAATTACTGCTACTTATGTGTTTTGAATTTTAAAAAATAGAATCCATATTTTCAATCAGAATAAGAAAATTGTGTGAATATTTACCTTTTATTTCTGGACATTATGACTACTAACATTAGTAATTATTTTATTTAACATGGTTAAAAGGTAAATCTTTAAAATAAGTTTTAAAAAAGTAATATTATAATAATATTAATCTACCCTAACATGTGGAATAATCCTATTGGATGACATATTCCGACCATGGGTGTCTGTGGGTTGGTTTTGGGACCCTATGGATCCACTTGGTTGTGAAAAATAAATTTTATATGAATTAATTTAATCTAAAGATAAATATTACATAAACATGTATCATTTACTAAAAAATATTTTATGGGGTCATGTAATTGATATATTAGACAATAAATATTCATTAGAAAGAGAAAAATATTTCATACATCATGATATTTTATTAAGAATTTTTATGCATTAAATAAATGAATTAAATTATGACACAATGACGGTGTAGTGATTGAATAATTGATTAATATTTCAAATAAACGATATTATAAATGTAAAAATAAATTTAATTTTGTTATTTTGATGTAATCCAAGATCTTTCTGGATGATATTAGCAAATTATCAATTTTTTATTTATTTTTTTTGAAGTAATCATTTTTCTATTAGTTTATAAAAAAGTCAAGTATTATTATTGTTCAAAATTGACATAATTCACAACTTCAAATATAAAATAGTTTAATTATGATATTAAGCTCCAAAAAATATATGATTCTTAAAAACTGTAAATGAAATTAGAAATATTACATAAATTACTTTTTGGGTCATTTTACATTATATAGTAATTACATTAACCCATAATATTTAAATAACATGATATCACTATAAGAATAAAAATGGTAAAATAAGTGTATAACAAAGATGATAATGATAAAAAAATATTAAAATTTTGTCTAAATTTTTTTGTATTACTAATATTATAGACAGAATAAAATTATCTTCAAATTAAATGATTTTTGGGAAAAATTTTAATCGATATTTGATTTTATGATAAATTTATATTTCTTGACATTCCTAAAGTGCCCCTCCTCCCTATAATAAAATGTCAGCACATCTTCCCACATTACTGAGACCTCTAAATCTCATTAGATCATCCATATTCTTACCAAATAACCTCCCAAAATCCCTTTATTCCTCCTAGAATCCTTACCTTGTGAAGAAAGAAATTCAAGAAATCCTTTTAGATCAAATAAAAAGAAGTTACCGGATTTTGAGGTAACGTCTTCTCTCAAGTTGTTTTCTTTTATTTTCCTTCTCCACTCCATATTATCATCTCATTATTAGATTAAATAAAAAACCAATATCCTCAATATAATGGGTGTTTTTATATGTAATACTCTAACTACACATATAGACACCCCCATCTAATGGATACGAACTTATTGTTACAATGTACGACGAACTGCTAACTCATAAAATGAAGATTGTTTGATTTTCCCCTACCACCTATCATAGTTGAAGTTATGATGGAATAAAATTTATATAGGATTATATATATATATGTTGTCTCTATTCATATGTAAATTTTATTGACAACATTATTTTTTCCTTCAATGAATTTTAAATACGATAATTTCATTTGAGAATGTGCAGACTAACTCCCCCTCAAAGTGATATAACTCATTTAGGACATACATGTAATGTATAAAGGATGTTGTTAATGAATATATATGTAAAGAATATAAAATATGATAATATATTTTAATTATAATATAAATATGTATCATTTATTTTTATTTCCTTTAAATATGAAAAGGAAATTAATGTATCATTCCTGCCTACATACGACTTACCTTCTCCATAAATGGTGCATTTCAATTCTTATCATCAAATGTTATGGACTATTATAAATACATACATACTGGATATTTATTATATATATAATATTTAAATTATTAATTTTAATCGGTAGATAATGGTATTTTGGCCACATTGACAATTTTTTAATTATAAAAAGTTCATCTTTGACTCAAGTATTGAACATCAACAAAAGGACCAATATAAACATGAATAATTATATGATTGATATATTAATGTAATAACTGATATAAAAGGAATAATAGAATTTAAGTGGTTTTGAATCAATTATAAATTAACTTATTTTTATTATTCATTGAGATAAAGAACAAGGAAGTCATGTCAGACTCAAGGTAAGGGAAACATTCACCCTCCTCTTATAGTCAAAGACTTCATTTAGGTTATGTCTTTTAATTTACATTTTATTATTATGGTATAGGTTCTTATATATAATTATTTATGTTCATTTTATGTCCAAGTGATGAGAGACACTTTAATATCTCATCATCTCATTTTCATAATTTTTGAGTGACGTCATTAGGCTGCCAAATTTTCGTAAGGGATCTTTTTAACCCTATTTCCATTCATTGGGATGATCTTCTACTTCACGATGATATTGTGGTATGATTATATGAGAAATATTTTTTGATATGATATATTCTATTTATAAATGATTTATGTGTATTTATAATGAATACACATATTCACAATTTTTATGAACAAAATGATATTTGTAAGGGAATTTCTAAATACAATTTCCACTTATTAGGTATTAATAATACTTTTTTCATTATATTATGCCAAATTTATGCGTGGAATCACTATTAATTTATTTATGTTTTAATTTTAACATCCATTTTTGTATAGATACTATTGGTACACATAATCACACCATTGATAAATTCTTATGTCATTTATACAATCATTTTTTTTGAAAAATTCTAACTCAATCTCATTTCATTATGTTAAATAGCCATGTAATTTGTTTTGTTTTCCCCCAAATATGTGTTAATGACCTATTATTGTTTTATACTAAATATTCACTTATATTGTGTGTATTTATATTTTTCAAATATATTTATTTCATTTATTTGTCCTCAATCTAATGACATGATCTTTGTAAGGGACTTCATCTAAATCTCCTTTCATTGCCGAAAATATTGGTTTATACATGATCATATTTTATATAGAGTAAAATTATACAATATTTATTTTAATTTCATTAAACATATTTCAAAAATAAGATTTTTTATATGAAGAAAACTAAAAAATGACAAAGGGAATGTTTCTTTTTAACGTACGCGGTGAAAATGACCTTTCCACCACTGCAAGAATTATTTGATATTTGGATTCCTTTAAATTCCATAATGTTTTTAAAAATAAAACAAAATACCATACTAATTTTTATGGAATTTGGGTATTTAAAAATGGTTTGATAATGGATTGATTATTATAATATATTGAATTAAAAAATTTTTATTTAAAAGTGGAGATTTTATCATTCCTGTATGCTAGATTATGTGTAATGATTCTGTTATCATTCATTGAAACTATATTATCATTCTTGGAAACTATTCACAAGGTATAAGCATGGGTAAGGGAATGGAATAATTCAAGAATATTTTTATCTAGAAAATAAATATTGTTTTATCTATGGATTTTTATTGGTGTGAAAAAAATGGATGTAGTAGAATTGTGGACTTTGTAATATTTGAATTTTAATGTAATAGTTATGGTATAATTCACTAAAATGCTAAACTTGAAAATATTATCAAGGTGATATCTTGAATTAACTAGATATTATAAAATGATTATTTTCAAGGCCTTATACAACCATTATCCTAATTCCATCAAAGAAATAGAAAATATTACACCTTAGACTACCTCTTTTGATGTGACTCTCATTCCTTCCACTATGTACCATTTATAATTAGTTGAATGCACTAGATTATATCATAACATTACGAAACATAATATATAATCGAAAAACAAGTCAAAACATAATATAAATTGGAAATTTAATGAATAGATCGTCTCGTAGTCATAAAAATGTTTTTGTTGGGGATATATTTATTTTTAAATCATTAATAATGGTTTATAAACAAAATGTGAATTGTACTAAGAATATGTATGGGGAGATTCATACTGTTTGTGATGTAAGGCCCATTTTTATACACCACGTGACAATCAGGTCATACCAATTGGTCTCTTTTTAGAGTTATTACTCCTATTTACATCCATTTGAGAACCACATACCCTTGTAGTGTCTATACAAATATGTATCTATAGAACAAACCACACAATATTTTCCTCAGAAATACATTAGGATGTTCTTCTATGCTTATCCTCAAACTTTACCATGGGGTTATATTCCGAAAAAATATTTTTTCGTAAATATAGATCTAATAGATTCTACAAAATATCCTCTGATACTAACTATAGAAGACCTAACTTATGTATCCTCGAACTTTTGTTTACATTATTACATTGATATAAGATATAATGAATCACATCCCAAAGGACCAAATAGTATAGTAGTAAGGGTAAACTAGATAAAAACCATAAATTATCAATTCAATTTTAAAAATAAAGAATAAAATTTTATTTATTTGAGAAATACAGTATTCTTAATAGTGTATCCCTTTATAAGAGTCATGAAACATTTCTTGGTATCGTGGGTAGAATAAAAACTATGAAATTTGTTAACTAAGATTATAAGTAACAGAAAGCATACTTTGGAAGGAATGAATAAATAATTAGTAAAAAATTGTAAGGTAAAACAATTGAAATACATTCCATTTGATCAATATCTTGAGCATAATGTAGTAATGATATATTATGATCAAATAATTCCATAAAAAATTATATATGCATGAATCATAACCCTATATTTTTTAACCAATAGTATGCTCACATAGTATATAATTGACTGAATTCATAATCACAGAATGCATAACACCTGACATATTAAACATGCCATCAAGTCCTCATTACAAGACGTCTTATCTTCACGAACATACTTCTAGAAGTTTTACAAAAATAGGTAAGGCCTTGACCAAATATCCATGATAATTTCTCACATTATACCCAACAATCCATCGAGGGGCTCTGTAAGTCTTGGCCCCACAAATCACATAATAAGTCCAACGAATTATTAATATTAATGGGATGAAACATAATCTAAATACAAATAATTATTAAAAATCAAACATATAAAATTTTAGAACTTACCCTAAATCAATAAACATAATGATAAATCATCCACACAAATGTGTTGAATGGTATTAAAATTAAACATCCACAGTATAACTAATAATAAAACATCTAAATAAATAATATGTATGGTATTAATATAACATATCCCCAGTGCACAATAAGTACAGTAAAGGTTTTATGTCATTGATGAATGTAAATACAATAAAAATGTCACTAATAACATTTTTGATCAAAATAACCTTTTCACATTGAAAATGTTTTTAAAAATAAATGTTCAAACATTTATTTTAAATAAAAATATTTTAAAATTTACTTTTCAAAGATTTTAAATAATATTTAAAAAATATATTTTTCCATATCGATGAAAATATTTTTATGTCATACATGTTAAATGAAATATCCCTATCGAATTTTTGAAAAAGTCCAATAGGGATTTGTTTTGAAAAGAACATGAAAAATCCATTAAAACAATTAAAATAAAAAATAGATAAAATTTAATTAATAAATAATTTGGAAGAGAAAAAAAAATTTTGAAAATATTATCATTATATTTTTTTTGAAAAAGGGTTTTCGACCGAAGAGTGAAATAAATTAGGAATTTCTTAAAAACATTTTATAAATCTATTTAAGTACCAAAGTGTATAAAAATGGTTCTATTACCTGAAAAAATAATGAATATAGAGGAGAATAAAATATATTTATTTTAACATATAAACATCATATAGTTCCATAATGGTAGACTTAAACTAAAAAATCCCAAATAATTATATTTTGTTTTAAATAAACCCTTACCACTTTAGTAACATTCGAATAATAATCCACATTAAAGGCATAACTTCAAATGAAAATTTTAATTCTATTAAGTAAAATATATTGAGGATAAAAGAATAGATATTTATCTAATACAATAAATTATTTACTTATAGTGTATTATCAATCATTTATTTTCAATTATTTGTCAAAATCATGGTTTCTAATGATAGTTTCTTCATTTATCATGTATGGTATGGTTCATTAATTTTGGTCCTTTTTATTTTTCCATTTTTGAATCATCTATAGAATGTTAAATATGATATAAATATCATATATATTAATAATATATTTATTTATTTTAATCTATTAACATTATACAAATAAAAGTTATTACATCATTCCTGGAGACGGTAGGTCATACATATGCATTAACGTTGTTTCATTTTTTCTCAATAGATCCCATGAATGTAAAATAAATATTAATTAAGATTTAAATAATATTTATAAATATATATATATATCATTTCTATTAAAAAATTTATACCCTTATTACAATCCATTTAAAAATAAATTGAATAACATTTCACATCACTATATAGAGGCGATAGTCCACATGTACGTATAAGCAATGTTTTTCCTCCCAATGGAGTGAAAGGTAAAAATTTATATGTGATATTATCTTTATATTTTTATTTTAATATCATAAATAAAACATATATTAATTAAATTATATCCTTACTACATTTCATGTAATGAGTAATTAGAAAACAAAACATATCTCTTGGTAATGCGGGTGTCCGCCGTACACACGAGAAACATTATTGTATGCCTCACTAAATTAAAATTAAAATTTTATATTTGATATAATGATTATATAATAATATTAATATCATAAATATTATATAAAATTTTTTAATTTATCATTAAATTCATCCATGAAATGTGGTGAGGGAAAACAAACTACATTAGGTCGTGAGGTCGTAGTCCGTCCAACACACGATCAACAGTTTCATTTTACATTTGATATAATTGAAGATTGATATACATTATAAAATTAAAATAATCAAATATCATTGTATAGGATATATAGGTGTTATTATTTGAGAAATTTGGAAAATATTTTAAGGAATTATAATAAGAAGTAAAATGAAAAAGGAACGTTAAAAAAATTACCCCTTCATTGAGAAACATCATTAGGTTTAACGTAAAGCCTTATAAAATAACATTTTTAATTTATAAATTACCATGGTATGTGGGGATTTATACAAATAATACATTTTGGTTTTTATTTTTATTAAAAAAATAATTTTCTAGTGAAAATATTGGATGGCAGGGTTGCCTTTTATAAGGGAGGGAGAGGACATTTTTGGTATTTTGGAAAAGAATAGATTACACCCACATATTTTCCATTATAAAAGAATGAAATTAGGAAATTCACAGGAAATATATATAATAGAGTAGAAATATATTTATAAAATGGGGTTTTTCAGTTTTTTGGTAATTTTAACTGCTATCTTTTTAGTTGAACCACATAGTGAACCCATGTTTTACATAAATATTTTAATTTTTGTGTTTTTACTATTCATAATAGAAAAAAAATTAGATTTACTTCATATAAAATATAAAATTTTCATAAAACAAAATCGAATCCATTTTTTAAAATTCAATTCACATAAATAGAATAATCACATTCAATATTTTATCCGCATAATTGTTAAATAAAAATGTTTCCAAATAAAAATATCGCATAAGTATATAATTTTTTTAAAAGAATTCAATATTAAATTGATTCCAATTAAATAAATTTTAATATTATAAATTTACCATAAAAACAATTTATAATATAATTTAATCTTTTAATTAATTTATATGTAAAGTATTTTTTCAATTAGAATTCAATATTTTTTATTTTTTAAGAAAAATTTAACTATTGCTAGAAATTCTCTGAAAGACCCTAAAATATAATTTTTAGAATGAGATTTTAAAAATGAAGATTATTTTCATAAAAAATAATAAAAATAATAAAAATAATAATTTTATATTATACACACAATGATCGACTAATCTCCATTTCAAAAAAAATACCGTTTTTTATAAAGCATTTCATTTTCTGTCAAATGGTGGATATTATATTTATAAAAAATAGAGAAATACTGAATTTATATTATAAATGTTTCAATCATATAATTTATATAATTTATTTATTCATAATCATACCTTCATAATTAAGGGCTGGGTAAAGATGATCATGATTAAAAAATAATATTTTAATAGAGTGTTGTGTTTCATTTAAACCTGGTGTTTCATGAACCATAATCTATCAAGAGATATAATTTATTTAAATATAAATATATAGAAAAGTCATAGGGTGTTATATTTTCTTATAATCTTGGGGTTTCATGTCATACACTCTATTGACCATGATGTTCCTATTTAAAAATATTGTACTCTTACACTACACCACATTGAGACAAATAATTATAGACTCCCTAATATCCATATGGTAAAATGGAGAAAGACATAACCATCCATATAGAACTTCAAATGGATACATAACAATTTATTAGTGGTATCTATTATTTTAGGTGAAATCATCAAAAGTTACTTTATTTTTTCAAGATCCTCCAAATTCCAGGATTTTACCTAGAAATATACCCTCTAGTGTAAGAATAATCCACATAAAATTCCTATATTTCTAAAAAAGTATAGAAGTGATTAGTTGTAACTTAGAGAAACTGTCATTATAAAATACCCTGCATATTAGTAAGGAAAAATAAGGATCCTGGTAAAAAATTAGGTCCCTTATTAACTCATGAAGCCTAATCACATCATGATCAAGCCACATCACCAAATCATGCATACCTTTTAATCCATAGAATGCCATAAAATGAAGTCAATTCATCTATTGATGAACAATCATCCAAAATGCATCACATCATCTCAAATCATGGTATATCCAATTGAGGAAATAACTCAATATAACCTCTCATTTCTAGTTGAGTAAATCAAAGGGATACAACAAACATACATCCACATTGTGGTTAGCCTTCACCTACTAACAAAAAAGATAATTCATCAACAACTCTTCCATAGACCATTTTATTTAAATCCACCAAATTGGTCTCCAAAATCCTTGATAAATACAACTCATTATGGGATTCATTGATATGGGGGTTCTCTGAAAATAAAATATAACTCCTTCATGCATTGAAAATAGGACAAAAAACCTCTCCTAGAATAATATTTGGTTCATTTCATCCTTTGAACATCCCTCAACAACATCACAATGGATTACAAGATCTTATATCACCTATTCCTCTAAGTATCAACATTATGACTCTTCCCCCCACTATATTAAGGATATCTCCACAATAATTTGTTTCAAGATAACCTCTATTATTTCATTATTAAAAATCATGATTTATATCTGAAATTTCTTAAATCCATTTCTAAACAAATATAGATCAATGTTGATACCAGAACCACATTTTCTCAAGACCATTGATGTTATGGATCTACAACATAATTCCCTTTTCTCACAGTGTAATAATTATAATACTAATAATCCTAGTGAAAATATAACCATTTCTATTGGTATAGATTTAGATCCTACTTAGAGAAAATATATTTTAGTGTCTTGTAGTCCATGAATACAATAATGTTCCCATTCATGGGGTAATTTCAACATAGCAACAATGAAAATTAAACTGCCACTAACTCCAGATCATGTGTGGAATTGTTATTCTCATGTGGACAAACCATCCAAAAACCAAAATATTTCATCACACTCAACTACATAAAAATGCATGCTAATTCTATATTGGTTTCATAATATAAATCCTAAGGAACAAAATCATCCTCATGAACCCAAAGCACTAGAACACAAATTAGATTCTCTTTTACCTGACCAAATGTTTCCTAACATTGATTATACTGAAAAATATATTTTTCCCCCTGTTAATTGGTATAAGTGGTTCTACAATGAAAGAATAAATGTACAAAATCATCTCATAATATCGCACAATTAAAGGGAAATAATAGTCTAATTTACATACTTATTTGTTACCCAATAATCAACTACTTTGATCTTGGATGGGTCCATGTCCACAACCTATAGAGACAAAAAAATTAACATGTAAATACACCAATCATGTATAAAAAATACATATAGAATTTATTCCATAGATCACATGGTGCTGAAGGGATTTTAAAATAGCTCTGATATAATCAAATTATCCCACACTAACTTCTAGAAGATTATGATATCGTCGATCAACATGGTAAAAATTGGTCCATAATCTTAATGAATATGGAATTCATGAGCCCCATGAACATAATTGGTTCCCTTATGAAACTAAATGGCATTAAAATGAAATTCAAGTGTCCACATATGCACTATAAGACAATATTGGGATATCCCCTTCATTCAAATGCGTATTTTGTGACTTAGAATGTAAATTGATATTTGAAAAAATGGACTGGATCCATTCATCTTGATAAATATAAGATTGATTATCAGAATGATGTAATGATTATTAATTGTATCATGATTCAAACTCTATTATTCTATAGAATACCTTAGACTATCATCCACCTTTATGGTTAAAAACACTAAAGAACTCCAAGGAGACACACTGGGTTAGATGAAACCCATCTAAATCATTTCATTAACCTGCATCATCATCTGCCAGTACTTCATAGCTTCCCATTGATAAGGATCCTTATAAATCGTAGATCCTCTGAGTTGAAGATCTATCCAAAACATGACATAGTGTTAAGAGGGTAGCTTCATAACCAAATTTTCATAAACATAAACGAAATCCACCACAACCCTAGGAACATCATCTATACGATCATCCAATGACTACTCCATAAATTGGGACAAAAGTGAATCCAAATTCCTACCACACAATGTATAAGATTACAATTTATTTAAAACCACTTTTTATCCCTCAACATTATAAAAAGAAAATATCCTCTAATAAAATTTTATGAATTTACACAAAAAATACTCAATCCATACCATTGATAATTTTGTATGGTAATATATGTAGTCAAAAACCAATTCTCCCACAAACTGGTAATTTCACTTCACAACCCTATATCCCCAGTACATATCGAACAATGACGTATGACTTTGAGTTCCAATAGTAAACACTATGTGAACTTATATCCTCTCCAAATTTATTCCCATGTTATGGAATAAAAAGACAAAAAAATAAGTGTGGGTCCCAAAAATAAAACTATGCACAAACAAGGGTAGATGATAAACTGAGCATACCTCAGACAACCATTATCCATAATGCTGCTTCCACCTTTATCACATTCATCTAACCACACCTAGATATATTTCCCCACTATATTTGGCCTCCATGACCATTCCCTATCCTAGGTCATCGAGTTCGGGGGTCGCACAGAAGATTCCCCCTTCCAAATCTATCTTCCCTCCCTATCAGAACATGTGTTGATTGTCTTTTCGACTTAAATTATTTCAAATGAAACAATACATTCATTTGAAAATTCAAATTAAAACACCTCTTAAATTATCCTCCCTAGAATATAATACACTTATATTAGCATTTTACATACACCGATAGATAAAACGTGAAAATTGAAATCCTATTGTAGGAGCTCGACAACCAACTACCCCAGAATTCTATGTACTGTTCTGTAGAGTGCACCTCCACACTGATCAATACCTGATCTGTCGAGGAATTATTTATCTATTTCCATGATGCATGCTCCTAAAAATTCCATATTAGACACTATCTAAAAGATATAAACCTAGATAAATCATCATATCAATGACCTATTCATTATTCTACACCTACACATATATGAGAGGTGTATCTGGGTAAATTGTATATCAGATAACTAGGTGTAGCACCTCCTCTAGATATCCCTATATTAAAACATCATGTGGTAATACATGAGGAGAGAAGTGTATGAGGTCCTTAAATATGATCCTAATCTCCCACACACTTTCGATACCATACTGAAGAGAGATTAGATAATTCTTATTTATGATATTCATCCTCAATAACTAAAATTAGAAACGAACCTCCTTCTGTATGTCTAGACACAACACATGTAAATATTTATGTTCCACAACATATATCACCCACCAAATATTTTCACCTCACCATATCTGAATAACTACCAAAGACACCCAAAAACTCATCTAAAGATAAAATCTTTCCAAAAAAAATTATCCATATATCTTCCATGAAATTTTCTATATCTAGAATAACCCCCCCTTATTATAATATATGTTCTTCTACTAAAATTAATAAAAGTATCTCTTCCATGTCAATACACATTAGCCAGGTTGATCACATGATTGTTAACTATTTCATCCAACAAACCCCCTTTTGTGTGGGATACACTCAAATGTTTACTAAGAGTCATTCATGAAAATCTAGGAGAAACCATAATCCCAATATAATAAAATTTTATAAAATAATATTTAATTAATTCAATTTAATTTCCCATTATCACCCCTGCCTAAAAAACACTCAATCAATAATGATGAATCTTCCTCTCTTAGGCCTCTACCGTTCAATCAAGTAAACCCTACATGGTCACCCAATAAACATAGATACTATTCATTATAACATGAAGTATCCAAAATTCCAATGTACCAAATATTTTCTCTAGTCTATATCAGGAATCAAGATCAACTAGCACCAATTACATACCAACACAAGTAATCAAAACAATTCTTATCTCCAATATTTATCCTAATTCTCCCCCAAAACAGTTGATTACACTCTAACACGACCCCCTATATCCAATAATACCCCTCATGGGATAGAAATTAAGGTAGACATATAATAACCATTTATTCCCACCTCTAGTCATCCAGGGGTTGGTGAAAAGCACCGAGGGTAAAACAAATATCACATACATGACAAATTAACCTCTGTATAATATATTATCATGATATATGACAATTAACCATTGAGAAAATATATCATATAACATAAATTTGAAACCAAACCAACACAAAATTCATGAATAAATTCTATAATTATATAGGAAATTATCCGTGTAAATAAAAAAAGAATGTACGGTAGAACAAAATCAACAAAAACAATAATACCAGAGAAAGTAATGTCCATATCAGTCCCTCAAGTCAACATGGAATCCAAATAAATAATTTATATTTTTATTTTGATGAAAACATTTATACATAGTAGGATTAAACCCATGGTCTCTGGTATACTTGTGAATAGAGAATACCAAATTTTCAATGAATAATTATAAGAACCAAAATGCTCAAAAACTGTAAATCTAACCAATCATAGTATAACAATTGATGTCTCACCAATCATGAATTCTACATAGTAACATATTATCAATATCATTATGTGATGGCACACCATAGCACCATACCCAATTATTTTCCTCTCTCGTTCCACTATGTTAAATTTCTTATGATCAATTCTCTTTCATATACATCACATCACATATCCAATTGTCAATATTTTGGGTGGGGACCCATTTGTGTTTTCCTTGCCCTTATATGTTTAATAATTCTTTCTATCACCAGTCATCACCAATACACATCCTCATCCAGTCACTCCACAACAAAATCAAATTACCAGGGAAGTAGGGTGACATGAATGTAAATAAAACCTACCTCATGCCCACCCATAACTACACATGACAACCACCAGATATCATATCCTCATCAACAATTTGTAATCTCTAACACAAATACATATCATCACCAGGTAATATCCCACAAATTTTTTTTCCTCACTAGGTAATCCCCAATGATAATATATAAGATTAATGGGAAATATATAACAAAAACACATTTCATCACCAGGTTATCTCCAAAACCTACTCGTATCATCACAGCTTCTAAAGGAAGAGTGATGAAGGTGTAGTATATATCCCTTTGTATCACCCCAATCCTAGATGTTGGGGATAATAGCCAGAACCAAAATCATTCTGACATTAGTAATGTTATAAAACATGGGTAGGTATATATAGAGACTACATAAAATACATGATACATATTTTTTTACAATATCTAGCCTATGGGTTAACATAATCTACACTAGTGTACCCCATACCACCACCCTTTAACCTTACAACATCCTTCACAACAACTACCTGTGCTAAATGAATCGAACTACATAACCATGTTATTCTACTTCCTATTATAGGTTCAACCAAATACTAAATTATAATGACTTTCAACAAAATCATATTTACTGAGATATTCATTCATATTTACACATCCCATTATTTAACCATTAAATTCAATTAATCTAATTATCACACCTCAATTCCATCCCATTTATTTATTAATTTTCTAACATAAGTCATTTCAATTTTATAAATTTCAATTTCTACAAGACTAACCTAGTATCTAACACAACCATGCCACATAACTACTCACTAATCACACATCCATCCCCACCAAAATACAATGTAATCCAATACATATCATTAGAATGCAACCACCTCCATCCCAAAATCACACATGACTACCACATCACACCATCCCAAATCACATCCTAATCCCACGAGCCATTGTATCATAACCAAAAGAAATACACACCCATGTTAGTTACCTCTATCCCAAAAATACCAACCATGGGACACACAACCACCAAAAATTCATAATAACACATAACAGTGCAGGTGATCGTCCATATTATCCAAAAAATAAAGGGTTATTATTTAACATAACATAATCTTTACAGTGGAAAATATAATATAAATGAAACATTCCATAGGAATTAGATTTTTTATCAATATATACAATCAATGATTTTTATCTACGGCTAAACCAAATAGTTAAAATAATTGGGTTTCTAACTTATAATAAGTACAACCAAAACAAGTCACCTAATTGACATTATTTTTAGAAAATGTTACACGAATTAATAATATAATTAGTTATTCCCTAAAAGTAGTAAAATAATCATTTTATCCCCATTCTAGTCAATTTTAGTTAATAGAATTCGTTATCTTTATTAATTTGAGCCCTATTATCCTACCAATAAGAGGAAAAAGAATACAATCCAAACACATGACAAAAGAAAAGGACATTAATAAAATACCTCACCTCAAATAATGATTATGAATCCTCCTGAAAAATAGGGTGGGATACTAAATCCACAAAAGGAAACCACGACTAAACTGTAATCAAATAACGATTCATCAAAAATTCAACACAAAAAACATGATAAAAAAACAATTTCTCTGATATTCTTCAGTTGAAGAACAAAATGAATCAAAGAATAAAGAGGATAACATTCCTTGGATATTGAATTTAAATCCACTAAAATAAAAGTACCAAAAAAAGAGGAATGGTGATGAATGACCCCTAATATAAACTAGGTTTCACCCAAAACTGATAGGAACAAAAGACGATTTTTGAAAATTTCAAGTATCCAAGAAATTAAATCTAGGATGGGAATCATCATATTAATTTTGTGAAGCCTAGATTGTAACAACCCAAGCTTCCATGGTATGCATCTATTTGAATAATAGAGCAGCGTGTGTTGTACGCAACCTCGAGTTCTAACACACCGGAACCAATCAATATAGCCGTTATGACTAGTAATACCCACCGTTTGAAATTATATAAATTTTATATTTTACAATGAACTTAATTTTTGAATTTTTAGTATAAAAATTCATCTATGTTGTATTTTTTATGATTTTCTGAGAACTTCAAATTTTCAATGAATAGAAAAATACTTAAAAACAACTATTTTAATAAAAATTATATATAGTGAAAGATTATACTATTGAGTGGTTTTAAAGTATAATTAGAATATATTTTTACCATTTTATCCAATGGTGGTCATTAGAATTAATTTCACTTTGAAATTTGACATAAACAATTGTCAATATTTTGATATATATTGTTTCTTAAAAACATGCTATTTGTTGTGACATAGGGAATTAATTATTAAATTAATTAATGCAACTTATATGTTTTTTATTTTGTAAAATATACATCATTTTTTAATTTGGAATATCAAATATAGCTTAGAATGAATTTTTTGTATTTTTCTGAAAAATATCGATTTTTGATGAATAGTGAAACCACTAAGTGGTAGTTAAAAAACTGATTTTTCGTTTAAATAATATTTTACCACGTATGTGATTTTAATTTCAAAAATCCGACATACATCATTTTCCTTAGAAAGTAAAATGTGGTTCAATGGGATTAAAATATTTTTTTTAATAGTAACTTTTAAGTTCTATTAATCGCGATTAATGGTAATTAGTGTAATTTAAGGTAAATATAATGATATAATTATATGAAATTACCTTTACACTTGTCCTACACATATTGGATGAGTCATGGCAGACCAAGACCATCCATGTGTCAAATTGGGGGCCCCATTGAGCCAGATGGGTATGAAAATTACATTAATAACTTTTTATTTAAAGTAAAAAAGAAACGTGTCACAAACATGTATTGTATTACTAAAACAATTATTACATGGGGTTATACAGATACTATTTTTTACTATAAATAGACATTTTAAAGAAAAAAAGATTTCCTACATCATAGAATTTTTTTAATAATTTTTAGACATTAAATAGATTAATTTATTAATTACACCATGATGATGCAATGATTACCTCATTAATGAATGATTTAAATAAAATGAAAAGATAATGTAAAATCTAAGACTTAAACATGTCAAAAACCTATTAGATGAGTTTATTTAGAACCCTTATAACCTTATCATAGAAATATATAATTTTGGGACCTTTAAAATCCGAAACTCATTATATAATAATGTAACATTTCTTGACTTTCCAAATGTGCCCCTCCACTCCTCTTATAGAAGGACCCAACCTCTACCACCTTATTCAAACCTTCAAGCCATTTTTATAAGCAAAACTATTCCCATATATTCTCTAAAATTCCCTCTATTACTCTTATAAGCCTCACATTTGGAATAAGTCTTCCCAAGGAAGCCTTTGGATCAAATCAAAAAGAGTTACCTGATTTTAAGGTAATGTCTTCTCTTATGTTCTTTTGTTTTATTTTGTTTCTCTAAACACTTAAACTCTTTTTATTACTTTCATTTGTAAACAAACAAGTATCTTCAATATACTATTATGTTTTTATGAGAATTATTTTATTTACACTTACACACACCTTCGTCTAATGGTTAAAGAAGATATTGTTTCTATGGGTGGCGAATTACTGCCTCACGAAACGATGATTATTCAATATTCTTTTAACCCCTCACACGGTGGCCATTAAGATTTCACTATATTTATATATGATATATATTATGTATATATTTTCCTTATTCTTCTGTATTTTCCATTTATGGAAAACCATTATGATTTCCATTATGGGTAAACGCGATAATTTCATTTTAGGAAGTGCAGACTACCGCCCCCTCAAAGTGATTTGAATCGTTAATTCCATATGTGGGACATGTAAAGGATGGAGTAAATAATATTATATATAATATTATACTGTCATTTTAATATAAAATTATATCATTATTATTTCATTCCATTAAATAAGAAATAGAAATGAAAGTAGAATTCTTGCGTACGTACGACTTACTATCTCCATGAACGGTGCATTTCATTTCCTTCCCCTAAATGTTATGTAATATTATAAATCAATGTATATACTGGATATATATGATATATATTTTATCTAAATCATGAATTTAATTCAGGATATAATGGATAATTTACCACAGAAACAACTTGTAATTATAAGAAGTTTATTTTTGACTCAAGTACCAATGATCGAAAAAACGACAGTTATTAACTTAAATAATTACATAATGTTCATAACATGGTAATAAGTGATATAAAAGGAATAATTAACTTGAAAAATATTCTTAATCAAGAATAAATTAACTCTAGTTTATTATTAAGGAGGTTAAAGAACGATCGAGTCAAGTCGGACACGAGGTAAAGGACTTCGTCTCAATCTCCTTTCATTGAGGCATATTTGGCTTTATACACAACATTCTTTTATACGGTGTATAAACCCCTTTGACTTTTACTTTTATTCAAAAGAAATATTTTTATACGAAGTGTTTTTACTCAATGAAAAAAAGGAATGTTTTTTTGTCATACATATGTGGCGACAATGACTTCTCCGCCGCCGTGACCATTATTTGAGTTTTGGCTTCCTCTACAACCCATAACTTTTTTTGAAAAAAAAAAATAAATACCAAGTTTTACTTTTCTTTTATTTTGGTATTGAAAATGGTTTTATCATATCAAATTGTTGTATTGATATCTTGTGATTCAAATGTCGAAATGTTATGTTTCCTTTATGCGTGTTTTATGTGATATGATTATGTTATGGCTTATGATATCATTAAACCTTTTCATATAAGGAATGCATTGGACTTAGTATCTGACGAGTGTAGACTGCTACAGCTCCTCGATGCATCGGTAGGTCTCATGAGACAAAATAGTGTCTTGGCACGAGGCCTTGACAAAATCTTATTTTTAGTCTTTGCACGAGGAATTGGCTACATGGTTATGATAGTCTGGAATTATGTATTCCATCATTATGAAAGTTGTTATTGATATTGAATGTGATTATTCCACTAGTAGAATATCCTTGTGAATAAGAAAATGGAATTATTGAATTTTATTTTTTCCATATTATGCTGATGTTCATTTTTATAGATTATTTGTTTTAGTGATCCATTTCCTTAAATGTTTATGTTTATTTACAAAAGTTTTCGTTGTATTGTTATCCTTACTAAGAAAATGAGCTCACCCCTTTCTATGTTTTATTTTACCCAAGAAGTGAAGAAATATTTTATGACTAACCTGTAGGGATTGTCTGAATATGATATGAGTGTGGACTATGGATACCATGTTATTTTAGTTTTTCACATTATGATGTAATATAACATTTAAGAATGTATCTAGTGCTTCCAAGGCTACTAAACTAATCGGTCATTCGAGGCATGATCTTTTGTGATCATGCCAATGTTACGTAATAATGCACCAACTCTTGGTAATTGGGGTCGGGGCATTACAGTTGGTATCAGAGGTAGTTTAGTACTAACCTTAGAAGATAGATTTAGATAAACTCTAATTAGAGCACATAGCCCTACAATAGACTTTGAGGATTAGTATAGAATAACTTTCTATAATTTTGGTATTATAGAGATTTTGTGAGTTTTCTGAGCAATACATATATGTCTAGATACGAGCAGGTAGAGGCGGCTCTGGCATAGATGTATGTAGGGGTAAAACTCGAAAACACCTCTTTGATCTAGACTCAAACGAGAACTGGTGAACAACAACTGGCCTTACTGCACTCTTGGTTACGACACTCCCAGGGGATATGCTTATGATAATTATCATTTTCTTGACAAACCATTATGAAGTGTTTATGAGTGTGTATTTCCTTAATGAAAAAATATTTATGATTATGGATTATATCAATAAACCGTTCAATTTACATTAAGTATTTTACAATTTTGGAATTATTCATTACAATTCATAATCTGACAAAGTTTATGCCTTCGTATAGAAATGGCGCCCAGTAGAAGGGATGTGAACTCCAGCATTACGTATGATACATAGAGTAAGGAGGATCATATATTTCATGGTATTAATTCTACATTTAGAAAGGAAATAGTCTCCCATGTGTTCTCAACATATGAAGAAATAGAATCATGTGTTAATAAGATAAGTAAAGAATTACTTGAGTCCTTTGGATTTGAAGGTAAGCAAGAGAAAAAAGGATAGAAGAGAGAAGGATAGATAAAGGGAAGAGGGAAAAGAAGAATTTTCCAATACGTGATAACTGTGGGAAGAAACACCTTGGAACTTGCCTGAAGGGAATGGTAGTTTGTTATAAGTGTGGAGAAAAAGGACACCAAGTGTGTCACTGAAAGGGTAGAAAAAGGTTCCAAATGTACAATGCTTAATCTGCAAGGAGTGGGGACACTATGCAAACCAATGTCCAAATCATCGGAGTATGCCCCAAATGATGTTATTGGATAATAATCAAGTTATGATACTACCACAGATGAGGGGGAATGATTAGAGTTCTTATGTTGTTATTAAAGAACTATGCCATTTGAGTTTTGTATCAATGATGTACTGGTTATAAGAATAATGTGATATATAAGGATTGTATTGAAGTACTTGTTGTTTTCATTAAGGTTTTAATATAATGAATGTAATCATTTTTTTAGTATGTGACAATAAGAGAAACTATACTTTGTTTGCAGAATCTGATGATACAATATATTTTGGAATTTAGAGACCTTTTATAGAAAGCCATGACAGAGGTATTTTGGATAACTATAAAGGTTAGAATGGATTATATTTTACATTGGATACTATTGTAAAGGATATTTTTGGATATTTATAAAATGTACAACACACAGACTGTGTGACAACCCATCACGTCGGACAAAGCTGTTGGAATCGAACCCACAACCAGAGTGTGATTTGGATTTAATGCCTACCACAAGACTACGTGAAGTCCCTGAAATGTATAATGTAGTTTTTTAGTTATGATAGAGTAATTATAAATTAATTTTTGGAACCCTATACTTTTAGGATAAATAGAATATTTTTGAGTTCTATTGCCTTTTGAAGTGAATGATGGGTTTGTGGTAAAAATTTAGTAAGGAATGAATGTATACAGGACAAGTAAGTATATTTCCTTACATTCTTAGTAAATCTCGTAAATAAATTCTTCAAATTTATGAAAGGTAACATAAAAATAAACAAAAACGTTGTCGGTTAACTTTTCCGACTGGGGAATCAAAGACCGTTTAACCAATCACAAGATTTTGATTTTCTTGTAGTTAACTTTATCCTAATCCTACTTTCTACAACTCTCCATCAGACCTTGATTGTTTGTTTCTCCTTCATATCCATGTTTTCATTGAATCCTAGTATGGTCTATCTAGGGTGACCTTTGTACTTCTATTTCTTTCTTTTAAAGTTATATTTTTATTAACCCTATTTCCGATGTGGGTTTTCCATAAATGTATTTTCTATTTTCAACATTTTATTTTCAAATAAAAATATCAAATTGAAAGAATGCAATTTATTGAATAAAGGGATAATGTAACACCCCAATATTCCATGGTACGCTTCTCTTTGAATAATAGAGCAGTGTGAGTTGTACGCAACCTTGAGTTCTAACACACTGCGACCAATCAAAGTAGCCGATATGAATAGTAATACCCACATTTTGAAATTATATAAATTTTATACTTCAAAATGGACTTAATATTTGTATTCTGAATATCAAAATTATCCTAAGAAGAATTTTTTTTAATTTTCTGAGAACGCCCAGTTTTCTATGAATAAGAAAAATACTTAAAACAACATTTTTAATAAAAATAATTTATAGTGATAAATTATAATATTGAGTTATTTTAAAGTATAATTAGAATATAGTTTTACCATTTTATCCAATGGTGGTCATTATAATTAATTTCACATTGAAATTTGACATAAAAAATTGTCAATCTTTTGATATATATTATTTCTTAAAAACACGCTATTTGTTGTGACAGTGGGAATTAATTATTAAATTAATTAATGAAACTTATATGTTTTGAATTTTTTAAAATAGAAACCATTTTTTAATTAGGAATATCAAATATATCATTGAGTGAATTTTTGGTATTTTTTCTGAAAAACATCGATTTTTGATGAATAGTGAAACCACTATGTGGTAGTTAAAAAAACTGATTTTTCATTTAAATGAAATTTTACCACCTCTATGCTATTAATTTTAAAAATCTGACATACATCATTTTCATAAGGAAGTAAATATTGGTTCAATTGGATTAAAATAATTTTTTGTTAATAGTAACTTTTAAGTTCTATTAATCACGAATAAAGGTAATTAATGTAATTTAAGGTATATATAATGATATAATAATATGAAATTACATTTACATTTGTCCTATAATTATTGTATGAGTCATGACCAAACAAGAAAATCCATGGGTAAACTTTGGGGCCTGATGGAGTTACATGGGTAAGAAAATGACATTAATAAATTTTTATTTAAAGTAAAAATTAAAGTGTCACAAACATGTATTGTTTTACTAAAACAATTGTTACATGAGGTTATAAAAGTCATATTTTTGACTATAAATAATCCATGGAAACATAAAAATATTTCTTACATAATAGTATTTGTTTTATAATTTTTAGACATTAAATAAATTAATTTATTTGTGACACCATGATGATGCAGTGATTACCTCATTAATGAACGATTTATATAAAATGAAACGATAAGGTAAAATATAAGACTTAAACTTGTCCAAAACCTATTGGATGTTTGTATTTCGAACCCTTATCACCTTATCATATAAATATATAATTGTGGGACCTTTAAAATCCAAAACTCATTATATAATAAAGTAACATTTCTTGACTTTCTAAAAGTGCCCCTCCTCTTCTCTTATAAAAGACTCCACCTCTACCACCTTATTCACACCATCAAGCCATTTTTCTCAGAAAAACTATGCCCAAATACTCTTTAAACATCCCTCTATTACTCCTAGAAGCCTCACATTTGTCATAAGTCTTCCCAAGGAAGCCTTTGGATCAAATCAAAAAGAGTTACCCGATTTTAAGGTAATGTCTTCTCTTATGTTCTTTTTTTATTTTGTTTCTCCAACCACTTAAAATCTTTTTATTAAGTTGTTATATAAAAAACCATTATCTTAAATATACTAGTATGTTGTTATGAGAAGGATTTTATTTACATTTACACACACCTTCGTCTAATGGTTAAAGAACATACTGTTACTATGGGTGGTGAATTACTGCCTCACGAAACGATGATTTGAATCGTTAATGCCATATGTGGGACGTGTAAAGGATGGAGTAAATAATATTATATATGATATTATACTGGAATTATAATATACCTTTATATAATTACGATTTCATTAGATTATATACGAAATATAAATGTAAGTAGCATTCATGCGTATGTATGGCTTACCGTCTCCATGAACGGTGCATTTCATTTCTTACCTCTAAATGTTATGTAATACTACAAATGAATGTATATACTGGATATATATTATATATATTATATCTACATCATGAATATAATTCAGGATATAATGGATATTATACTAGATGAATAACTTGTAATTATAAGAAGGTTATTTTTGACTCAAGTATCAAAGATCGACAAAACGACCGTTATTAACGTAAATAATTACATAATGTTCATAACATGGTAATAAGTGATATAAATGAAATAATGAACATGAAAAGGGTTCTTAAGCAACTCAAAATTAACGTTAGTTTATTATTCTGGATGTTAAAGAACGATCGAGTCATGTCGGACATGAGGTAAGGGACTTCGTCTCAATCTCCTTTCACTGAGGCATGTTTGGTTTTATACACAACTTTATTTTATACAGTGTATAAACCAATTTGACTTTTAATTTTATTCAAAATAAATCTTTTTATATGAAGTGTTTTTACTAAACGTAAAAAATGAATGTTTTTTTTCGTACGTATGCGGCGATAACGACTTCTCCGCCGTCGTGACCATTATTTGAGTTCCAGCTTCCTCTACAGGCCATAACATTTTTAAAAAATAAAAAATAAATACCAAGTTTTATTTTTCTTTTATTTTGTTATTGAAAATTGTTTTTTCATATCAAAGTGTTTTTTTGATATCTTGTGATTGAAATTTCGATATGTTATGTTTCCTTTATGCATGTTTTATGTGATACGATTATGTTATCGTTTATGATATCTTTAAACCTTTTCATATAAGGAATGCATTGGACTTAGTATGTGACAGGTGGTGCTCGCTATAGCTCCTCGATGCATCGGTAGGTCTCATGAGACAAAATAGTGTCTTGGCACAAGGCCTTGACAAAATCTTATTTGTAGTCTTTGCATGAGGCCTTGTCTATGTGGTTATGATAGTTTGGCATTATGTATTCCATCATTATGAAAGTGGTTATAGATATCGAATGTGATTATTCAACTAGTAGAATATCCATGTGAATAATAAATGGAATTATTTCATTTTATTTTTTCTATATTATGCTGAATTTCAATTTTAAAAGGCTTTTGTTTTAGTTATACACGGCCTTAAATGTTTAGGTTTATTTATGAAACTTTCCACTGTATTGTTATCCTTACTGAGCATCTGAGCTCACCCCTTTCTATGTTTTATTTTTCTCATGATGTGAAGAAATATTTTAGGACTGACCTGCATGGATAGTCTGATGGGGATATGAGTGTGTACTATGGAGACAATGTTATTTTAGTTTTTCACTCTATGATGTAATGTAACATTTAAGAATGTATCTAGTATTTCCAAGGATACTAAACTAATTGGTATTTCGAGACTTAAGCTTTTTTGATCATGCCAATGTTACGTAATAATGCACCAACTCTGGATAACTGGGGTCGAACCGTTACATATATTCACTACATGAGTATTTTTGAGGAACTAAAAAATAGTCTTTAAAAAAATTATCACAATGAATCCGTAAAACACCAAACCCAATAAACATACATAAATATTCATGATTTTTATTGACATCTTAAAAAATTTCATCATTTTATCAGTTCATTAAGAAAATAAATCTCATATAAAACTATAATATTTGAATTATCCTCCTCCAAGATGTGAAAAAAGCCTCATTTCATGAATTCCTTTTGATTCCACGGACAACATTTTTCTTTGTAAATATATCTTCAAACTCTATTGAACACACCAATATCCTCCTCTAAACACTTCCAACTCTCAAACCATTACTCTAACTAAGTGGTAAGGCAAAGACATTTGTATAATACATATCTAAGGTCAACACTTGGAACTTGAGTGCAGTGTTTATAAAATAACATAGATTTACATAATTCTACTTTACCTATTTCACTTTTGAAAACCAATTTCTGGTTGAAAGAATTATAACCCTAAGATAATTCTACCAACATCCTTTTATAATTATTCTAGGTATAAATTGTATCTATTTACGTAGCTAGTATACATTTACCTGAATCATTACAACAACAAAAATCAGAATAATTCAAAAGTACATCATTTGAATAATTAAATTTAGTTAAATTTGGAGAACCAGAATACAATACAACTGTATCATAAACATAAACATTCCCAATGTTTCTTTTGGACCTATATTTTAAAATAGAATGCTCTAATTATTGGTGAGAAGGATAAAAATATGTTAATATCTCTGATTCATCGTGATATTTCGTATTCTATGGTGAATTAAACTAAATCTCATCATCAAATTGAGATGTAGATTTATTTTCTCAAAAATCATTAAAACATGAGGGACCAACCAGTTACATCAGGCCAAAAATCCATTTTTTTATAAAAATTACTCTATTAATTTAAGGCACCACAAATTTTATCCTTTAAAAAATTATGTATATATATATATGAAAGATACATATTTTTGGCCTTTTTTTAATATTCCATTATCACATTGATAATATGGATGAAATAAAAATATTTTAAAATACTGGTAATATGTAGGAGAATCTAAGAATACCACTTATGGTGTCTTACTTAAAATAGTAATTGAGGGATATTGGTTGATTATAATACATGAAACTATAGTTGTTTCAATCAACAATGATTTTTGGAAATGTGAGTTGGAGATAATTTGTCATTCCTTCTTTAAAAATTTCATTTTCTGCCATTCTATCACACTATTTTCTACAGAGCACCGGGAACAATCAAATTCCTCATTATTTCATCTGTATTGTAAAATGAAATAAATTCATCAAGAAATTCTAAAGCATTATTAGTTTCAATAAGCTTCTCTTTCTTATAATTCTTCTTTTCCATCATAATCATCCACTGCAAACCTGTTTCAAATAATAAATTTTTTTACTTCAAGAATAACATGAATATATTCAATGAAAATTCATAAATAATGGTTAAGATAAAGCTGAAACTACATTTGGAAAATACATAATCCTGAAACCAAAGATTAGAAAAAATATATTTGAGTGTCCCATTTAAATAAAGAGGTTTATCTCTATTGATAACCATTTTTTACTACACAAACATTTTTTACTCTCAAAATTCATACTCTTTATACCATTTCCATCAAGAAGACTTCCCTTCTAAAATTAATAATCACAGTTTAAGTCATTTAATATTGTTTCCAATACCAAAATATGTATGAATCGTCATCAAAAAATAAATATGTTGATATAGGGGCATCAACAATAATTTTTGAATAATTAAAAACATATAACCTGTAAAATAATTGCCTCCCTTTCATTACAAAAAATTAAATACTTGGATAACCTTTAAAAATATACCTTCACTAGTTTACTTGTACCCAGTTTTTCAAGATTAATCAATGAAATTAAATTACTATTCAAATTAAGGACATAATTCATTTCAATAAGAGTTCTTTAAACTCTATCAAACATCTTAATTATGATAAAACAAATTCAAGAAATAATTCAAGATGCACTATCTCCCATTAAAACTACACCTATTATAATAATTTCAAATGTTGAGAACAAATAATGATAAGGAAACATATGAAAATTACACACTAAATGAAAAATATTATCATTAGATGATTTATATTTATTTTCCAGAAACAACAAATACTTCCCCATCACAATTATTATCCTCTATTACACTAGTATCATATTACTTTTTGGATGTATTTCCTTACTAATAAATATGTCTCTTAATCATGTTTTTATGTTTCATATTATATCACTAAAAGACATATACTAATGAGGAAAGGAGACTAACAAAATTAAATCCAAATATTCTCCATTGTATTTCACCTCCAAATTTCCAAAAGAAACAATATCTTTGAAAAATGCTAAATGATGCACAATATATGTTTCTTCAAACATGTTATGGGAGTATAACATTTGAATTATATTTAATTTTATATTAATAATATTATTCATACCAATCTAAACAAATTTCAATAATAATATTGTAGCATTTTCTTTTTTAAAACATCTTTCAAAGTCAATTAAGTCAATTGTACATAGTTTTTTGAGAGAGCCTTGTGATCCTTATGTTAATTTCCCTCAACATTAAATAATTTAGGCATCATGTAAAATAATAAAAATCCATCATCTAGATCCATTTTTGTGATAAAAACCCACATCGTAACCATCAATAATGAAAATATGTTTCTCCTTTCCAAAATAAGATTACAAATTTTCATGGTAGACATCACAGTAAAGGGAAATATGATCATGGAATAGATTAGATTATCAAAGTTCATCATATCATGAAAAACTAATTAGATCTAGGAATTATATAACAATATACCCTAATATGATTTTTTTTAAAAAAATAAATAGTTAATGACCAGCCACAATAAAAAAATTATAACACCATAATTTGACATGATGAAATAAAATATGGAACATCAAACGGAGTAAATATCCTTGAAAATACAATATGATATCATGGTATAATAGAATTTCCTATAGAAATAAAATTTTTTATATATATATGAATTTATCTAAATCATTCATATATAGATAATTCAATATTTTATGTGATGTAATAATGTGTCATTGAACACATATACTAGAGATATAGGTCAAAAAACAAAATATTGAATTAATTTACAAAAAAATTAAAACATACAAAAATTGATTTCATATTTTTATTATATATAGTAGTTATCATCTAATACAAAAAAACATACTATTCATTAGTACATAAACTAGAAATTTGTCAGAATATTTTTAAAATTTTTACCGTTACGTATTCAAAATTATATACTATAAATTTAATTATTGAGCCCATAAATCATTGATATAATATTTAAAAATGTAGACCATAAATTATTAACGTCAACTTTCTTAAAAATAGTAATTTGAACTCTTTTACATAAGAAATCAATAATTATTCAAAATAATAAGTATCTATTTCACAAATAAATATTTCCATGATCAAATATCCTTCATGTCTCCAAAAAAGAGACATTATTAAAAAAAATCATTTCATAAAATATTAATATTACATGTGTTTGATAGTCCTTTATTTTTATTTATCTATTTTTTTTGTTCCTTTTGTTTGGGTCTTGTTCACCTTTGGTTATGGTTTTCTTTAGTCATTCTTGTTTTTACTTCACAATTAATGAAAATTCCAAATAAAAAAAAAATAAAAAAATAATAGCTCAAATATATTCTAATATAAGAAAACCCACTATTAATATATTTGTTTTTTATGTATAAAAAATAATCCGAAGTCGTGGTTAGTTTTAATTTTAGTAAAAATTAAACTAAAACAATATAGTATCACCCATAATTCCATCTAAAAGTAGTTATATTAATTTCTTGAAGAAAGATAATGTATCTATATTTTCAGGATGCCTAGGATATCTTAGAGATTCTACCACCCCAAAAATTGTATTCCATCTAGGAACCAAATTCATTTAGCCTCTGCGATGTCGGTTTCCAACTCCTATTTATATTGGTCACCACCACTCCAACACTTCCCTCATCTCTGTCCATAATAATGTTTTCTATGTATCTATTAATTCAACAATTTCTCTCCTATTTTAACTATCTATTCGATTGTTTTAAAATATAAGTAGAATTAATTATTAAATATTATCATCATTTTCACATCTCATGGTTTAAATTTATTTAATTTAAATTATTTTTTAATTAGGTAATGTTAAATATTTTTAATATTATCTAGGAAAATATGTTTGGTCAGGGAATATTTTGTGAAATCTGGAGAAAATGGAGAATTATAAACTATCTGATGTTATTGGGACATCATGTAGTATTATGGAATAAGTGATGATGATCTAAAGAGTTTCATATCCATGTTATTGCTGAGAAGTACATGTCATGTGATAAGAACACGCATTGTGTAATCCATGATTCTGTGTAGTAGGATACTAAAAAGGAAACTGAAACCATGTTGCTGAGAGAGTATGCACCTCATGCCCCACCAATATACCAATGTCGGTTATAATGTTATGGGGTGATGAGCCTATATAGAAAAATTCACAGAAATTGTGGAAATAAAAATTACACATCATATACTATTTTTTTATGCTTGGTATTTCCAAAATCCAATAAATAAGTCCTTTGGTAAAAGGTTTATGTTATTTTCCCATGGGGTAATGTTTGATCACCATAATATTTTGTTCAAGTATTTATCTTTTTTCTCCTTCCACTTTCTAAATTTTCATCAATTATATGTTGTATAATTTGTAAATCTATTTTTTATAATTGTCATTTAGTTCCAAAAATTGAAATTTCACTCCTATTTCAGTATATGATTTCATCATTTTAATTTGTACTTTAGTTTCTTTCATTACTTCAATCACTCCATTCCTTATACCCATCCAAATGTGGGTCAGATAATTCCACCTATCAGGGTGGTGTTGAGACTAGGGATAGAGAAATAATAGAGTTCATCATATATTGATGATTTTGTGATAATTTTTATGTGTAATTAATTGTGTGTTTCCGGATTTTTGGTATACATGACACTATTTAGGAGGTCGATTGATTATCAAATTTGTATTACAGTAAGTGGTTTTAATGATTGTTTTGTTTATTTTATATTTTTATGAATATAAAACTGGGTTGAGGTTTGGATTCTTATCAAATCATTATGGATGTATGATTCAATATATATATATATATATATATATTATAATGGATGGGGATTTAGTATCATAAATCATTATAGTTAATTAAATCAAAGTTTCATATACTTTACCTTAAATACACCATAGTCGGAAAACAACATTTTTATTTATTCTATTTATCATCTCATCATGTTTTTAATTTAAATAATTTTCATACCACCAAATTTTTTTATTATTTTTCCTTTAGTTTGGTATTTCAAAATATTAAATTTTATTCCATTATTTCTTTATCCTTTATAGATGACCTAGGTTTTCTTTTTTAATATAGATAATTCTAATATTAAATAAATATTAACATGGGAACATTAAAATATTGTGCACCAATTTTGGCACCATTGTCGGAGATCACAAAGGGATAAATGTGTAAATTTTTTCGGATTATTGTTTGTTTAATTAATATATCATTTTTTCTATAAATTTCATAAATTAAAAATTTTTATAATTTTTTATGAAAACACCACTGTTGGATGGAGAGGATACCCATGTAATCCCAACCCTTGATGAATCTATTAATCTCTCACTCTATTTACCAATTTTTAATTTTTTAAATCTCCATCATATTTTAATTATTTTACAATATATTTTTAAGTCATTAACAAATATTTTATGAAATTGAAATATTAAAAAAAATAATTGATTAATTTTTTTTACAATTCTGTATTAATTAAAATAATAATAATTTTTTAAGATAATTCTAAGTTAATGACTATGCCTGACTTTTAAAATATTAAACCTCTTCTGAGGGAGATTTTCTAATCATATATATGAGTTCTAGACTTCATATTTCCTATATTTACTTATATAATCTAAAATACTACTATTGAATGTGTAAATGAGTTTTGAATAGTTTTTTCTACTTCGCCCACACTACTATTTTATTATAGTACACACGTGAGTGTGAAAAAGAAATGAAATGGTTATACTTTTCATGATTGACCCACTAAAAATCAATTTTTAATAAAATTATCAGTGCAATGATACTCCCCACTATCGCAGTTCTTGAGGGTGAGGTGTCATTATGACATAGGTAATTACACATTACAATAAACATACATTTTTTTGGAATTGAACCAAAAACTATGTATATATAATTTCATTCCCTTGGATCACTTTATCGACTATGACATCCTCTGCATAGTTTTCTTCTCTCCATGTATGAACAACAAGAATGCCCTAGTTAACAATATGTTTACATTCTATAATAAGATTATTTGTCTCCCTAGGTTGTCTATCCTTCCCTTTTATGAACCATAAAAGGAACATCAAATCAAATTCTACATCAGAAATTAGGATATTATAAAAAATGCATAGATTAAAACTGGTAACCATGGATATTATTTCTACACCAAGAGAATTAGAAGTCCGATGAAAGAAGTAAACACATAGTAATAAATATTCTATTGACTCTAACTAGTCTTCCACCTCTCATATGACTATATTTCTAGGACAACACTATAACCTGGAGTAGAGTAATGGAATATCATTACCCACTGAGTGCCTCTTTTCTTGCTTCATAATAAAACAAAAAAAATAATCATAACAATCATCGCACGATCCTTCACCTATGACCCATGTTTCCCTACTCCTTGAATCCATGCCACAATCAAATCTTATGTATAATCGCCACCCCGTATATGATCATATAATTAAGAAATTTATTCAAGTATCCCATTTACAATTCACCAAAGAAAAACATATGCCATGTTGATTCATGCATTGGCATTTTGCAATAGTGATGTTGAAATAAAGGAAGGCATCTATTTTTCACGTTCTCATCCATCATGAGAACATTATTTTTTCATCTCCAAATAAGGAAAAACATCATTCCTAGTGACTCTATACATTGGATTTTGGTTTCCTAGTCATAGGTTCTAATCCCTTCCTCGGTTATGCTCTTGAAATCCCCATCATTGAATTTCTAAGAGGCCAAAACTGAAAAAACACACATGTCTAGTTCATCTATAAAGGAGGTAATCAAACAAATGAATTTTTTTAATGATTCAAAATAGCTCATAAGAATTAGGTTTACATGCTGGCCTCATGGAATGAAATTTTGGTTACTAGGAATCCTATGAAAGTGAGTGGCTCACCAAACCATTTCTCTTCCCATGGGTTCATATCCTCATATCCCACTATCGATAGAATTTTTTTCCTTAAATTCTTCCAGAAAGACAACCTTGTACAAAGTAAGTACTGTAAATATCCTGAAATACTCCATCAATAACTCCCAAGGTTATCCATATTAATCTTATATGATGTTTTCCCATAAGGATTCTCATGCAATAATTTCATATACCAATATTTTCTGCATGACATTCATTGTTTTGGAAATACAACGAAGACTACTAACATCTTATTTATTTCTATTTCACATCCACTACAATTCCACCTTGTGTGTCCTACCATACTGATTTTCATCCCATAAGAGTGAATTAATGGTGTTCCCCTATTTAGTAATCGTCCCATTCAGTGTCTCTATGATCGATAGTACATGTATTACAATGGATGTTAGAACATTATTAACCAATGTTATCAACAATATATAGGAAATAAGTTTATTTTTTCAATTATAAATTGTCCCCATAATTTTTTAGATGATGCACTCGAATATAATTTTCATTGATCCTACTATTAGAAATAGTTTCTCCAATACACTCAATTAGAATATCCTGCGTTTGTATTCCATGAATATTATTAATAGAGTTGATGTGATTCCTTGGAAGATTTTTGGAAATGTAGACACTACTTTTCAATGTATTTCCATGTTGAACACACAACTACCCTTAGGTTTTTATGATATTAATGAAACCATTGATCAATATTTATTTTCCTTTGATAAAAAATAACATGTCATTAGAGGACGTGTGGAGACAAACCATTCAACTCCCAAACCTATTGATTAATACTATAATACTATTGTCCCCTAGACCTCACATGATGTTCCTTGTATGCACCTCAAAATCCAAAATAAAATAGTTCGGGGATATAGGATCCTCCTTCACTACCCCATGGAGTGTTTTAATGAAATTTAATCTCTTTACCATTAGATATATAGTAATCCATGGAGATCCCCGACATAAGAATCAAATGTCACAAAACCATTCATTCAATCTAAACATCCTTATGGTTTTGAAATTTACTACAGTATATAGTGCTTTTAAAACTGCTAGAAACCACTTTTCACACTAATAGAAAAGTGTCGTTAATATCATGGAAAATAAAGTGTGTGTCCCCTCGACCAGTTATCAAAAAATCATTGAAAAAAGGCCCCTCTTATCCGTGCAAAAAAACACTCAATAAAGGCTAATTTATCAGCACTTTTTCTCAAACTGATAAAAGACCCATTTTCTCAATGCGTTCTTAAAAGTGCAGATAACATTTAAAAAATTAAAATAAATTAAATTGGATCCCCCTTTTAATAGCACTTGACCCCCCCCCCCCTAAAGTGATTGATCCCCTCCTACACCTTCTAACGCACCCACTAGCCCCCTTTAATAGAGTTGTCCTCCCAACCCTACACCCACCCACACGCTAGCACCCTATTACCCACCTGCCCAACTCTCCTTCCCCTAAAATTCAATCTCGAGACCTCCCCCCTACGCACATGGTCCCTTTAACACTCCCAAATGTTTTTTTATTCACTATTTAATGATACCTCTATTAATTTATATATTTATTTATTTGTATATATTTGTATATTAATATTAATAATAATATATATATATATAGTTAAATTATAATATATAGATTCATTTTTATATTAATATCTATTTATATCTATTTATTTATATATATTTATTAATATTTTTTTCATATATTTATTCGCATATTAATATATATTTATAATATTAGTAAAATACATTTATAAAATATTTTTTTTCAATTTATAAATTAATACATACATACACTTGTATATATTATTCATATGTATGTATATATATAAGTATAATTATACATATTTATATATATATATTTAATTATATTATATATACATATGTATATTCATATGTATATTCATATTTATATTCATATGTTAGAATATATAGATAATATGTATCAGTTTTCTAATACAGACAGATAGTAATATATATATATATATACACATTCATTATATTGCTATATAAATATAAATATTTTTGTATTTTAAATAAAATGGATATTATAAGGCTTATATATTGGGAAATATACTTTCTATGAAAATATGTTTAATTATTTATTTATGAAAACAATTTTTTATGCGTGAATATATAAAAAATATATATTGTTGTATATTAGATTATAAATATCATTGCATTGTGAAAAACCACTACTATAGATAGCGTTTTTATCATTATCTAGAAAACCTTGTTAAAAAATCTAGAAAAGCGCTTTTAATCAAAGTGAAGATAAAGGGTATCTCCCCTTTAACAGTGCTAAAAAAATATTGATAAAGGGTGTAATTTATCTGTGCTAAAAAATCATTCTAAAGGACCACATTATGAGAGATTTAATTAGCCCTGATAAAGGTGTCCTTTATCATTGCTCTAAAAAGAGATCATAAAGGGGGACTATATTAGTGCTCGAAATATAAATGATAAAGGCCTATCTATCTGTGATTTCTTACTTATATAAAATCACACCCATAAGATACACTTGCACATATAAACATCACACCCGCCAGCAGCACCTACACAACAGACACACACTGCCTATGAAAAACAACACCTACACAGAGCACACAATAACAAAGTATCATACACAATAAGGAACACATGAACAATGCAACGCATGTAAGGTTTTATAAGAAAATTCTATATACATTTCAAATATTATTTTATATAATTACATTTAAAATTTTCCATCATACAGTTAAAAAAATTAATGTTTCAACCTTTGACATCAGTGATCCCCTCTCAAAAATGTATGCCCATGGTATTTGTTACAAAAAGATTCATCCAAACTCAACAAAAATTTTCCACCTATATATGAAATCAAATATTCTGTTAGAAATTCTATAAAAATAATTAATCACTAATACGAAAGAATATATTAATAAAATTTCTATTTTTAATAAAAACGGAAATTTTTGAGTTATACAGGTCACATCATGAATTTTATAGACGTTTATTGATTCCTACACGTCATAAATGAGTTACATACCATTGTCCTAAAATATCGACACAATATTAATGGGTTTTCTTGGTTTTGAGTATGTCCTTTGTTTTTTCGATATTAAATATCAAATTTAAATGATATATTTTTATTTTTACTGGTCACATATTTCATTGGATTGATGTGTAGTTGATTCATACATGAAAAAATGACACATGGATTATTGTTAAAAATTATCAAAAAATCCCAATTGTTGTTTTCGGTTTTAAGTATGACTGTTTTGTTTTTTTACTAAAAAAAATTTCAAAATGGAAACTCCCATTTTGAGATATACAAGTGGCATCGTGCATCAGTTTGAAGTGAGACTAATTCATACACATCACAAAGAACATAATAATATTTCTCCTAAATTATGAAGACAATTAGAGGGCGTTTTCTGGGTAATTAGTGAGTGGAACGTTTTGAGCTAAAATGACAATTTTAAACTGATAATGGATACTTTTAGTTATATAGGTCATTCCATACGTCGGCTTATGGCGTGGTTGATTGCTACACATAAAAATGACCTACGGGTCATTATCATAATGTTTCCAAAAAATCTGAATGTGTTATCCTGGTTTTTAGTATGTCACATATTCTTTTTACTTAAAATAATGTCAATTTAATATAATAATACATTCAGATTTATACCGGTCACATCGTTCATCGTATTGGGGTGTAGTTGATTCAAACAGATCAAAAATGATGGATGGATTATTTTTATAAGGTAACAAAACAATACAAATAAAGTTTATTAGTTTCTTGTATGTCATTTCTATTTGTTTATAAAAATGTAATTTCAAACTGGAACAAGATTTTTGAGTAATAATGGTCACATCGTGTGTCAATTGTTTACTATCACTACATCATAGATGTCCAAAATTACTTAAGAATAACTTTCCTAAATTATGTTGATAATAAAAAATTGTTTTATTATTTTTTAGGGAGTGGCCCATTTTGAGATAACATGTAAGTATTAACTTATAACAGGATCTTTTAGTCATACTGGTCACATAGTGGGTCGGATTGATGTTCGATTGATTCCAAAACATCAAAATTGATATGTTGATCGTTTTCCTAATGTATCAAAATAATAAATTGGAATTTATCTGTTATTATTATGTCAATTAATCTTTTTACATAAATTAATGTCAATTTTAAATAAAAAGACATTTTTGGATTTATACTGATCACATAGTGCATTGTATTGTGGCGGGGTTGATTCATAAACATTAAAAATGACACATGGATCTTTTTTTGAAATTATAATAACAATACAAATGTGTTTTCATAGTATTTAGTATTCTAATTGTGTTTTTTAAATAAAATAAAAGTTAATTTTATATAAAAATAGATGCATTGAATCATATTGGTCACACTGTGTGTCGGATAGAGGTGTGGTGGATTCTGACACATCACAAATAACTGATGGATCATTGTATTAGGGTATGAAATCAATCTGAATGTGTTTTCATTATTTTCCTATTTCATTTGTTCTCTTTTCTAAATTTATTATTAATTTAATATAAAAATACACACATAAAGACATAACTGCCACACCATGCATCATATTTATGTCTAGATTATTTTTACACGTCACAAATCACATGTGGAAAATTTTCCTAAAATACTGAAATAATACTAATATGTTTTCACATTTTTCAAAATGCAACTTGTTCATTTTTACTTAAAATACCGGGAATTTTAAATAAATATAGTCACATTGGGTCAAACGATCACATATTAATGATAATATTGTATATTATTCCATCAGGTATGTTTCCCATTTGTGTCTAAAAAATCTATCTCATATTGTTAATTTGATTCTTCTAAACAATCATATTAGTACATAAAAAATATAAATAAACAAATTATTAATAAATACTATAAATAAAATAGCAATTATATTTTAAAAACCCTCTTTACAGATATTGGTTTGTTCATGGAATTCCATCTTTTTTATAAATTTACAAACATAATTAATACATTCTTTATTATTTTATTGTTTCATAAAATACATAAACATTGAGAAAAATATGTAATTTTAATTATATGTGTTTGGATAGTGAAATATTAGTATATATACACTGATTTTTATCCAGTCGTGTTACTTGTTATGATCCTTGTCCGTTTTCCCTAGCACCATTTCATGATGTAGATGATATTCACGCACCACCCAATCATAAAAAAATTCTCAAGAAAAGATAATATAAATTATATAACTAAATTTTTGATTCAAAAATGTTGTATTTAGTGAAATACAAATTGAAAAACACCATCATGTGTGGTCGGATTGTTGGATATCCATGTATTGAATCCAGGAAGTAAGTATTTTGAGTATCCAAATTCATTGCAATGAGTATAAAATGGTCCGTAAAAACACAATAAATAATAAGTAATGAATTAAATTAAAATACAATTGATATGATTAATTTGTACTGTTTTGTCCCTGCAATGTTGGTATTATGAAAATTATGTCATCCATAATTCTGATGTTAAATTATATGATATGGCATGCCACTATTTCACAAAATTTCTTGGATTTTATTTCATTTTGTTATGTGGAGGTGTCATGAGGGCGAACGAGTCCCACTTTTTTTCATGGGAAAATCCCTTCAACTGTTTTCTTTATATACACCTATGAAAAATTTGAAATTTATTTAATCATAATTATAATATTATGTTAGATTTTTGAAAATCAAATCATGAATACATACCTCATGTATACATTTAAAACTAATGAGCCTTTCCAATCATAATCTGGGATTTCACATAAATTATCAACACTAATGAAATTTGGATCTTCCGCTTTCTATATATTTTCATCATAAATAATTGTGTGAATTACATCATCTTCTAACTTCATATCCACATGATCTTGTAAGGTTAATAAATTTTGAAATTGAATGGGTGTGTTTAAGTTGATTTTGGTATATCATTTCGATCAGTCGGTTGAAATTTGAGATGGTTTTGTTCCATTTATTCTTTTTTACCTTCTTCCTTGTCTCAATGTGTAATATCATTCATTGGTTCATACCTTTTTCCATAAAATCTTAATTTTTTATCCTAAAAAATAAATTATAAATGAATAACTTCTTGTCCACATGCTTTTTACTAGATGTGATGGCCATGTGATAGAATGTTCCTAGAGTTTGTTCGACATTAAGAATATATTCATCATTAATTGGAACAGGTAGCTCGGTGCTCAGTTCATGGTCTATGTTAATCAGCACGTTGACATGATCTGTTGGAAGTGGTATATTATGTAGGATGGAGTTCTGGGTATTCAATAACATAACCCTCACTACAAGCTGATGAGTGGTCATGGATAAATATAAGCCACAATCATTTTCAACATGTACAATATCATTACATGAATGTAATCAATGTATATCTAATTCAAAATTTCGAAAAATTATTATTATAACATTTATTACCTCATCTAAGACATGTTTTTCAGGGTAATGGCCCACCTCAATACTATTGGGGGTGGGGAGGGATCTTCTGTGTTAGTTTTTTTTTCTCGCCCCCCCCCCCCCCCCACCATCATATTTTCAATGACCTCTCTTTACAATTGCATATGTAATTCAAGGATATTTATTATTTCTCTCATCATTTTGACTTCTTCACTTTGATATAAATCTTGTTTTTCTTTCTCAAAAAAGGATCGGGGGTCATCTCAAAACCCAAACCTATGAAGTAACAATAAATTTTTGGTTTCTTCGTGGCCACTGAAAGTATATCTTCATTCATTACGGGTGTTGCTGATTTATATGAATATGTCAGATATAAAATAGGGGAAAATAAGTAATCATTATTTTGTAATATAAATTTAAATCAAAATAAATATTTATTATATCATACGAACAAATATTTCGCACATTTTTTTTTGTGTTTTCAACTATTAGTATCCTATGTTTATTTACGCACTCCTCCTTCTATAGAAATGGTATGGGATGGATGTGACATTGGATATGGATTTATCAAACTAGATATAAATATAATAACATAGTTATGGTTTTGTTTTATATCACATAAAGGTATTATGGTATATGTAAAATATATACTAATTTTTTTCAAGTGAAGCATACCACATTCTTTCATTACAAAATGGGTAAGTTAGTTTGGATGATCATTTCATTTTTTAGCACTCAGTTTACATCTAATAAATAAAAAATTCCAATCAAAGTGATGAATAAACATATCATCAAAATAGGTATTACCAAACACAATGTACATGGAAAGACTACTATGCACGATGGCTAGTAAATTCATCTCTCTCTCTTTGGGTTACCATGTTTTCAGAAATAGGAGGTCTGGGTGGGTTTCTTTTACCCTTAGCATCCTTAAGATAAAATTTCATTAAAATTGTGTGAATTCCTAATTGAATCCTTCCATATAACCATAATATATAGTTCGTGTGTGGGTCATTGACTACAAATTCACTCTATAGGGTAATATGGTGATTAAGTCGATGTTTCATTATTTTATTTATATTAAATTAGTTAAATGATATCATAATTTCACCATAATATCTCCCCACATCAGAGTCTTAAGCCTGGTGAAAACATGGTTCCATGATTGTACATCATTTGACATGCATTTCGGAGTGATGATTCCAATTTAACTACTGAACATGGCCTTATTGGGGTTAAAATGTTGGCCTCGCTTAATCTAAATGACTTCATATTTAATGCCTTTCACTTTTTCCATAAGGATTTTTGCAATCACCGTCAAACTTCAATGCTCAAGTTTTTTCTATGCCGCCAGTGAATCATTACCTTCCATTTCCTATGTTTCAAAATAATCAATATGTTCTTCCAGAGCGCTACCGTTGGCATGTGAAGGTGTTTTTTGTGACTCTACCAATGATGAAGCTGTAGAAAAAAGTTGAGAGACATGTTCTTCCTCTACACTGCAAGAAGCAGCTATTTGAGAGACCAATTTTGCCTCGATATTGTGATCAAAATCACATACAGAAGACATTATCTATATATGGGGATTAACATTTAATTTATATTATATAAAAGCAGTAGTAAGTAGATAATTACTTTTGGTGACATGATGTATATTAAAAAATATATTACCAGATAATTGAACTCTCTTTTTTTATGGTAGAAGGTATTTGACAACACTATTGACTATCCAAATCCCTTTATTCCGATATTTTATGACTTAAAAAATTCCATCTACATTGGGACTATAGAAAAATGATTATGACGACCCAATGAAAGGTTCAAACTCAATTGAATTTTCATAAGACCATTCAGTGGTTTTGGGGGATAATGGAAAAAGTGACCAGTTTCGATTTTTGGGATCCATAACATAAAATAATTGTACTGCCTCTGTTGTCATTATAAATGGTTCATATTTGTACCATTCCTTACTAAATTCAACATTCATGAATCCCAACTCATCATTTTTTACAACACTATTATTATCAACCAATTTTCATTGAAAATAGGCACTTGGTTGGTCGTATAAACAAACTCCATTATTTTTTGAGGATACCAAAGTGTGACATATTCACAAAAATAGGATTTCTATCCTTAGCACCAGAAACATGCATCGGTTTAGCAAAAAGTGTAACTCTAAAATAATTCATTGCACTATCTTCATTATGTTCATTAGCATATAATGTATAACTTGTAATTATATAATCACTCTAAGGTAATACATACACAGATTTTCCAACGGTTATCCATCGAAGTCGTTCTAAAATTGGGTATGTATTTTCACCAGACTCCATAAATATATGGTCCTGAAACCATCCTTTAAACTATTGATCATGTCCATTAGACATCCTTTTTTCATCCCTTGATTGATTTAAATGACTATGAATTTATTTGGGGATTCCACATATGCGTTAACCTCGAAACTGTTATAAAAAATGAAAAGTTGGGCTTACTCCCAATCTACAATATTGATTGTGACAACCTATATTCCAGAAATTCCTACACTAGAAATCCACCCTGTGTGATGAGATTTAGGTAAGCCAATATTTTCCTCACCATATATGTATTCATTATAGAATTCAATTTCTTCCTTAATAATATATCGCTTCGTAATACATCCCTTTGGATGACTTCAATTTTTGACATAACCAATCAAAATCATCATATATCGTTCAATATGGTACATCCATCTATAGTGTAAATGACACATATTAAAATCTCTCTCACTAAGTGAATCATAAAAAGAACCATCATATCTATTAATTTCGATAGGAAAAAAATCTCCAATTCACATAATATGACAGAAATTTCTCTTTCCATACTAAGAAATTTCAACAGGTCTATAACTTATATATATATATATTTGAAGAAGAAACATGGCTTTGTTAATGTATAACAGACATTCTTGGAAGAAAATATACCAAAATATATAGAAATTAGATATTTCATCAAAACATGTAAGTCTTGTGATTTCATACCCTTTAACATTAAATCGTTCATTGACATGATGTTCTTGATATTCGATTAATACCACTATAAAACCTTTCCTTCATTCATGAAGATGAAAAACATATATCTCTCTTTCATGAAATGATTGTATGCATCTAGAGGAATAATAGTTCATTTTTCACCCTTCCCTGGTGTCATCTCTTCTGGTATTCCAATTTCAACAATCTCCAACCTAGCCTTAATTCCGTCCTTTGTTTTTCCTGGTGCATTTAGCAACATGCTGATGAAACTGTCACATTAATTTTTTACAACATGCATAAAATCAAGAAATTGTATGATGTAAAGAAAATTCAAGTATGTTAATTCAAAAAAATAGATCTGTTCATTCAACTATTATTCTTAAGGTTTTACTTAAATAGTTTTCCTTAAATAATGTCTACATCCTTTACTTACCCAAATGGATGTTCCCCTCTTAGTGGTGATGGTGTTGTACATTATTCTGAACTTCCTACGAATGATGTTATCCAAAATCATTGGATATTGTGCTCCCCGCCATTGTATATCCTTTATCAACGCATCCATTGTCTTGTTATATCAATTATACTTCCCCACAACACTAGAGTCTCAGAAGATATCATCCATAGTCAGTGACCACACTCACATCCATGAAACACTTGTGTTCCAGTTTACTACAAATACATTATTATCCCAATGATCCTTGGATCACACCAAATAAATTGGTTGTACACCCCATGAACAATGTATATGTCTCTCACATAATGTATCATTGGTTCCTTCCATTATAAATACGCATATAAAAATATCTAATCCTGAACCCATTACATAATAATAAATTTCTCAAGTGACATTCCATTCACAATAAGAATTTCCCAATTCCACTCATCAAAAAAAAAACAGTCTATGTTTCTTTCTTGGTCCTTTTATGTACATCATGTATCAAATAAAAATAAGAAAATAAAAATGGTAATAAACCCATATATGGAATGATTTTCTATTGTCTATTTTCTAAAATCATCAAAAAATATTTATAATGACATTACAATGACTATTCATTCTAAAATTAATTTCGAATTCATGAGGTTAACAAAGTCATGTCCCCAAATAGTCTAGAACATTTTAAATAATTTTTCATAAAGAACATATATTTTTTTGACCATTGATCGATGAATGAACCAAAATGTGATGACCACATCATGACATTGAATATGAATAGTTAATTATTCGTTCATATAATTCATTAAAGTTGTAATAAAAAAAATAATTAATATATTTAGATATAAAATTATGCTTTGAATAAAATATTATTTTATAATAACTTTAATTTTACCATTAATACCTTTTTTGGGATTCACCATAATGTTCTTTCATGTGGAAGGATTAATTACATTTGTTGTTATGGTTATTTTACTAGGGTTTCCAGAATGTGTCTCATGTAGCATTGGACAGTTAGGGCTAACAAAATATATGTTTCCCTTATAATTTAATTTATCCCATAATAAAATTACCAATGTATTCCCCTATGGTGTTTGATTTTCATACAAACAATATAAATGTATTAGGGTGTGCTTATTCCATTTATTCCATGTGTTTATCCTTTTATTGCTCATTTTCATTTGGGGGAGGTAGTTTCAAAACCATGAGGTTACAATAATTAGAAGTTAGAGATTGTCACGACCCGTCCTCGGGGCCCGTGCCGTGACTACCCCAAGCCCGCCTTCCATAGGCCAGGGGCTGGCGACTAGCACCAAGGCGTAAAATCCCAGTAAACAGGGAAGGCATTGCCTTTGTAAGTAACAACCACACAGAGTCAGCAAGCGGAAAGTAAAGTGCAGAAAAGTAAAGGGGGCCGGAAATACAAGCCCAACTATAAAGTACAACTGAAAAGTAAGGTACAGTAACTGTAGAAAAGACGGCGGCCTCGTGTCGTCCACTGGCAATCCCACCTGAAGGGTGGGTACAGATAGCCTCCAGGCTCCTCGGGTCCCACGTCCGCTCCGAGCACGTCCCGCCCAGTGGTCCACCTCCAGGTACCGTCCTGCTCCACGCCCCAACCGTGATCAGCGCTGTCCGTCGTCTGCAACCAACACAACAAGGTGCGGGCATAGCCCGTGCAGGGGTGAGTACAACTACTCAGTAAGGACCCCGAGACCCCCGAAGGTCTCCCGAAATCCACAAAGGATATAGCACAAAAGAAAGATGCAATCACGAAGTAACATCTGACTCGACTTAGGTATATGCCCATACATATACCTAAGTCCCCAATTCTAGCTCTGCTCACGAGCTCAAGAACAACTCAATCCACAAAGGAAGCAAGACTCAAATCCACAAGGAGAGTAACAGTAAATCCACATAGGATAGTTCAACACAATCCACAAAGGAGAGTAACAGTAAATCCACATAGGATAGTTCAACACAAGCCACAAAGGAGAGTAACAGTAAATCCACATAGGATAGTTCAACACAAGCCACAAAGGAGAGTAACATAAGATTCAGCTCAACCAGGATTTTCATTATCGAAACCGTAAATGTTGAAGAGCCCCATCTCTGAAGTGTACAGTGGTCCTGTCACGACTCCGAGGTACTGCTCACTAACCTAAGACTGCTGAAGTACTCCTCCTGTCGAGTACCGCGGGTCTGCTGCCAACTACCGGGCGCTCCGTCCGCTGAGGGTCTGCTGCCAAATACCGGGCGCTCACCCAGATAGCCTACTGAGGTACTCCTCCTGTCGAGTACCGCGGGTTTGCCGCCAACTACCAGGCGCTCCGTCCGCCGTGGGTCTGCTGCCAACTACTGGGCGCTCCGTCCACTGGGCTAGTCGACTCACTCCAAGTCGAGTCGGTCAAGCAGTCGTCAGGTCTCAGTCATCTACACGGTCTCCGTACTCCGCACGCACGTCTCCACCGTCGCGGGTCTGTCGCTACAACCAAGCGCACACACTCCGTAGAGTATCGTGGGTCCGCCGCTACAACCAAGCGCTCCACCGCCAAGGGTCTGCTGCTGCATCCAAGCGCACCACCACTGTCAAGTACCACGGGTCCGCCGCTACACCCAAGCGCTCCACCGCTCAAGGTAAAAAAGAAGATTCAGCTCACACAGGTTCGGTAGCACTGTTCCACGTAGGATCGCTGAGTGCAGTAGTCGACGCAGTCCACTGCGGATCTCTTGCACAGTCGTCGCCGCAGTCCACGAAGGATCTCTGCTCTGCCGTCGTCGCAGTCCACGAAGGATCTCTGCTCTGTCGTCGTCGCAGTCCACGGAGGATCTCTGCTCTGTCGTCGAAGCCACAGCCAGCACTAGGGTTCCCGCACTTAGCGAGCTCGTTTAGGAGGGTCCGCTCCACGAGCCGAGAGGCTGATACATCAACTGACACGTAGTCCGAAGTTGATGTATCCAAAAGTTCCGTATCGACAACAGGATCTCAACGCAACAGACGGCGCGTCAATCGGACGCCCGGTCTGAGAGTTATTGGCATTTTCGTCCCAGGGGCCCGGTTGGTTTTTAGGGCAAAACCAACCCGACCGTACTCCGCCTGTATCCGATCCTCGGGCGGAGTATGCCAAAAGTTCCGTCTCACTTAGAGGAATTCAACGAAACAGACGGCGCGTCAATCGGACGCCCGGTCTGTTAGTTATTGGCCTTTCTGTCTCACACCCACCCTGGGAAACTTCCCAGGAGGTCACCCATCCTGATCACTGCTCTAGGCCAAGCACGCTTAACTACGGAGTTTTAACTACGTAGGCTCCCGAAAAGGAAGGTGCACCTTGAGTATAGTATACCGAAACGACCGTCTCGATCCAAGGATCGCGTAGCCGCTGACGGTTCGTCAATCGGAGGTCCCAGGCCCAAGATATGGGCGAAAGACCGAAGAGGGCCCGAAACGGGGGTTCTGGGTCCGGGGCGACCCGGCCCGAACCCCCCCTGGGGTCGGCCGGACCGGGTCGGCCCGAACCGGGTCGGCCCGACCCGGCCCGACCCGGCTAGGCCGGGTCCGGTCCGGCCTGGGCGCGGCCCGGCCGACCGGACCGGCCGGCTCGGTCTTCGGCCGAGCGGCCGAAGAGCCGCCGCGGGTCAAACCCGCGGCTTTGGGAGAAACGCGGCCCGCGCGGGCCGCGTGCTGGTGGCCGGACCGCGGACGCGGTCCGGCGGTTCGCCGCCGCAGCGGCTCGGCCGCGGCGAACTCCTCCGGCGGCGCGCCGGGCGCCGCCGCCTCCGGTCGCCGACGCCGCCGCGCCGGCGACCCGCGCCGCCGTCTCCTTCCGCGGGCCGCCGCAGCTGCTCCGGTGGCCCGATTTCTTTCCCGTCTGCGCCGTTGCTCCTCCCGGGGGACGATCTTCACTGCGGAATCAACAAAAATGCCCTTGCCGCACGGTTCGTCGTCGTCCGCCAAATCCGCACAACAAAAGAGATCGGCGGAGGGTTGCCGGGTCTTGTTCGTTAGACCCGCACCCTCCGCGTTTAGTCAAAATCCACGGGAGGAATAATCAACAACAATTTTAAATAAATCAAAATTGTCGGAGATCGTGTTCTTCACTTTAAAAGAATAAACACGGGGAAAAAGATAAAATAATCCAACATCCCTTACCTCGCAGCTGTCGTTGCCGAACGAGGGATCGTCGCAGGATTGCTCGTCGCGGAAGAAGGGGGGATCGTCGCGTCGTCGCGGTATCCGGCGTCGCGTCGCCAATCTCCGGATCAAGAACAAACGGATTTAATTAATTTAAATCCGTTGTTATTGAAATTTAAAAAGGGAGAAATAACGATCCGATTCTTACCTTAGTTGCCGAACGAGGATCGGCTGCGGAAGAAGAGGCGTCGCCGAAGAACGTCGCGGGTAAAGCTCGTCGACGTCGCAGATCTCGGTGTGCGTCGTCGAATTTCGGTCGCCGGCGTTCTTCGCGTTCTTCGCGTTCTTCGCGTTCTTCGCGTTCTTCGCGTTCTTCGCGGGGAGATGAAGAAACAAGATCCTCTCAAATCCTTTCAAAGGATTTTTAGGTTGGTCTTATTTTATAAACATGCCAACACACGAAACCGGTTAAGAAACGATCCATCAATTCTAAAGAAACGACCCATTTAATTCACGAAAGAAACAGCCCATTTAATTCACGAAATAAACCGCCCAATTAAATGGTCTGTTAAGAATTAAAGAAAACGCGTCGGTCGACTTTTCAGTTACTTTGACGGGTTTTCGCGGGTGCGTTACTTAGCGAAAGAAACGGCGGGGCTCGTGCGGGCCCCACCTCACAAATATCCTACCAAGGGGGTAGGATATTTCTGGATAGCATCCTATCCAGTTCAGCTCAGATCAAGCCGCCTTTAAGTGGCTTCAAGTGGCTTCCAAGCAGCTTAAGTGAAATAAAATAAAGTTGCCGCACAAACTTTATTTTATTTCTGACTTAAAGCCCCAAAATTTAAAAGCCACGTCTGAGCAAACGCAACTCCGGAAGAGGCGTTTCTAAGCAAATACCGGCGCTGCGATTTCATCGGTGTCCTCAGAATTCGATTCCGGGCACCGGTTCAAAAGTTAGGAATTCCCGCTCGTTCGTTCACTGAACGTACCCGAGCCAAACTTCGGAAATTAATTCCGGGCACTCCGGGCCTCGGAATCAGGTGCCGTCTGAAACCGCGCTCTTGTAAAATTCTAAAGAAAATTAAGAAAAAAATTTCCATTGAATTTTACGGGTCTTTACAGAGATCTAATGTTGTGATGTTGTTGCTTATTTACTTCTTTGTTATGGTATATCAGGTTTGGAGATTTTTTTTCATTCAGGTTTGTTTTAGAAGTTCTTCAGTATTTTCATGTTTGGAGGGTTTAATATTTTTTGGAGGTTTTAACAATAAGATTTTTGATTTTTCCAAATTCAACTAGTGGTATCATCTCCATTTCATATTCTACTATCAGTTACCAAAATGTGTTATTAGATCATGGTTACATAAACATTGTTATTATTTTATCCACACTCGATATAAATTCATATATTCAAAAATAGGGGGTTTCCTCTGGTAATATGGGTTTCTAAGATTTAGTGGAATTTTACTAATATAAAATATTTGTATCCATTGAAATAGGTAAGGTTTGGATCGACATTAAATGGTTGGGGATTCAGACATTGGGGGTAAATTTGCTTCCTACTTTTGGAGAGTTCAAAATTCATATTGATTTTCAATTAGTAATAAGTGAGATGTTCAGTTGTATGGGAAACCATGCGATGAAAGAATTAGAATTTTTTTAAAGATGTTTCCAAGAGAATCATGATTCAATTGGGAAGAAGGAAAAGCCTCAATGATGTAGAGAATTAAAGGTGGATATGTAGTAGATGAAGGGATCATGGAGTAAAACTGGTCGAGTTTTTGGATAAATAGTGGTTCTCAGTGAGAATGTATCAATGCCAAGAAAGTGTAGTGTTTTCATTCATATTTTGGGAGAGTTTATTGCATCCCAGTGTGTGTGGGTATGTAATACCATACATGGGAGAGAAGATCATGTTCTAGAATTTACATGTCCTAGGTCCCGCCTAAGTAACTAGGGTTCTCAAGATAAATGAAATGCAGGAGATCAAAATCATTCATGAATTCAGTCACATAAAACTTGAATGACATTAAAACATTCAACAGACCTCTAAAACCCATCACAGAACAACCCCATTTTACCCATGTATAAAACATTCTGTAAGAAAATTGACCCACTTTATAAAATCATCAAAATCCAAATGTAATATACTAAATAATTTCTCAAATAAATTATGGTTTTAATACTGTTTTAACTAGTCCATTGAGAATTCATTGATAACCAAAACATGAAATTATTTTTAATAATTTTCCCAATGATCCAAAAATATTTATCCCATGTTGAACATATAAAACAATTTTTGGAATCGAAACACAACTTAAAACAGAATGAACAACTCTTTTAAATGATAAATGAATTAATTCCAACATAAATAAAAGGGTTTCCAAAAAACATAAAAGATAACAAAATATATTAGTAAATAAAATTAATATATAAGATTGATAAAACTATAACAAAAGAACACCAATGTTCAATGACAATCAAATCCAATTCAAAAACAAACCAATTAGAAAGTCATTTAGTGAAAAACAAGGACCACCAATTTCTTTTCAAAAGCCGACCAACATGATATTCATTTAGTGGGCAAACAAAGAACCCTAATGGCCACGATTTTCAGTAGGGTGTTTAGCCCATATAATTCAAAACATAACCATCAATCAAAGAAAAAGAGGAGAAAAATCACCATGATGGTGTCGTTCACCACATGGCAGAGGTGCGTTCATGAATGAGGAGAGTCGTGAGGTGGAGGAGTCCTCTAGTGGAGGATAGGAGTATGATAGTGGAGAGGAACATTCTGGAGAAGAGGTGCATAATACAGGTGTGGTTCACGGAGGAGGTGTGGTTTTTGGTAGAGGTGTGGCGCACAGAGGTTTGGATTGCGGCATAGGAGAGGTGCACAACAGAATTGTTGTTCACTGAAGAGGAGAGGCGGTGGGATAGGAGGAGGAGGGGGAGGAGGAGGAGTGGCAGCAACGATCAGCTTATGCAAGTTCTTGAGGGGTGTAGGGAAGGAGGAGGTATTTATTGGTTTTTTTAAATTCTCAGTGAACCTTTTATCAATAGTAGAAAAAAGTATTGATGAAGTTATGTTTTATTAGATCTAAAATAGAAAGCACTAATATAAAATGCCTTTATCTGCCCTTTTTAGTGTTGATAACGATAGACTTTCATTATTGCTAATAAAGAATTAATAAACATATAATTTTAATAATTTATATATATTATTACAGATATTAATAAATTTATGTACATGATAAATATATATTTATATTTAAAAAATTTTAATTTAAATAATTATAAAATTATAATCAATAAACTTATTATACTTATAATCATATAAATATACATAATAAATATAGTAATTATATTTATTTTTAAGATTATAGATGTATATAACTACATTTTATCTAAATTTATAATTATCTATGTGAATTTATATATATATATATAATTATAAACTAATATAAAGTTAATTATTAAAAAAATATGACATATTAATTTTTTTAGTATTTATAATTTTAATCATATTTATATTAAATATTTTTATTATAATTTTATAATTATTTAAATATATCTATATTTATTTTTCTGTATTTATAAATATTTATTTAATTATATATAAAATTATATATGAAAATAATAAATACATGTTTTATGAATTAATAATTATTTAAATAAATATTCATTTATTTGTATTTGTATATAAATATATTTATTTAAATATATATTTATAACATTATAAGTAGAATAATAAATATACCAAAATCAGTCTATACCATGGGTTTAGCCAATCGATAATAAATATATTTATTATAATTTTATAATTATTTAAATATATCTATATTTTTTTCTCCATATTTTGTAAGGATTTATTTAATTATATATAACATTATATATGAAAATAATACATATATGTTTTTTAGTTAATAATCCTTTAAATAAATATTCATTTATAAATATTTTTATATAAATATTTTTATTTATTTATATATTTATAACCTTATAAGTAATATAATAATTATACTGAAAATGGTTTATACCATGGGTTATGTCTATCGATAATAAATATATTTTTATATTTTTATATTTTTCACTTATATATATTATTTATAGTAATAATTATAACTATTAATAAATATATTTATAAATTTTTGGGTGTATATATATATATATATATATATTTATATTTATAAAATTAAAATATATGTATCTAATGTTGTATAATAATTATTTAAATACATATATAGTTATAATTATATTTAAAAATAAATATATTTAAAAAGAATTTATATATGATTAAAATTTAATAATTATAAATATAATAAATATATTTATTCATTAAGCATATTTAATGTAATTTAATAAGTATTGAGAACATTATATAGTATATGGGTAACATGATATAATCGTAAACACCCTGTAAAATATACATAAAAATTTAAGATCTGTCAATGGACAACAATAAGAAGTAGTAGAGTGTAATACATAAATGAACATTCATGATCATACATAACATAAATGCACGCATGACCAACTTATTAATTGAACAATTTCATTGGAAACACATATATTTTTAATTAAAATCTTATACTTTTTTTAAAAATAATATATATATATATATATTGAATTATTAAATAAATATTAATTATAATGAATCCAATTTAAAAATATACAAATAAAAATTATTTTTGAATATAAATATAATAATTGTATATATATTATTATAAAACACTATTATCAACGCTAAGACTAGAGCTGATAAATATTTCACTTAGCAGGGCCAAAAAAGCATAGATAAATGGTAAACCTTTATCTATACTTTTTCAGTGCTGAAAAAGTGTATATTTATTATCAGTTTTAGCTGGAGCTAATAAAGGCCCCCACTTTATCAACGTTTTCTTATTAGTGATTATAAAATGACATGCTTTCCTTGCCTCATTTTGTGGTACTAAATGATAAAATTTTGATGCCATAATATCATTATGAATGTAATCCCTCTGAATAGATTCAGTACCCAATGAAAAAGGGATAATCACACCCTAAAACGGGGTTGAAATTCAATCAGATGGTAAAACATTTGGGTATCTCGACTAAAAACGCAATTTTAAATGCATCAAAGGCCTTCATTGGACTCGAAAAATGTGACAAAAGATTTCTTTATGTCGTCAGCGTGTAAATCTCACCGCAATATTTGATTTGATATGTGCTTGAGATCAGACGAACTACCAAATAAAAAGTTAAGGTTGTTTGATGTTTGAGTTACGTTTTCAACTTATTTTTTATCTTTTATTAATTTTTTAATTCTTTGTTTAACAAATTTTTTAATAATTTTTATTAGTCGATGATAAATAGAAAATTATTAATTAATAAAAAAATTAAAATATTTTTGATCAATTTTCACTAAATTTCATATAAATTAAATTTAAATTTATATATTTAATTAACAAAAACATATTTATATAACATATATATTATATTTATATCAATATAAATAAATTTGAATATTTATAAATTTATATATTAATATATTAATATTTTTTTTTTAATATAGATTTTAATAGTGCTAGTAAAAGAAGCACTGATAAGGAATCTCCATTATCTGTGTTGAAAAAGATCCCTCATTCATAGTGCTAAAAAAAGTGCTGATAAAGGAGTACCTTTATCATCGCTAAAAAAATCACTGATAAAGGGGTAATTTTAACATCATTTTTACTACTATTAAAAGTACCCTTTATCAGCACTTTTTTTAGCACGACAAAGGTGACCCATTTATCAGAAATTTCTTTAAGCGCTATTAAATGGTGGCGCTATGAAAACCTGCTTTTTTGGTAGTGAAAAAAGCTCTATTCTAACCTACCATAAACCATGTTCATATTCACCATTATCAGTATAGTATATCCTATTGACCATTTTTTCAAGACCTCCACTCTCACCATCTGGATATTTCTCCTAAGAATGAAGCCATGTTGCACCTTCGATATCTATCGTGGAATAAAACTATTAAGAATTCTATTAATAATATTGTATTAGATTTTATATATAGGGTTTTTAAGAAAAATCGTCTTAACTAATTCAACATAGAATTATCTTTTACCTTGGGGATAAGGACCACTTTGGATGTTCACACATCTTTGGTTAAAGCTCATCCACTAAAACAATCACACAATAAATCCCTTATATTAGCCATTATTCACTACCATAGAATGGGGCAAGTGTAGTGCTCGGTATTACCAGCACTAAGAAGAACGTGCTAATAGAGGGGCCTTTATCAGCACTGGAAAAATTCGCTGATAAATGTTTTTTATAAAATATATTATTAATTTATAAAAAATTATAATATTTATATTTAAAAATATTGTTTATTTGTATACATTAATTAAAAACAGATTTTTATAATTAATATATATTTTTTAATAATACATTTTTATATATAATGTTTTAAAAAATTGTTTGTAAGATTATAATTTAATATATATATATATATATATATTTAAATAATTATAATATAATAATAAATTTAATTAAAATATTAATATATTTATTATATTTAGTAGACTTATGGGATTTATTAGATTTATTAGATTTATTTTATTCATTATATTCATTATATTTGTTATATTTATTATATTTATAATTATTATATTAATTATATTTATTAGATTTATTAGATTTATTAGATTCATTAGATTTATTATATTTATTAAATTTATTAGATTCATTATATTTTTCTATTTTTCATATTTATTATATTTATTTTATTTATAATTAATATATATGAAAATACTTTTTAAATATACATATTCATATTATAATTATTAAATATATGTGAGTTTTCAATGAATTTGGTAAATAAATATATTTATCAATCATGTGTTCATATATGTTATATATGATTATGAATGTTCATTTATACAATAAACCATTCTTATTATTCGAGATGTCCATTGATAGATCTTTTTTTTATTTTATATATTTTAATACTTCGAATATATGATTAATACATGTTACCAATATATACTTCTCTATTCTAAAAAACACTTATAAAATTTAAATAAATTTATTTTAATTAAAAACACATTTATTATATTTATAATTATTAAATTTTCATTATATGTAAATACTTTTTAAATATATGTATTTTTATTTATAATTATTACAATTTATATATCTTCAAATAATTATAATATTACAACAAATAAATATATAATAATTTTATAAATATATATAATATTAATTATATACAAATATTTATAAATATATTTATTTATAATTATAATTATAAAAATATATATATAATCATAAAATTATAATAAATATTTTTATTATACTACTAATAATGTTTTAAATATATAATTAAATAAATATATTTCTAAATAAATACAAATGTTTATAAATATACGCAAAAGGCTCGGCCATTGTTGGGGAGCCCATGACTAAACATTTATAATGAAAATAAACAGTACATAATAAAACATAGACTAGCATGGCATCAGATGCCCATAATAAAACACAAGGTCACATCTTATGTCTACCCTTGGATCCCATATTCCTAGGGTATCTTGCCCTTCCCTTATGGTTTTGACCTTGTCCCCATGCCTTTGGAAGATGATGTTCATCAGATGATGATTCAGATGAAGACTCCGAAACATCCTCTATGATTTTAAATTTTTATGAAAGGTCTTGTAAATTCATCTAAAAATTCTGATGAAATTCATCCCCAAATTCGATGGGAAATAGCTTCTAGATAGCTAAATAATAATTGTAGCTAAACAATGTCAGCTCCACCATTGAAAATGTAACCTCTAACGGTATGAAAACCCAATTAGATGATTCTTTCTCAATGCCTTTGAGCTGCCGATCATGTTCTAGGCCATTTTGGAAAGTGACATTCATATTATCATTATGTACATAGATTCAAGTCTCTTCATAGGCATTACCAAAATATGCATAGTGATTTTCATGAGATCAGAGAAAAATGGAAGGTAATTCCCTTCTATATGTTGACATGTGACCCAATCTGCATTTGATGCCCCCTATGTCACCTGAGCCAAACTATAATGTGTGGAATTATGGGGATTTAAGCCCCCTATATCCACCTAAGAATACATAAAATTTGTTGTCTTATCTATTTCAATATCATTGCAACCATCCATAGCTGCCTCAACCACCCTGGAGGACTGCCGTAAAGGGAAAACATCCTGATTAGGAGTTAGTAAGTCCTGAGAATCATATCATTGTTTTTGAGGCAATACCATCGGAAAACCATCGGTATCTATCGATGTTTTCTTACCCTTGCGGCCTTTCACCGCACCCAATTGTTCCTGATGAAGGTCTCGGTAAGTATGTTCTGGGATAATTTCCTCATCAAGAGACTGGTTGTCCATCTCATATGCTGATCCACCAGCTGCATCTTCCCCAGGCATTATGTAATGACATTCATCAAAATATACTAATACCAAAGAATCATAAGTATCCAACTCATCTTCCCGATCGTCCATGATTTTATCCCAAGTTCTCATGCATTTCCCACTGCCACAATCAACAATAGCGGCTATCTGCTCATCCCAAATATAGGCATCGAAAGAAGGTTTGGGGCCCCTCCTAGTCTATCCTTGAGCAACAAGATTCCCATTACCCTATGGGCATAAACCCCCCTTGTGTAGCATATTTCCAGAACCCTTATAAATAAATTTGTCATAATTTTATAATTATATATATGTGTATTTATATATTTATACTTACAACTATAAATTAATATTCATTTATTATAATTTTAAATTACATATAAATATATATATATATATTAATTATAATTATAAATAATTATATATTTATTTAAATAATTATAAAATTATTTTAAATATATAAATAAAATAATAAATATTATAAAAATAAATTTTTTATAATTTATTAATTATTTAATTAAATAAATACAGGTTAATTTATAATTATAACAAAAAATAATTATATATTGATATAAATAATTAAAAAATTAATATAAATATAGTTATATATATCTAATATCATATAAATATATACATAATTAATATATTTATTATATATATTCTTTGGTTATAAATATAATATGTATATTTCTTATAAATTTATAATTATTTAAATTATAATATTTTAAATATACATATATATATATATATAGTTTCAAATAAATATAAATAAATATATATTAAACATATATAAAATAATATATATATATATATATATATATATATGAAAAAAATAAAATATTATCATTATATCTTTATCTGGTCCTTTTTGCGCTGATAAAGGCTTATGTTTATCAGTGCTAAAAAGAACTTATAAAATGAGTCTTTGTTAGTGGTATATTTTTATCACTAATAAAGATTGGGTTTTATCAACTCTAAAAAATCACTAATACTGATAAAGGCATGTTTTATCAACACTTTTTGTTTTAGAATGTATTAAACAACCCATTATTAGTGCTTTTTAGATTGCACCGATAAAAGGTTCATTGAGTTTAATAAAAAAACCTAAATTTTTCCTTCTTCCAAGAACCCCTCAAGATCTACATGAAGCAGATCGCCATTATTGTGCATCCTCCTCCTCCTCCTCTTCCTCTCCCACAGCCTCTCCTCTACCGTGAACCACACCTCCACTGTGCACCTCTCCTCTCAAGATAACCTGACTGTCATGTTCCGCCTCTATATCATGTTCCAAACCACCACATTGTGCAAATCACACCTCCTTCATGGTCCTCTCCTCTAATATATCCATCTCCTCTACTGGTGCCACTCCACTGTCAGGCGCCTCTCCTCTTCCTGAGGACTTCTCCATCGGGTGCCTCTCCTCTGTCGTGAATGCACCTCCACGTGTCATTAACCACATGTCCACGATGAGTTTTATCCAATTTTTCATCTGTTTCATCTTGATTATATGTAATTATAGTTTCTTATTTATTGTATGCTTTTAATTGTATGGGATAAATTCCCCACAAAATATTTTTGTCATTGGTGGTCCTTTTTGGCACACTAAATGAATTGCATGTTGTGTAGTTTTCCACTTCATTTTTTCCCTTTTAATTTTTCTGACTTGATTATGGATTTGAAGTGTGATTCCACAAGATCACACTGTAATTTCATTTTAATAATCAGGATTTTTGTTATTAGGGGTTGTGTATTTTTTTTAATTGACATATTTATGTGTTATCCATTAATATCGTTTGGTTTTAACTTCAATTTTACATGAGTTTGGTAGATATTTCTTTGGAACTCCCTTGTAATACATGTTATAAAATTGTTTGATTTTATTAAATGATTTCTTTTAAAATTATTATTTTATTTTATGACTTTTTTGTTTTAAATTAGCTTGGAAATGGTTTAATGATTTATCATAGACTTATGTCACTAGCCTAGTGTTTTGAAAAAGGGAAGAGTATATTTTTTATTGGAATTTATATATTTTTAATGATTGTTCATAAAATTTTTTAAATTTAAATTGAATATGCTTTATTTTAATGTCATGTTTTCCAAAACTAATGTAGTTGACCATAAATGTTTTTAAATGGTTTTTGACCCATTAACTCTCATGGTGGATTAAGATGTTTTCAAAATGAAATTCATGATTAATAAGTGGGTTTATAGAACATATTACCTTAAAAAATTAGGATTTATTGTTTTAAAAATTTATTTATAGAAAATGGTTGGGTTTCCAAATGGGATTTCTGTTACATTTGGATAAATTGTTTTTGGATGAAATTTGAAATGTTGTTTTCAAATAGGGTGAAAATTGATTCGATTCTCGAGTACATTTATAAAATCCTGGATAGTAATTCAGAAGAACTTATTTTATAAATATGGGAGACCCTCAATTGAGTTCTATGTACTTATTTTTCTTATTGTTGTTCATGAACCCATGTTGGATTCTTTGTATTATTTTTATTATTGTGATGATTTTAAAAGTATGTGACATGAGTTATTTCTTGTGAGAGTGTAGGAGATGGGGTGAGGTAAAATTTTAGATTATTGAAATTATATTTACGTTATGATCTATTATTTTATTTGTTTATCACTTCCTCTATTGAAATTTCATGGGTGTCCTAGGAGACTAGTAGCGATCCCAGTAAGTAAAATCCCTAGTGTCGAGTATGCTGCCTAGTGTAAGGACCCAGTCAGATTGGGTGAGTTTCTGAGGTGATTTAGTGTCCCGTGAATGTACTAAAAGGGACCTGGGATTCCATTGATCCCATGACCATGATAGAGCCTAGTGAGAACTATATTTCTACATGGACATGAAATGTTAAATAGTAATAACCTAAGTTCCTCATCTCTAGTTTAGTATCTAAATACATGAGTCATACGAAGTTTCTCATGATGATTACACCATTTTTAGTAAACATTAGTGTATATATTTTATTGGATGGATTGTATTCCCTTGTTTCATTTTATTATATTGAACCATTATTTGGTTGTTTTTTGGATTATATTTCTTAGTTTCCTTAGTTCCAATTTACGATCATTGTTTCACTTTGCATGTTTATTTTCTTACATTCAAATAGGTTGATTTAAATTATTAAAAAAAATTATTTATAAAATAAGAAAATGGTTATTTGTTAAATGATTTTTGAGAAAATGGATTTTCAATATAGTTATTTGTGACAAAGATTTTTTTAGAAAATGTTCTAAAATAGTAATATATTGTGATTGAACTTTTCATATATGGTTTGAAATCCCATACTTCCAATTTTTTATATTTTTATTTCAAATTTTTTGTCACCCTTATTTTTATATTTTTAAAAGGGTGGTTGTATGAAAATTTGAAAGATTATTGTTTTTATGCTTATTTTATTATTCATGTCAAAATAAATTTTTTAACTTATGATAAAAATTGATATTTATGAACTATATTATGAAGGGATTCATATATAATTATTTATGAGATCGTACAATGAATTTTTAACGTAGACCCTACATATGAACTGGTGGACGAGAGTGTATGACGCTCTTATATCTACTTTTTCAGTGACCTATTTTGTTGTTTATGATGCTCATATTGGTCCATGGTTGGAAGATGGGATGTGGTAAGTTACAGGGGGCCACTATTGTTGATGTTGGAGTTATTTGGTTTTTTATTTCCTTTTAATATTCATTTAAGAATGTTTTAGTAAGAATATGTTATGATTTTTTTAGGAATAGGTCGTTGGTTTCGAGTGGGTTCTTTAAGAATACCCTTTGAAACAATGCTTATGTTTCCATGTGATAGTTATACATCCCATATTATTGGTTTGGTTAAGCCATGGTAGTTGTGAAGACTCTATGTGAGATGGTGGAAGATTCTAAGTTGAGTTTGGAATTATATGTGATAGGGATGAACTACTAAATTAGAATTTCATCGATGATGATACCATTAAAATTTGCATGGAATTATATGAGACCATATTTTAGTTGTGTAGATCAATATGAGTATTTAGATATTCATGAGTGATACTCATATGTTCATAATGGGAGAGTGATGAAAACACCAATCATAAGTATAAATGAGTTGGGTAATGGGTATTTCTTATATTGTGGTGAATAAGGTGTCAATATTTGAAATGTTTCAATCCATGATCATCATGCGGTTTCATATGGTTTAAGATAGTTAATAACACATAAGAGAAAACTCCAATATCCTTTAATAGATTTGGAAATATTGGTGCTAAACTGGAGATGTTATTGGAATACACAAAAACAGTGTTTGAAAACTATGTTCAATATTCATTTTTTGGCATTAGATATCATTAAAATATTTTAAAAACCTTTCATGGAATTAGGTTGCATACGAAGGGAGTTGTAATTCAGGGGAGCTCGTGATGGGGGGAGCTTGTGACATCGTTCCCATTTCCTTCTAGAGAAGGCAACCGCGCCAGTCCCTCCCCCATTTGCGGAGGAGTGTCCCACATCATTATCCAAGGGAACAGAGTCTTCCTTTTTTCCACATTCCAAACCTGAGATGCTCCCTGCATTTCTAGAATGTTCTCTACACCTGAAGGTCCCCGATTTTTACAATGGAAACCCAAACCTACCATTGTCCCTCACAGAGTTCTACGAATCTTCAGCGTTTCTCAACTGGACATTGATTTCACGTTTTTCACTAAGAAGTAAATCAGTGGTTTCATTCGATAGATGTGTCTTCCGTTTGTGGAATCTCTACGAAAGGGCTACTATGGAATTAATGGACAATAGAAACCTAATGGTGCACTTTGTGTCGGAGGAAGACTTGATCAAGGCATTTTCGTTCTCACCTCGTAGCTGTAATGAGTCCTGATATTACCTACATAGATAGACATATGACTATCACATGAAACGAGACTTCCCTTCTGCAGCAATTTGGTTGAGTTTTCCTAATCATCCTCTACCTTTTCAGAATCCATCATTTATTAGGATGATGGGTAATATCGTAGGAAGGATTATTTTTCCAAATAGCCATACCAAAGGTTTGTTCCATCCAATCAATATAAGGGTGTTTTTTTGAGGTCAATGTTTCTCGACAACCCCCAAATTTCATGAAAATCAATATTGGAGAGGAATACCATCATAGACAGAAAGTTTTGTATGAGTCTTGGGTGGATTTATTCTCTTATTGAAAGCAGTTAGGCCACTCGATAGAGGACTACAGATGTGGGTCGACGCAGCATGGGGGAGGGTCTAGTGGTGTGGATGGGTCCTTGAGTAAGGGGAAAGGGGCATGAAGATTGATGAAGCAGCAGATGGTGAACCTCGAGCTAGGTGGAACCCAATAAAAATGTTGGATACAACTTTGGTTGGAAAAGGTAAGGGTCCTAACAGAGGACCCATGCATGGTCTGGATGCGTGACTTAAGGAACCTACACAATGAGGTGTCACCTATAATCATGTCCAGTAGTTGGGGGCCATTTCGTTGGGTATATAAGAGTGGGGTGGTGGGGTTATCAGGCACTGGGTCAACTCTAAATGCAAGAGCGGGTATGCCCTCTTCTGCATCCAAGAGCCCATGCAGCGTAACTGCAGGTCCTTTTAAGGATGCATTGGAAGTGTCCAATATAGAGGGGGAATTTTAGTATCACCATGTTTATGAGGGACAAAATTCAAGTGTTTCTACAACTATTGATGGTAGTAATGGACGGTTGAAGTCATCAGGAAGAGTGAGTTTGGAAATTCCTAAAAAGAATGTCCAAGTTTCCAACAGTTTCCAGTGTCATGAATTCGATGACACCGAACTTGATTTGGAGGGGGGTAGGACTTCGGACTGTGCGGTTAAGGAGGACTCGAACTTACAACCTCTGTAATTGATGTTTTAGGAGGTTCATGATGAGATTATTGATGGAGAGGTAATGTTGAAAGATTCTAACAATGCGGTTCAGGAGATGGATGGTGTTCGGGTTAGGACATCATTGGAAGGGTGGAAGGGAAGTCATAATGGGAAGAAGGATTAATCATACTTACCACTTCTTATGGAGATGCGGTCAGTGAAAAAATTTAAAGACAAATAGTTGGAAATACCCGGAAATACATGGGTTTTGGATGAACACTCCTTCGATTTGATCATTCTCTCTGTAGAAGAACTGGTGGAAGAAGTTTTGTATCTCAATGAAACTGAAGAAGAATCCAATAAATTGATAGTGAGACCGCAATGGATTTCCCTTAATGAGGAACAATATGCTTGGATATACAGGCAGGACTCTATATTAGTTGGGGGCTTCAATATTGTGAAGATAAATCTTGAAGAGTCTATTTATACATGGGACATGTATTCCATCCGAGTATAGGATCTTCTTAAGGATGAACCTACCTCCCATAATTCATTAAATTCCTAGAAATTGTTTAGGGATATGGACTCTGGTAAAATCAAGTTAATATTTAATGAATTTTGTTATGTTTTTGGTAATGGTTATCTTGAATGAGAGTATTTAATGTAGGTGTTGTGTCGGCTTCTGGATTCCTTTTTCTTGATGTTGTTGCAATGTTTGGTGCTTTGTTTCTAGCAATATACATGGATCTGCCTCAGAAGGGGATCCGAGAATAAATTCTTTGCCAGGGTGAGCCGTTTGGACTTGGATGATTGATAAGGTATGTCCTTCAATTATATTACTACCCGTTCATCTTCTCACGGGACTACTTGATAAGGAGTCCAGCTTGGTGAAGTCTTGTAGTCATGGAGTAACTGGTAGGGAGGGGCAGATCCTGTAGGTTGTTCCGGGTACTCTCTACATGGGGTGTTTTGTTTCTCTCTTTAGGGGCTTCTTGGATTCCCACTTTTCCCTTTTAATGTGTTTTATAATAATCAAAGTAACTTTCAGCCAGTCAAGTTACATGAGAAGTGTTTCTCAACACACCTGATTGTATTTCATAATGGAATGTGAATGTTTTGAAAGTGTATGTAATGTTTTTTAATTATAACAAGGGTTGTGTGATGTTTTAAATGAAAAATTGCAAAATTTAGAGGGTTTTAAGTAAGTTTAAATGATTTATTTTATTGGGTAATGAAGATTACATGATTTCTTTGTATAAAGGAATTGGGGTTTTTAGAAAGTGTTTTTGAAATTGATTGGGTTATTTTAAAAAGGGGGTGGTATTTTCAAGTGGAATTTGTGTAAATGGTTGGGTTTTAGATGATGTTTCTAATGGGATTTTATAAATAGTTTTCAAAGTAGAATTAATGTTTATAACTTTTTTTATCCTTGGTTAATGTTTTTATCAAATTTTTGTCTGCTTATTTTGCTAAATTTTAGTATCAATGAATCAAATGGATGGATTTACATAAAGAGTGGATGGATACCAATCATCGGAGATGAGAGTATGAAGAGGGATTGAAAGAGTTTATCACGTTTTCAAAAGATCATGCATATAACCCCTCTCAAATCCTTTTTCTGTTTTTATGTTGTTGTTTGACAAGGGGTTTGTGATGTATTAAATGAAAATTTGTAAAATTTAGAGGGTTTTCACTAAGTTTAAATGATTAATATTATTGAGTAATAACGAATCCATGATTTCTATGTCAAAATGGAATTGGTTTTTTGAGAAAGAGTGTTTGAAACTGATTGGTTTATTTTAAATAGGGGGTGTTATTTTTGAGAGGAATTTATGTAAATGGTTGGATTTTTAATGATATTTCTACAGTGTTTTTAGAAATATTTTTCAATATAGACTTAATGTTTATAACTGTTTTTATCTATGGTTATTGTTTTTATCATCTTTTTGTCTACTTATTTTGCTAAATTTTAGTATCACTGAATCAAATGGATGGATGTTAATAAAGAGTGGATAGATTCTAATCATCAGACAGGAGAGTATGAAGAGGGATTGAAAGAGTATATCATGCATTCAAAAGATCATGCATATAACCCCTCCCAAATCCTTTTTCATTGTTTATGTTGTTTTTGTTCAAGGCAAGTTAGTATAAAAGAGTTACATGAACACTCTATCTATCATGGAATTGATCGATGTTATAAATGTTCTAATAAACATAATGAAAATTAAAATTTTGCTAGAGACTGGGATAAAAATTCATTTTATGGATCATCTGAAATGATTACAAGTCTATAAAATGAATAATACTATATCAAGGATGTGATTTCATATGTGAATTATGATGAAGATATTATTGAGTAAATGATAAATCCATTTTAAGATGAACGTCGTGATTTCCCAAAAAAAATTAGCAGTTAGAGATTTTTGAAATATTGGATTTGTATGTTTGTTGCACTAAATACACACCATTGTTAGCCACACTAAAACTAGATAATTTGAAAGTATAAAACAAATGGAGTGATTCCAGTTTTATAGAATTTCAATCCCTCTTGAATGACATGCTCTAAGAAGATAATGAGAACCTGATACGAACGTAAGATTCCAAAAAAATGATATGTTCGATTGGTATGACATCTGAACAAATACCCTCATTCCCGAATAAATGCATTCTATTTTTAAAGGACGAAAAATCATTTATATAATTACCAATGTGTGGTTATCCTCGATACACGAAAGATGAATCTAGTCCTATGAAAGTTGTATGGTTCATTCCTATTGTTCCATGGTTTAGACGCCAATATAGAAGTGAGGTGACCATAGTGAAATTGGTGTGGCATGCAAAAAAAATAAAATAATGATTCGAAACTACATCACCTGGTAGAATATCTTTAGGGGAAGATAATCGATCATGAGTATCTTAGTTTTGTAAACGAGCCGAGTAACCTTTGTAATGTATTATCTACAGATGGATTGAATCGTTTTTTTTTTCAAATCATCACTCACAATACATGTCCGGTTATGCTGGTAAATAATAAATTTCATCCATGGTTATGGACGAAATGAAAACACATCATACTATCTATGGTTATATCAGGACCGAAACTACCGGGTAATAAAATTGATGTTTATTTGGCTCCATTTATCGAGGATTTGAAATTATTTTGGGATTTAGGTGTTACATGGTTTGGTTCTTATAAAAATGAATATTTCACACTGAGGTCCATATTGAAAATGATGATAAACAACTTTCCTTATATGATTTTTTTAGGACATATCGTTATAGGAATTCATGGTTGTCAAGTTTGCAAACAACATATATAGTTAATTATGTTGAAACATTCATCAAAAACCATGTTTCTAGAATATTGATGATTTCTACCTCGGTCAAATAAGTACCTATATTGGAGGCCAAAATTCGATGTATGTTCATAAGAATGTACAACACCATATTGACTAATTATTGATCAACTGTTTGAGAAAGTTAATTATATAGAAAATTATTTTGGTAAACAGTTTTTGGAATACCGTATGAAAACCAGTTGGAAAAAGAGATCAGTTTTTTTTAATTACCATAATGAAATGGTTTGTACCTCAGAAAAATTCTTGATGTTATGTATTATGAAAAAAAATTATGGGATACTGTTATCATCACATTGAGAAATGCACTTTGAAAAACAATGGATGATATTAAGGATTGTTTGGACATGGTTGACATGGGAATACAAGAATAGTTGGCACTAGTGAACAGTGAAAAACAAAATTTTCATCATCCAACAACTTACACTCTTTCTAAGAAGTGAAGATATGAGTTTTTAAACATCTAGAATGACATAAAAATTCCATAAGGGTATTAATTGAATATTAAGTACATCGTTTCAATGACATATTAAATGTTAAAGTGCCTAAAATCAAATGAATTCCATGGTTTGATGCAAGATATAATTCATATAGCTTTACATTGCATTTTATCCAAGAATGACTCTTATATGTTAATGAATCCATGTTTCCTCTTCAATAATAAATGCATGAATGTTATAAACCTGGTGAAATTGCTGAGTATGGAATGTCAAATTGTCGTCATATTATGTGAGTTGGAGATTTCATTCTCATCGACATTCTTTCAAATGATGGATTATTTTATGGTTAACATGGTTAGCAATATTCAACTATGTTGTCTTATACAATGTAGATTAATGTACCCCATTGAACTGTATATGAATATTTTGAAAAGGTTTGTTAAAAATCGAAGGTGGTGAAAGGGTTGTATTTTAGAGAGATATATAGTTGAGAAAGTGGTTGAAATATATAAAAAATAAATTTCTTGGGTGTAAATCATTGGTCTTCCAAAATCTCATCACACTGGACGTCTTTCTCTGGATAGAATTTCTGAAATAGGGGATGTCACATTCAATATTATAGATTGGGATCAGGCCCAGCTCTATGATTTTCATAACAGTTTGTAGGTTGGACCATATGTCGAAACCCACCTGGAAATTATTATGCCATTGAATCCATCAAGGTATGAAAAAATGGATATCAAATATAGATAATTTATAGTTTATAGGATGGTTTTTGGACCATATATTTAAAGAGTAAGAGGAAAATATGAAAACAATTTTAGAACGACTTCTATGGCTAAATGGAGGACCAAGTGTGTATGTTTTATATTATAATTATTATGTGAATAGTAGTTATACATTATATACAAATGAATATGATGATGATAATACCATGAAATATAGTGGAGTTACACTGGTGGCTGAATTGTTGCATGCTTCCCATGTGAAGGACAGATATCCAATTTATGTTAATACAACATATGTTGGCATCCTCAAACAAATATGGGAGTGGAATGATGTGAACTATCAAGAGCTTATTTTTCAATTCAAGTGGTTTGATAACATGAATGATATTAAAATAGATTATTCAGGATTTGTGAATGTTGATATCATTAAATAAATATACAAAAATGAACCATTTATAATGGTATCACATGTAATACAAGTATTTTATGTCCCATATCCCACAAACATAACTTATCAATTGTTTTGATATCCACCAAAACCTCTAATGGTTTAGATGAAAAATTAATGTATGATAGCCCTTTTATTGGGATATCTCAATCATTTTGAAGCAGTACCAATGTAGATAGTGTTTTTTATGTCTTAGGATACCACAATGAAGGGATTTGGATATTCGATAGATGGGTCAAATACCTCCATCTTTTAAAAGAAGAGTTAAATAACCTGGTCATATTTTTTATAATATAAATAGTTTTAAATGATGTTATTATATATTTGAAGCTTTTATTTTGTCTAAATTAAATGTTGAACCACTTTTGTAGATTTTGACTTCTACACGTGATGATGCTCCCAATCCCGAGGCACAATATGACTCTCAACCTATTGATAATTACTCTGTTGAGGATGAACATGTATCTCAACCTATTAAAGCTACTTCTCCCAATGAATAGGTACAACCACCACCTTGACAAGCCAATGCTAGCACCCCAAAGTAACATATTGGTGATGATGAAACTGAGGAAATGGTCGATACCAAAACAGTTTTGCTGCATAAAAAATCGAGCGTCGTAGTTTGATGGTGTTAGAAAAAAATATTTAAGGAAAAATAAAAAGGCATAAAATGAATGGTTGGATGGAATAAGTGGGGATAACAAGATAACCCCAACAACTCCATGTTCAATATTTACATTGGAAATTTAACTCGATAATGCATGTCGATTGATGCACAGTCGTGGAACCATTTTGTCACCAGGCTTAAGAAACTGATGTGGGTAGATATAATTGTATAATTATTATATCATTTAATTAATTTACGAAAAAATAAAAACAAAACATAATAAATTAACCTTTATCATCCATTGTAGAGTAAATTTATTGTGGAGTAATTTTCAAAGGGGAAATGTGGTAGGGGTTGCTGGAAGGACTCACAAATAATTTCACACAATTTTAATGAAATGTTATCTTATAGAATCTTATGGAAAAATAAACTCACACCCACCTCCTATTATGAAGAAATAATATCACATAGAGTGTGGGATTCGTTTAATAGTCATCAGGAGGAGTAGTATTTTCAGTTACATTGTGTTTGGTAATACATAGTTTCAAAATACATGTATTCATCACACTAATTGATAGTTTTTTTGTTAATGATTTTGGAACTGAGTGTTGAAAATACGGAATGAGTAGAAAAACCAGCATACCCCAACCGTAAAGCATGAATGGGGTAAACATCACTTGAATAAAAATTGTTACATATTTTAAATATACAGTAATACATATATGTGACCAAAAAGTACACTATAACTATGTTTATATGTCTATATGCAGATTAATGAATCCAAATACAATTTCATTTCCATTTCATTCCTTGTGTGATTGAAGGATGTGTGTATATGTAATGCCCCGACCCCAGTTACCTAGAGTCGGTTCATTATTACATAACATTGGCATTATCAAAAAAAATCAAGTCTCGAAAGACTGATTAGTTTAGTAGAATTGGAAACACTAGATATATTCATACATCTTACATTACATCATTTAGTAAAAAAACTACAACAACATCTTGTCTTTATATCCCCTCATAATATCCCTGTAGGTCATTCATAAATTACTTCTTCACATCCTGGAAAAAATAACCCATTGAAATGGGTGAGCTCATATGCTCAGTAAGGATAACAATATAGAAGAAACTTTCATAAAAAAGAATAATCATTTAAGGCAATGTATAACTAAAATAGAAGCCTTTTAAACATGCACTTAAACATAATATGGAAAAGGTAAAATGGAATAATTCCATTTTCTTATTCACATGGATATTATATTAGTCGAATAACCACTTGAAATATCAATAACCACATTCATAATGATGGAACGCATAATGCCATACCATCATAACCACATAGTCAATGCCTTGTGGCATGACTACAAATAAGATTTTGTCAAGGGCTTGTTCCAAGACATTAGTTTGTCTCATGAGACCTACCGATGCATCGATGAGCTATAGCGGGCTCCACCCATCACTTACTAAGTCCAATTAAATCCTCTTATGAAATGTTTGAAATATAACATAAACATTCGTATTAAAACTAGCATACAAAATTTCAATACTTTAACCACAAATGTAAAGACCCGTAAAATTCAAGGTGAATTTTTTTTTAATTTTCTTTGAAATTTTACAAGAACGTGGTTTCTTGACGGCACCTGATTCCGAGGCCCAGTGTGCCCGGAATAAATTTCCAAAGTTTGGCTCGGGTACGTTCACTGAACGAACGAGCAGGAATTTCAAACTTTTGAACCGGTGCCCGGAATCAAATTCTGAGGGCACCGATGAACTCGCAGCGCCAATATTCGCTTAAAGAGACCTTTTCCGAGGTTGCGTTTATTGCGGGATGAGAGTTAGTTTTTGGGAATTTAGAATAAGTTATATGAAAATTGTGGAATACAAATTTTTATTTTAACTTGTAGGTTAACTTCTCCCAAAGGGAGTTAGAGGTGGGACCCACATCCACTTAACCTCCCTTTGGAGGATTAAGTGTGGTGGGGCCCACACGAAGCATAAATCTTCACCTTCTCTTTTTTAAACTCCCAATTGCCCCTCTTTAATTAACTTGACATCTTGGGTAATTAAATGGGTTGAGTTGTTTAATTTCAAACCTTTGAATTTCAAAATGGTTTGGTTGTGTAAATAAAATAAGACCCTAGTTTATTTTATTTGGGTTAGAATTCGCTAGACAATCTTGAGATAATTTGGAGCTTTCTTCTTCTTCTTCAAACTTTGACGAAGAATGCGAAGATCCTTCGAACATCGATGAAGAACGCCACGTTCTCGGGAATCGTCTTCCGCGACGCCATACCCGCGACACCGACGACGTCTTCTTCCGCGTCATCTCTTCCGCGACGATTTCCCGTGAAGAAATCATCGTCAAAGAACTTCGAATCCTCGCTTCATGACATGGACGACCTTCTTCCGTTATTCCGACCACCACGACGCATCTTCCGCGGGTTGTTGACGATCATCATTCTTGAAACCGAGGTAGGGGTTTGTTGTTGATTATTTATTTATTCTTGTTCATGGTTCTAGCATGACAAACTTGAGGATAAATATTTATGTGTTATCGTCTAACGAGAGGAGGGTCGGACCACACAAACACGGCCGAATCCCCCCTCCTTTGTTCTTTAATATTATTATTTTCTTGAGGATGAACGAGATGGCGTGGTGCCGTCGCACCACGCGGGAATCACACGGAAAATATTGCGCGGCGCCGTCGTGCCACACCGTGGAAAGATTCATCATGAACGCGATGCTGTCACGCCACGTCGATGGAAACCGAAGGCGCCGCGGCTGGAGCGGGGCCGCGGCGGAAGGGCACGGGGCCGTCGCACCGTGCCGGACGACGTAGGCCGCGGCCGGTTCCAGGCCGCGGTGGGACGTGATGATCGGCGGCCAGCTGGGCCGCCGGTGCCGGAAAATGGAAGAGGATCGGCCCATGCCGGTCCTGTCGAGAAGAAGCCGGCCGGCAAGGTCGGGCCGGCCGGGACGGTGCAAAACTGGGGGAATTAAATTCCCCAGGGCAGTTTAATTGGACCCCCATAATGGGGGGGGGGGGCGGTTTCACAAAGGGGGGCAGCGCCCCCCCCCCCCCGTTTTTCTCAAAGGCAGGCCCCAACGAGGGGGGCCGTTTGATCCAAGGCGCGGCATCCAGCCGCGCCGCCAGCAGGAAGGGCGGGGGCCTTGCCCCCCGCGCGTCGCACCCGAGCGGCGCCCCGGCCGCGCCGCCACGCCGGGCCACGCCGCCGTGCCGCCGGCCGGGCCGGGTCGAACCGGTTCGGGCCGACCCAGGGGGGTCGGGCCGGGTCGGCCCGGACCCGGACCCCCCCGTTTTCGAATCGACTTCGGTCTTTTGCTCATAACATGATATAAGGACCCCCGATTGACAAACCGTCAGCGGAGATGCGATCCTTGGATCGAGACGGTCGATTCGGTATTTCACACTCAAAGTTTCGGAATACTTTGAGTTCGGCCGGGTTGGTTCGTACACGAAACCAACCAGGCCCTCGGAGCGGAAACGCTCATATCTTGAGCTACGGACATCCGATTGAGATGTCGTCAGCTTTGTTGTGTTCCTCTTTGTGAGACGGATCTTTTGGCATACTCTGCCCTAGGTTTGGATGCAGGTGGAGTACGGTCAGGTTGGTTTTTCCTTAAAAACCAACCGGGCCCCTGGGATGAAAAAGCCAATAACTCTCAGACCGGGCGTCCGATTGACGCGCCGTCTGCGGCGTTGAGTTCCTGTTGATGATAGGGATCTTTTGGATACATCAACTCTGGACTTTGTGACAGTTGATGTATCAGCCTCTCGGCTCGTGGAGCGGACCCTCCCGAACGAGCTTGCTGTGTGCGGGAACCCTAGTGCTGGCTGCGACTGTGACTGCAACTGCTACTGCTACTGCTACTGTGACTGCGACGATGACAGTACAGAGATCCTTAGTGGATTTGACGACGACGACTACAACACTCAGCAATCCTACGTGGATCAGTGCTACAGGTCTTGTGTGGGCCCGATCCAGTGTGGGTCCGATCCTTTGTGGGTCATTGCACTCAGCGGTCATGTGTGAACTAGCGCCTATAGGTCCTGTGTGGGCCCGATCATGTGTGGGTCATTACGGGGGTTAGTTACCTATCGATCCTTCGTGGGTCCGACGACTTAGATGGATCAGAGATCATATTTATCGTCTTTCTATGAAGTATACCTGTGTGAGCTGAATCATGTTGCTTTCCTGTGTCGATTGTGTTGTGCTATCCTGTGTGGGATTCGTTTTGCTTTCCTTTGTGGATTACGTATACTTTCCTATGTGGACTGAGTTGTACTTGGGCTCGGAGGTTGGAGCGTATTGGAATTGAGTACTTAGGTATATGTATGGGCATGTACCTAAGTAGTGTCGGTTGTTACTTCGTGTTTGTATCTCACCTTTGTGGTTTACCCTTTCTGGATTTTGGGAGACCATCAGGGGTCTCGAGGTCCCTACTGAGTAGCTTATACTCACCCCTACACGGGCTATGCCCGCACTACGTTGTTTTGGTTGCAGACGACGGACATCATTGATCTTGGCTGAGGCTTGCAGAGCAGGACGGTACCTGGAGGTGGACCACTGGACAGGACGTGTTCGGAGCGGATGGCGGGACCCGTGGAGCAGTGGAGCTATCTGTACCCACCCTTCAGGTGGGATTTCCAGTGGACAGCTCGGTGTAGCGGCTTTTACATTACAATTGTTGTTTTCCCTTTCGAGTTGTACTTTACTTTCAGTTTGGTTTTGTATACTGGCCCATTTACTTTTCCGCAATTTTAGTTGTACTCAGTTTTTACTTAGTGTTTACTTTTCCGCTTGCTTACTCTGTGGTGCTTGTTTACTTTACAAAGGCAATGCCTTCCCTCTTTACCGGGATTTACGCCTTGGTGCTAGTCGCCAGCCCCTGGCCTATGGAAGGCGGGCTTGGGGTAGTCACAGCACGGGCCCCGAGGACGGGTCGTGACAAATTGGTATCAAAGGAGTTCGGTTCTACCACAAACTCTGATCTTTTCTATGTGAAGCAATAATTTTTAGCGTATTGAGTGTGGTTATCAGTCCAGGGAGTCCAGTGTTGGTTCGGCAGCCGACGTATCCGTACACCAGGACCCTGACTTCTGACTTCCGACTTAATGCACGAAAACATTGATTGTGTGTGTGTTTCAATGTTTTCTTTGTGATAACTTTATATATCAGCTCACCAGGTATACTGTTCTGACCGTGGCGCACCTGTTTCCTTTTCAGGATGGCCCCATGATGGCAGCCAGCTAGGGTTTCGAGAGTCGAGCGTGACGACATCCCACCGAGCGACGAGGCCTCGGTGCAAGGACCTTTGTCAGTAGTGGCACCGACGGTAGCTCTACCCGTCGAGCCACCGATGCTTCTAGCACCAGCTGTTGACGATGCACGTCACCTTGGAGCTCTGCACGAGTTCCAGCGCCAGCGACCACCTAGGTTCCGTTAGGAGATGGACCCCTAGGCAGCAAAGGATTGGCTGGAGGCAGTGGTACGAGTTTTTAGGCTAGTGAGGACACCTGCAGACCTCATGGTGATCCTCACTGCGAGCCTACTGCACGCAGCAGCAGGACGATGGTGGTGCTTGATGCTCCAGGTGCACGATGAGGCATCTCTACTTTGGATGGACTTTGAGAGCCTCTTCCGCTCGGAGTTCGTCCCAGCCACACTTCGTACGGTACGTATCCAGGAGCTTCTTTAGCTGCGACAGGGCAGCATGACGGTCGCTCAGTACTCGGCGAGATTTACTGATCTCTCGCGCTACTTGACCGACATGGTACGTGACCCATTCTTACGGGCCCGGACCTTCGAGAAGGGTTTGAGACACGAGATCAGGGCATCGCAGATCTCCCTCAGCATACTGACTCAGACACGAGTACTAGACTGGGCCCTTTTGATCGAGAGTTTCCTTGCTGAGTCAACACCAGCACCGAGACCCACCGCAGGGCGGCCTGTGGCAGAGTCATCTGCAGTAGGCAGTCGACGGATGACTCAGGGGTCCAGGAAGACCAGACCTTCAGGAAGACGACCTCGGGACACTGGCTCAGCAGTGCGGGGCACACAACGAGGAGCCAGTCTTTCGAGAGGCAGGCAGTGCTACTCGTGCGGCGGGCAGGGCCACATGGCTCGTGACTGCCCGACCCGCCGTGCGGAGGAGCAGCAGACGGTTGAGGGACCACCAAGGCAGAGGCAGAGGGTCGACCGTGGCGGTCCGAAGGGAGGAGGCGGATGAGGCAGAGGAGCTGTCTGAGCAGCAAGTGGTGGGCGACACTTTGAGGCTTTGCCACCACCACCACCAGGAGGTCCACCCCGACCACAGGGAGCAGGCGGGCAGAGATAGGCACAGCTCCAGGCAGCAGAGGCCTACGACCACGGCGCGCCAGAGATGATTCGTGGTACTATCTGTGTCTATTCCACCCTTGCTGCAGTACTTATAGACACAAGAGCGAGTCACTCTTTCATAGCCGCTGCCCTTGTTAGGTGCTCGGAGATTCCGACAGAGCCATTGGCACGATCCTTACGGCTAGAGACACCTACGGGAGCAGACTCGACGATTACGCACTGGTGTCGGCAGTGCGAGCTTACACTAGGAGGTGAGAGATTCGGCTGGGATCTTCTTGTAGCAGCGTCGAGGCCTTACGACGTCATCTTGGGCATGGATTGGTTATCTACGGTCCATGCGCAGAATGACTGTTTTAGGCGCAAGGTGCGATGTGTACGCACTGACGATAGCAGGTTCACCTTCACCGGAGAGAAGGGAGCCTTTGCAGCACAGGATGGACTTCCCCAGAGGAGAGGACAGCCCATCACTCATCAGTTGGCTAGCCTCATCCTTGGAGCAGTTGACGTGTGGAGTCCTGCTTTTCCTACAGTGGTGGATCAGTTTGCGGACGTTTTTCCCGACGACGTTCCAGGGATACCTCCTAGTAGAGAGGTAGACTATTATATTGACTTGTACCCCGGGACAGCCCTGATATCCACTCCAGCATATCGGATGGCCCCCGCCGAGCTTTGAGAGCTACGGGTACAGTTGGAGGACTTGCAGGGCAAGGGGTTCATCTGACCCAGTGTTTCACCCTGGGCCTCCCCGATATAGTTCGCCAAGAAGGCGGACGGGATCTTGAGACTTTGTGTTGGCTATCATCACCTGAACCAGGTGACAGTGAGGAACAAGTATCCTATACCGAGGATTGATGACCTCTTTGATCAGCTCAAGGGAGCACGGTGGTTCTTGAAGATAGACCTCAGGTCAGGCTATCATCAGCTCAGAGTCAGAGACGAGGATGTGCAGAAGACGACCTTCAGATGTCGGTATGGCCACTATGAGTTCTTGGTTATGCCTTTCGGCATAACCAATCCTCCAGCATTGTTCATGGCCCTCATTAACAGGATCTTTCAGCCATACCTTGATCGGTTTTTCGTGGTCTTTGTCGACGATATTCTGATTTACTCTACGACTGAGGAGGAGCATGCCTATCACTTGCGAGTTGTACTAGACACACTCCGAGAGCACCAGATTTATGGTAAGCTCTCGAAGTGCCAGTTCTGGATACGTGAGGTCCACTTCTTGGGACATGTTATCTCTGAGGCGGGAGTTGCAGTGGATCCTGCGAAGATCGAGGCTGTGTTAGCATGGGAGCCACCCAGGAGCGTGACTGAGGTTCGGAGTTTCTTAGTACTAGCTGGATACTATCAGAGATTCGTTCCAGACTTCTCTAGAGTTGCGGAACCACTCACAGCTTTGAAAAAGAAGGGAAAACCCTTCGTGTGGTCAAACAGATGTCAGCAGAGCTTCCAGGAGCGGAGACAAAGATTGACCAATGCACCTATCTTGAGGTTGCCTGAGGAGGGAGTAGGGTACGTAGTCTACTGCGATGCATCAGGGACCGGACTCAGATGTGTTCGGATGCAGGAGCGGGTAGTGATCACCTATGGATCACGTCAGTTGAGGCCGCATGAGCAGAACTACGCTACCCATGACCTGTAGTTAGCAGGAGTGGACTTCGCTCTGAAGACATGGCGACATTACCTGATGGGCGAGCGTTTTACAGTCTTTTCGGATCATCAGAGTCTTAGGTATATCTTCTAGCAGAAGGACCTGAACCTGAGACAGCGGTGATGGCTCGAGTTCCTCCAGGACTATGACTTTGAGATATTCTATACTCTTGGAATGGGGAACGTAGTAGCCGGTTCCCTCAGCAGGAGGACAGGCATTCAGCTACTTGAGGAGGCGACGAAGCAGCTAGCTTCTTTGCAAATATCCTTCATGGATAGAGATGGAGCAGCCATCCTCCAGTCTCTCACAGTCACCCCTCCTCTACTACAGCAGGTCAGAGAGGCACAACGTGAGGACGCTGACTGTGAGACACGGCATGCACAGATATCCTCGGGACAGGCACCTGATGGTTTCTCCCTTGGAGCAGAGCACGTCATTCTTTTCAGAGGACGTACCATGCTACCAGTAGCTTTGCGGGAGGAGGTGATGAGAGAGTTTCACACTTCTCCTTTCGCGGTACATCCTGGAGTGGCGAAGATGTACCAGGATCTCAGACGACATCACTGGTGGCCGGGCATGAAGAAAGCTGTAGTAGAGTTCGTTTCTCGATGCCTCATCTGCCAGCAGGTTAAGGCAGAGCATCAGGTACCAGCAGGCTTGGTACAACCCTTGGAGGTCCCGGAGTGGAAGTGGGATGGGATATCTATGGACTTCGTGACTGGACTTCCACGCACTTCCAGAGGTCATGACTCCATCTGGGTGATTGTTCACCGACTCACCATGTCGGCACACTTCTTACCCATCAGAGAGCAGGGCTCAATGGAGAGCTTGGGACGTCTCTACGTTCAGGAGATTGTGCGGCTCAACGGCGTGCCATCGTCTATCGTCTCCGATCGAGATGCTCGCTTTACTTCCTGGCTTTGGAAGGGGTTACAGGAGGCATTCGGGACGCAGCTACGTCTGAGCACAGCCTTTCACCCTCAGACGGATGGTCAGACGGAGAGGACCATTCAGACTCTCGAGGACATGCTCCGCGCATGTGTCCTCGACTTTGGTCGTAGTAGGGAGGACCACCTACCCTTGGTGGAGTTTGCGTACAACAACAGCTACCACTCCACCATCGGGATGGCACCGTACGAGGCGTTGTACGGCCGACATTGTAGATCTCCTTTGTGCTGGACAGACCCTGGGGAGTCAGAACTTGGGGGACCGAAGATGGTCCAGGCCACGATAGAGAAGGTCCAGGTCATCCAGGAGCGGATGAGGACAGCTCAGAGCCGGCAGAAGTAATACGCTCACAGGAGGCGGAGGCCACTAGAGTTCGAGGATGGCGACCACGTCTTCTTTCGGGTCTCACCTCGACGTGGTATTCAGAGATTTGGCCGAGGCGACAAGTTATCTCCGTGCTTCGTCGGACCCTTCCAGGTCCTCTGCAGGATTGGAAAGGTGGCTTATCTCCTGGCTCTACCACCTCAGTTGCAACGGGTGCATGATGTCCTCCACATATCTCAGCTGAGGAGATACGTGCACGACCCGACGCACATAATTGACCATGGGGAGCTTGATGTTGATGATGGGGCGACTTTTATGGAGGTCCTAGTGGAGATAGAGGATAGACAGGAGTGGGTCCTACGTGGGCGATCGATTTCTCTTGTGCGCATCAGATGGAAGCACGAGAACCTCCAGGAGAGCACATGGGAGTGGGAGGCTCAGATGCGTGCTCAGTACCCTCATTTGTTTCCCTAGTTTTGATGTATCTTTACGGGGACGTACAGCCCTGAGGTAGGAGTAATGTAAATACACGTAAAATTCAAGGGAAATTTTTTCTTAATTTTCTTTGGAATTTTACAAGAACGCGGTTTCTGACAGCACCTGATTCCGAGGCCCGGTGTGCCCGGAATAAATTTCCAAAGTTTGGCTCGGGTACGTTCGGTGAACGAACGAGCGGGAATTTATAACTTTTTAACCGGTGCCCGGAATCAAATTCCAAGGGAACCGATGAACTCGCAGCGCCGATATTCGCTTAAGGAGACCTTTTCCGAGGTTGCGTTTATTGAGGGTTGAGAGTTAGTTTTTGGGAATTTAGAATAAGTTAAATAAAAATTGTGGAATACAAATTTTTATTTTAACATGTTGGTTAACTTCTCCCAAAGGGATTTAGAGGTGGGACCCACATCCACTTAACCTCCCTTGGGAGGATTAAGTATGGTGGGGCCCACACGAGGCATAACTCTTCACCTTTTCTTTTTTAAACTCCCAATAACCCCCCTTTAATTAACTTGACATCTTGGGTAATTAAATGGGTTGAGTTGCTTAATTTAAATCCATTGAATTTCAAAATGGTTTGGTTGTGTAAATAAAATAAGACCTTAGCTTATTTTATTTGGGTTAGAATTCTCTAGAAAATCTTGAGAGAATTTGGAGCTTTCTTCTTCTTCTTCAAACTTTGACGAAGAACGCGAAGAACCTTCAAACATCGACGAAGAATGACACATTATTGGGAATCTTCTTCCGTGACGCCATACACACGACATCGATGACGTCTTCTTCGGCGTCATCTCTTCTGTGATGATTTCCCGCGATGAAATCGTCGTCAAAGAACATCGAATCCTCGCTTCACGACATCGACGTCCTTCTTCCGTGATGCCGACCACTGCGACGCGTCTTCCGCGGGTCGTTGACGATCGTCGTTCTTGAAACTGATGTAGGGGTTTGTTGTTGATTATTTAGTTATTCTCGTTCTTTGTTCAACATGACAAACTTGAGGATAAATGTTTATGTGTTATCATCTAACGAGAGGAGGGCCGGACCGCAAAAACACGACCGAATACCCCCACCTTTGTTCTTGAATATTATTATTTTCTTGAGGATGAACGAGATGGCGTGGTGCCGTCGCACCTCGCGGGAATAACACGACAATTATTGCGCGGCGCCGTCGCGCCGCGCCGTGGAAAGATTCATCATGAACGCGACGCCATCGCGCCGCGTCGAGGGAAACTGAAGGCGCCGCGGCCGGAGCGGGGCCGCGGCGGAAGGGCACGGTGCCGTCGCACCGTGCCGGACGACGTAGGCCACGACGGGACCTGATGACCGGCGGCCAGCCGGGCCACCGGTGCCGGAAAATGGAAGAGGACCGGCCCATGCCGGTCCTATCGAGAAGAAGCCGGCCGGCCAGGTCGGGTCGGCCGGGACGGTGCAAAACCGGGGGAATTAAATTCCCCCGGGAGGTTTAATTTGCCAACCATAATGGGGGGGGGGGGGGGGGGTTCCCAAAGGGGGGGCAGCCCCCCCCGTTTTTCTCAAAGGAAGGCCCCCACGAGGGGGGCCGTTTGATCCAAGTCGCAACATCCAGCCGCGCCGCCAGCAAGAAGGGCGGGGGCCTTTCCCCCCGCGCGTGGCACCCGAGCGGCGCCCCGGCCGCGCCGCCAGCCGGGCCGGGTCGGACCCGAGTTGGGTCGACCCAGTTCAGGTCGACCCGGTTCGGGCCGACCCAGGGGGGTCGGGCCGGGTCGGCCCGGACCCGGACCCCCCCGTTTTCGTATCGACATCGGTCTTTTGCTCATAACTTGAGCTAAGGACCTCTGATTGACGAACCGTCAGTGGTGATGCTATCCTTGGATCGAGACGGTCGATTCGGTATATCGCATTCAAAGTTTCGGAATACTTTGAGTTCGGCCGGGTTGGTTCGTACACGAAACCAATCGGGCCCTCGTAGCGGAAACGCTCATATCTTGAGCTAAGGACGTCCGATTGACGTGTCGTCAGCTTTGTTGTGTTCCTCTTTGTGAGATGGATCTTTTGGCATACTCCGCCCTAGGTTTGGACGCAGGTGGAGTACGGTCGGGTTGGTTTTGTCTTAAAAACCAACCGGGCCCCTGGGACGAAAAAGCCAATAACTCTCAGACCAGGTGTCCGATCGACGCGCCGTCTGCGGCGTTGAGTTCCGGTTGACGATACGGAACTTTTGGATACATCAACTCTGGACTTTGTGACAGTTGATGTATCAGCCTCTCGGCTCGTGGAGTGAACCCTCCCAAACGAGCTTGCTGTGTGCGGGAACCCTAGTGCTGGCTACGATTGTGACTGCTACTGCTACTGCTACAGTGACTTCGACGACGACAGTACAGAGATCCTTAGTGGATTCGACGACGACGACGACTACAACACCCAGCGATCCTACGTGGATCAGTGCTACAGGTCCTGTGTCGGCCCGATCCTGTGTGGGTCGGATCCTGTGTGGGTCATTGCGCCCAGTTGTCCTATATGAACCAGCGCCTATAGGTCATGTGTGGGCCCGATCCTATGTGGGTCATTGCGGGGGTTAGTTACCTATCGATCTTTCGTGGGTCCGACAACTTAGATGGATTAGAGATTATCTTTATCGTCTTTCGATGAAGTATACCTGTGTGAGCTGAATCCTGTTACTTTCATGTGTGGATTGTGTTGTGCTATCCTGTGTTGGTTTCGTTTTCCTTTCCTGTGTGGAATACATATACTTTCCTGTGTGGACTGAGTTGTACTTGGGCTCGGAGGTTGGAGCATATTGGAATTGATGACTTAGGTATATGTATGGGCATATACCTAAGCAGTGTCTGTTGTTACTTCGTGTTTGTATCTCACCATTGTGGTTTACCCTTTGTGGATTTTGGGATACCTTCAGGGGTCTCGGGGTCCCTACTGAGTATCTTATACTCACCCCTGCACGGGCTATGCCCGCACTACGTTGTGTTGGTTGCAGACGACGAACAACATTGATCTTGGCTGAGGCTTTCAGATCAGGACGGTACCTGGAGGTGGACCACTGGGCAGGACGTGTTCGGAGCGGACGGTGGGACCCGTGGAGCAGTGGAGCTATCTGTACCCACCCTTCAGGTGGTATCTCCAATGGACAGCTCGGTGTAGCGGCTTTTACTTTACAGTTGTTGTTTTCCCTTTCGATTTGTACATTACTTTCAGTTTGGGTTTGTATACTGGCCCATTTACTTTTTCGCACTTTTAGTTGTACTCTATTTTTACATAGTGTTTACGTTTCCGCTTTCTTACTCTGTGGTGCTTGTTTACTTTACAAAGGCAATGCCTTCCCTTTTTACCAGCATTTACGCCTTGGTGCTTGTCGCCAGCCCCTGGCCTATGGAAGGCGGTCTTGGGGTAGTCACGGCACGGGCCCCGAGGACGGGTCGTGACAACAAACCATGAATGGAATAAAAGTAGCACATCCACAGTCAAACAAAATTCATTCGATATAATATGGAAGATTTTATTATATTATATTATCCTCAATTGAGAATAATGAAGGGTAATGACATATATTAAAATAATCATCAAACTATTGAGAGAAATATCCCCCTTTTTATTGAAAACATTTAAAAGTCACACTATTTATCAAGAAGCCATTTAAAATTTATTTTTGAATAAAAGTTTCCCATACCACTTTGAAACTTTTAAAATGAATTTTGATTTGAAAAATTTAATGTCCATATAAATAAATCCTTAATACCATTTTTAATTCATGGACATTAATGTGAAATATTTAGAATAATAAATCATTAAAACATTTAAAAATGATACTTTAGTTAGAGTTCCTAACCAAAAGAGAGACACTTGAATTCAAATAATTTAGGTAATAAAAAATTTGTAATTTCATGCAAATAAAGGGATTCATGATATACTATGTAAAAGTACATTATATACACCATATAAAAGTGATTTGTTGTATAACAACAAAGGAGTCTTAATTGAATGTAAATTGAGATGAAATTTGTCATAAAGGTCGTATCCTTAGGATAAGGAATAACCAACGACATAATTATGTGTGAAAAATATAAATACACTAAATATGATTTGATATTCAGTGTAAAACAATAAAAGGAAATTCACACATATTCTAGTAAAAACAACACCAATTAATTGGATGTTTAACTCAATAAATTGAAATTGAGATAAAATTACTCTTATCAAGTTCATATCAATGACTTGAGAATTTATAAATGGAGTGATTATGTGTATCAAAATTATATCCACAAAAAGGCAGTGGAAATTATGACAGAATAAAATAAATTGTGATTCCACACAAAATCTTTGAATAAAATAATCAATGAAGTATGCGTAAAGCCGAATGAGTAGAAATTGAAATTTCAAATTCCCTTATCAATTTGGTAACTTATGAAACATACACCCATGAAAGAAGGATCATACAATGATGATGCAAATATCCATAAATTAAGGTATAATACACAATGAATACAATCATGGGCAGTACACACACCACATGCAATAAATAAGTGATGAACAATGGAAATCTCACAGAATTAAAAGTGAGATAAGAAACCCCTTACATTGTAATTTTTCCTTGGTTGAGGGTAGGATAGACTCCTGTATAATAATGAAATAATTTCTATTTAATTAAATAAGAATAATATACATTAATATTATTTCATATATGATCTTTTAACATTGCTTTGTTAATAATATCTTAGTACTATCGTTGTTTTAGGTGTTAGTTACTCGTTTTCTTTTATATGTTTTGTATCATAAGTTGTTTTTTAAAGGATATGTTGTATCTTATTCATATAAAGAATGATATAAAGTCCTTAAACATTATTTTTAATCATAAAATTATAATTAGGGTTGTATGGATACGTTGGGGATGGAATCTCATTGCGTTCCTGGAGACGGTAGTCCGTACGTATGCACGAGCGATATTATCATTCTCTTGATGTTAAAATAATATATTATTGGATGGTATATCTTATATACTGGTTCATTATTATTTTATACTTATTATTTAATTGAATTACACATCATTATTATACCCATCAAAATAATAATGTATTTAATAACAATTACACCAAGATGTGGAGACGGTAGGCCGTACGTACGCACGTATGGTGACATGTCATTCAAATGATGTATAGAATACTGAATATGGTTGTACTATATTTATAATAATATCATATTATATAAAAGGTACTGTATTTATTATTTTAGATTGGAAATAACAAATAATGAATAATTTGAAGAAGAAATGAACTTGAAAGAGGGTTGTGAAAACATTACATCTTCATCAGGTTCTTGCATTTGATTTGATCAAAAGGGATCCTTAGGTTGACTTTATGATCAAAATAAGTCCTCTAGGACTAAGTTATGTAAGTGGAGAGAATATTTGGGTAGGTTTTGACCTAGCCAAAAGGCTTTGAAGGTGTAAATTTGAGAGTAGTGGGAGTACCCTTTTATAAGTTGGGTGAGGGGCACCTTTAGAAAAACTAGAAATATTATTTTATAATAAATTAATATTCTATTTCTAATGCCTCCAAAGTGTATTATTTAAAGGTTAAGGTTGGAATGGGTCGAAATCCTTTCAACCAATAGATTTTAGATAGGTTTGGGTCTCTATATTAACCGTATCATTTATATTTAACTCTTAGTTATATAGTTTGGCATTTACCATGTATCTTTGTATTTTTATATTACATAGTTAAGAAAATTACTATATACCTCAAATCAACTCCCAAGTGGTCCATTAAGGATACACCTATCATTCTATAAGTCCTTTGGACGAACCATAGATTTTTAGAAATAGAATATCAATTAATAATATAATATTTGTTTTAAAAACTCTTTTATGTCAATTTTGACACTATAGTGTATTTTGTTTTTGATAATTTCATAACAGCATTATTACTTAGAAAAAATTTATATAACCAATCCTAACATGTCATATTAACATATAAAATTAGTTTGATTCATAAAAAGACTCAAATTACATTAATTTTCATATTTATAATATCAATTAGTTTGATATTCCATTAATTAGGTAATTACTGCATCACCATTGTGTTGTAAATAAATTAAAATATTTAATGAATAAAAATTATAAATAAAATACTATTATTTAATAAATATTTTTGGTATTCTAATGAATATTTATAATCGAATTTATCCCATGTATAACCCTATATTAAAAATGTTTTAGTTATTAAACATTGATTTTTTCTTTTTTAACTATTCTTTGAATTAAATAATAACAAATGTCCTAATCTAATCCAAGTGGACCTAAATGATAATATTTTATTCCTAAGGATGTTTTTGGTCAAGATACACTTGTCCAATAGAATTAGGACATGTGTTAGGGTAATATTAATATCATTTGTACCCCTAATTATCCAATTTACTTTTAACCGTGGTAAATAAAAGCAAGAAGTTACTATTCACCAAAAATTATTTTATCTCATTGAACCACATTTTACTTCTTGATATTAACCATGTCTCTCGGATTTTCGAAATTCCACTCACAGAAGCGGTAAAATTATGTTTTATGTGAATTTCTGAATTCTCCTAGGAGGTAGATGAAAGACGGTGAAATGTTCAATAAAATTTTTATATATCTCAATTTTTTCTAAAATAACTCCAATGAAATTCATTTTACTTATATAGGTATTATGTATCTATTTTGACCTTAATTAAATTTAAATAAAATAAATAATTATTTAAATAAAAATTCGGTTTTAAACTATAACTCTGTGTTTTTCACTATTCATCAAAAATTTAATGTTTTCAGAAAAATACAAAAAATTCACCATAAGATAATTTTGATATTCCAAATCCAAAAATGAATTCCATTTTTAAAGATAAAATTTATAAAATTTCAAAATGTGGATATTAATATTCATAACGGCTAGTTTGATTAGTTGTGGTGTGTGTTAGAACTCGATGTTGCGTACAACACACACTACTATATTATTCAAAGAGAAGCATACCATGGAATAATGGGGTGTTAAAGTATAAATAAGGATGACATAATAATTAATAGAAAAACACAAAAAGTTTTGGGAACATATATCACTATGGCATAAAATATTTCTTTCCTTAAATTGATTTTACCTAACAATTACTATTCACTTTCCAATATTTCCTATCAGAAATAATTATAGGAATCAGAAACACCCAATTCAGATGCGGACATACTTTTACTAGACTTGATGTTGAAAGAAAAGTATGACCACTTCAAAGGTACAAGTTTTCGGGGGGACACCCCAATCATTTTTTGAAAAAATAACAAGAGGAGTACCAACGTTAAAAAATAAAAATGATGACAGAAAGAATAACTATCATTAAAAAAATATGAAATTGATGAGAGAGATCTTGTAAAATATGATGGGGGGGTGAATAAGACACAACTCAAGAACAACTAGTGTGTGAAGATCCCACCCCACCCCCACTGTCTTTGAGGAGATTCATTTACCTCATAAACTTGTTATAGTTGAGGTAATAAATGTTATTATAATTGTTTTTATGAATTGAGAATTTGATAGAACATGATTCCTTTCTTGTACTTATATTATATAGGGTGAAAATTCCTATTATTTATATCTATCAATGCCCACCCATCGCCTTGTAGTGAGGGATTTGGAGTCCAATATCTAGAACGTCATGCTAAATAACAGACCACTTCAAACATGTCTTATCAATGTTTTTATTAACATATTCCATGATCCGAGTGATGAGATACCTATTCAAATTAATGATGAAGATATTCATAAGGTTGAAAGAGATATAGTATCATTCATCTCATCACCATCATATCTTATAAAAAAATATAAAGGCTATGATGTATTTATTTCCTGATTTTCTTCAAGATTGAACTTTAATATTTAATGAAAAAAGATCTGAACTGATGAATGTTATTAAAGAAAGACACTAGGAAGGGGGTGAAAAGAATTAACTGCTCAAACCCATCTCAATGACCAACCAGCCGATTAAAAATCTTTACCGAAATAACTTTAAACCTACTCGTTCTAGATATGTATTTATTATCATTGTATTCTCATGTGAATATGAAATTGAAAGGAATAGGGGTTCAAAAAATTGTTTTGGTGAAAATACGTACAATGGGGAAGATCTATATATCATTAGTGTTGAAAATTTATCTGAAATATTTGAGTATTATTGGCTTGGAAGCTCGGTTGAAAATATATACATGAGGTATGTTTTTAGGATTTTATTTTACAATAGATGATATACTATGTTATTTTTGACTAAATAATGTTCACATTTTTCACTGGAATATTTATGAAAAAAAATAAAGGGATATCTCCATGAACATAAATTTGGACCCTTTATCCCTCTCATCAACTATATAGGAAAAAAATAAATCAAATCCAAGAAAGAGGGTGAAATATTGGAAGGCCACCTCAAATAATTTAACAAAAATATTATAGATGACAGCCTCTTCTTAATACCAATGATGAAGGGGTAAAACTATAAAATTTAATCATATCAAATATATATTTTATTATTTTATTACATATTATTTTTTGTGTTCTTTGGAAGCATTGTATGCTCTTTACGGTCAATTTGGATACTCCAAATATTTATTTCCTAGATTCAATGCATTGATATCCAAAAAACTGACCACACATGATGGTATTTTTTAATTTTTAACGCACTACATCAAGTATTTTAGAACTAAACATCTACTTATATGATTTATATTATCTTATAAGGAGTATTCTATTATGATAGGGAGGTGCGTGAATATAGTCTACATCATAGAATGAGGCCTAGAAAAAAGGACAAGGAATATCACAAGTTCTACAACTAGATTCAAATTATGCTATATGTAATAATATTTGACTTTCAAAACACATATAAAAAATTAATTATTTTTTAATGTTTTCTCATCTTCCAAAAAAAAAAAATATGATAAAGATTGTGGTTATTATTTTTGTAAATTAATGAAATAAATCTTATTCCATGATCAAACTAGCATCCCTGAACAGGTATTTTCTGAATATAATTATTATTTATTTTAAAATATTTATAAATTCTTTCTGTATTTAAATTTTTTCAGTACTACCATGACTGTCAAAAATTATCATATTCATAAGATGAGATATTTTTTTATAAATGAATGGTAAGAATACCTAGTGGAGGAATGTAAATAAATAACATGAAGACGTGAAAAGTATGACTCTAAGTGCCTATTTATATTTAATATTTTATGTATTTTCTGTAAAAAAAATTACTGTATCGAAAATTGGGAAAACACATTATTATTATTTTGATACTTTAGTAAAATGATCAATGAGTCATTTGTGAGGTGTAGGAATCATCCACACCTAAATATGACACATGGTGTGACTGTTATTACTTTTAGAGTGTATTTTTATAATAAATTAACAGTATTTTAAGAAGAAATAATAAGTGACATACTGAAAACTAATAAAACACATTCAGATTGTTTTGATGCTTTAGGATAATGTTGTATTAGCCATTTGTGATGTTTTCGAATCAACCATGCCTCAATTCGATGAATGGTGTGACTGATAAGACTAAAAGTTTCTGTTATGAGTTTAAAATAGCGATTTTAGATAAAAAAGTTTCACTAAATGAAAACCAAGAAAAATCACTCTAATTGTAGTCATAATTTTTGACAATGATTCATATGTTCTTTATAATGATTATGAATCTATCTCGTGTAAAATTGAAAAATGATTCAACCAGTATGACTCAAAATGAGTGTTTCCAGTTTGAAATGATATATTAGTAAAAAACACAACTTGAATACTAATAACAAAGAAAACACACATGGTTTTTTTGATAGTTTAGAAATATTATTTATATGTCCTTTTTGACGTGTACGAATTAATGTCACCTCAATCCAACTCATGTCGATATTTTTATGTCTAAAATTGTGTCTTTTTATTTAAAATTGACATCAATTTTAGTAAACAAATACCAATGGAATACAAAAAATCATGCAAAAACATTCTATTTTTTTGATAATTTACTGAAATTATCCAAGAGTCAATTTTATGTGTAAGAATAATCCTCACCTCAATAAAACACATGATGTGACCGTTATAAATCTAAATGTTCCGTTTTATTTAAAATTGACATTAATTTATGTTAAAAAATTACTAACATATTTTAAACCAAGGAAACACAATAAAATTATTTTGATATTTTAGTAAAATGAAGCATGAGTCATTAGTGAGGTGTAGGAATCAACCATACCTCAATCCAATGCATGGTGTGACTAGAATCACTAAATGTGTCTCTTATCAGTTTAAAAAATTCATTTTAGCGTAAAACATGTCACCCACTAAAAACCCAAAAAACACTTTTGGATTGTCCTTATAATTTAGTACAGTGATTCTTAAGTCCTTTTTGATTTTTATTAAGTAGTTTTTCATCAAATCGACAAACTATGTGACTATTATGACTCAAAAAATGCATTTCTAGTTTGAAATTATGTTTTTGTAAAAAAACACACTGAAATACTAAAAACCGAGAAAATGAATTTGGATTGTTTTTATATAGTATAAAATTGATCCATGATTCATTTGTGACGTGAAAGTATCAACTACAACATAATCAGAAAAATTTTGTTTCCAGAATAATTCCGAATTATTTTTTTTATTGACATTAATTTAAGTAAAAAAGAAGAGGAGACATACTAAAAAACAGGCAAACACTTTCGGATTGTTCGGATAATTTATTAAAATGACCCATCAGTCATTTGTGATGTGTAGGAATCAAAAACATCTCTATCTGATGCATGGTGTGACCAGTATGACAAAAAGAGTCTATTATCAGTTTAAAATTGGCATTTTAGATGAAAAGGTTTTACTCACTAAAAACACAGAAAAAACCCTCAGGTTGTCTTCATAATTAGTAGGGTGATTCATATGTCATTTGTGACATGTATGATGTATTATCACAACAAAATGATGCACGATACGACTGGTATGACTGAAAAGGGGTGTTTTCGGTTTGAAATTATCTTTTACTAAAAAACACTACATTCATATTGATAACTGAGAAAACACATTCGGATTGTTTTGATACTTTATAACAATGATCCATGAGTCATTTGTGATGTGTATGAATCAACCACACCTCAATACGATGAACGATGTGACTAGTATAAAACCAGGTATGTCATTTAAATTTAGTAATAATTGTAGTATAAAAACAAGGAATATAAACAAAACCATGAAAACCCGTCCATATTGTTTTGATATTATAGGACAATGATCCATAGCTAATTTTTGATGTGTACAGATCAACCCCACCTCAATACGACGCATGGTGTGACCTGTGTAACTCCGAATGTGTATTTTTTTTTATAAAAAATGATATTTTATTCATTTATTATTTCATATTATTGTTTAATTTGATTCATTAATGTGTTAATAACATAATATTTGATTTCTAATATAGTTTGAACCTTTTGGGTGAGTTAGGAGGATTTTTTCCACAACTAATACCACGGGTAGACATTTTTAAGTGGGGATCACGAATTTCAAAGGAATAAACATTAATGTTTTTTACTATTTTATTGAAAAATTTTAAATGTAAATATATAAAAAAATTGTTTTAAATGTATATAGAACTATTTGTCCAACCCTAGTGTTTGTTTCTTTGTTCTTGTGTGCACTTTTGTGTTCAATTCATTGTTCTTTTGTGCATTGTGCATGTGCTATTTTGTGTAGGTGGTGTTTGTGTGTTGTACATGTGCTGATGGTGGGTGTGCTATTATATAAACAGATTACCACAAGAATCTATGACAATATCAGCTCTATTTAGATCATGAATAAAAGAACACCTTATCATTTCAATTTTGATCACTGATAAAGGTTCCATTTATCATCACTAATTAATGTGCTGATAAAGTGGTCATTTATCAGCACTATAAATAGTGCTGCAAGAAATGTCTATTATTCATGCTAAAATAGAGCAGAGAAAGTGGGCCATTATCAGCAATTTTGTAGCATGGATAATGGAAACAGTTTATTAATGAATTTTTAGTGCTCTTAAAGAGGAACCCCCTTATCATCATGGAGATTAAAAGTGCTTTTCTACCATTGTTAAAAGAATTTTCTTGTGCTGATAAATATACTATCTGTAGTTGTCATTATCTACCATATTTCAACAAATATGTATCTTCAACACCCATTCAGACATGTTGAACACTCCTACATCATATATGAGAATAATTTATGGGATCTATTCATCTCCTACGATAGAACCATATAATTTTTGTCTTTATCTTCCACCTATATCAGAATACAGATCACTAATCATTCATTATTTTTATTCCAAAAATTCGTATCTTTATCAAAACTATTTTTTCCATCCCAAATACCCTTGACATTCTTTTGGCCAATTTCTCGTTGAAAAAGTCATTCATTTTAATGAATCTATCATAAATACTAAAGTAAATTATTCAAAAAACATTCCTCTCCATCATGAATTCTTGAAAATATATATTTTTCTAGTCCCCCTCCTTGAGCTAGAGTGATATGGATTCTCTCTACACACCATTTCCGCCAAAAAATATTGTTGAGCTAAATGAACTTGGTTCTCCATCAGAGAATCAAAATTTTCATTATACATGTTATCTAGGAGAGTCCCCTCTAGCCTTTTGATGTCATGTCTAATCCCATCCAGGATGATCTCCCTATCTATTCCTTCAATGTCCCGATGACCTTCATTTTTTAATTTATTTTGGATATTCCTCCTTTAAAATGGTAAGGTGGAACCCTTACAAGGCCCATATGCATACATATTAAATGGCCCATAGGACATAGAGGAATTCATTTGACTTATGCTTCAAACATTACAAACAACCCAAAATAACTACATGTAACTGCTCTTCCCCACCATCATCATCATGAAATCAGCTCTCCACATTCGCATGACTATTCTCTTTGGCTTTCCCGAGCATGCCCAGGCTTGTCCAGATGGAAGGTTCCATAACCATTCATTCTTGAAAATCGTTTAGCTTATTCTATGGTGAAAGTTCCTTGATCATCCTACATTATAAACTTGTTTCTTGAAGATTGTCTAGTTTGCATCTTCTCTTAAGGTGGCCTGAAGGCCATAAGGTGGCCCGAAGGCCTTTATGTGGCCCGAAGGACTTACTGACCCGAATTCCTGGGTGGCTCGAAGGCCTTATTCTTTTCAAAAACACTTAAATAACTTTTTAAATCTTTGTAGACACTATTTTCATCCTACAAATTCATTTCCTCCCTCCCATTTCTCCCAAGAATCACCAACAACCATTATAAAAAAATCCAATTGTGTCCAGTTGGTAGAATAATAAAACTATCTTACATTAGATCCTATTTTTTAGTCAAACAAAAAAGGGAAATAGTCTATGAAATATCTTATAAGGTGATTGACCATGGTCATGCATAGGATTCAAGTCCATGATGTATGGAGACGCACCAATCAATATAACCGATATTCTCATGTGTTCTTTTTTATTGTTTCACTTGGTGAATATAGTCGATGTGTTTCTCATTTCCAGTAGACTGCTTCCATCCATAAAATCATCAATATCATATTTTTACTTTCAAGATAAGACTTCTCCTCCTCTTTCTTCTTGGACTATAGTGTTAATGTTTCCCACAATGAACCGTGGTATAATTCCTATCTAAAACACCAATTGGTTCTTCCATAGAAACAATAAATAAGATATCTCAAATTTCTCATACATGAAGGTGAAAAATAAAAAATTTCATCATTCAATAATTCTGGTAATGATGTGTTCTGTCGAATCAGAAATAAATTCCACCTAAATGTTTGGTTTTTGTAAAATCCATATTTGCATGTTGCACATATTTTCAATAATAAGTTTCATGAAACCCATGATCTTAGTGAAGTAAGAGGTTCGATAAAAGCCCCACATATGTTATAAAATATTAATGATTGATGCCTAAAACCATCTAAATTCATTGGAAACGATGTTCATTTTTATGTATTCCCCTAAACCCCAGGAATTCGGATTTAATGATGAGACCATTAAATGTGATGGAGAAAGGCCTTGTGGCTAACCGAACATGTTTCTGAAGTTGAATTGGAAGTGGATAACACCCCTTTTTAATGTCTTTGTGTTTCCTCATCCCTCTAAAGTGGAAATCCTTTGACCAATGAGTCAAAGTAATATTCTGATCATCACAATGCATATCCTCTCAAATCCATGATGTTTTTTAATGAAATATGTTTTCGGTTAGTTTTTTATAAATTTATTGGATAGAAAATTTGAAAAAGTTGTACATAAGATAATAGTGTAGTCATCATCCTTAGGATTCAGGGGGAATAGCGGCAGCAACATTTCTGCCTTTTGGGTTTAGTGGAAATGCTGAAACCATGATGCAGTAATTCCGCAAAAATAAAAACAAATAGTTTTTGAATTTTTTAAATTTGAATGTTTATTGTTTTTTAAACATTTATTAAACATATAAGAATTAGTTTAAAATAAAAAAACATAAAAAATATTGATGAAAAATAATTTATGTGTTTTTAAAGCCTTCTAAGTGAAGCATAAAAATAATTCACGTATGTGACTTTGAAGTCCTGAAAAAAATAACTATAAGACAAATATAAATAATCTTAACACATGGTTGTAACATATAAGATATATTCAAAAACAAAATGAATTTCATAATAAATTTGGATATAATATAATTTAAAAGCATTCCAAGCCACCTACGTGAAACTTAAAAATCACTAAAACAAATGTGGGCAAGGGCAGGGCACGTATATTATCAACCCTAATTAAAAAGCATTGATAAAAATAGTTATTTTATCAGCCCTAGAAAAAATCATTGATAAATCCACCCTTTATCAGCGCTAATAAAAAGAATCAATAAAAAGTTGACTTTATCTGCACTAATAATTACACTGATAAATGTTTTTAATTGAATTTATTCATACTTTATGTAACAATATTTTAATTATATTAAATAAATAATGTTTATAGATACATTGAATTAAAATCGCATGTTTATTATGATTATTATGTTTATTTTTTATTTTTTTTATTATGTTTATTAATTTTAGTTACATTATTAAAATATATTTATTATATAATATGTTTCTAATATTATATATAAATACTTTTTAATATATATATATTTATACCAATAGTTATTCAATATATATATTTAAATTTTTTTTTCCAAATGAAGGTGTTGATTAATGCTTAATAGACATTCATATTCATCTCCAGAATATGTTCATTGTTTACCCTAATATTGGCTCTGTATATTATAGTACAATACATGGTGTACTCATTAATTTCTTATATATATGAAGCATTATGTTCTCATAAATACATAAAATCACAATTCATTTATTTACTATATTTAAAAGAATAAATATTTAGTTATTCATAATTTTATACTTGGTAAATTTATTATATAAAATTAAAAATATATTTAAGTAGTTAAATATAAATATTTTTAAATAATTATAATGAAATAAAATATTTTTTTGAATGATAAATATATATTTTTGAATACATTTTTCATATATTTAATTATACATATATTTCATTAATGAATATATAAATAGACAAAGACTTATATATATATATATTTAAATACATATTATATTAAAATTAAAATTATTATATCAATTTATTTTAGTTTTATAACTATTAATATATATATATAATAATAATAATTTCAATTATAAAATTATAATAAATATATTTATTATAAATATATTTATTATAATTTTGTAATTATTGAAATATAAATATATATTTATTAATATATTTGCTGAAATTACACAAAATATATAATTAGTACATATATATTTAAATATTTATTAAATTATATTAGTTATATTTATTATAATTATTTATAAAAATATAAATGAAATTAATATGTGGGTTATAATTTTTAATTATGAATTAATGGTATGCTTTAACTATGATAATTTAAAATTTTCGAATAAAACATACATTTATCAGCACTTTTGTAGGGCTGATAAAGGACTATCTTTATTTTTACTAAAAAAGAGCTGATAAATCTATTTTTATCAGAGATTTTCAATTTAGCACTAATTGAACATACATTTCTGAGCATTTTTTACCATCGATAATAAATGTTTCCCATAATTTTATAAATTACCCCTAACTATGTCCCCTTCCTTCGGCACCCCTAAAGCTCTCATGGGAGCCTAACATTGTGTCGTAATATCTTTATACTTCTCCATTGCTTCCTCCTCCTCCTCCTATTCCATTGTAGCTGTTGACACGTCCTCCTCCTCCTCCTCCTCTGTGGAATCCTCCTCCTCATACATTATCACTTCTGTTGTGAACATGCCGTCATACTCCTCTTCAAGTGTTGCTATATGGACCCAGCCTTAAACATTACTTAATATTAAATTTTATGAGTAATTCACATTGAGGATCTTTTTAGGTATAGAGTTTTAGAGAATTAGGACATAATTATTACATCTCAAAAGATTACAAAGTAGTCTCTTCTACTAAATTTCCATAAAATAAAAACTCTTAAAAAGAAACATGTCTAGTTTCATGTTTTAGGTAGCATGACTTTCCCTTGATCCCATCCATGACCCTATTCCATTCTAAGTCCTGTGAAAAACATTTCAAAAACATGGGATGAGCATAAAAACTCAGTAAGGGATACACAAAGAATAAAAACTGTTAGTTTATCAAAACAAAAAGTAAAACATGTATACTTTATAAAAGTAATACTTTTCACCTTTATGAAGTTGTAAAAACTCTTCACTGAATAAAATATCATTACTTACCTTTTTGTAACCAAAGGATTACCATAAAACCCATATAGAGAACACATAACATATATAAAGGTAACTTGGGACATAAACATACTTTAGTGGAATAACCATACGGTCGACTCCCACACATATCACTTAATGGAATAGCTATACGGTCAATTTCCATACATACTAAATGGAATAGCCATAAGGCCAACTTCCATACCCAATGCATTGGAGGTTATAACGTAACCACCTGTCCTGGTATTCACGGCACCACCCATCATATGGTTTATAACGTAACCACCCGTTAAAATGTCCAAGTACCAAAATAAAATCATAAAACATAAAACCAATATAAAGGAATGATAACATTTCCACATTTCAATCATAATAGAATCCATTATCAAAACCATATTCAATAACAAAATACATAAAAGAGTATATGGTATTTATTTTATTTTAAAAACATTATGTCTTGTTGAGGAAGCCAAAGACCAAATAATACTCGCGGCGGTGGAAAAGGTCGTTGTCACCGCGTACGTTAAAAGAAACATTCCTTTTTTTCATTTTGTAAAATGCTTTGTAGAAAAATATTCTTTTTGTATAAAATTAAAAGTCAAAGGGGTTTATACACCGTATAAAATAAAGTTGTGTATAAAACGAAATATTCCTCAATGAAAGGAGATTGAGACGAAGTCCCTTACAAAGACGGTATCCTTGGTTTAAGGATAAATCAGTTACATAATTATGTGTGACAAACGAATACACCAAATATAAGTGGATATTATGTGTAAAATAATCAAAGGTCATTCACACATATTCAAAGGATGACATATTCAATAACTACGTGTTGAACCCAAAGAAATCGAAATTGGGTTAAGAAGTTCCCTTGACAGCCTAACGTCGTCACATCAAAATGAGTTGATGAGAGATAAAAAGTGTATCTCATCACTTGGACATAAAATTTACATCAATCAGGATATATTATAACATATCCCAACATAACAATATGTAAATTAAAAGACCCAACAAAAGAAGCCTTTTAAAAAGAGGAGGGTGAAAGGTTCCCTTACCGACTTGGGTATCTTTCGAAACATACGACCCGTGAAAGAAGGACAATACATCATTGATGTAAATACTCATAAATGAAGGAATATTACACAATTAGTAAAATAAGGGTCAGTACATACAACACTCAAAGGAAATTGTGGCAAATGTAGCATAAATCTCACGGGAATAAAAGTGAGATGAAAAATCACTTACGAAAACTCGGCAGCCTAACGGTGCCACTTAAAACTTCAAAAAATGGATTGATAAGAGAGAATAGAGTCTCTAATCATATGAACATAAAAATTACAGTAAGATTAATATAAAAGAACATCCCAATAACAAGAAATATGATCTTTAAAAGGAATGACATAAAAGAATGTACTTAAAAAGAAAGAGAGGTGTAGGATCCCTTACCTCGGGTCCGACTTGACTCGATCGTTCTTTAATCTCCTGAATAATAAACATGAGTGAATTTCTAATTCCTTAAGAACCTTTTTCAAGTTCATTATTCCTTTTATATCACTTATTACCATGTCATAAACATTATGTAATCATTTAAGTTAATAATATTTGTTTTGCCGATATTTGGTTCTTAAGTCAAAAGTGGACTTCTTACAATTACATGTTGTTCGTGTGGCCAAATATTTATTATATCCAGAATTGTATTCATGATGTATATATCATATATGTCATATATATCCAGTAAATTCATGCATTTATAACATTACATAATCATTTAGAGGTAAGAAATGAAATGCACCGTTCATGGAGACGGTAAGCCGTACGTACGCATGAACGCTACTTTCATTTCTATTTCCTATTTTATAGAATGGAATAATAATGATATAAAGGTATATTATAATTACATTATAATATTATATATAATATCATAGTTCCATCCTTTTTATGTCCCACATATGGTATTTCACGAATCAAATCACTTTGAGGGGGCAGTGGTCCTCACTTCCTTAAATGAAGATATCGCGTTTACCCATAATGGAAACAATAAAGGTATTCCCAAAATGAAAAAAAAACATAAGCTTAAGTAAAACATAAAAATATTATATATCATATATAAAAATAGTGACATCATAATGGCCACCTTTGAAGGTGTTAAATGAGTATTGAACTATCATCGTTTCGGGAGGCAGAATTTCGCCATCCACGGAAACCGTATGTTCTTTAACCATTTTATGTAGTTGTGTGAGAGTGTAGCTCGAATAAATCTTATAACAACATCCTAGTATATTGAAGATACTGGTGCAGTAAGAAACGAAGTAAATAAAAAGAGTTTAGGGGGTTGGAGAAGAAAAATAAAACAAATGAACATGAGAGAATGAATTACCTTTAAAAGTGTAACTCCTTTTGATTTGAGCCTAAAGGCTTCCTTTGAAAGGATTATTCCCAAAGGGAATACTCTAGGATGAGGATAGGGATGTGGAGAGAGTAAATGGGCAGGGTTTGGCCGATCCAAAGGCTTTAGGAGTGTGTGAAATGAGGTAGAGGTGGGGGCCTTTTATAAGAGGAGAGGAGGGGCACTTTTGGAATGTAAAGAAATATTACTTTATTTGAAAAAGTGTTTCGGTTTTAAAAGGTCCCACATTGATATAATTCGTGGATAAGGTAATAAGGGTTCTAAATCTACACATCCAATAAGTTTTGGACATGTATAGTTCATAGATTTTACATTATCTTTCCATTTTATTTAAATAGTCAAATAATGATGTCATCGCTGCATCATTATTATGTCATAAATAATTTAATTTATTTAATGTCTAAAAATTATAAAAAAATTACTATGATGTATTAAATCTTTTTATCTTTCAAATTAATATTTATAATCAAAAATCCGATCTTTATAACCCCATTTAAAAATTGTTTTCGTAAAACATATGATGTTTGTGTCATTTTTACTTTTACGTTAAATAAAAAGTTATTTATGTCATTTCCCAACCAAAGTGGCTCCATGGGGTCCCCAAGTTGACCCATGGATTGTCTTGGTCGGCCATGACACAACCAATGAGGGTAGGACATGTTTCAAGCTCATATTATTTTATTAATGCATTATTTTTACCTTAAACTACACTAATTACCACTAATCGCGATTAAAAACTTAATAAGTTACTATTCACCAATAAATTATTTTTATCCCATTGAACCACATTTTACTTCCTAACGACAACCATGTATGTAGGTTTTTTGAAATTCAAAACACAGAAGTGGTAAAATTTCATTTAAACGAAAAATTAGTTTTTATAAGTACCACTTAGTGGTTTCACTATTCATCAAAAATTGAAGTTTTTCAGAAAAATCCCCAAAATTCACCCTAAGCTATATTTGATATTCCGAATTAAAAAATGAAGTCTATTTTACAAAATTAAAAACATGTAAGTCACATTAATTAATTTAATAATTAATTCCCGCTGTCAGAGAAAATAGCGTGTTTTTATGAAACAATAAGTATCAAAAGATTGACACTAGTTTAAGTCTAATTTCAAAGTGAAATTAATTCCAATGACCACTATTGGATTTAATGGTAAAAATATTTTCTAATTTCACTTTAAAACCAATTCAAAAGATAATCTAATCATATAAATAAATTTGATTAAAAAGAAGTTTTGAATTAAAAAACAACATTTTACACTATTCAAAAAAAAATGAACTTTATCGGAAAAATACCAAAAATTTACACAAAGTAAAATTTGATGTCCTGATTTTAAAGAAGAGTTTTATTTGTTCCAAAAGAATGTATAAGTATGATCAAAACTATTTTTAATGACAGTTCTCCATCAAAAGGCGATAAGTGATCCTTTAGTGAAAATTAGGGTATAAAAGCCTAAAATTGAATTCTTTCCGTATTTTAAGCCTTTGGATAAATGTAAAAACATTTAAAAAACATATATAATCATATTTTAGTTATTTCTATCCATTATTTCCAATAAAACGTCTACATGTTAACTTCCATTTAAAATGATATTATTTTATTATTAGAGTGCATCGTAAGATTCCCAAGAAACTCGTTGTTGCGTATTGGGTACGCCATCGAGAATGGCATCCCCTTTAAAGTAATATTAATATTTGATTCACAAATATGGATAAATATAAAGATGTCATATTCTTTTTTTACCTGGGGTGTTACATCCTTCCCCCCTTTTGGGAATTGCGTCCTCGCAATTTTAAAATTCGGCTTGGAAACATCCTTGAAAGTCCCACATCGGAGAAGAGTCGGTAAAACAATAACTTTAAAAAAAGAAAGATAAGTACAAAGGTCACCTGAGTTAAACCATAATAGGATTCTGTGTAGGAAAACATGGACATGGAAAAAAATCAAAGGGTCATGTCCTGATGGAGAGTGATAGAAAACATGTTTAGGAGAAAGTTAACCATGAGAAAATCACAAACATGTGATGGGTTAAACGATATTTGATTCCCTAGTAGGAAAAGTTAATAGACAACATTGTTGTTTTAAGCTACTTTTTATTGAGGAATTTATTCATAAGGAAACATAATCAATTATCATGTTGACTTTCAACTTTTACTAGATTCTTTAATCAAACTCATATTATTTTACAAAAGACAAGTATTTAGGGAGACTTGTTCACATTAAGAGTACTATAATCAACTTCTAGAGAATCACCTAATCCACCAAAGAGAACTATATACATCCCATGTCTTTAGGCTTTAACCAAAACAAAACCAGAAAGGTTAGTACAAGGTCAGATAATCCAGAAAAGGATAACACTTTATAAAAAGAAAATCTATTCTTAATCTCCAAAATTGGTCCAACCAAACCCAAAGATCAATGAGAACCATTCTATAATCAATTTTCCCATAAAATTCTTCAAAGTAAACCAATCTAAGATTGAAACCGAAATATTTGAAGGATTTAGTCACATAGTCTTCCAAGTTAAATCGTAACATTTATCTCCAAACAACATCAGTTGCTCCTAAAGTCTCGCATTGAAAAGTAATTATCCTAATCACATATCCTCCATGATAGGTTAATCATTTTCATAAATAACCAAAAATCAACTTACTCTTAAAAAAATTAATCAGTCAAACTAACCAGGGACTTCACGTTGTCCAGTGGTAGGCGATAAATACCAGTCGCACTTTGGTTGTGGGTTCGATTCCCGCAGCTTTGTCCGACGTGACGGGTAGTCACACGGTCTACGTGTTGTCAGTTTTACAAAACCATATAATTCTCAAATCATTCACCAAAAAGGGATAAAATCATCAAAAATAACCATAACATAATTTAACCTCAATTTTATCTCATGCCTTTCACTTCAATCATAACATATAGTAACCCATAATTACCTCAAAATTAAGGATCATATAAACCCAAATGGTTCTTTATAACTATGTCCACAAAAGAAAAGATAACTATTACTTGAATAATATTTGCCTATATTAAACATCAGGGTTACACATAATATAAAAAGTCTTCTAATGTAACCTCATCATCAAAAGAGACTTAATACTCTTAAGAATTTCACCATAACTCTTGAAGCCCTTATATGATGACATCTTACTCATTCAACATTCTTCATGATCCATTATCCATTCCTTTCCAACTTATTCCGAAATACCCCTTTCCTACAAACAAAATCATGAATCATATCCTAAGATTCCAAAATAGGAAAACAACAGTCATGAAATAGTACATACCTTTGATTGGTCATTGTTAGTTTCTTCATCCTCAATCGGAATGGCATTGGGTATTGGTAAACGAATATTGGTACGCTCTTGGTGACCCCATTCACGAAACTTCTTCATAGGACATGTGTTTGCATAATGACCATGCACAGCACATTTAAAACATTCAAGTGATCCCTCAGAAAGAACTTCTTTCCCTTTCCACGAGTCAACTGGATGCTTCATTTTTCCATGGCAGGCTCTTGCTTTATGACCTTCATTTCCACATCTATAGCATATTTCTGTCCCTTTGAAACATTTTCCTAGGTGTTTCTTTCCACATCTTTGACACATAGGTTTTTGAACACACTTACCTTTATGATTATTACCTGTACTTCCATAGGGATTTGTTTCTTTCATATATGATGCCATAGAGAAATATCCAAGGTTTAGGTGGTCAATAATAACTCCAGATAGTTGGTTGAGGATAAACACAAGAGTTCTCATTACAGCTCCCATATCATTCAGTTGCTCGCTCAGAAAACTGTCACAGTTTCCTTCACATCCACCGTTACCTTGGTTCCTGCTAGATCCAGCCATTTACTAAAACCAAAAAGGGTCAGTGTGAGTATAACAACAAAACCATCATGTACTAATGAGGAAGATAAACAGTAAGATATTCTTACTCATTCTCTTTATCTAAAACTAGGACTTTTTTTTGAAATCCTAACCATTATGGTAATGTCACTTATGCTTAGAGAATACCCTAACCTCTAATGTTATCTAAACCGACCTTTGATACCAACTATAAGGCCCCAGCCTTAAACCTTACTTAATATTGAATTAAATGAGTAATTTACATTGAGGATCTTTTCAGGTTTAGATTTTTATAGAATTAGGACATAACTATTACATCTCAAAAGATTACAAAGTAGTCTCTTCTACTAAATTTCCATAAAATAAAAACTCTTAAGAAGAAACATGTCTAGTTTCATGTTTTAGGTAGCATGACTTTCCCTTGATCCCAACCTTGACCTTATTCCACGCTAAGTCCAGTGAAAAACATTTCAAAAACATGGGATGAGCATAAATACTCAGTAAGGGATACACAAAGAATAAAAACTATTAGTTTATCAAAACAAAAAGTTAAACATGTATACTTTATCAAAGTAATACTTTTCACCTTTATGAAGTAGTAAAAACTCTTCACTGAATAAAATATCATTACTTAACTTTTTGTAACCAAAGGATTACCATAAAACCAATATCGAGATCACATAACATATATAAAGGTAACTTGGGACATAAACATACTTAAGTGGAATAACCATACGGTCGACTCCCACACATATCAATTAATGGAATAGCCATAAGGCCAATTTCCATACATACTAAATGGAATAGCCATACGGCCGACTTCCATACCCAATGCATTGGAGGTTATAACATAACCACCCGTCCTGGTATTCACAGCACCACCCGTCATATGGTTTATAACGTAACCACCCATTAAAATGTCCATGTACCATAATAAAATCATAAAACATAAAACCAATATAAAGGAATGATTACATTTACACATTTCAATCATAATAGAATCCTTTATCAAAACCATTTTCAATACCAAAATACATAAAAGAGTATATGGTATTTATTTTATTTTTAAAACATTATGGCTTGTTGAGGAAGCCAAAGACCAAATAATATTCGCGGCGGCGGAAAAGGTCATTGTCACCGCGTATGTTAAAAGAAACATTCCGTTTTGTCATTTTGTAAAAAGCTTCGTAGAAAAAGATTCCTTTTGTATAAAAGTAAAAGTCAAAGGGGTTTATACACCGTATAAAAGAATGTTGTGTATAAAACGAAATATGCCTCAATGAAAGGAGATTGAGACGAAGTCCCTTACAAAGACAGTATCCTTGGTTTAAGGATAAATCAATTACATAATTATGTGTGAAAAACGAATACACCAAATATAAGTGGATATTAAGTGTAAAATAATCAAAGGTCATTCACACATATTCAAAGGATGACATATTCAATAACTACATGTTGAACCCAAAGAAATCGAAATTGGGTTAAGAAGTTCCCTTGACAGCCTAACAGCGTCACATCAAAATGAGTTGATGAGAGATAAAAAGTGTATATCATCACTTGGACATAAAATTTACATCAATAAGGATATATTATAACATATCCCAACATAAAAATATGTAAATTAAAAGACCCAACAAAAGAAGCCTTTTAAAAAGAGGAGGGTGAAAGGTTCCCTTACCGACTTGGGAATCTTTCGAAACATACGACCCGTGAAAGAAGGACAATACATCATTGATGTAAATAATAATAAATGAAGGAATATTACACAATGAGTAAAATAATGGTCAGTACATACACCACTCAAAGGAAATTGTGGCAAATGTAGCATAAATCTCACGGGAATAAAAGTGAGATGAAAAATCACTTACGAAAACTCGGTAGCCTAACGGTGCCACTTAAAACGTCCAAAAATGGATTGATAAGAGAGAATAGGGTCTCTCATCATATGAAAATAAAAAATTACAGTAATATTAATATAAAAGAACATCCCAATTACAAGAAATATGATCTTTAAAAGGAATGACATAAAAGAATGTACTTAAAAAGAAAGAGAGGTGTAGGATCCCTTACCTCGGGTCCGACTTGACTCGATCGTTCTTTAATCTCCTGAATAATAAACATGAGTTAATTTCTATTTCCTTAAGAACCTTTTTCAAGTTCATTATTCCTTTTATATCACTTATTACCATGTTATAAACATTATGTAATCATTTAAGTTAATAATATTTGTTTTGCCGATATTTGGTTCTTAAGTCGAAAGTGGACTTCTTACAATTACATGTTGTTCATGTGGCCAAATGTTTATTATATCTAGAATTGTATTCATGATGTAGATATCATATATGTCATATATATCCATTAAATTCATGCATTTATAACATTACATAATCATTTATAGGTAAGAAATGAAATGCACCGTTCATGGAGACGGTAAGCCGTACGTACGCATGAACGCTACTTACATTTATATTTCGTATTTTATAGAATGGAATAATAATGATATAAAGGTATATTATAATTAAATTATAATATCATATATAATATCATATTTCCATCCTTTATACGTCCCACATATGGTATTTAACGAATCAAATCACTTTGAGGGGGCTGTAGTCCGCACTTCCTTAAATGAAGATATCGCGTTTACCCATAATGGAAACCATAAAGGTATGCCCAAAATGAAAAAAACAGAAGCTTAAGGAAAACATAAACATATTATATATCATATATAAAAATAGTGACATAATAATGGCCACCTTTTAAGGTGTTAAATGAGTATTGAACAATCATCGTTTCGGGAGGCAGAATTTCGCCATCCACGGAAACCGTATGTTCTTTAACCATTTGATGTAGTTGTGTGAGAGTGTAGCTCGAATAAATATTATAAGAACTTCCTAGTATATTTAAGATACTGTTGTTGTTACAAAAGAAGTAAATAAAAAGAGTTTAGGGGGTTGGAGAAGCAAAATAAAACAAATGAACATGAGAGAATGAATTACCTTTAAAAGTGTAACTCCTTTTGATTTGAGCCTAAAGGCTTCCTTTGAAAGGATTCATCCCAAAGGTAATCCTCTAGGATGAGGATAGGGATGTGGAGAGAGTAAATGGGAAGGGTTTTGCTGAGCCAAAGGCTTGAGGAGTGTGTGAAATGAGGTAGAGGTGGGGGCCTTTTATAAGAGGAGAGGAGGGGCACTTTTGGAATGTAAAGAAATATTACATTATTTGAAAATGTGTTTCGGTTTTAAAAGGTCCCACATTGATATAATTCGTGTATGAGGTAATAAGGGATCGAAATCCACCCATCCAATAAGTTTTGGACATGTGTATTTCATAGAGTTTACATTATCTTTCCATTTTATTTAAATCGTCAAATAATGATGTCATCGCTGCATCATTATTATGTCATAAATAATTTAATTTATTTAATGTCTAAAAATTATAAAAAAATTACTATGATATATGAAATCTTTTTATATTTCCAATTAATATTTATAATCAAAAATGTGATCTTTATAACCCCATGTAAAAATTGTTTTCTTAAAACATATGATGTTTGTGTCATTTTTACTTTTACGTTAAATAAAAAGTTATTTATGTCATTTCCCAACCAAAGTGGCTCCATGGGGTCCCCAAGTTGACCCATGGCTTGTCTTGGTCGCCCATGACACAACCAAGGAGGGTAGGACATGTGTCAAGCTCATCTTATTTTATTAAAGCATTATTTTTACCTTAAACTACACTAATTACCACTAATCGCGATTAAAAACTTAATAAGTTACTATTCACCAAAAAATTATTTTTATCCCATTGAACCACATTTTACTTCTTAATGACAACCATGTATGTCGGTTTTTTGAAATTCAAAACACAGAAGTGGTAAAATTTCATTTAATCGAAAAATCAGTTTTTATAAGTACCACTTAGTGGTTTCACTATTCATCAAAAATTGAAGTTTTTCAGAAAAATCCCAAAAATTCACCCTAAGCTATATTTGATATTCCGAATTCAAAAACGAAGTCTGTTTTAAAAAATTCAAAACATATAATTCACATTAATTAATTTAATAATTAATTCCCGCTGTCAGAGCAAATAGCGTGTTTTAATGAAACAATAAGTATCAAAAGATTGACACTAGTTTAAGTCTGATTTCAAAGTGAAATTAATTCCAACGACCACTATTGGATTTAATGGTAAAAATATTTTCTAATTTCACTTTAAAACCAATTCAAAATATAATCTAATATATAAATAAAATAGATTAAAAAGAGGTTTTGAAATAAAAAACAACATTTTACACTATTCATTAAAAAATGAACTTTATCGGAAAAATACCAAAAATTTACACAAAGTAAAATTTGATGTCCCGATTCTAAAGAAGAGTTTCATTTGGTCCAAAAGAATGTATAAGAGTGATCAAAACTATTTTTAATGACAGTTCGCCATCAAAAGGTGATAAGTGAACCTTTAGTGAAAATTAGGGTATAAAAGCCTAAAATTGAATTCTTTCCGTATTTTAAGCCTTTGGATAAATGTAAAAACATTTAAAAAACATATATAATCATATTTTAGTTATTTCTATCCATTCCCACCAATATAACCTCTACATGTTAACTACCATTTAAAATGATATTATTTTATTATTAGAGTGCAACGTAAGATTCCCAAGAAACTCGTTGTTGCGTATCGGGTATGCCATCGAGCATGGCATCACCTTTAAAGTAATATTAATATTTGATTCACAAATATGGATAAATATAAAGATTTCATATTCTTTATTTACCTGGGGTGTTACAGTTGTCACCTCTTGCTCCTCCTCTACCGCCACTATTGCCTCCTCCATATCCACCGCTTCCGCTGCTGCTGCTATTTTGGCCACTTTCGTCCCTGCAACCTCTTCTGTTGCCTCTAATTTGGACTCTATAGCCTCTTCCACCACTACTTAGTTGAGTAAGGGTACTTTACCCTCTTCAGTAACTTCGTTTATTCTTCTTCATCTTGAAATAAAAATAGCCACCACTATTAGGTTATTCTCTTCGTTTTATTGTTTTAGATTTTTCAATAATTTATTATAACTGTTTTGTGATATGATATTGTGGTATTTTGATCCATATTGAGTGTATAGGTGATTTTGGGGTCACGTTGATCTTTTAGAGTGAAAATAGGTAATGATCCTATGTTTTAGGGTTAAATCGCATGGTCTAGAAAACTATATTCACCCCATGCAGTTGGGTATATAACCATCGCGATAGTTTTTTCATGGTTAGAGCATGGTTATATAACTCTTATGGTCAACCAATGCACAATTATTATTCCCCCAAGAATTTTATTTTTGTATCCCATTCATTTTTCATTAATCTCAATTCTTCCAAGCATTTTTGTGTTTTTGATTAAGAATGTTTTATGGTTGTTTTACAATATTGGGTGATGTTTAAATTAATTATTCTAGACTTATTGTGCGGTCTTGTGTTTTGAAAAGTTAGATATATGTTATATAAAATAATATTTTTTGGATAAAAATGTTTATTTTGGTGTTCATAATATGTTTTGAAATGGTTGTATTCCTTTTAATTTTGAATTTAGATTTTTTTTGAATAGAAATTTTTTTATTGTGTCTTGGTTTTTAGAAGTGGGCATAATGGTTTCTTTGTAACAGAAATTTTGATTAACATAATGTTTAAAAAAAGTGATAGATTTAATTATAGAAATTTAAAAAGAAATTAGAAATGATTGAATTTTTTTAATTGAATTTAATTTATTAAAATAATTATAAGTTAATGTGGGTTTTCATTTTGATGTAAAATGAAATTTTTTCAAATAAATTATGTGCTTTGGGTGTTAATATTCATTAGAATCCTTTTAAATGTTGTAATCTTAATGAAATTGATTTTTGTTAGTGTTCCAATTTTAGTGATGCATATTTATAGGGGGTTGGATTGTTTTAAAAGAGCATGTAATTAAATATTATTAACATTGAACTTTTATAGAAGGGGTTTTGATTAAAGAAGGGTGAACATATTTAAGGTATTTGTTTTTTGTTCTTGGAACAATAAAATTTGTGTATTTTATTTACATACAATGTGTGTATTAAGATTATTTGTTTTAGCCTATGAAACATGAATGTGATAATGTCATATTTACTATGTGGGGTTTTCACCTCACCAAAAGGTATTGAGAAGATGCGAAGAAACATACCCAAAGTAGAATTATTTTCATGAGTAGGTATTTCTATTTTGGTTGTGGGATTTTCCCTAACAGAAAATGGGGTGGTGAATCTAGATCTTTCTTTTAATTAAAGTTTCATAAATTTACATCCTTCCATCTATGGTGATTAAAGTCCTCCTAATGTTGTGAAGTAGTTATGTTATTTTCTATTATCCCTTGATCTGAAAGACACAATGTGGTTTGGGTGGTTCTTTATTGTGGAATATGTGCTCGTTGAGTTGGAATATCTTGACCATTTGAGGTATGTTTTATTTTATGTGTTCCATGTTGTTTTTTGGTTCCAAAAATGTGAGGGGTTGTTAATAGAGGATATTAATATTCATTAGTTTTCTATGAATTATTATTTTTGACCTTATATTTTTCACCATGATATGGTACTCTCACAATGTGACGCCCTAGAACACCACTTTCCTTCAATTTTGTGACCCAAGGTTATATTCACTACATAATAATATGGTAGGAACTACAAAAGAGTATACTCTAATTAGAAATAATTCATATGGATTACCCATGATTAAAAAATGATGTGTATGTGGTTCATTGGAATTTTTTAAGGGTGCCTACGGTCTACATATGGATTATATAGAGTTATAGAATAAAACCTCTCATAAATAAGTAATTCTATAATTATATTGGGAAATAATCTTCTAATTAAATTTATGCCCACATTATCCATGATTAGTATGGGAAATAGGTAGTATATAAACATTACCTCTATTATACAAAAGTGAACAAAAGGATCAAATATCTTGGGGTTGGAATGAAATATTTTCCAACAGAGAAATCCCAATAAATAAGGTGGTTGGTTACAGAAAGACCATAGAAAAATTACTTAATTTACTAGTATTTATAGATACATGAGTTGTTAAGGCAGAGGGAATTTGAAATCAAGTTGAATAAAAGAGAGTGGAAAAATTATTCCATCGTGAATTGGGAACATCATGTGGCATGTTAGTATAACCGAGGGTCAAACCTTTAGAGAGGATCACAATGATAGTGTTATGCTTGTGGAGGGAACACAATAAAGGGGGATCAAACATACTGTATCATGTATGCTTGTGAAGATTGGGATGATGTTTTTATAGTTTAAAATAATGTATAAAGTGTCCCTCTTTTGATATATGTCTTTGAGAAAATGCCAAAGTGGATCTTTCAAACTAATTCAAGTGTTTTGAAATGTTTCATAAAATATTATATGTGTTCAACATATATTGTCTTGGTAATAAATATCTTTAAAATGGTTTAAAAAAATTCGGTTTTGAAATAGGATTTTTGGAACTAATTCGTTTATTTTAAAAAGAATGTTTTATTTTAAAGTGGAATCTGTGAAAATGGTTGGGTTTTTAATGGGATTTCAACTATGTTTTTAATGGGGATTTAACTACTATTTTCAATTAGTGTTTTTTATAAATAGTTTTAGTTGGATTTCAACTGTGTTAATGTATTGTCCAAATTAGTTCTTTTTAATTTTATAAATAGTTTTAAAATGTATAATTCCCCAGCCTTAAACCTTACTTAATCTTGAGTTATTAAAAGATTACACATTGAGGATCTTTTCTGGTTTAGAGTTTTAGAGAATTAGATCATAAAACTTGCATTACATCACACATTTATGAAAAGTGGTTACATAAAAGATAGTATTCATTTTTCCCATCAACGGAAACATATTTAAAATAAAACATGGATTCTTTCTTGACACTTCATTGACACTATAATCATATCATGTACCTTTCCCTTAACCTGTGAAAAACATTTAAAAAACTTGGGATGCGCATAAAAAGCTCAGTAAGGGATATAAAAATATGGGAAGGAAACATGAGTACATGTCTACATAAGAATGAAATCATACTTTACCCATAAAACATAAGCACTTTAACATACCTCATAAAATCCTGAATAAATCATAGACATCATAAGACATAAGAGGTAACTTGAGGCATTCATAACATTCTTACGTACGGAGTAACCCTCTTGGTTATGTTTGGAATACCCACCACAGTATATTCCCTAAATCTCTTTGGAGAAAACATAACGTTTCACTCCTTCGCATTACCCAATGCATTGGAGAGCTATATCGGGCTCACCCGCCCTTAGTTTATCACAGAACCACCCATATTAATAAACAATTCCCAAGAACCATAACATAATCATAGAAAATAACCAATGCACAAAAAAAAGATAACATTCCCACATTGTAATGACAATATAACATTTTAAGATATTGAAATAATGAATCCATTCAAAAAACCATTTTCAAAACCATATAAAACATTTAATAAAGAGATTTTTTAATCAAAGTGTCCCATACCACTTTGAAGCTTTTAAAATTTTAAACCATTAATATCCATATAAATAAATCCTTGAAACCATTTTGAAAACATGGTTATTAATGAGAAATATTTATAAGAATAAATCATTAAAACATTTAAAATGATATTTTAGTTAAAGTTTTTTAAACAAAATGAGAGACACTTGAAAACAATAATTGAGGAATAAAATTTAATTATAACTCTATAATATCATAGGAATAAATTTATTCATGATATAATATTCCAATTGATAGTATATACACCATATAATATTGAATTGGTGCATAACAATATTGAAGTCTCAATAGAAATGTAAAATGTGATGAAATCCCTTATAAAGAAGGTATCCTTAAATTAAGGATATATCAATCTCAAAATTATGTGTGACAAATATAAATACACCCAATATAAGTGGATATTAAGTGTAAAACAATAAAAGGTCATTCACACATATTAAAAGGATGACATATTCAATAACTACATGTTGAACCCAAAGAAATCAAAATTGGGTTAAAAAGTTGCCTTGGTAAAATTCGACAGCCTAACGACGTCCCTTCAAAATTCAGAAAATGAGTTGATGACAGATAAAAAGGGTATCTTATCACATGGACATAAAATTTACATCAATAACGATATAAAACAACATATCCCAACATAATAGTATGTGAATTAAAAGACATAACAAAAGAAGTCTTTTAAAAAGAGGAGGGGGAAAGATCCCCTTACCGAGTTGGGTAACTTTCAAAACGTACACCCCATGGAAGAAGGGTCATAAAATGAATATGTGAATACCCATAAATGAAATTATACTACAAAAAGTGTATAATAATGGGCTGTACATACACCACTCAAAGGAAATAGTGGAAAACATAGCATAAATGTCACGAGAATAAAAGTGAGATGAAAAATCCCTTACGAAAACTCGGCAGGCTAACAGCGCCACTTAAAACTTCCAAAAATGGATTTATGAGATAAAATAGGGTCTCTCATAATATGACCATAAAAATTAAATTATGAGGAATATAAAAGAACATCCCCAAACATAAGAAATACGAGCTTAAATAAAATGACATAAAAGAGAGTACTTAAAAAGAAAGAGAGGTTAGATCTCTTATGAAAATTCGGCAGCCTAACGGCGCCACTCAAAATTTCCAAAATGGATTGATGAGAGGAAATTGGGTCTCTAATCATATGAACATAATAATTACAGTCTGAGTAATATAAAATAACATCCCAATAATAATAATTATGAGCTTAAAAGGAATGACATAGAAGAGTTTACTTAAAAAAGGAAGAGAGGAGTAAGATCCCTTACCTCAAGTCCAACTTGTCTTGTTCGTTTCTTTATATTCCTGAATAATAAACGTTGGTAAAATTTTAATTGAATAATGACCTCCTATAACTATTATTATTCAGTTAATATAACATATTTTAATGTTATAATAATTGGTTAATAATATGTGTTCATATCAGACGTTTTTGTCAATGTTTGGTACATGAGTCAAAAATTGAACTTGTTGGAAAATAAGTTTCCATGTAGTCATAGGTACATCGTATCTATAATAGTATTGATGTTTTAAATATCATATATATCCAGTTTATATCCATTTTATACTATTCCATAGCATTTGGAGATAAAAATTAAAAGCACCGTTCATGGAGACGGTAGGCTGTACGTACGCATGAACGCTACTTTAATTTTTTTGTCATATTAATGGATTTAAAACAAAATGAAAGATATATATATATATATTTTATAATTCCATAATAATATAAATAATTTAGATGTAATATATTAAATATATATCCATTATATATATGTAATTATAATAGTACATTACATTTTGAGATAAGAAATGAAATGTACCGTTCATGGAGACGGTAAGCCGTACGTACGCATGAACGCTACTTCCATTTCTATTTCATATTTAATGGAATTAAAACATAATGATACATAATAGTATTTTAATTCTAGTATGGTATAATATATAATATCATTAAATATATCCATTATATGTACCACATATGGTATTAACGAATCAAATCACTTTGAGGGGGCGGTAGTCTGCACTTCCTTAAATGAAGATATCGTGTTTACCCATAATGAAAACCATAAAAGTATGCCATAAATGAAAAATAAATAAGCTTAAGTAAAACATAAACATATTATATATCATATATAAATATAATTTCATCTTAATGGCCACCTTTGAAGGTGTTATAATAATGTTGAACAATCATCATTTCGTGAGGCATAAATTCACCACCCACAAAAACAGTATGTTATTTAACCATTAGAGGTAGGTGTGCGTAAGTGTAGCTCGAATAATTATTATAAAAACATCCTAGTATATTTATGATACTCTATTTGTTGCTAAATAAATTAATAAAAATATTTTAGGGGGTTGCAGAAGCAAAATAAAACATAATAACACAAGAGAAGACACTACCTTTAAATTGGGTAACTCCTTTTGAATTGAGCTCAAAGAATTCCTTGGGAAGACATCTGCCCAAAGTGAGGCTTCAAGGAGTTATATAGGGATGTGGAGAGGAAACATGGTCAGGGTTTGTCTGATCCAAAGTCTTTGGAAGTGTGGGTAAGGTGGTAGAGGTGGGGGCCTTTTATAAGAGGAGATGAGGGGCACTCTTGGAAAGTAAAGAAATGTTACTTTATATTAGAATGAGTTTTGGATTTTAAAGGTCCCACATTGATGTTTTTCAAGGATACAGTGATAAGGGTTCGAAATACACCCATCCAATAGGTTTTTGACATGTTTAGGTCTTAGATTTTACATTATCCTTCCATTTTATTTAAATCGTTAAATAATGAGGTCATCGCTGCATCATCATGATGTCATAAATAATTTAATTTATTTAATGTCTAAAAATTTTAAAAAATACTATGATGTAGAAAATCATTTTATATTTCCAATGACTATTTATAGTCCAAAAGATAATTTATTTAGACAAAATTAAAAATATTTTACTCAGGTGATACATTCTTTGGTACATTTAACATTCTTTAAAAAATAAAAAGATAAAAAGTCACATTCTCACAAAAGTGATTCCATGGGGCCCACAAGTTTGTCACAAGGCAACCCATGGTCGGCCATGAGACAAACAGTAGCCCTAGGACACATTTTGTGGTCATTTTTTATTATTATGATATTATTTTATTATCTTTAACTACCTGATTACTCATTAATCAAGATAATTAAAGATAATTACCGTCGTTACTATTCATAATGTTAAAAAATAAAAGAGTCTTAATTAAATAATTTGGACCTTCTGATTCCAAATATTTAATCCATTTTACCAAATTAAAATCACATAAATTGCTATAATTAATTTAAAAATAATTCCCGTTGTCAAAACAAATAGCGGGTTTTTTTGAAACAATATTCATGATAAGTTTGGCACTTGTTTATGACCAATTCCAAAGGGAAATTAATCCCAATGACCATAATTTTATTACATGGTAAAAATATATTCTAATTACACTTTAGAACAAATTAAAAAGATAATATTACCATAAAAATAAATTATATGAAAAAGCTGTTTTGATGTAAAATGCAGTTTTTTCACTATTCATTGAAAAATGAACATTGTCAGAAAAATACCAAAAATTAACCCAAGGTAAATTTAAATGTCCCAATCATAAATAATATGTTTATTTTGAAAAATAGATCTTATTAAATTTTCAAATGTTTTATTATAAAAATGGTTTTCAATCAAAAGGTAGTAAAACAATCTTTTAAAAATACTAGTGTATTCAATGCTTAAGATTGGATTCATTTGTATTTTAAGCCTCTAAAATTTATTGGATAAAAGTAAAAACATTTAACAAACATATATAATCATATTTTATTTATTTCTATTCATTCCCTCCAATACAACGACTTTTTGTTAACTACCATTTAAAATAATATTATTTTATTATTAGAGTGCAACGTAAGATTCCCAAGGAACTTGTTGTTGCGTGTTGGGTACGCCATCGAGCATAGAATCCCCTTTAAAGTTATATTAATATTTTATTCACAAATATGGATAAATGTAAAAATTTCATACTCTTTATTTACCTGGGGTGTTAAATCCTTCTCCCCTTTTGGGAATTGCGTCCTCGTAATTTTAAAATTGGGCTTGGAAGCTTCATTGAAAATCCCACATCGGAAGAAGAGTCAGTAAAAAAATCACTTTTAAATAAAGAAAGATAAGTACAAAGGTCACCCAAGTTAACCCATAATAGGATTCCAAGTATGAAAATATGGACATGGAGGAAAAAAATGGGTCATGTTCTAATGGAGAGTGATAGTAAACATGTCTAGGAGAAAGATAACCATACGAAAATCACAAACTTGTGATGGGTTAAACGGTATTCGATTCCCCAGTAGGAAAAGTTAACAGACAACATTTTTGATTTAAGTTACTTTTCATTGAGGAATTTATTTTTGAGCTTAACTAAATCATAATGAAACATACTTACTTGTCATGTAGACATTCACCTTTTACTAGATTCCTTAATCAAACTCATATTTTCTCCAAAAGACGAGTATTTTGGAAGACTTGTTCACATTAAGAGTACTATAATCAACTTCTAGAGAATCACCTAATCCACAAAAGAGAACTATATACTTCCCATATCTTTAGACCTTAACCAAAACCAAAACCAAAAAGGTTAGTATAAGATCAGATAATCCAGAAAAGGATAACCCTTTATAAAAAGCTAATCTATTCTTAATCTCCAAAATTTGTCCAACAAAACCCAATGTTCAACGAGGACCATTCGATAAACAATTTGTCCATGAAATTCTTAAACGTAAACCAAACTAATACTGAAACCCAAATATTTGAAGGATTTAGTCACATATTCATCCAAGTTAAATCGTAACATTTATCTCCAAACAACACCAGTTGCTCCTAAAGTCTCGTATTGAAAAGTAATTAACCTAATCACATATCCTCCATGATAGGTTAATCATTTTCATAAATAACCCAAAATCAACTTACTATTAATTAATAAAGTCACCTAACTAAAATAATATGTCATACTAACCAGGAACTTCACATAGTCCAGTGGTAGGCGATAAATACCAGTTGCACTTTGGTTGTGGGTTCGATTCCCACAGCTTTGTCTGGATCGACGGGTTGTCACACGGTCTGTGTGTTGTCCTTTTTCCAAAACTATATAATTCTTAAAACATTCCCCAAAACGAGATAAAATCTTCAAAAATGATCATAACATATTTTAACCCCATGTTTATCTCATGCCTTTCATTTTCCATTATAACATATAATAACCCATAATTACCTCAAAAGTAAGAATCATATAAACTCTAATGGTTACCTTTATAATTATTACCTGAACTTCCACATCGATTGGTTATCTCATACATGATGCATTACAGATCATGCCAAGGTTCAAGTGGTTGATAATGAATCCTTGATAGTTGGTTTAGAACAACCACGAGTTTCCTCATTGAATCCACCATTTTATCTATTATCTTAATTAGATAACCACCATAGTTTCCTTCAAACCTGTTGTCTCTTTGGTTCCTGCTAGATCCATCCATTCACTAAAAACAGAAATGTCAGTGAGAGTATATCCAAAAAACCATTATGTACTAATTATGAAGGTAAACACTAATATATACTTACTCATTCAATTTATCTAAAACTAGGACTCTTTCTGAAATCCTAACCATTATGGTAATGTCACTTGTGCTTAGAGAATACCCTAACCTATAATGTTATCTAAACTGACCTTTGATACCAACTATAAGGCCCCATCCTTAAACCTTACTTAATCTTGAGTTATTACAAGATTACACATTGAGGATCTTTTCATTTTTAGAGATTTAGAGAATTAGATCATAAAACTTGCATTACATCTCACATTTAAACAAATTGGTTACATAAAATATAGTATTCATTTTTCCCATCAACGGAAAAATATTTAAAATAAAACATGGATTCTTTCATGACACTTCCTTGACACTATCATCATATCATGTACCGTTCCCTTGACCTGTGAATTTTTTTTCAAAAACTTGGGATGAGCATAAAAATCTCAGTAAGTGATATAAAAATATGGAAAGGAAACATGAGTACATGTATACATAAGAATGAAATCATACTTTACCCATAAAACATAAGCACTTTAGCATACCTCATAAAATCATGAATAAATCATAGACATCATAAGACATAAAAGGTAACTTGAGGCATTCTTAACATTTTTACATAGGGAGTAAGCCTCTTGGATACATTTGGAATACCCATCACAGTATATTCCCTAAATCACTTCGGAGAAACCTTAACGTTTCACTCTTTCGTGTTACCCAATGCATTGGAGAGATATATCGGGCTCACCCGCCCTTAGTTTATCACGGAACCACCCATATTCATAAACAATGCCCAAGAACCATAACATAATCATAGAACATAACCTAAGCACAAAAAAAGATAACATTCCCACATTGTAATAACAATATAATATTTTAAGATATTTAAATAATGAATCCATTCAAAAAACCATTTTCTAAACCATATAAAACATTTAATAAAGAGATTTTTTAATCAAAGTGTCCCATACCACTTTGAAGCTTTTAACATTTTAAACCATTAATATCCATATAAATAAATCCTTGAACCATTTTGAAAACATGGATATTAATGAGAAATATTTATAAGAATAAATCATTAAAACATTTAAAACGATATTTTAGTTAAAGTGTTTTTAACTAAATGAGAGACACTTGAAAACAATAATTGAGGAATAACATTTAATTAGAACTTTAAAATATATTGAGAATAAATGTATTCATGATATAATATTCCAAAGGACAGTATATAAACCATATAAGAGTGAATTGGTGCATAACAACAATGAATTCTCAATAGAAATGTAAAATGTGATGAAATCCCTTATAAAGAGGGTATCCTTAAATTAAGGATAAATCAATCTCAAAATGATGTGTGACAAATATAAATACACCCAATATAAGTGGATATTAAGTGTAAAACAATAAAATGTCATTAACACATTTTAAAAGGATGACATATTCAATAACTACATGTTGAACTCAAAGAAATCGTAAATGGGTTAAAAAGTTCCCTTGGTAAAATTCGACAGCCTAACGGCATCACTTCAAAATTCAGAAAATGAGTTGATGAGAGATAAAAAGGGTATCTTATCACTTGGAAATAAAATTTACATCAATAAGGATATAAAAGAACATATCCAAACATAATAGTATGTGAATTAAAAGACATAACAAAAGAAGTCTTTTAAAAAGAGGAGGGGGAAAGATCCCCTTACCGATTTGGGTAACTTTCGAAACGTACATCCCATGGAAGAAGGGTCATACAATGAAGATGTGAATACCCATAAATGTAATTATACTAAACAACGTTTATAATAATTGGAATTACATACACCACTCAAAGGAAATAGTGGCAAACGTAGCATAAATGTCACGAGAATAAAAGTGAGATGAAAAATCTCTTACGAAAACTCGGCAGGCTAATGGTGCCACTTAAAACATCCAAAAATGGATTTATGAGATCAAATAGGTTCTCTCATAATATGACCATAAAAATTAAAGTAAGGGTAATATAAAATAACATCCTCAAACATAAGAAATATGAGCTTAAAATAAGTGACATAAAATAGAGTACTTAAAAAGATAGAGAGAGGTCAGATCTCTTACGAAAATTCGTCTGCCTAATGGCGCAACTCAAATCATCCAAAATGGATTGATGAGAGTAAATTGGGTCTCTAGTCATATGAACATAAGAATTAAAGTAGGAGTAATATAAAATAACATTACAATCATAAGAAAGATGAGCTTAAAATGAATGACATAAAAGAGTGTACGTAAAAAGAAAGAGAGGAGTAGGATCCCTTACCTCAAGTCCAACTTGTCTTTTCTCGTTTCATTATATTCCTGAATAATAAACTTTGGTCAATTTATAATTGCTTAAGGACCTCATATAAAGATTATTATTCGTTTCATATCACATATTTTAATGTTATAATAATTGGTTAATAATATGAGTTCATATCAGACATTTTTGTCGATGTTTGGTACATGAGTCCAAAATTGAACTTGTTGGAAAATAAGTTTCCATGTAGTTAGAGGTACATCATATCTAGAATAGTATTGATGTTTTAAGTATCATATATATCCAGTATATATCCATTTTATACTATTCCATAGCATTTGGAGATAAAAATTAAAATCACCATTCATGGAGATGGTAGGCCGTACGTACGCATGAACGATACTTTAATTTTTTTGTCATATTAATGGAATTAAAAAAAAATGAAAGATATATATATATATGTTATAATTCCAGAATGATATCCATCATTTACATGTAATATATTACATATATATCCATTATATATATGTACTTATAATAGTACATAACATTTTGAGATAAGAAATGAAATGTACCGTTCATGGAGACGGTAAGCCGTACGTATGGATGAACGCTACATCCATTTCTATTTCATATTTAATGGAATTAATACATATTGATAAATAATAGTATTTTAATTCCAGTATGGTATCATATATAATATCATTAAATATATCCTTTATAAGTTCCACATATGGTATTAACGATTCAAATCACTTTAAGGGGGCGGTAGTCCGCACTTCCTTAAATGAGGATATCGCGTTTACCCATAATGGAAACCATAAAGGTATGACATAAATGAAAAATAAATAAGCTTAAGTAAAACATGAACATATTATATATCATATATAAATATAGTGTCATCTTAATGGCCTCCTTTGAAGGTGTTAGAAGAATGTTGAACAATCATCGTTTCGTGAGGTAGAAATTCGCCACCCACAGAAACAATATGTTCTTTAACCATAACATGTAGCTGTGTGTAAGTGTAGCTCGAATACTTCTTATAAAAACATCCTAGTATATTTAAGATACTGTATTTGTTACAAAATAAATTAATAAAAAGAGTTTAGGGGCTTGTAGAAGCAAAATAAAACATAAGAACATAAGAGAAGACATTACCTTTAAATTGGGTAACTCCTTTTGATATGAGCTCAAAGGATTCTTTGAGAAGACTTCTGCCCAAAGTTAGGATTCAAGGAGTTATAGAGGAATGTGGAGAGGAAAAATAGGCAGGTTTTCACCGAGCCAAAGGCTTTGGAAGTGTGGGTAAGGTGGTAGAGGTGGGGGCCTTTTATAAGAGGAGAGGAGGGGCACTCTTGGAAAGTAATGAAATGTTACTTTATATTAGAATGAGTTTCGGATTTTAATGGTCCCACATTGATGTTTTTCGAGGATAAGGTGATAAGGGTTCTAAATCCACCCATAAAATAGGTTTTGGACATGTGTAGGTCTTATATTTTACATTATCATTCCATTTTATTTAAATCGTTAAATAATGAGGTCATCGCTGCATCATCATGATGTCATAAATAATTTAATTTATTTAATGTCTAAAAATTATTAAAAAAATACTATGATGTATAAACTCGTTTTAGATTTCGAATGACTATTTATAGTCCAAAACATAATTTATGTAGACAAAATTAAAAATATTTTTCTCAGGTGATACATTCTTTGTTACATTTAACATTATTTAAAAAATAAAAAGATAAAAAGTCACTTTCTCACAAAATTGATTCCATGGGCCCCCCAAGTTTGGCACAAGGCATCCTATGGTCGGACATGATACAACCAGTAGCCTTAGGACACATGTTGTGGTCTTTTTTTATTATTATTATATTATTTTATTATCTTTAACTACCTGATTACTCATTAATCAAGATAATTAAAGATAATTACCGTCATTACTAATCATAATGTTAAAAAATAAAAGAGTCTTAATTACATAATTTTGACCTTCTGATTCCGAATATTTAATCCATTTTACCAAATTCCAAACACAAAAATTGCTATAATTAATTTAAAAATAATTCCCGTTGTCAAAACAAATAGCGGGTTTTTTTGAAACAATATTAATGAAAAGTTTGGCACTTGTTTATGCCCAATTCCAAAGTGAAATTAATCCCAATGACCATAATTGTATTATATGGTAAAAATATATTATAATTACATTTTAAAAAAATATAAAGATAATATAACCATATAATTAAATTATATGAAAAAGCAGTTTTGATGTAAAATGCAGTATTTTTCACTATTCATTGAAAAATGAACATTGTCAGAAAAATACCAAAAATTAACCCAATGTAAATTTCAATGTCCTAATCATAAATAATATGTTTATTTTGAAAAATATAGCTTATAAAATTGTCAAAAGTTTGATTTAAAAATGGTTTCCCATCAAAAGGTAGTAAAGCATTCTTTTAAAAATACAAGTGTATTCAATGCTTAAGATTGGATTGATTTGTATTTCAAGCCTCTAAAATTTATTGGATAAAAGTAAAAACATTTTACAAAAATATATAATCATATTTGAGTTATTTCTATTCATTCCCGCCAATACAACGACTTTGTGTTAACTACCATTTAATATAATATTATATTATTATTAGAGTTCAACGTAAGATTCCCATGGAACTTGTTGTTGCGTGTTGGGTACGCCATCAAGCATAGTGTCCCCTTTAAAGTTATATTAATATTTTATTCACAAATATGGATAAATGTGAAAATGTCATACTTTTAATTTACCTGGGGTGTTACAAAAAGAGTGTTATTTTAGACATGGTTAATTCTTATATCAACATTTTTTGTATTTATTTTATTAAATAATAATATCACCAAATAAAATTGGATGGATATGAATAAACATTGGGTGTATTCCAATCATCTGACGAATGATTATGCTGATGTGGTGAAGGATTTCATCATGTTTTCAAAAGATCAGGCCTACTTTCCTTCTCAAATCCATTGTTTAAGTTTAAACAGTTGTTATACAATAAATGATAGTTTAGTGGAGTTATAAGAACCTAATATTTTTCACTGATTGGATCGAAGTTATAAATTTCAGAATATACATAGAGAGAAGTTAATATAGCTAGTGACAGAGATAACAATGTGTTTTATGGATGATTTGATATGATTATCAGTGTGGAAAATTAAGAATACGATATGGAGGATGTGATTACAGATATGCATGATGATGATGATCTTATTAAGGAAATGACAAGGAGAGTAGAAGATGAACTTTTTGATTGCACAAAAAATTTTGAGTAGAAAAAGAGTTTTGTAATGATATCATTGTATGATGGTTGCACTAAAAATATAGCATTGTCAGTTTTTCAAAAGCTACATAATTTGAATGGACGATACAGATGGAGTGACACCATTTTTAGGAAATTTCTTGCTCTCTTTAATAACATGATCCCAAAAGATAATAATCTCCCAAACCAAACATACTATGCCAAATGAATTCTACACTCGATATGTATGATCTATGAAAGAATAAACGCCTACCTGAATGACTGTATAATATTTTTTAAGGACCAAAAATACTTAATATAAAGCCTGATGTGTGGTGCATCTTTGTACAAGATAGTTGAATCTAGGCCTATGAATTTTCCATTACACTTTAAAATAATTATAATATTTAAGAGACTATATAGAAGTTAGGAGACTATAGGGAAATTTATGTGGAATGAAAAGAGAATAAATACTGATAAAAAACTACGACACCTGATATACTCTTCTTAATTAAAGAGAATTGATCATGACTATCCATAATTTGGAAACAAGTTAAGAAACAATCATCTTGAGTTATCTACATATGGAGCGAATCACTTTGGTTTTCAAAGAACCACTCATAGTACATGGCCAGTTATGTTGGTAAATTATATCATTCCACATTGGTTATGCATGAAATGAAAACACATCATCGTATATATTATTATATTTGGGACGAAAAATTGGGTAATGATATTGATTTATATTTGGATATGTTGATCGAGGATTTGAAATTATTGTGATATTTAGTTGTTAGGATGTGTGATTTTTACAAAACATATGATTTCACATTGAGTGAAATATTGTACAAGAAGATAAATGGCTTTCCTACTCATGGAAAATTGGCAGGAAATATAATTAAAGGAACTATTGGGTGTCCCATCTATGAGAATGGTATAAAATCAATATGGTTAGAAAATTAATTGAAAACTATGTTTTTAAGACATCAGATATTTATACCCCGATGACAGAAGTACTAATATTAGACGACATCATTCGATCGATGTTCATAAGAATGTACAATACCATCTCCACTAATAAGTGATCAACTATTTGATAAAGTTAAATATGTGCCACTTCTTTGTTTAAACCATTTTTGAAAAACCTTACGAAAAGTTGTATAAAAAAGAAAACAGTTTTTATAATTGTCATACTGGAATTTTCTGTATGTCAGCCATTGTTATGATATTATTCAAGTTGAAAAAAAAGATGTGATAGTGTCATCAACATGTTTCTAAATGAAACCTACAAAATCAAAGGATATAATTAAGTCTATGATGCACATGGTTAACAATGGAATACAAGAAGAGTTGGCACCAGTGGAGGGTGAAAAAATTAACATTTCTTCCTTCTGTTGTTTGCACTATTTCGAAGCAGGATAGATATTAGTTTCGAAACATCATGAATGATGTAATGGTTCTAAAGGGGTATTCATTAAATATCAAGAAAATACTGTCAATGCATGATTTATAGTTAAAAGGTCAGAAATTAGATAACTACCATGTTTTGATACAATATCTAATTACTGTAGATTTATAATTCATTTTTTTCAATGAAATTACATCATACATTAACAAAGATCTATTTATTCTTCAATTATATATGATAAAATGTTATAGACCCATCAAAATTGATAACTATGGAAATTGAAATTTTCCTAATATTATGTCAATGGGAATTGTTTTTCCAGACCAAATTCATCTATATGATAGTTCATATCATGTTTCAATTTGTGATAGGGATTAAAAAATGTGGTCCTCTGCAAAATAGATGGATGTACCCATTGAATTATATATGATAATTTTGAAAGGGTATGTAAAAATTCGATGTCGGGAATAGGGTTGTATTGTGAAGCAATATATTGTTTAGGAATCCATGAATTCTGTACTAAATACCAGCCCTGTGTGCAAAACATTTTTCTAAAAAAATCATGTCACATAGGAACACTTTTGATTCCCTAAGGGGTTGAAAAATGGATATCAAATAAATATTATCAACAGTTTATAGAATGGTTTCACTATTATATTTTTAAGGAGTCAAGAGAAAGTCCAAAATCAATTTCCAAACAACTTTGATGGCTATCCGGAGGACCAATTGTGTACGTATTATCTTACAATAATTGGGTAGTTAATGGTTATACATTACATACTAATGAAAATGATGAAGATAGTACCAAAAATAATAGTGGATTTAAAATTGTGGCTATAACGATGCATGTTTCTGGAGATAAGGATAGAAATCTGATTTATGTAAATATGTTATACATTGGCATCATCAAAAAATTTGGGATTTGGATTATATGACATTATGAGTTTCGATTCTTCAATGAAAAGTGATGATAATAGATGTTCTATTGAAATAAATGATTTGGGATTTGTAAAAGTTGATTTCAGTATAGAATGGTACAAATACCAACCATTTATAATCGTGTAACAAATAGTACCAATATTTTATGTTCTAGATCCCACAAACCAAAACTGCTCAACTATTCTGTTATCGACCAAAACCCCTAAAGAGTCAGATGAATATTCAATGGGGGATGATCCTTTCATTGGGAAGATGCAATCATTTCATTGTGGACCTATTGTAGAGGGTGTTTTTTAGGTCATAGGAGACCAACATAATGAGATTTTGATCGTTGATAGAGGGGTCAAATTCCGCTATCCTTTATAAAAATAGAGTTCAATAATCAGATTATATATTTTTTCTAATATACATCTTATTACTTTATGTTAATATATATTCACTACTCTTTTATGATATCTAAATTAAATGTTAAACAACTTTTGGAGATAATTATTTTTGCATGTGATGATGCTTCCAATCCCCAGGACCACAGGTTTCCCAACCTATTGTTGCTCGCATTGCAGAAGAACAACTTGTTTCTGAAGCTATTGGATTATGTTAATATATGTTCACCGCTACTTTTATCTTATATAAATTAAATTTTAAACAAAATTTTCTTATACTTAATTCTGTACGTGTTGATGCTCCCAATCCCTAGCCACAACAGTTTTCTCAACCTACTGCTACTCACAATGCAGATGAACAATAGGTTTCTCAACCTGTTGTCACTCCCAATGCAAAGGTACAATAAACATCTGCACATGCCGATTATAGCACTATGGGGATGGTGGAACATATTGATGATAGTGGATTTGAGGAAATGAAAGGTGATTATGCGCTGAAAACACTGAAAAAATAGGAGTGTCGTAGTTTGACATTATTAAAAAAAATCAATAAGGCTGAAGATAATAGCATCACATATGAGATTGGATGGAATAAGCACAGCGAACATGTTTACCCTATCAAGGAAATGTTCACTAGATATATTGAAATCGTCACTCTGTAATGTGTGGTGATTAATTTAACTTCTTTGCACTATTTTGTGGATGAGATTAAGACATTTATGTGGGGAGAAATTACGCATACATTATGATATCATTTTTTAATTTACAAAAAATTAAATATTGAAATATTGAATTAAACATCATCATCTCTTGTAGAGTTCATTTGTATAGATGACTTACACAAATACTATGTGTTAATGATTCATGGAATGATTCATAGGGGTCCTCACACACTTTTAATGAAATAATAACATAAAAATGTTAAGGTGAAAATAAATCCACCCCCAACCCTTATTTATGAACATCTAATAACCAAACCATCATGTGTTGTATTTACTATTCGTCATGCGAAGCAGTGTTTGTAAGTACATTGTTTCTAGTAATATGTTTTTTGATGGTACGTGTATTCATCACTTTGATTGACAGTGTTTTATTTTTGAAAAAACAACTGAGTGATGAAAATAAATGAAGTGATTCAAAACTCGTATACCCCAACCATAGAACAAGGATGGGGAATGCATCACTTGAAAAAAATTGCAACATGTTTTAAATATACCATAATATTTTTTTGTGACATATAAAAACATAACAAATGTGTTCTTTTAATTATATGCATCTTGGAATGTTCAATTCCAAAGAAACTTCCATTTCATGCAATGTGTTATAGAGGGAGGTGCGTTTAACTGAAGATGGTAAACTAATAGATGAAAACACTCAAAAAGAGTAGGAAGAATGTGTAAGTGTGACAGAATAAAAAACACATTAAATAACTATTACATAAAAAAGATTACTTATTTTCCTATATATTCTATCTGACATAGTTTCAATAGTCAACAATACCCACACCTAATGAAGACATACTTCCAGTGTCCTTGACGCATCCAGAAAAGTATTACTGTGTTAGAGGTGTGGGTTTTGGGGGTACACACTGAACATAATTTGAGAAAAAAATAATCAGAGGATCAAACTAAAAAAATGAAAAAGATGATAGAAATATTATTTATGTTTGAAGAATAATTAAAATGGTAGAATGAGATTATAACATGTTTTTTGTGGGAGGAAAAGAGAAGAAATAACTCAATAATAAAGTGGGCCTAAAGATCCCACACCACCCCTACCAGTTTTGAGACAAGACATTCCCCTAAAGAAATTCATACCTGATGAAGTCAATTTGATAACGATTTTTTTTGTGAAATGTGAATCAGATAGACACTAGAAACTGATACATTTTCTGTATTGATATTCTAAAGGATGAAAATTATTGTGATTTATAAACACCCACCCACTTCCCTATAGCGTGGGATAACATGTTCAATATTCAGAATTACATTCTACAAAATAGATAATTCCTACAGGTTATGTCAAGGTGTCGATTTCTATAGCCCTATAATTTATTTCTTCGATACATATTCCAGTTGATGATTGATATATTTATATGGCTCTAATAAGCTAACAGAACATTCATCTCACGGATGCCACATCTTTTAAAAAAAATTGACAATGAGGTATTCATTTCCAATTTAATTTTCAAGATAAAAATTAAACTGTTAATAAAAAAGGTCTGAACTTATTCATTTTATTGCATATGGAAAAATGTAGGGGGTGAAATAAAATTCACATTCAAAACTATTTCAAGGATCAACCAACCGATAAAAACAATTTACCCAAAGAACCTTAACCCCCATTCTATATCCACAATTATTATCATTGAAGGCTCATGCAAATAGGAATATGAAAGATGGTCATAATAATATAATTTACTATGATGCAGATATGTAATGATTTGAATATCCAGACTTAATTTTTACTGAGAGTTGAACTGAAATCATCGACTACGAATGGTTATGCAACTCAGTTGTAAATGTATATATGACAAATGTTTTTGGGATTTTATTTTCCAAAAGATGATATAGTTTATTAATTATGACTAAATAAATTTCATATTTCTCTCATGTGTATATATGAAAAAAAAATTGAAGTGATTTCTCCATTAACATAAATTTTCCCTTATTAGTCCTCACATTACCTCTATAGAAGAAAACGAAATAACTTCATAGAAAGTGGGTGAAATAATGGATGGTCTACTCAAATAATTTAACAATAATATTATGGATGAATGACACATATTGGTACCAATGATGTAGAGGTAAAACGTTTAAATTTAATCATATTAAATATATAATAATTTTTTTCTTTACATATTTATTTTGGTGATTTTAGGTAGCCTTGGTAGCTCATTGTGGTCAAATTGGAAACACAAAAGATTTATTTTTTGGATTCAATGTGGGGATATCCAAAAAATCCACCACACATGATGGTGTTTATTAATTTGTAATACAAAAAATACAACATTTTAGAACTGAATATCCCTTTTTATAATTTATATTATCTATTAATAAGGATTCTATTATGATAGTGGAGTGCATCAATATCATCTAAATAATGGAATAGGGTCAGGGGAAATATAGAAGAAACCTCACAGGTACTATGAATAGATTTATATCAGGGTATATATAATAATATTTCACTATAGAAACACATATAAAAAATTAATTATTTTCTCAATGTTTTTATTCTATATGAAACTAGAAAATAGAAATGACTATATTTATTATGTTTTTAAATTTTTGACAGAGATCATATTGAATGAACAAACTAGAATCCCTAAAGTGGTATTTCGAAAGATAATTTAAATTTAAATTAATATTTAAATTCATCCATTATGAATTTATATTTTTTCTATACTACCATTACATTAGAAAATAGTCATATTCACAAGATGATATAGATATGCTTAGAAACAAATGGTCAACATAATGGATGGAAGAATGTACAAAAATATCATGAATAATGTAAAATTATCAAATAATTTGAACATCAATAATCTTCCCTTAATTATATTTCTCTTTGTATGAGGGTAATGTTGTGATTTGTATGGGCTAATCGCCCTGCTGAAAATCATGGTTGTTGTTTTTCCTTTTTTGCGAACTAAATTAATTTCATGTTGGATGGTTTTTGAAAAGAATTTGGTGGTCCTCATTTATAGGGATTTTGTGTTTTTATAAGACGCAAAAGATAATGAGTATCCAGAAGGGTTTTCCCCATCCCTTGAGTTTTTTGTAAAATCTCGGGGCATATTGGGCATAAGAGGTTACTCTGGGATTCTTGTTTTCAACAATGAGAAGGGGTTTTCCAAAAAAATCATCATTTCAATCTCTAACATTGACAGTTCCACTCTTTAGTCAACCTAGTAAAGAACCAACTATCATATATTCATTCAAAGGTCCTGGATATATGGAAACTATTTATTTACTAAGTCGACTAAAGCTATAATGAAGAGGGAGGATGTTATTATGTGTCAACCATACAAGGATCAAAGGTTTTTCAATAATCCTTATAAAATGGTTAAATTGATCATATTTTGCAGGTATGGAATCTTATTTTGGTTTCATATGAAAGGGTGTATTAATTTTCATGAATAAAAATGTACTTAATTATTTTTATACATTAGGACAACGATCCATGAGACATTTCTAATGAGTAGGAATCAATTACACCTCATCCTGATGAACAGTGTCACTGATAGGACTCTACATGAGCCTTTATTTAAAATTGACATAAATTAAAGAAAAAAGACACAACTAACATTATAAAAACCAAGTACATGCATTCTGATTGTTTTGATAAATTAGTACAATGATCTATCCATTATTTTTGACGTGTATAAATCAACATTACCTCAATATTATACACTGTGTCACCAGTTTAATGCCAAATGTGTCTTGTTATTTAAAATTGACACTAATTCTGGTAAAATAACGCAAAAAATACTAAAAATTGATAAAACACATTCATATTGTTTTGATACATTAGGAAAACAATCCACGAGTCATTTTTGATGTGTTGGAATCAACCACGCCACAATCTGATGCAACATGTCATCAGTATGACTAAAATTGTCTATTATGAGTTTAAAATTGATTTTTTTTTCTCAAAACATGCCAGTCACTGGAAAATAAAAAAATGAACTCCATTTGACTTCCAAAGTATGGACAACGATTTATATGTCATTATTGACCTGTATGGAGAAGTATCACATCAAACCGACACATGATGCGACCTATATTACTCAAGTGAAAGGTTTTCTATTTAGAATGAAATTTTAGTAAAAAAGAACAACTGACATACTGAAAACCAAGGAAAATAATTCTTATTATTCTGAAAATTTTGGAAAATGATCTATATTTAATTTTGACATGTAGGAATCAACCAAACCTCAATCTGACTCATGATATCAGTGGTATGACACTAAATTTGTCTTTTTATTTAAAATTGTCATTATTTCAAGTATAAAAACACAACTAGCATACTAAAAACAAAGAAAAATTATTTGGGTTGTTTTGATACTTTAATAAAATGATATATTAGACATTTGTAACATTTATGAATCAACCCCATCATAATTTGGAATAAAAATGGTGTGAAGCAATTGTATTCCAAATTAAGGATAGTGATTTGTATGTCCTTTTTGATGTTTATGAATTATTGTCACATCAAACTGATGAACTATGCCACTAGTAAGACTCAAATTAAAATTTTTCAGCTTGAAATGGCATTTTAATAGAAAAACATCCAACATAATTAAAAAAAAAGTAAGTGTGTTCATGTTTTATTGATACCTTAGGAAGACAATATATCTGTCATTTTTTATTTTTAATAATTAAACAAACCTCAATCTGATGCACGGTGTCACCGATATGCCTCCAAATGTGTCTTATTATTTAAAATTCACATTAATTCCAGTAAAAAACAATACTAACATACTAAAAATCAAGAAAATTCATACGAATTATTTTGATAATTTTGTGAAATGATCGATGATTCAGTTGTGACGTGTAGGAATCAACCCCATCCCAATCCAATGAATGGTGGGATCTATATGACCAAAACTATACGCTGTGAGTTTAAAATTGACATTTTAGCTGAAAACATACCACTCATAGAAAACCAAGAAAAAAAATCCGTTTGCCTTACAAATTATGAACAACAAATCATATTTCATTTTTATTGGTATGAAGTGGTCTCATATCAAATAGATGCACGATGTGACCTGTATGACTCAAATTGCACGTTGACACAAATGGTAAACTGGAAAATGTTGAAATGCATTCCAATTGTTTTAATACTTTAGTAAAATGATATATCAATCAGTTATGACATGTAGGAATCAACCAAACCTCAATCTGATGCATGATGTCACCGGTATGACTCCCAATGTGTCTTTTTATTTAAAATTGGCATTAATTCATGTAAAAAACATAACTGACATACTAAAAACCAGGAAAACACATTTTTTGTTTTAATAATATAGTAAAATTATTACTGAGTCTGTTGGATGTGTAAGAATCATCCCCACCTAAGTCCAACTAATGGTGTGACCAGTATGACGAAAAATGCCCATTATTAGTTTAAAATTGACATTTTATCCCCAAACATGCCACTCACTGAAAATAGAAAAAAAAAACATGCACGTATTGTCTCTCAAATTAAGAACAGGGATTCGTAAGTCCTTTTTGATGCATATGAAGCATTCTCTTGTCAAAATGACACAAAATTAAACCATTATGTCTCAAATTGCTTGTTTTCAGTTTGAAATGACATTTTAGTAAAAAATACAATTGACATATTGAAAACCATGGAAATAAATTTATATAGTTTTTATACATGTGGAAAATGACCTAACAGTAATTTCGGATGTTTAGGAATCAAAGTCACCCCAATACGGACACACATTGTCACTGATATGACTCCAAATGTTTCTTGATATTTAAAATTGACATTATGTGAAGTTAAAAAACACAACTGAAATACTGAAAACCATGAAAAGAAATCCAGATTATTTTTTTTACTTTAGGAAAATTTTCTATCAGTTATTTTTGATGTATGGGAATTAACCCCAACTCAATATAACAGACGGTGTGACCAGTATGACTAAAAGTGGTAATTATGTGTTTAATATTTCGATTTTAGATAAAAACATGTCACTCACTATAAACCAACCAAATGAACTCTGATTGTCTTCCGAATTATAGATATTGATATTTTAAGTCCTATTTAAATGTTACGAAGTAGTCTCGCATCAAAATGACACCCAATGTGACCAGTATGACTCAAATTCTATATTTTCGGATTGAAATTACATTTTAGTAAAAACACAACATACATACTAAAAACTATGGAAATGTATTTTGATTGTTTTTATACTTTTGGAAAAAGATCTTTGAGTCATTTATGAAACGTAGGAATCAACCTCCACTCAATCTGTTGCACGATGTCTCCGATATAACACAAAATGTGTCTTTTTATTTAAAGTTGATATTAATTCAAGTAAAAAACACCATTGACATACTGAATACTGAGATAATGAAATCATATTGTTTTGATATGTTAAGAAAATTATCAATGAGTCAGTTGTGATGTGTTGGAATCAAACCCACCAAAATCTGATTAATATTGTGATCATCATGGCTTAAATTATCTGTTATTAGTTTAAAATTGAAATTTTATCTGAAAATGTCTTACACACTAAAAACCAAGAAAAAGTGCTCCAATTTTCATCCAAATCATGGAAAGTGATTTGAAGTACTTTGTGTCCTGTATAAAGTAGTCTCACATCAAACTAGTGCACGATATGACCAGTATAACTCAAATTACAAGTGTTCTGGTTTGAAATGATATTTTAGTAAAAAACCACACCTGACATACTGAATCTTGAGGAAATGAATTCCAAATTTTTGGATACTTTAGAAAAAATATTTTTCAATAATTTGGGATGTGTAGAAATCAACCACACCTCAATCTGATGTGTGGTGTCAATGGTATGACTCTAAATTTGTCTTGTTATTTAAAATTGACATTAATTCATTTAAAAACACAACTAAAATACTAAAAACATAGAAAACACATTCAGATTGTTTTGATAGTTTATGAAAATTATTCCAAATTCATTTGTGCTTTGTAGGAATCATGCCCGCCTAGATCTGATGATTAGTGTGGCCAGTATGACTACAAGTGTATGATATTAGTTAAAAATTTCAATTTTAGATTAAAACGTGTCACTCCAAAAAAAAAGAAAGAAAACAAATTCTGATTAAATTAAAAATTAAGGACAGTGATTCCTAAGTTATTTGTGATGTGTATCAAATAGTCTCATGTACCACTGATGCACAATGTAACTAGTTTTACTCAAATTGCATGTTCTCTGTATAAATTGACATTTTAGTAAAAAATCATAGATGACATACTAAAAACTGAGGAAATTCCTTCCCATTGTTTTGATAAATCCGGAAACTGATCTATCAGTCATTTTCTGGTGTGTAGTAATCAACCGCACCTCAATATGACACACGGTGTCACCTTTATGACACCAAATGTGTCTTCTTATTTGAAATTGACATTAGTTCAAGTAAAAAAAACTGACATACTAAAATAGAGAAAACATGATCGTATAGTTTTGATTCTTTAAGACAATGATCCATGACTCATTTTTTATGTGTAGGAATGAAACCCACATTAATCAGACAAACAATGTAATCAGTGTGAAAAAAATTATCCACAATCAATTTAAAATTGAAATTTTTGCTCAAAGCATTTCACTCACTCTAAACCAAGAAAACACACGCTTATTGTCTCCAAAATTATGGAAAATGATTCATCAGTTAATTGTGACATTTATGAACTGTAGGAATCATCTGCACTACAATTCGGTGCACATTGTGACCGGTATAACTGCAAATGTGTCATTTTTAATCAACATTGAAATTTTTATTGTATTCTTCATATTAATGCTTCATTGATTTTATTATAGTATTTCTCACATAATAATTGATTTCTTATATATGTGGATATTTTTTTATTGAGTTGGGATGATTTTTTCAGTGACTATTACCATCAGAGGACATTTTTTAGAGGGGTCTAGAGATGTAAAAAGTGAAAAAATTAATTTTTTAACTGTTTATTGGATAATTGTCAATGTAATTTTATAAAACATTTTTAAAAATGTATATAGATTTGTTTTTAGTATATACAATGAGTGTATACTTTTGAATTCATGATTTCAATTAAATTTATATAGCATGTTTTTTCTAGACCATTGTGTGCACTGCTTGTTTTTTCATCATTTGCATCGTGTATGTGGTTATTTATAATATATAATGGGTGGTTATTTTTTAGTTGTAATTTTCTAGTTTCGGAAGGTTATTTTTGCTGTATTGGTTATTTTGTACTATTGTTTTGGTGAAGTTTATTTTTAGTAGGTTGTTGGGTATGCTGTAATATAAACAACACACCCATATAGGGAAGCCTTTATCAGGGCATCAAATAGTGTTGATAAAGCCCCCATTTATCAGTGCTAAATAAATCACTGATAAATGTGGACTTTAGACATGCTTCCAAAAGAACTAATAAAGGACAACATTTATCCATGGTTTTCGGAGCACTGATATTGGATACTCAGATTTAATAGAGTCTCTATTATCTGTGATTTTTTAACACTGGTAAAAGCATGTTTTGGGATATTTTATGATCCTAGTATGTGATTTTGAATGCCTATAATATATAAACTATAATACCAATATAAACAAAACATTAAACATGGATTATGCTTATAATAAATAGTAGAAAATAAAAATAATTTTGTAATATATGATGATGAAAAATATTTTATAATAATTCAAAACCAAAAACATGAAACCTATAAATGTTTCATGTATGTAAATTTTAAAGCCTATAAATTATAAACTACAAGACCAATATAAATGAAAATAAAAAGAAAGATTAAAAATATAAGAAATAGTTGTAAATACAAATATTTTCATAAAAAATGTTAATGAAAAAATTATAATCTTTCCAAACCACCAATTTGAGACTTAAAAATGATTCATGTTTGTGGTTTTGAATGACTATAAAATATAAATTATAAGATGATTATAAATTAATCTTAAATCATCGGTTTAACAAATATGAAATTGTTGTAAAAAAATTTGTAAATTAACAATATAAATAATAATTATATAATAATTAATTAGTTAATCCTTAATAAATTTTTTAATTTTTAATTATAATTATTCACAATATAATTAATTTATTAATGAGTAATGTCGTTATTAATTATATAATAATTAATTAGTAATATAATAATTTATTATATAACAAATGACTAGTTATTTAGTAATATAATTATCAATTATAAAATAATAAATTATTTAATTAGTAATATAATTAATTAGTATATAATAATTAATTAGTTAATTAGTAATATAATTATAAATTATAATATATTTAATTAGATAATTAGTAATATAATCATAAATTATAATTTTTCATTATAAATACTAATTAATAATATTTAATTACTTAATTAGTAATATAAATATTATTTATATATCAATTAATTAGTCAATTAGTAATATAACTATTATTTCTAATAATTAATTTGTTATTTCGTATTTATTTGATAATAAATAATTACTTTTTTAGTTAATTAGTACTATAAATATTAGTTATATAATAAATAATTTTTTAATTATTAATATAATAATTAATTATGAAATCATTAATTAGTTAATTTGTAGGACAATTAGAGGTTAATAAATAATATGTTTTTGAGTAATATAATGGTTAATTATAAAATAATTAATTTTTTATATTTTAATTTAATTATTAATTACATAAAAAATAATTAGTTAATTTGTAATATAATAATTAAATAGATTATAAATAAAAAATAATTAATTATAGTTATTCAATATATTTTTTAATTATCTTTTATCACAAATTAACTAATTAATTATTATATAATTAATAAATAATAAATAGTAATTATATATTTAATAATTATATTACTAATTACCAAATTAATTATAATTAATAATCATTTTACTAATTAACTAATTAATTATAATTAATAATTATATTACTAATTAACTAATTAATTATTAATTATTATTTATTATTTATTATTTATTTTACTTATTAACTAATTAATTATTAAATAATTAATAAATAATAATCAATAATTAATAATTATAAGTAATAAATATATTACAAATTAACTAATTAATTATTAATTATTAATTATTAGTTATAAATAATTATTTAGTTAATAAGTAATATAATTATTAATTATATAATAATTAATTATGTAATTAGAAATATAATTATTAAATATATAATTATTTTTTATTTTTTATTCAATTGTTTTATAAATTTTAATGATATTACTAATTAATAAATAAATTATATAATTAATAATTAATAATTACAAATTAATAATCATATTACATTTTAACTAATTAAATTTTATATAATTAATTACTATATAATTAATAATTATGTAATTAATAATTACATTTGTAATTAATTAATTAATCTTCAACTGTATCATATATTTTTAATACATATTTTAAGATTCATTTATTATCGCCTTATAGGTTATATTTTATAGTCATTCAAAACCATATTCTTGAAACATTTTTATGTTTCAAAAAGGTGTTTTCTAATGATTATAAATTATTTGTCATCAACAATTTCTATGAGATTCCATTTATATTAAACTATTTCATATATGTTTAACTAATTTTCTAATTTTCATTTATATTGGTCAAATAGTTTATATTTTAATGGATTTCAAAGTCACATACTTGAAAAAAATTTAAGTTTCCAGTTTGTGGCTTTGAAAGCGTATACATTATTTTTCATCAAAAAAAATTACGATTTTTTTTATTTATAATTATTTTATATATGTTTAATAAATGTATATATTTCATTTATATTGTTCTTATTATTTATATTTAGGATTTATTCATAGCCACATACTTGAAATTGTTCTGAATCCCAAATCAGAAATACTGAATGTTGAGCACAAGAAATGGAGAACAGGAATCTCATATTGAAAATGCATAATGATTTTCGGGGAAACCCCTCTTACAAAATAGAGTCATGGGTGAAACCGCTGCATCAATGGCTGTCTGCAATCTTGCTTTTGGTCTAGATGGTTGAGTAGACATTGTGGCCAAACCATTCCATCACAATGGAAAATTTCACTAGCAAAAACCCTCTTCTTTTGTGCAGTATGATGTGTCTTCCCACTCTTCCCCATATCGAAACCTTCAATGAATTTTCAAGGAAGATTTTCACTGGAGGCTTTAATTCATTGTACTTTTGTGAGTGATCATTCACTCCATACAAGGATGCATTTTTTGGCCTGATTCGCCACTAGGGTAGTGTTTCCCACGTCATGGCGGATTCAGAAGCTATTTTTGGAATGGTCTAATCTTGGTAAGCACACCATAATGGAACATATAAGTTTACTAAAAGTCATGAATTCGTGTAAATTTGAATACATTTTCATGTAAATTTCTGAAATCTGTGGTTTTGACAAATGGAATTGGGTGTTGATGGGTTGTGGATTATTTCATCTTCTTTTCCCCTTTGAAGTGTTGAAGATGAAGGATTGGGGGTATAGTCTAATCGCCCTTATGCTCGGCATGATGTACATCAAGGATTGGGACAAAAACATCAACAATGAAAAGATTATCCAATGTTATGTTAATTTATGGGTTAAAGACTCTAGATTGAATGAGATATTGTGGCATCCAAGGATTTTGTAAGAAATCATTCTTGCAATTGGTGTACCTATTTAACAGGAAATGAAATTGAAAGAGCGTTGTATGAACAGTTTGCTTGATTTATGGAGTAGGTATACGATGATTCTACTAATATTGATATGGTCTTTTGCAATACAAATTTAGATGAATTTTCAATGAAAATTGAGTATTAACAAATACCACTATTTTGTAAAGAACACATGCTAATTTGTCTTGACGCTTCATCCTATTGAAGGGATTTTAATTTTTATGTTTTTGATTTTTTCTAGGGGCATGAGGAATATAAATGTTTGCACATTGATAGGCTTGAGAAATTAAAGAATAAGGAAACTCATTTCATTGCGTGGACACATAGTGGAACCTCGTCTGATGATGAGACCTTGCATGGAGCTGATATAGGATAGGGTACTGTGAAGGGACCTTGAGTTCTTGAGCTGGATTCGATTGCATCTGGGTTCCTGATTATTTGATGCAGCCTATCTCTGGAAGATTTAATGATGGATTGGATGGTCTCACTAGGTCTAGCCACTCTCATACTGAGGGTGACGGTGAAACCATGCAGGATGCATATAACAGATATGAATATGCTACAAGATGCAACCATGATCTTGTTATAGTTGATGTTTCTGAAAATAGTGAACCACCCTGAAATCCATTATAGATTTTTTCTCTCGGGTTGGATGATTGATCACGTATCTTGGATAGGTCTATAAATTCATTCATTGATAGGGATTCCGAAACCCCTTTTTTATCTTTTCTCAAGTGTATGGTAAGAACATGAAGCCTGATAACATGGATCATGGTGTTACCAAACAGTCATGGGTAGAAGTAGCAGCTAAAAAGTTGTTTGAGTCTAGAATTCCTGGAGAGTTGGAGGATGAGTTATATCTGGTAAGAGTTATATTTAACTCAAATAAAAATGGAATGAAAAAGAAGGTGGTTACCTCTCTACAACTAATGAAGTAGGCCAACACTACATTTTATGATCATTCACACATGGTGAGTGATAAAAAACCCAAAATCAAGAATGATATTATGAATGGAGAAGGTTTTCAATTGGTACATCCAAAAAATCATATACATTAGATATGGTCCCAATTATGGAGGTTGATGATCATAATCCCATTAATTGGGTATTCCTTCCAAATTTTCTGATCTTATTTAACAGTCCTATGAGAATTTTGGTAAGGCCTCAGATGAAGAGTGTCTTTGTGGAAGGAAGAATAATATGAATGGCACCTTTCTAGGTGAGCTAGAAGGGGAATATCACGTTGAATAATTTAATAAAGAAAAGAATTATTGGTTTTTTATATAGTTGGAGGAAACATTCTCCATGATTGAACGAGATGTCTTATAATGTAAAGACTATTTAGCCATTCAGAGGTGACATGTATTTAACTTGGAGGATGGATTCTGTTTGATTTAATAGATGAAATTATAAGGCTTATGATGAAAATTCATAATCTTGGATGAATTCTCTTGGTCATCTTCTGATGAGGATCATTCTACACCAAAAAAGATAGGGTGGATAAGTCAATAATCTAAGGGGATGGGTAGATATCTTTAGAAAAGGGGATCTAGGGGAGATCGTGGGAAATGATTTTTTGTTTTGTTGTTGGCTTGTGATATTTTCCTCTACTCATCGCTATTGAAATTTTTCTCTATTGTTTTCCTTTAATAAATTTGGGGTAATGGTTTGGCTTGTTGAGCCCTTGGTTGGACCTATTTTAGTATATATATATATAAAAAAGAAAATAACATTTTTAAAAATAATTTTATTATTTCAGCAGGATGGTGGAATCGCAGTTTCTGACTTTCAGCTTAACTAGAAAGGGGTCAGCGCCGCTGTGGCCTTTCCCCTATAACCTAAAGATGAATGTGACAATGCCTCCTTTAGTACATATTTTGAAAAATATTTTTAACCAAAACCTATTTAATAATTTTCATTTGAAAAAAATATTAAAAAAATGAAACTCCAAGACCACGCCTTAATGATGTTATTCTTGGAAAACATATAATCCCCAAAGGAGGACCGATAAAGCATTGAGATTGCCACTACATGGATAATTCCTTGAGAGAGCACGAACTAAATGAAAGAATACATAGATAGGTTATCAAGACCAAAGAGAACCACCAAATAAAGGTTATGATCCGCGAAGGCTTTGTTGAGTTTGTGCTCCAAATGTTCCATCGCTAGACACCTCGCCAAGTTATCAAAACATCAATTCTAGATCTGTATGTCCAGAATGCATGGAATTTTGAGCACTATTAGAATAATCCAATATGATACCATGAGGTAGTTTTCTAGTTATTTTTAGAATTTTTTTAATGGTATAGGTTTCCTAGTAGTTTTAAAAAACATATCCTATGAGGCGTAGTCCCCGTTCACGAATCTTCAATCCCATGAAGATGCGTGAAGGAGATTAAAACATACTAGGTGTGTCATTAGATGTGTGAACCCCATTGACATATCCTTCGTGATGTGGATGAACGATTCATGAATGAGGATCACTCTTCATCTAGAATTTTTTAATTTTTTTAATTTTTTTATTATTTAAAACAATTATTATTTTTTTGTTTTGTTTTGTTTATTTATATATATAACAAAAAGTTTCTGTAAAATTTATATGTTATTTAATATCCAAGAAATACATCCAATGCATCAGTTTTTATTCTACAGAAACCCTCACCCAACCCTCCCATTTATTAGAGGACTTTCCATAGAAATCATTCCAAATTTCTTATGTGGGATTCACGTTCTCCCTTTCCTACAGAGCACTTTCTCCATTTCTGATGTGAGATTGATAAATATTTCAAGTACATGTCTTTGAATGAATTTATATATAAATTGTAAGATGAATTTTGATGAAACATAACTCATGTATAAAAAAAAATAGTAGAAAATAAAAATAATTTTATAAAAATGTTGATGAAAAATAATTTATAAGTTCTCAATACGACCAACTAGAAACATAAAAATGATTCATACATGTGACTTTGAAAGCCTGTAAAATATAAACTGTAAGACCTATATAAATGAAAATTAATACATTTATTAAAAATATAAGGAATAGTTTAAAATTAAATTATCTTTTTAACAAATATTGATGAAAAATACTTTAAATGCTTTCAAAAACACCTACTTGAAACATAAAAATGTTTCAAGTATATTGCATAGAAATACTATAAAGTATAAACTATAAGATGAATATAAATGAAATTTAAAACATGGATTAAACATTTAAGAAATAGTTAATAAGTATTAATTATATAATTATTAATAAGTTAATTAGTAATATAATTATTAATTACTAATTATTAATAACTAATATAGAAAAATAATTTGTTAATTAGTAATTTATTTATTCATTATAATTAATGATTAATTGGTTATTTAGTAATATAATTATTAATTATAATTTTTAATCAAATTTCTAACAATAATTAGTAATTATTAATTTTATATTAATTATTTATTTAATTAGTAAAATAATTATTTATTTTAAATATTAATTATTTATTGTATGAAAATCCATTATTTATTTAGTAATATAATCATTATATATAATAATTTATTATAATTATTAACTATTAATTATCTAATAATTAATTAGTTAATTTGTAATATAATTATTAATTAAAAAATAAATATTTAATTAATTATTAACATACTTATTAATTATAATTATAAATTAAAAATATTTATTATTTATTATTAATTATTAGTTAATAATTATATAATAATTAATTAGTTAATTAGTTATATAACTGTTAATTATAATTATTTATTAAATATTATATTAATATTAATTAATAATTTAATTACTAATTATAAGTGTTTATTATGTATTAAATAAAATTTAATTGGTTAATTAGTAATATAATTATTTATTATAATTGTTAAATATCTATTATATAACAATTAATTAGTTATTTATTAATATAATTATTAATTATATAGTAATTAATTATTAAATTAGTAATATAATTATAAATTATTAATTTCCAATTGTGATTAATAATGATTAATTATTATTTATTAATTATTAATAATTGAATATGTAATAATTAATTAGTAAATTAGTAATATAGTTATTAATTATATAATAATTAATTAGTCAATTATTAATATAAATATTAATTATAATTATTAATTACTAATATATAATAATTAATTAGTTAATTAGTAATATAATTACATAATAATTAACTACTTAATTAGTAATATAATTATTAATTATTGAATAATTAATTAATTAATTAATTGTTAACATAATTGTTAATTAAATTCATTCATTAAAAATACAAATTATTAATTTTTAAAAAGTTAATTCGTAAATTAATTATTATTTAAAATTAATTATAATGAATAATAATATTTATTAATTATATTACTAATTTAGTAATTTATTATTTTATAATTAAGTAATATATTCGCAAATAAAAAATTAATTATAATACAAATTATAATTATATTACTAATTAACATATTAATTATTATATAATTAGTAATTATATTACAAATTAAATAATCGAATATTATCTTATTAATAATTATATTACTAAATTATTATTATATAATTAAAAATTATATTACTAATTAATTATATAATTATTTATTATTTATTATTGATTATATTAGTAATTGATTAATCAGTAATTATATAATTAATAATTATAATACTAATTATCTAATTATTTATTAATTATTTCTTTTATAAATAATCCATGTTTTAAGTTACATTATTATTCTTCTTATAATTTATATTATATAATCTTTTAACGCCAAATACTTAAAAAAATTCTTGTTTCAAATTGGTGGGTTTGAAAGCTAATAAATTATTTTTTAAGAAATTATTTTTTATTTTAAACTATTTCTTATATTTTTAACCCATATTTTAATTTTTATTTATATTGGACTTATATTTTATATTTTAAAGGCCTTATAAGTCATATACATGAAATTTGTTTATGTTTAATATTGGTGGGTTTGAATGCATATAATATCTTTTTCATCAACATTTTTTGAAAAAATTATTCTTATTTTCAATTTTTTATTTTATTTTTAATCAATGTTTTCATTTAAATTTATATTTTTCTTATACATTATATTTTATAGGATTTCAAGGTAACATACATGAATCTTTTTAAATTTTCATGTTAGTAGTTTTGAATGCATAGAAAATAATTTTCGTCAACATTTTTTCGAAATTATTTTTATTTTCTTATATGTTAAATCCATGTTTTAAGCTTCTTTTATACTCGACTTATAGTTTATATTTTTTAGTCCTTCCAAGTCACATACTTGAATCATTTCTGAATCCCACAGCAGAAATGAAGAATGTTTTGCCTAGGAAGATATGAAAATGAATCCCACATCCGAAATATAGAACGATTTCCTGGGAAAGCCCTGTAAAAAATGGATTCATGGGTGAGGGTTTCTGTCAGAACCCAAAATACTATAATGGAATTACTACTAGATATTAACTAATAGTTAAATTCTGCTGAAATTTTTTGTTATATATATATATAATTAAATTTAAAAAACACAAAAATAAAAATAAAAATATTAAAAATACAAAAAATGTATAAGAAAATTAAAAATTTTGGGAGGAAGAGTGAATGGGGTTCAGTCATTTAAATCCCCTTTTTAAAAAAAAATTAGGAACCCTATCCCATTTTAATTTTTTGTAAAACCCATTTAAAAATCCTCCCATGAGGACCACATTAAATGAATTCAAACCTAGGGGACCAGAGGATGAATCCTCGACACCCTAGCATGAGGGTGCATAACAATATAAAATATAAGATGAAAAATATTTAAGAATGAAACCAACAGGAAACATGTCCTCTATCTCACTAAGGAATACAATTTGGGTGTCAATAATTCATTGGTTTTAATTATTTCGACAATAGTAGAAATTTTCAATGGTCTTTTTTTATTATTCAAATTATATTTATAAACAAACACAAAATTTTTTAATATTGGAGGTTATACTAGATATTCCATATACTAAAATTAGTAAATACCAATTTTCATTTTGGAATGTTGTTAATTAAATAATTAAATTACAAGATTCCGTGTACATGGATTTCCTGATGTTGGGTTATATTATATATATAATATATATTTTATATAATAATAATGTGATTGAATCGTAAATAATTATATAAATAAATGTCTTCATTAAATTAAAAAAAATTCAATAACATTATGTTAATATATATATATATGTATGTATGTATATGTATATAGAACATAAATAAAAATTAATAATGAATCATGTGTCATTGGATGCAAGAATTTGGTGGAAGTGACCACTCACCATTTAGAATAACCACTCGACTGTCCATGCAGTATTTATTCTTTTTCATTTTTATCACATGTTGTGCATATCCTTTCACACCACTACAAAAAAGTGTTTTATCAGCACTAAAAAAAGGCTGATAAAAAATTCTTTTATCAATGCTTATTTAAAAGTGCTGATAAGAATTTTATAACAAATTTTAAAAAATATTTAAAAATATTTATTCAAATCATTGTGTTTTTACATCACTTGATTCGCTTTCAACAGCATGCCCTAGCCCCAATATCACTTGTGTGACCACCAAAACTTCCCCCGGAATTCGAACATGAGACCTCTCTGCAACATGCTTGGACCCTTTACAACTCCTCTACATTTCATTGTTTTCCATTAAATGATTTTGATATATAGTTATATTTATTTATATTTAAATATATATTTAAATTAATATATATAGTTATATAAATATATATATCTTTCTCTTTTTATATTAATATATATATACACATTTAGTTATATTTATATATTTTTTGGTATATTAATATATATATATAGTTATATTTTTTAATTCTAATATTTATTTATAGATTAATATATAGTTATAAGATCAATTTTAAATAGTTTTATAAAATATATTTTTCTCTGTGTGTTTATAAATATATAAATAAATATATACAACACACACACGAATATATATATATATATACAATATGTGTATCTGTAAGTATACTAAGTGATATTTATATAAATTTACATATATTATATATTAATATGTTTATACATATGAGAGAATATATAGATAATATATATCAGTTTGTTAATACAAACAAACACACACACACATATTATATATGTATATAAACATTCTTATATTTGTATTTTAAATAAAATAGATGTTAGTATTTATTTAGTTAAGGCTTATATATTGAGAAATATATATTATATGTATATATGTTTAATTATATATTTAAAAAATTAAATTTTTATCTATTAATGTAGAAAAATATTTATATATAATTATATATTTGATTATAAATAACAGTACAATTTTAGAAATGAAAAAATTTAAATTCCACAATATCTATATAGAAGTAATCCCTAGGAATAAAATTTTTCCCCAATGAAAAAGAGAAAAAAGTCCCCCAAAATGAGATTTAAATTATATCGAATGTTAAAAATTTTGGGTATCCCAACTAAAAAATCAGTTTTTTATGACACATAGTGATTTTTTGGCCTCAAAATATGTAATAAAAGGTTTCCTTCTATCACCAGTGTGTAGAGCTCTTTGCAGGCTTCGACTTGATATATGGTAGAGTTCAAAGAGACACTCGGATCAAAATTTATGGTTGAGTGATGTTTGAGTTATGTTTACAACTTCTTTTAGATCTTTTATTAATTTTTTAATTTTTTTTTAAATTATAATGAAATGATTATTATGCAATTTTAATTAGAAAATTAATAATAATTTTTTTAAAAAAAATAATTCACAGTCCATTTTCACAAAATTTCGTAATTTTAACTTTAAATACCTATATATACTTACCCAAAAAATTTTAAATTTAATATATTATATATTTATCAATATAAATATATATATATTAGTATATTCTTTTTTATAATTTTTTTTAAATATACCCTTTGTCAGCACTAGTAACAAAAAATATGATAAAGACTCACATTTATCAGTGCTAATAAAAAAATTGATAAAAGGGGTCCCTTTAACACTGCTAATTGTTGATAAAGGGGGTAAATTTATCAGCACAAAAAAAGAACTAATAATGGTGTAATTTTAACACCTCTTTTTTAGTGCAATTAAAAGTACACTTTATTAGTTCTTTTTTGAGCACTGATAATGGTACCCCCAATATCATCATTTTTTAGCGCTATTAAAGGGTGGTAGTGCAAAACCCCTTTTTAGTGTCATTTAATTTTTCATATCATTAAAAAAATGTAAACAAAAAATAAATTAAAATAATGTATAAGGATAATTAATGTGGCATCACTGGTGGTGGCCAGCTCAGGGAGTCAGATAAGTCACAACATTGAGTCCCACCCCAACCATGGGAACCACAACTATTCCACTTATTTCCGTATAAATAAATACACAATATGTATGTTTTTATCGTATAGTATTTTTAAATTATTTATTTAAATAAATAAAATACTAAAAGGATACTAATATTTTGTAAATAGAATCATTTCAGTAAAGGTTGCGGGTGATTTGAGGGATTGAACTGATCCCCAATTTAAACTCCACCCATAGCATGAGGGGAATGGTTTTTCCTCATATATCTAATTAAATAGGTACACATCATATATATATTTGTTTTTTTAGATAATAATATTAAATAAATAAATCAAATGTCATTCCTTCATCATCATGGTACCTATTGAAAATGAAATTCGATTTAACCTAATTCAAGATGTTTTAATATTTGACAAAATTTATTTCACTACTAAAATGTGACTATGAGTATATATTTAATATTAATTTTAAAAATCAGTAAAATTTATTTTTCTGTTAATTATATAAATTGTTTAATTTTTACAAAACATTGGAGATGCTGATAAAATATTTGATATTTTTAAAAAAAATTTGTCTCATTTATTATCTCAACACATCATTGCACAAGACATGGAAATGTAAATATTGTATAATTAGTTGATGGTATATACAAATATGTTAATTTTATTCATCATTCAATAAATGATTTCTTAAAAAATTAATTTCTTATATTATTGGTTTCATTAATTTTCTATATTGATAAATGATTGATAGTAAATATTTACAAAAAAATTAAAAAAAAAATAAATAAAAAACTAAATAAAATAAATAAAATATTATTATAAAAAACATACATGAAGAAATTAAATTTTTTTGAACTATTTGAATTTTATGTGAGTGGGTTTTGAAAATTTTCTCTAAATGGAATTGGGTAGATTCGATGGAATTAATTAGTTAAGTTGAAAATTTAAAATGTTGAATATATTTAATAAAAAAAAACTGGGAAAAGAAACATGATATGGTAGACCAACCAAAATGTGGGCATTTATTTCAATGGTGTGATTTTGAAATTTCTTGTAAGTGTTAGAATCATATATATACCTAAATAAAATTTATGTAATGTTTTATTCTTGATATGAGTATATCTAATGTGTTATTCCTCCTTTTTATCACATTACTACAATGATTTGATTTTACATTGGAAAATAAATATTCCTAAACATGTGAAAGTATTTATGTTTTTATAAAAAAAATTTAATTTATGAAATGTGACTTCATTGAAATGTATAATGATTTAGGTGCGTGGATATATTAATTAAATAATATTCCATCATTTTCAACCCTCACATCATTGGATTTAAATAATTTTGGGAAATAATTCTTGAATAATATCATCAATTTCAATTCTCAGGGTTTAAATGATATTTTTTTAAATTGTTGTTAAAATAGTTAATCTCACTTGTTTCAATATTTTCACAGCAGATGGTTGTGAGGAGGGAAGATCCAAATAAATTTAGTGAAAATTCGTAATTAAATTCCATGTTAATTTAATGTACGTGTGATGTTGTTTTAGTGAATGAAATTTAATGAACTCAATAGTTACATGGCCATGATTATAGTCAGAAACACACATCATGTAACTGGACTAAAATATATATATTGGTGGTTTGGGATTTGGTTTATATATTCATACAGGGGTATGGTGTTTCTTTTTTGGAAGTTCTATTTGTGATTTTCGTTCTTTTTCCCTTATACTTTCTTCATTTTTATCTAATATTTTTTCAGTTGTTAATTCCACTTCATTGGAATTATTGTTTTTTTTTATTTTTCAAAATTCATTATTATTAATTTTTTATGATTTTTTTTTAAATTTCTTTACTACTGAATTACTGAAGGATTCAATTACCATCTATGGTTTTGGATAGAATCATTGTTCAAAACATTGACGATATTCAATGCATGATGAAATTTCCACTCATTATATATATACATATATAGTATAATAGATATTTATTTAACATGATAAGTATTTAAGCTCAATGATATCAAATATTTATTTATTTTTCATAAACTTCACCCTGATATAAAATAATATTTTCATATGGTCATATATTCTTCTAATATATTTTTAAATTAAAATCGTTCACACACCAACTAATTACAATATTTTTTACAATAAATTTCAAATATTTCATTTTTATCTACCAATTAGGTAACCTTATGAGATATCCAAGGGTAGTTTATTTATAAATTTAATTCTTGTATCATATAAATAATCAATTCGGTGTGTGATGGCAACACAAAGTAGTTTATATTTACAACTCAACCATGACATAGGCTTCTAAGGGTCATAACATTCGACTAAAATTCTACATTTTTATACATTCTATGGATAGTGACACATCTAAAAAATCAATTCCAATCCACACACCCTAAATTTTATTTCTCCCTCACTACTACATATCATCAAACATATCCTTATATATATATATTACATGTCACTGAACAAGTCATCTATTCCACCGAAAACTTTTTTTCCCTCCATGAACTATAATATCATCCTTTTCACACTATATAGACACCCTCAAATTTAATATATCATTATACATCATGATTACTTGAAACCATTGAAGAAGGGTAGGCTATCCATTTTGATATCGATTTCATTTTGCAAACCCTAGCTATAAATACCTGATTACCACCACCCAGTTATAACAGTGGTTAGAATAAAAATGACTTGTCCAAAATGGTCATTTAAAACCATTTTGGATCTATGTCATTGTGTGTAAGGACATTGGGAACCTAACCATTATTTACACTAGGAAGTCCAAAAAATAAAACAAAACCTAAAATAACAATCTAATTTAAAAAATTAAATGATGATATATTTTTTACACAATATATTAATTATAAATAAATTAATATGATATATTATATTATTCATATATTATATAAAACAGAATATATAATAATTATTGATGATATATAAAAATTCCAAAATCAGTGGACGACTATCTCATTATCTAGTTTCTTTGAACCTCTTCCTTGATACATGAACAAAAATAGTATTAATGTTGGGAAACTGATTATTTAAAGAAAAATGGGATTATGTTTTGCTTGAACTATTACTCGAGATTCGCATGAAATTACATTGTTGTTATGAAAAACATCATGTATCGAGTAATACTACACTTATGGAATTACAATTAAAGGTGTGGTTTGGGATAAATTGAAAATATTATTTGTAACCATATTAATAATTTTATATTTAAATAATTGATTATGGAGAAATTAAATAAATATGTTTTGGATATACACCCTATGGTAAATTCCTAATTTAGAGATCAATGAGACCATAAAAAATTCAATAGATTTTTATTTGGTTAAATTGGCATCTTTCCCCCACATGTACAAAATTAACCAAATGACCTTGTAATTTCAAAAAATAAATAACTGAAATTTATTGAACATTATTTCATTACCAAATAATACCTATATTTTGTGAAATTAGTCTATATAATTAACATAATGAATAACTAATATAATAGAAACCACCATTTCAATCCTCTAAATTCAAATAAAATTTAGGAAATGACAAGTTACAAAAATGTCAGTCACAAGTTGTACATGTTATCATGGTTATGTAGTTAAACATTAGATAACAACTGATTTATCCTTGAACCACACTATGTGTACACTTCCTTGTTAAAATAAATAATGAATTTTAATTTAAGATCATGATATATTTTATTCCATCATAGAACATCTCTTAAACATAACATCCAAGATGAACATCAATATATGAAAAATGAACACCATCAATTTAGAATGACAATATTTCACCACATAGGGTCCATTACATATCAATAATAATCCAATGACATAAATCAAATAATGATACAAATATCACATCATTAAATTTCTTCTTAATCTCATAATTTATCTCAATATCTACAATGATCATTCATAACTCATAAAAAGCATAAAAGGATCATCCCTAATAATTTTTTTAAAATAAAACTATTCCAAATTTTTATCATGAAATTATAATAATTAGAATGAGTAACTACATAAATATTCATGAACATACGACCCTTCAAATAATTAACTTATACTAAAATTATTGAAACTTTTATCGGGTCTTTAATAGATACATTTATTTCTTAAAGTCATTTTTTCCTTAAAATATATTATTCTCAAGAACCTTGAAATTTAGTTATTAATAATTTGAAATAATAAAATTATCTTTTTAATAATTTCCATTATGATTAAAAATATCACCACCATGATTTATGGGAAATAATGTATGACATTGAAAATCTTATAGTCTTAAATGGACAACAGAATAATGATATATATATATATTAATTATTATTAATAATATTTTCATCATTAGTCATTTCCTAGCACCTGAATTAGTGTAAAGGTGGTTTGGAGTCTGGGAAAGGGGTGTGTTGTAGTATTGAGTCCCTGGAAATGTAACAAAAATCATGTTAATGTGGTCATTGTTCTCTATTATTTCTCTTAATTCTATGTTTCATTTGGTCTCCATTTTTTTCCATGAATATCATGATAGAAAATTAAAAACATTTAATTATTCTTGGATTCTCATGGTTTGGTGTATGATTAGGGTTTCAATGGAAAAAATTTGAAATTGATTTTTTTTCTGATAGTGTAGTATTGCACGATTGGATGATGGTTAGTCAAACTGTGTAGGCCTCCTAAAAATCCTATTGTTCAATTTTGATTTTGGGTGTGATATACATTGTTGGTATAATTATAGGAGTTTCTATGCATCCATACCGTGTGATTATTCTTTTATTTCTAGGTGAATCCATACTCCTAGAACAGAATTTTCCAAACAATCTATTCAATCCACGTGTCCCCAGAATAATTTATTTTTTTTTTGAAATTCATAAACTACCATCATCCCCATTTACATGAATATCCCATAATTTCCCCGTATTTTTTATTATATTAAGCCGCATGCACGAAGTGTGCTTGGTTCCTCCTTTCTTCCTGAATATAGTCTATCCTCACATATTTTTTTAATACAATATTCAGTATAATCAATTTCTTCTTCTTGGTTTCTCTATCCCACTTCCCACACTTCCTTTTTTATTTGTGTTTATATTTGACATTAACTCTAGTGGAATCCTCAGTCATATTTTGGGATTAGGTTGAGTAATTTTTTTTGAGGTTTGTGCTTTCTCAGGTCCCCATGACGGTAGATTAATCATATGTAGTCGAAGGTGATGAAAACCATGTTATTCTACATTAAACTAAGCTTGGTGTTCTCTACACCATTATTTGGAAATTAGTTTTGTGCTTCATTATTTAAAAAAACTTTTTATCATTTTATTATGATATTTGTAAGTTATAATGAGTTTTATAAATTTTTGGGTTGAATTAACGCGTATAAGAAATGGAACATTAGGCTTTTCTAGTTTTAAAAGGAAATGTATCCATGCCATGAGGTTGTAAAAATGTTTAAAGGGGTTATTTATAGTAGGTTGAATTTTAAAGTGGTATTTGAACACGTTTTGGTTATATATTGGATTAAAATATATTTTTTGTTTTTTAATAGTATTAAAAAATGAATTTATAAGATTAAATGCTTCAATTTTTGTCCATTAGTATAGGGTTTTTGTGGAATGTATTGAAATGGAATTTCGATAAATTGAAAAAGGGTCTAGGAAGATGAAGTAAGTAAGTTATAAATAATTCCCCTATAAAACTATTAGAAAAATTTAAGCATGTGGGTATATGGAAACATCATTTATTGCTATTCTTTTTCCCTATAATGGATGATGATTTAGGTATATGGTGATTAAGATAGATATCTAGAGGGGTTGTATATTATGATGAAATTGGAGGAAATGGTGAGATATTAAAAGGTTTTTTATGTTATATAAATTTATATCTCACCTTTGAGATGTTTGATCGTGGGATACCAGATATCTATGTATGATTTCTTGATAAATTTTGAGAAAGAGAGATGCATGATACTAGTGTCTCCTATAGTGATAAATAAAAGTAGACATAGTGTCCCTCCAATAACGGTCATGAGAATAAAAGGTGTGTGACTTGGGTATATGGTGAAACATAGGCTGAAAATTTCTGTAAGTTTGTTAATGACTATGAATTTATCATGTTAAGAACTAGGTTAAAGACTATGACACCCATTTTTTGATTGGTGGTTCTATGTATGGTATTTCAATGACTTCTGGTTGTATCCCCAGATCAATTTACCCATGTGTAATCCTTGGTTGATTTCTATTATTTCATTTATTTGATTCATTTTTTATGTGGTTCCATTTGATTGGTATTATATTCATGAAACATGAGTGGGTTTCATAAATAATTTTGAAGAAGTTTTTAAGAAATGTCTTTTTAAAAGAAAATATTTATTTGGTGGGTATGTATTCTTATAATGAAATGTTTTCCAAGACATTTTGTCATTTAAGATAAATTTAAATGGAATTTTAATAAATTATTTATTTAATTTTATTAGTTAATTGTACTTATATATAAAAACCAATTTAATATTTGTATTTAAATCTATCATAAATGATTTTTTAGTTGAATGGTTTTACAAAAACCCTAGATAGATTACCCATTGGGCATAGTTTTTCTCACATTGCACATGCGCCAATCAATGTATGTAGTTATCTTGGTTTCTTTTAGGTGATTAGATTATTTCTCCTTTGGGTTGGAGATTGGGTTATGTAATACTATTTCAGAATGTGGTGATTTGTCATATGTCATATTAATATACTGGGATTTAGTTTTGTTTTTTTTTTCAGTTAGACATGTTGGGATTATAGATTTATTTAATATTCTTGATTTATTTTCATTTGGATCATATTGTGTTTAATATATTTTATTTGTTTCATCTCATTGATTGTGTTTATCTTGATGGGGAAATCATTAACACTATTTTTATATTCAATACCCTGGTTCATGTCTCCAATATGGAGTGATTAAGAACATTCCATAGGATAATAGCCAACTTAGCCAGGTGTTGGTTTTGGTGGAAGCTTGATTTGATTCATAGTAAAATATATTAAGGAATAGTTCCAACAAATTAAATATATTTCTGACAAACCTTCTTATGATTTGGTGCCCATCTAGATGGAATTTAGAATGAGAATGTGTCCATACTAGGATGGATAGAGGGTGAAAGTCCTTGGAAAACTATTTCCCAAAATGCACTCAATGTTCCATTGTGTTTTGTGGGATCTGATTCAGTTTTTTTATAAACATTAGTGTTTTATTATATGTTTTATGTTATATAGATCCCGAATTTGAACATTAGTGATTATGGGGGTTGGATTTGGTTACAGAGTGCATAGTGGTTAATTAACATGTGGTGAATAGTTAGAAAACACATAATAGTAAGCTATGTAGATTCTGAGAAAACATGGTGTGTCACTATTACAAATCCAATCACATTGTTATAACATGGTTTACAAGTCTATGTATCAAATATAGTGTCATTCCTATTTCATCTCATGATATATTATTTATCCCCTACTTTTTCCCAAAATGACCCCACTGGCTTACATCATTGGTGGGATGTTAATTAAGGGGGTTTGTAGATTGAATTGATATTATTGAGGGTATATTTTTATTGATTCTTCTTATTTTTTATTTATTTTTAATTTGGGGATGTTGTTTTCTATTTTGTGAAAAAAAAATTTGCTATTCAAACTAGAATTCATGGGATTATTTATTTTCAAAATTGATAAATAAAAGACATTGAATTTATTTTTTTATTCATGAAATGTTTTATAGGTTCATAGTTATAATGAATGGTATTTTTTTATTTATTAAATTATATTATCTTTTAAAGTATGTTTTTGATTTATGATTTATAAATTTTTATAATGTATCCAATTTCAAAATGAAATTTTAGAATATTGTGGGATAAAAATATGGATTTTAAATAAAATTAATTTATTATAATGTTTTGAAATATGTAAAAACATTATGAATTGTTTTTACATGAAATTTATACAGTGTTTTATTTTATAAAGAAGGGCTATCTAAAATATCATATGGAATGAATTTTTTTGATGGGTGTTTTGGAAATATTTATGGGGAGTGAAATTTACAGGATGAGTCTTATTATATGTTTGGTCTGGGTGAGTAATGTTTCCGGGTTTCTTTTTCTTATCGTATAATTGTATAAATTAAATATTACTTGCATGGAATAATCTATATCATTATTTGTTATATTATGAAAGTCCTAAATGTGAGTCATTGATAGAAATTAGGATGTTCAATCAATTCGTTAATATTTTTTATGGATCCTATCATCCTCTAGTAGTTGTTTATTTTCCATATAACACTTCTGATAATCATGATTGAGTGATGAAGTTGATTACCTCCTGACTAATGGACCACATCAAAGTAATTATAAATTTCCACACTACATTATTCTATGGTGACCATGGCTATCATAAGGTACTAGAGTGGATGAAGGTGATGGAGGGACTCCTCAATTTTCTTAGTACTCCAAACGATTTAATAGTAGGGGTAGTGGTTTCTTTAGTTGAAAAATCTATTAATTTTTTTTGATTGGATATTGTAATTTGTTAACAACATGATGGAATATATAGGTATGTATTCCAATTAATTTTCTCTCAACGGATTTTTCTCATGTAGGTGTTTTCAAAATCCATATTAATGAATTTTACCTTGAATATCCTAGTTGATGTATGTAAAAATGTTCTCTAGAATGATGATCCATAGGTATTTAAATCAATGATGGAAGGATTGGTAGTTAATTAGGGCCCATATTCTAAAAATAAGATAATGAATTATCTTATTAATTTCCTATGTATAACTCCTAGACATTTAATGTCCTCTTATTTGAAATATATGTGTGTTTTCAATCAATGTTGTTAGTGTTCCGACCTTATAATCTTTTATATTGTTGGTATTTAAATGTAATGTTTTAGGTGAAAATATATTTTGGGGGATATATATTTTTGAAAATATAATTTTATTATATATAGGATCTCTGGATTTTTTTACTTTGTTCATAATGATAGTTTGTTCACTCCTGCAACACTTTTATTTATGGATGTATTCATATCTATGGTTTATTGAGGATTAATTATTAATAGTTTGGAAATGGGAGACCATAGTACTGGTACTTGGAAAATGGGAATAGTATTAAAAATATCTTTTTGTTTGTATTATAGTGCTAGTTTTGATTTTTTGAACATTATATATGTTGGTGTTATGAATTTTAATTCCATGTTTAGTGATTTAATATAGTGAAACAAGCCTGGTTCCCATGTTGTTTCTAGTTTTGAAAATTTTAGGAGTTGTTATGTACGATATCTATAATTATAAATATTGATGGTCTCAAATAATATTTCAATTTTATTGAGATTGATTTACGATAGGGTTATGTTTTATTATAAAATCTTGATATTGTTCCATGATGATGCTCATGGATGGTAATGTTTTATTTCTTCTCGGGTAATTAGTGATGTTTTTTCTTGAAAAAAATGATTTATTATTCATGGTTTCCTCGTTGTCTAAATGTTTTTAGAAATTATAAATGTTGGGTAGAACCATACAAATTCTTCACTTTCTTTGTAACTTGTGTCTCTAATTAAATTCCAATTTTCATTCAAGTTTTTTCATAGAATTTTTTAATTTGGCCAATAGTTTAGAGATGTTAAATGCTATTCATGGGTTCTGTTTTAGGATTTTTCTAGATAATATTCCCCCTCACCCACCTCAAGCATCAAGGTAAAAAATTATCAATAGTAGTTAGCATATTCAACTCTTTTTCTATTAGTCTTAGGGGAATGAAATAGAATATCGGATATATTTTAACATCACAAGTGTTATTATTGTCTTTTAATTTTTACAATTTTATGTTATCATATGATTCAATATAATTTCGTGAGTTTTTTGGTGGTTCGGAATAAAATTATTAAATTTTGAAGAGGCTTTGGGCTGCAATTTGTTTTTCACAGTATCTATTGTAACCATATAGAATTAGTTTAAAGTTTCTTATAGTCTTAGAAAATTATTGTTTCATTATTGGCTCATGGTAAGTCAAACTACATGTTCCACATAGAAAACCATGAATATTAATTTTTTTATGAGATTAAAATGATGTTTTTATCACATGGAATGTATTGATCATTGGTTAAAACTAGAAAGTGTGATTTTTTTGAATTGTGGAGTGTGAACAATTGGCTCATAATCCACCAATTTGTGTCGTAGAATAGTGTCACCTACTCATGTTTTCATTTATCTTTTGAAATTAGTACTCCACACTTAGAATTTTTTACCCAATTTCCCCTACTGTCTCCTCAATTTGGCTCATTTAAAACCACCATGAATATAAGGATCTCTTCTCTATATATCTTCTTAAATACAAGTCATCACCACCTCATTTTGAATAAAATTTCTAAGATAAATCTATTATTCATCTTATTTTCTCCTTCCCAATTCACCCTCTCCCTTTCCTCTCTCTATCATTCACAAACGCTGGGGATTTTCCTTTTCATATATCGTGTTTGGGGTAAGATAATATTTGGTATTTCTATATTAAGTCTTTTTTGAGTCCCTTTGATGGTTTTTATGAGTCCTTTGCTGAAGACTATGACTTCTAGGTCATTCACCATTGAACTAAGTTTGGTATTTTTTGTTTCATTCCTTAATTTTGGGAGTAATTTTGAAAATTATGTTTTGAAATGCCTTTATTATCATGTTATAATTATATATGGTAGGGAATAAGTGTTTTATAATTGTTTTGGGTGAATTTACACATTAAATAAATGGTGTTTTAATATTTTCTAGTTTTCAGAAAGGGTATTTTCATTCAACGTGGTTGAAAAAAAATTGAAAGGGGTTATTTGAATTAAATTAAATATTAATATTTAATTTATCCATATTTAGGTCATCAGATGGATTATAGAAACGATTTATGATTTATAATGGTATCTAAAGAATGGGGTTTACTTTTTTATATGGTCCTAAGATTTATTTTTAGAGAATTTCTTTGATGTAATGGATTGAAATTGAATTTTAAACCACAAAAATAGGGTTTGGAAGATCCTGTCATTTGGTTTTGAATAAATCACAATTGGAAATTTTCTATGGTTTTTCAAATATGTGGTTTTGTGGAACCCCCATTGAGCCCTTTCTTTGTATCATATTAATGGGTGTTGATTTATGTATGTGGCGATCAGGTGATGAATCTAAAAGTTATGTTTCATGTGAGGGAATTATAGGGGATTGTTAGTTATTTTTAATGTTTTTAATTCTTGTATGGATTTATTGGTCACCTTCATTATTCATGGTCATGGAAACCTTGGTAGATTATCCATAATTCCATACCATTGATATACTTGATAGTTCTACTAAAAATGTTTTTTCTGTACGGTGTAAATGGGCTAGATGCGGTGAGTATCTGATGATGGTTAGGAGCATTATAGTTGGATGGTTTTTGTATGTGGAGAAATGTATGTTAGAATTTGGTCTACATTTGTTATATGATGTTATTATATATTTTTAGGACCTTGTGTCGATACCATTAAACTCATTCTTTGATTGGTGTTTTGATGTAGTATAATTCTTTAAATTTATATTCTATCCCATGAACAATTAACATGTGTGGGAGCCTGGATTTGTTTGTTAAATTTCTTTTTATTTGTTCATTTATTCATTTTTTAAATTAAAATTTATCCTATATTTTTATAGTCTATGTGGGTATTCTAAATTATTTTTGAAATGATTTTGTTATTTTCTTGTAATAATTGATATGTTTTGTGAGGAATATTTGATTTTAATGAAATGTTTCCAAAGTGACCATTTTAATTTAATAAAAATGAAAACAAAAGTTTAAAAATATTTTATAAAGTGTTATTATAATTTTAATTAAATTTTAAATAACATATTTCTTATATATATTTCAAAATAGAATAAATTTTTTCAATTGGAATGGATTTTCAAAAACTCTACGGTTCTTACCGACTTATCTTGGATTCACTAACACCCTATATACCATTGTTAGTGGATGTTGTAATCTTTGATCTATTACGTGTTAGGACTTGAAATAATTTGAATTCGGGACTTCTGTTTTCCATAAATTGTGTTGTATGTGGTGATTGGTCAGGGTTCACATGGAGATGATAGTTTCTAGTATTTTTTATTTTACTTTTTGACAATCAATTGTATCCGCTTGTCTTTTTTTCCTTAATGATGTATGTTATGTATTATATTGACTATTATTTAGTTCATATAGTGGATCATTAATTTGTGATGAGTATATTATGACTACATTTTTTTACTAATATATGTGGTAATTATTCATTCAATCTCTCTACATTTTTGTTACTATGGTTCTTGATTCCACATTGAGTTGTTTAAGAGTATAGCTCAAGCCCATAGCAGGATAGAATGGGTGTTGGATTGGGAATCATCCCAAGATGATTCGTTATAGTTGTGTGTATATTTTTTCTATATATATTTTAATGAAATTGTATTTAATTATTAATTTCTTATATGATAAATTTTATTGTATTTTTAAGGCCATATATCCACCCTCATTGCCCTTTATCATTAGATAACTCTTGTAGTTCTAAAAAATAATATATCTTCATCAAACCATTAAAACCATGTCACCATTGAAACATGACCAATGTAATATCCCCTTTAAAATAAAGTATCCTCCTTGTACATCGACTCTCTAATATTACATGGGTATCAAAAGTATATAATCCTCTTTAAAATCTCAGATTCAGTGTTGAAAACTTGTGTACTATCCTCGCCGACATTCCCCTATCACAGAAACCCTGATAAGAAATTATCAACATCAATTTAAATTTTTATTTATAAGGATTCCACTATTCAATGAGATTAAATAATGACATTAATCATTCAGGAAAAACCAAAAACTCTTATATCCTTTATATCATAATTTATTCAAAACATAAAACCTAACTATAGGTATCATGCCAATCATTTTAACACACCTCTCTGAATTACATTGAACACCAAAACCACAACTCACCACCGATAACCATATTTTATATAGTCCCATAAAAATTATGATTATATACAATAGATATTTGGAAAATTAATTATCCTAATTAAACAAACCTATACACTACATTCTGCAATCAAACTAATAGGTTGATAACATTTTTGTCACTAGTACAGGCATATGTGGAAACGATTCCACAAATGATATGTTGTGGACTGTGGCTGAAATTTTTTTGTGGGTTATTTTTTGCAATATAATGGAGAAGGTATGAACTATAGACTGGAATGTGTATGAATACCTCTTTGGCAATGTCATATGAAATCCTTCTATAGGGAGAATATGACATGGAAACACCTCAATTATTTTGGAGGCTTTCATGATAGGGATATGTCAAAATATAGTAAATTTGGGATAAACTATGAGGATGTTCTAGAATGGGTTCTGTATTGTGAAGGTGTAACATTCCACTGTAACGTCATGAATCTTGAGGTTTTCATTCTGTTGGGAGAATATAGTTATGTCATAGCCAACGGGGTAGGCCATAGGGATGAACCTATAATGGGTTTTATCATTTGACTAATACAATAATTCCTCTATACATGTCATAAATAGTAGTTTATATGTTTTAATTTAATTTTCTAAAATAATAAAAGATAATATATAAGGGATCAATGTTTAATCAGAAGTTCATGCCCATACCCCTCTTTTTCATTGGATAATCTTACCCCCTCTATGTGATTTAACCTTCATTCGTGGATTGATTCCCATTTGAATCGTCTTTGGATGAATCTAGTGTATTTTATCTATCCAATTTTATATACTACCGGTTCTTTCTATGTTTTTTCGTCATTCCCTAGTTATTAATTTATTATTATATATTTCTATATTTTATGATTCTTACTGATTAGATTTATGTAACCTTGTGATATTTTGTTTACATGACACTTCTGTATAGAGGTAGGTGGTCCCACACTAATCATAATGTTTTATGATAATATGAAGTGATTATTAATGTGTGGTCTCATTGACCTTGTGTAATATACCCATAACAAATATGAAAAGTTTCACTTCACAAATGTTAAGTGGTTTTTTAAATTTAGGTAACTGATGGATCCTATAGATTTTATACATTGATTAAATAGTAATTGTGTCTATGTTATCATCTTTATGTGTATTAGAATTTGTAATCATGACCCCTTGGGGTTCCTTGAGTTATGATATGAAAAATGGGCACATATTTTGTTCATTAAACTATCATCTGATATGGGAGGCCTCATTTGGTGTGTTCAGTTTGAGACTCAATCCCTAGGGATTTTATTCAAGTATCTATAATTCCTTCATTACATTAATAATTGGAATATGAAGTGGGTATTTTTCCCTACTATGTTTTTGGAAAACAAGAAGTTTACATATCTGTTATGTCCATATGTAAAGGTCTAGAGTGAAAGGATTTACATAGCTATAATCCAACGTGAGCAGGATGATATTCCAAAATTAAATATAATTATTTATTTTATGATGTTAAACTATTTAATATTCCTATTTTAGATTTTTATTATATTTATGGAATGTTCTTCTCTATGTTCCAAATATAAATATATAGTTGGGATGATATTCCATCATGGATCATTTTATTCATGATAAGGGATGTTATGACCGTTATTTAATATATCCATGAAAAGTATGTTATGCCATTATTATTAGGATGAGATACACACCAAACCAAGGAATGAAATGCCAACTTTTTTTTGATAAGGATGTCAATGGGATGAAATGCTAAATTATTTTTTTATTCCCTTAGAATTGAAATGTTCTTCCCATGTTTGGATATGTAAAATGATTGTGATGATATTCATATATGGTATTAATGATGGTTTTATGTGATCCCCAAGCACGTGATTTGTTCTAGGAATGGGGAAACTCTTCAAATTTGACATTATGTAAATTTATAGAGACATTATTTCATTTCTTGATGATATTTTTGAGACAATAATCCAAATAGAATATTTTTTCCAACTTAACTATTATAATTAATGTGATAATGATATCAAGATATATTTCATGTGTATTATGATTTTTATATGACATATATGTTGTGGAAACTATTTTTTTCGGATGAATATCTATTTTATTGGTCATGATATTATGATGGTAAATTATTATCACTGACTATGAAATGGTATTGGATGGCCATTTTATGATTATGTAATACATTTAAATACACACCAACACAATCTGAAGTAGGTACAATCACACTAAGGTGGTTCTATAGTACCCCTGTCCATTGAATGATAATTATTATTGAAATTTACTTTTATCATTCCTGTATGATCATATAAAACTATACATGAACAAGAATATAGTGGATATGATTAGAGATAGCATTGGTGGCGTGTTCCTGAGCTTTACGCATGCCCATTTTAGGCACCCTAGTAACCAAGAATAATTTATGGCATGTGATCTATATTTGTGGTAAGTCTCTTCTATTAATAATTAAGATATAGATCATGGTGGAAACTATGAGAGGGGACCCAGAAGGGAGTCAATAGAATTTTTTCATCTCGATTCATTTTATTTTGATTATATTTTAATGAGTTTCGACATCCGACATAGTTATTATTTTTATAATTATTTGTATTTCTGACAATTTAGATTATTATATTGTTATATCATGAGTGATGCTATTATTTATTAAGGAATTTTTCAATGATGTGCCCCATTTTTTCATATATTCATGTGATGGTTGTTGATTTGTTTATTCAATTGTAAATAATGGATGTAAAAAAATATGTTATCGTCTCCTCACTCTATAGAGCGACTCTCACTATTCATCGGCATTCGATAGTGTTTGGGGAGGAATGAGTTTGTTTCTAGGTGTATTCTTGGTGGAGGTAAAATAGATTCAGGATCATTCAAAAAAATATTAACTAGTACAATGATTTCATGTGACCTTAAAAATGAATTCCCATTTAACCGAGACTGGTAACTACTGTAAGGCATAGGCAGGGGTATTTCACCATTGAGAGGGAAGTGAAACAATATTTTTAAAAAAACCCAACTAACCACCCACATAATTCCCTAAATAATTTTTTGTAAATAGATCCTAATGGTGACACTATTGTGATGTAAGACAGACTAATAAATATCACTTGCAGTCACAAGATTTTTTAGAAGGCTCACATACTCATACTAACAGGTTGTTCATCTTGGTGTCATAATTATTGATCCCACTTCCCATGTTCTAATTTATTATCAATTAAACAAGGAATGTAGAAAGGAGATAACCCATAAATCAAATAGCATGATCAAAAATTATAACCAACTTGTCTTATGATATCCACATCAATAACATAAATTAACTCTAGAATTTGAATAGTGTGTAAACCAATGTTCTTCTCCTCAGTTATTATAAAAAAATCCCCCAAATGATCCCTTGAATTTGTGATTGAATCATTCATAGTATCACCTCTTCATTCACAAAAAATATCTGTAGTCACCCCTTATTTAATTATATAACACATATCATGTCAGGGATCCTCTAGTTGTGGAGTGACCCTCAGATCTAAAATATATAGATATAGTAGTTATAGGGATATTAAAGTATCCTCGGTTTTCATTATAATGAGGATTGCAGGTTTTATAATGATAAAACTAATATTTATATAATGAAAACCACAAATATATTTCCTTATAGACACATTGTTGTGCGAAACTAGCATTGTGATATATCATTCATCTAATATCTAGATTGTAAAATTGTTACAACATTTCCCCCTACACAATCTAATGTGGTTTTTCATATTACATCATTGTATTATCACTTCTCTAGAACCTAAAATATTCATAAAAACCTTATTCTTCCATGAGAACATCGACTTCTATTTCTAGTGTGGCAGTAAGTTCTCATAGGATAGGAATAGTGACATGATCCAATTTCACATAACATTGCTTGTTAACTTGAATAATAATACCAATCCATCCCCATCACGAATCCTCATACCGATGAGAAAATAATTTTTGATGTTTGTGTAACTACTTCTTTAATCACTATATTTATAAAGTGACTGAAATTTAATGTAATTCACACTCTCATGTAAGATAAACTATTTCTAAAATAAAATAAACTCAATAATGTGGTTTCTTAATCATAACCATCTACATCATGGTGTATCTATCGTTAACAAAACATCATTAATTTATATCCCATCTCAAATCCAAATATCATTCAACTCTGCCAGGAGTATGTTTTTATTCAATATACTAGGAAAACATACAAAACTATTTAATGAATATCATTAAAAAACATGACACAACATACCTCAAATACGAAAAGTAGATAAATTACACACCATAGGATAAGAGGGAGTTTCTGACAATACAATAATCCTTATATTAAAATCAATAAAATATTGATCAATTATAAATTAAGGCCAACTCGTCTCTTCTTTTGAAAATTCACTTCATGTGGGCCATCAATAACATAAAGGTCCAATCAATCGCCCCAATTTTTTAAATGTGTGTGAATAAAAACCCTTAAAAACTCTAAATACTGGCATATAATACCTCATGATCACTTAGGGTTATGAAACATTATCTTAAGTACTCACACTAAATGATCACAAATATAATAAATAAGAGTCACTACACTATTAAATAACATATCCTTCTATATTCAACCTTATTTTAAACTTTTAAAAGGAATAAAATAAACAAAATACCAATGTAAACATACAAGGATCTTGTGAAATAATTCACTTTTGAGAACAATATCAAGTTTCAAAAGTTATCCATTGATACTGTCTTTGTAAAATTGTTTGTGACCTTTTCTTTTGATGAAGCATATTAAAACAAATGACCACCACACCCCACATTGTACTTGATTATGTGGTACATGATATTTATTTTATTTTATTTTAAATTATTCACTTGCTTCATAAATGATTTTATTTCACTTTAACAATCATGCCGAATCACGAATATTTATGAAACGTTCAAATTTGTTTCTCCTTATTGAAACATAATAAATATCACATACTTTATAGAATGTGATTTTAAAATATACATAGCATATTACAATATAATAGTGTCCAAATTTTTCTTGGTTTAGTTACATGAAATAAATATTCCTCTAATAATAAAAGCAGCCACATAAGTAGACTATATATCTCTAATATCTCATGAAACGTCTAAATTTTCATTACTATAAATCTATAATGAATCATTTTTTTCATACCTCTATCCATAATTAGGTGTTCCTTTAATCTAACACGAAATCATTTTTTTGATCATTAAATGTGACTCCATCAAATTTATTTATAAATGTTCTAAATGTGTAACATAAAACACTATATCTAATATTAACACATTAAAATATAGAAATATTCTAATAATCCATAAAATTATACTTGATATTTGACCATTCCTCCATTATTCATTGAAACTATGATCAAAATATTCATATGAGTGGAAGCATCTCTTAACTAATCCTTGTAAGGTCTTTTTAACAACCCAAAAGAATATATTTATTATGATAAGACTATGGATGTTTTTTGAATAAGTGACTCGTAGACCTAATAATAAATTCATTTCTTACATGAATGGACAAAATAAAGTAATTTTTTAGTCATTTTTGATAATCCCCCTATTAATGGAATACGGATAACCCTTAAATGACATCATTCGTAGGCTTCAGGACATTCGAGGACATGAAGGTCTTAATAGATTACATCCCAGACAATGACTACTTGAAACTGCCCCTCCCGAGCACCTACATCATGATCATATCTCCACCTTTTCATATCTATTCAGTTATCCGTCCTGTGTAAGGATACATAGGCCTGGTAACGATGCCAAATTATATACTCTCTCATTCATCCAAATCCAATACCTATGCTTTGGTGAATGTTTCTTTCTCTCAATCCTTCTCTGCATCATGTTCCATATAGATTTTTTCTAGTTTTCTATTTCACATGAGGTCTCCCAAAGGCATTAAGGAGGCACAAAATCCCTACTAACCAAATGTCCTAGTTAGATCGAAGGTATGGGTGGCCCAATTGTCTTTGGAACCCCACGCCCAAACCGGTGGCCCAAAGGAAATTAGTTCTGGCTGCTATAGTACCTACTACAGTACCTGCTATAGTGAATTCTATAGTTACTCATAAATATACATCTGCCATGATTCGAACCTGGTTCTCATGGATGCACATAAATATCCCTCACCAACTCAGCTGAGGCTCAAGTTTTAATAAAAAAATTATTTCACTAATCAAGTACATTAAATAAACTCTCCAAATTTAGTTATAAAATTATTATATTATTTCTTCTTTTCTTCAGGTATAAAAATTTCATCAAAATATGCGCAATCACAATGGTTTATTCTATGTAATCTCTCTAAACATAGATATTTGAATCTATATTTCCTATATTTAATTATGAGGAAATTAAAATGTTATAAAAAATTTAATATTATGTTTTGGATGATTTTTGGAGCTTAGATAATTCTTTCTTATCCTTTCACACTCCGGAACCATCATCATATTGTATAAACCACTCTATTTATTTAATTTACCATTCACCCTCACGTTCAATATTTTTATATATCTAACTTCACATAAATATTGAAATATTTTTCATTCATTTGATAAAAATTTTGAATATTTTTTATCTCCTTCCTTATCACTAAATAAAATTTATTAAAAAAATTAATACCCTCCATTTGAGAATACTATTTATATATAAGATGATATTTATTTTATTCTCCACCTTTCTAATTGAGATTATTATAAAACACCAATTTTGTACAGCTAAATTTTTTTTATTTGATGTGTGACACCAATTATATTGTATCCTTTATATAAATTTTTATTAGATATTATTCTATCACTATTATCCAATTCTCATTTTGTATTGATTAATCAACACTATTTGGTTAATCCTATTAATGAAAATTTCTATGATTGTAAATTCTCGATCTTCATTAGTATTAAACATTATTTCTACTGTCTCTATAAATATTCTTAGGATTAATAAATTTTTTGTTCCTTTTTAAATTATAAATTCATTAATCAGGATATTCCTCATCACTAAACATATAGGGACCAACTTAAGAGTTTTGAAAATCAATTCCATCAACCAAAATTGTCTCACATAGTCTATAATCTCTATATTAAACAATTTAATCCTCTATGAGAAATGTTATTTGTGAAAAGTTATCATTCTCAAACTCAATTACATTAATGTTTTTGACAATAATCCTTATATTATTATTGTGTGTATAGAAAAAAATATTCATTCTTTGTATCTCTCATAAATCATTCCAATATTTTACACATAATATTGATATAGAATGGGCTGCTCAACAAACACCTTTTATATTTTCAATAAAGGCTTCATTCAAAACAATAATTCATAGTGTGTATTGAATTAATTTAGTTAGATTACTCACTAGTTGTGAATATATATAGTCAATATTTTTTATTTTATCTATATTTTTATTTTTATGTCCCATACTCTGAAATAATTGTTAATCCCTTTTCCATTAAACTAGGATCATTCCACTTTGAAAATCCTTTCTTTCTTGGTTTGTATGAAGCACAATATAATTTTCTTTTTCATAAAAACCAATAGATATTCCATTAACACTTTATTCTTTTATGTGTACCCATTTCCAATTTTTATTCTAAAAAACCCTCTAAAAGTATTTTTATATTCAAAGATCATGTGATTTATTTGAAATAAGAAAGAAATAATTCATATGAGTAATGTCATTATGATATTTTATAAAATACTTATATCGATTATTTTTAATCATTATAATTATTTCACATAAATCTAGGTATACTAAGTCAAGTTGTTTGAAATTTTTTATTTCCATTAAAATTTTACCCTTATTAACCATCATTCCTTTGTGACATATAAGCCATTTTTTGAGTCATTCAATCTGTCACCTCTTTATATTTCTCACATTATCTTTTATGACATGCTTATCCATATTTTTCAAACCAAAGTGGGAAAGTATCCTATTAAAGTTTTGTTATTCCCCTACATCATCATGATCATGTAACATGAATTTCAATCATCCAGTTAATTAATAATTTTCATCTTATTCAATACCCAATAAATTTATTTTCCATCCTTAAAAATAATTATGATAGATTCATTATTCTGGATTATTAACTCATTCCATGTTTTAAAAATTGAAAAAAATTAAATAAAATTTTCCTCAATCCCTAAAAAATATAAATTCATTATATGTATTCATAACATTATTATTCTATCAAAACCCATAAACATTCATTGGTCTATCATTTCTATATAATATGGTTACTCTTTCATGAAATTGGATATAATTCTAAAAAAATTCATTCATAAGTGATTAGAATCAACTATCATTTATCCATGGACTACCTCCTTTAACTGCCATATAATCCCCCATTACTGCAATTATATTATCTTGATTATTCATTCTAATAATATTATTGAATGTTTTTTCCTTCATCGATTTTGGTGTCCTAGAATGACATTATCATTTGGTGTGTCTTGGTTGATAACATGTCCCAAAACTCTTCTCTGTAAAATAGAAGTAACATTGAAATTTATCATCTATTTTGGATATTTTATCAGTTCATATATGTGAGAAACTGATTTAATCATACACAATTTTTTACTTATTTTACATTTTCGAAGTGAAAAATTATTCAATCACACAAATTATTTCTACATATCCACACCACAACACAAACATATTTCTTCATAGAAAATATAATTATTTATAAAATGGTTTTATAAACAATTATTTTCGTCTCTCCATCATATTTTATTATCACTTCATTTTCTTATCTATATAATTTTTATGTGTGTGGGGTGGAAATAATTATTTTTACACTACTTATATAAATCACAATACAAATATATTTTTTGTATTTTATCTTACACTAGTTTTCATGATGAATTTTTTCATTATTTACATATCCGCTAGATGGACATTCTCATATTCATCACATTGATCATAAACCCCTTTCAAAGAGAAATTTTACAAGAATGTGTTGTGGAATTATGATATATTAATCAAAAATATATAATATTAACTTATGTATTTCAAGAAATTGTATATTTTTTTCATTAATAAAGATCATTATATAGGTATTTTAAAAATTAATTAATAGAATTGTAATGAAAGTAAATATATTGAAATATGATGTTGAAGATAGTTATTAGGTTTTATTTATTCCATAAAAACACATAACTCAAATTTTTATGTTAGTTACGTCCTACATCTATAAATAGAATTTCATGTTTTAGGGGAAGAAGAAATAATAAACTATATAAGTATGAATAAGAATACAAGTTTACATTTCCTTGAGTTCTTCTATTTTTAATTCATTCATTGTCTTTTCTCTTAATATAATTTATTATTGAGGTTATCTTGTAAATTATCCAAATCTTTGTCTCATATTTTTTGGTAGTTGTGATTTATCAGACAGAGGGATCATGATTTTAAGGGGATAAAATTTGATCTGATATGTGTGATCAAGAGATCATATGTTCAAGTCTATAGAATTTCATTCTCATTGGTTATTTTCATTTAAAATTTTCATTTTAAAAAATATTGTAAGTATGGATTTATTTTAAGAACCCTTAAACGAATTTATGAAATCATGTTGTGTACAATTATTAAATATCATCTAATAGTTTTTCTGGAAGTAAAAGTAACCCTCTTTATCCCTTATCCAATAAGAATACATCAATGTCGGACCATAATTATTTTTCACCACAATGGTGAACATCTTTCAACACATACAGTTTTTTTTCAAGAAAATTGTTCCAATTTAGTTAAATTATCTATGTTTTTTTTCATTTAAGTCACATAGAAATGAACATATAAAATCTAAAAATGATATATCAACAATGAAAAATTAGTTGATCCGAATTTTATTAATAAGTATTTGTCTCTATAGAAGTCTTCTATAATATTTACAGGATGTGAATAATTCATTCAAAAAACAATACAATGATCTATGTTACCTGACCACTTTCAAAGAGTTTTAAGGAATTGAAAATTTCTGTGTTATTGATGGAATAAATAATTATATGTTGTGACTTATTTAGAAATATGTATATATTTTATAGGATAATAATTGAATATAAAGCTAATTTGAGGTTAGAAATAGAATCTCTTTTTTTTTCTCATAAGCTACAATATTTTTCAGGTTTTCTTTTGAAATTCAATGCATTAATAAAATATATGGAAAAATAAAGGTTATAGAAAATAAATCACAAATATGAGTAATCCCAAATATTATATCAATATGTACATTTCTTCATTATATAATGAAAATGATATAATGGTAAATTTAGTTTACAACATATGTATATCTTGGATTTCATTTTTAATTTTATGATGTTTTCTATTATCTAGTTTTTATAGTTATATCAACGAAATATATCATGGGATTGTAATATTGAAGTTATCCAATTAATAGAGTTTTCTTATCATGGTATTTATTATATTCATTTTTGTTAGAATGGAAAATAATTTGGAACCACCATTCAGAGAAAAGGAATAAATCATTGAAGATGATTTGACTTCAAAAATAATGATGACATATGATCATACTAGGAATATGTTTGTGGAAAAATTGGATAGATAAAAATTTGAGGTGCTTGATAATGATCTAAAAATGAAAATTAAAGATAGGATAATGATATAATTATAGGACTAAAAAATCTATAGTTTCTAAGTAATAATTCAAAATTAATGTCAGACCACAAATTGATATGTTTATAATGAAGAAGAAAGAACATAAGGTGGTTGATGCTTAATTTGGTCTTGATAAACCTGATGTTTTGGCACTGAGGGAAGAATTGAATGAAAATTTATAAAATTATAAAGGAAGATAAATCATTGTAATGGAGATTAAAGATTATGTATCATTACAATTTCTTTAGGGAATAAATGTTTGAGAGAATGTAGTTTCTGATGCATCGCCTCGTTAAAATTTAAAACAGACAAAATACGTTGGAAGAGGGAAGGAAGATTTTATTGTTCAGATTTTTTTATAAGGAATTTATATTCCAAATAAAATAAGTCGATATATTTAAGGTTTAATTGGTTTTTGGATTCAAAAATTTGATGAATTTTTTTTCAAGGATAGTCATTCAATGAACGATTTTTCTGTACTTACCACTATATAAAACACAACTCTAACAGATAAAAGAAACTGGATGAAAAATTTGGAATATCAAATAAGTATATTTATTAAGGTGCAAACACAAATTAGAAAATTAGAGATCTAAATAATGTGGAAAGATATAAACATTTGTTCTGTAAAAAAATATTTTATTTTAGGAATCTGATGGAAAATTTTAATTAGATTCAAGAAAGATTATGTGTTCAATACTCTGGGTAACAAAAATTAGAAAATGATATGATATTTCTTAATAAATACATTTCTAGAATCGAAGAATATTTTAAAAATATTTTTGTAGACTTAATGTATCATACTAGATGTAGAAAAGAACTCTCTATTGGTTTACCATATAAAAAAATACTATGGAATAGAATGGATATATAAATTTTCTAAAGAAAAAATTGGAGATTCATGATGATAATTTTGATTGGATTGAGATGGATTTGATTAAAATAAATTTTCCAAGAAGGATTATATTATTCAACAAATTCACTATTTTAAAACCGTAATAATTCCATTTAAATATTGATAACTAAATTTCTATAAGTTTTATGAATTTTTATAATGCTTCTCATTATTTTTTATTAATATTTTCTAGATATGTTTTTAGGATTTATTTATTTTATGTTGAATAAATATTGTGTAATTTATTAGAAAAAGTACGGAAAATTTTGAATAATAAATATTTATTCAAATAATGAGTTTTTTAAGTACATGGTAGTAATTTTTGAAGTATAGGTGTTTGTTTTTTATACTTATTCTTATTTGATGATATATTCAAATTGTGGGATATTGCTGGGTTTAAAGACTTATTTCTGAAGTACTTTTCATAATCATAATAAACATCATTTTTTAATATTTATCTTATGCTGGTTTTAATTTTTATGTTATATACTATTTTATGATCCTCTTAATAGTTATTTTCATATTAATTTCATTAATCACATGTACCATTCCAGGACTGTGTTTGTTATAATGGAATGTATATGTATATTCTATTTATTTGTAACATATATTGTTATTATATATGTTTTAAAATATATTTATTAATGTTTTTATAAATATTATTATAGAGGAACTATATAACATCATCAGTAAAAGTGGAAGAATGTAAATCAATTGAAAGATGATGCTATGTCTTTTGATATAGTGGAAAGTGAGCCCAAGAATCATGGAATTTGAATGTTAGAGTAAGATAAGACAAACAGATATAAATAAAATTAGAAGGTCTTTGTGAAAGAAGGAAGAAAATTATATCTAAAGGTTAAATACAACATAACTACTACACCATTTCATTTCATTTCATACTTACATTAAGAATCTTTTCAGATAATTTTTTAATAGAATCCAAATGTGAGGTTCTCTTATAAATTATCATTATGTCCTGAAAATATTTTTTATGTTAATCTATGAGATCAAGATATATTGAGGTTAATTAGGGAAAATACTTCTAAGAATTGATATTGTGGGGTCCAAAAGTTAGTATGATATATGTCATTTTTATCTATGTGATATGGATATTTCAGAAGGAACAGAAAAAATATTCTGATACGGTTGATAGAGAGATTCTATGTGTTTTGGAAGACAAAACTACTGATAGGATTATAAATATGGCTAAATTCTATTAGGTTTATAGTCTTACTTTTCATTTTGGGTTAAATCAATGATGCCACTTAGTTGAAGAGTTATATATTGTTTTCATTTTAATGTTTAGAGGAGTATGTTGTATCTTTTATCTTTAAGTAATTCATACATCACATCTATTTTTTATACAATTATTTACCACTAAACATATTATAATATTTATATATTGTTTCTTAGCTTATATATTATACCTATATCTGATGTAGATCCTTATAATTATTAGAAGAATCTTTTTTCTTCTATTTTCTATACATAGGATTACTTTTGTTTTTCCTTAAAATAGGGTAAACTATTAAATAGTGTGAAAGGATTCAACTCACCCCATATATTGTAATATATCTAATATAACTCATTAGATAAAAAGGATTCACTTAATCTACCTAGTATTTGAATTTTATCTTTGATTAAATATCATTCTTCCTCTGTACCTTTTATGTTTATGATATTATGAAACATCACAAAATTAAACATTGAGTTCATTATCTTCTATTAAAGATTTAACCACATTTTTCTTTCCCTCGATACTTATATCTCCACTAAAATTTATATTTCATGTCTTTAGAAGAGTAGTACATTTTAAAATTGGACAATCACTTGGATTCTTAGATGTATTAACATATTTATATGCAATTTTTTTTATTGACTAATTTTCTGACTTCAATTTTTGTACTCCACATATAAGGATTTACAAAAGAGCATTTCAACTCCCACTAGGTTGGTATCAAGTATCTTCACCTACAAATAAATTGAATGAAATTTTAGTGATAACTTTAATTATTTATTATCGTGCTTCAATAATTTCATTAAGATCTCTCATCATTTATTTATACTCAATCTATAACTCTAGAATTCATTTTTCTTATGATTCATTATGGGTTATCCTTTATTAATCATTCTATATGTTTAATATATTATATTTTCATTTCATGATTTTTTTGTTTTATGTACACATTAAGATACACACTATATTGAAAAAGGTTAGGTATATCCTAAATGATAAATTCTTCTCCACTAATATTTATTTATTTCTCTGTACTCAATGAATATTTGAGTTGATCTTATTTTTTCATAAATGATGTCTTATAATTTTACATTAAGTCATATCCATCCTTATATCTCTCATTCACAATCTTCATCACATGATATGGTATAATTTTGTGATAAATCATTTTTCATCTTTATAGTATTGTAACTTCCTTTTCCTTTGAAAAATATTCTACCATTGTAACCACAATATATATTTATATACCTAGATAATCTTTCTGGTTATTCATCTGTCTGTTATTCCACAACATTCATCTCAGGGAAACCCATTGAAAATTTAAAAATACCAACAATATTTTTTTTAAAATGAATTTCTTCTATATATTTTCCTAGTACATATTTAATTCCTACTATGAATAATGTGATAAAATATTATAATTCTATTGAATCATATTCAACATTAGATTCATACTCATGAGACTTATTTGGTCAATTTTGTGTCAATCATTTTGTTTCTTTTAATGTCATCCAATTATATTTTCTTTTATTTATTAATGTACACACACTTCTAATAGTGTACCCACAGCTATGGATGCTTGAGACACGTGACATATAATCCAAGTAAAAAATGAAAACCATACGACTTTGGTATGGTTATAGGATCCATGTTCAAAAATAACTTCATGAAAAATCTCTTAGAAAAGCCAATATATCTATTGTGTGACTCTTAATATTTAATATTAACTTCTTTCTCACAAAAGAGTAACTCATTTTTATATCAGTAGAATATTTTCTTGACTAAAAGTACACTACAACTTTTTTGTTACATAATATATACTATTTCTTACAAAAAAATAAATCAAAAAAAATTGAATAAAAATAATCAACCTTTGAATCATTATTTAACTTTAAAGAGATGTTAACTTATCTACGATTCATAATTTAATTAATATAATAAATGAACATCTTAAACTCCTAAATTTATTTCCTCCACAAAAATATCAGTGAATTCTACCCTTATGAAGATTATCTAAAACCACTTTATACTATACAAATGTTTTTATAAGAGTAATACATGATGACCTTTACATGATCATATAATTATCAAAATATTATAAAAACACATTAGATTTGTCAATCAATTGTCTCTAATAAAAATATAGTATGAAAAAATGAAATAAAAACAACACACATTATATAATGTGTTCTCCAAACATATTATACTTGGCATAGTATGCTTGATCATGATCTTCTAGAGACAACCTAAGTATTCTAACCACTATAATGATGATAATTTCCACTATAATACACATACATTTTGAGAGGGCCCCAAACTCCATATGTTTGTTGCAACCATAACCTCTATGATGAATTTAGAATCAGAGGAGATGAATGATTCATGTTATTCCTCAATCTGTAGTTATTTGGAAATTTGAGTATCTTTATCATTTATATGGTCTCCCTTCATACAATGAGTGGAGATATGGGTTGGCTTCCATATCAGGGAATCGCATATGTATCACATGTAACACATGGACACTGGGATTAAATAGTTTTTAAATTCTACAAAATTACTATGTTTTTTAATTACATAAAGATAAGTATCCATTCATTTAGGACAAAAATAAATTAAGCATGAGATGTGGTAGTGGCCTTGTAGTTTCCAGGAACATGATACCATAGTCCCATTTATTTGATATAAATCAAACACATTTCACAAGATAAGAATAAGGGGATATCATGAAATATGGTATCCCAATATTAGTTAATTTATAATAATCTCCCACATTCCCTAAAATCCCATACAGAAGTTATGAAAAACCTCACAACTCTCTATGAATACTTCCAATCACTTTTAGTAAATATTTATCAAAATCTATTTATTTTGGGAAAATTACTTCTTCTATGATTTACTCATTATACTAAAAATCTACTATATGGCCCTATGGGCCTTTAGAATTGAAAAAAATGAAATCTTTATTTCATAGATGTAATAAAACTAAATCCTCTTACAAAACATCAGTGTTTCTGAATATATGAATGGGTATTTTGTGATTTTGAATCAAACATTATCATATCTCTATATAAACATATCCACCACATGTAGAATGATATATGACATATTCAAAGCTATGTAATCCATTTATTCATGACATTTAATGACCTATTTATGTAGAACATATCAATATAGTTATGTAATCCACAAATTTAGTATTCTTAAAAATAGATTTACAATTCTAATTGAATACTGCATAAATCATTCATCAAATTAGATGAGAACATCACCTGGAACTCAATAAATCATGGTAATGTGTTTCTAATGTCTATTTTAATTAAGTTATTAGATTTATTTTTTCACCGTATGAGTATAAAATCCCATATTGGTTGACATCAAATTAATGAAATAATTGACAACCTACCCATCCACCCATTACTAACTAGGCATCAAGGATTTGATATGAATGGTACCACAATATAATGATTTTAATTCTATATACCTCAAAAATCATAGGAAACAAGGATTCAAAATTAAAATAATCTATTATGTATAATAATGATCGTATGGAATTCCATGTGATATATTTTCTCATGGAAATATAGATGATATGCCTCATCTAATTAAATAATGATTCTATTATTTTTATATCACAAAAATCTATATTTATTTAAAATAAACATTAAATTAAACAAAATTTTACCATATCATCACTACCCATAAAAAATTATGATGATCGTCAATTATGGATAACTCAAAGTTATACATTGAGCGGATATTATCATTAAAAAATTAATGTGATATAAATATAGTATAAATAAATGAAGGAAAATTTGTGATTTCATTTACAATAAAACATGGATACATTATTCCAAAATTAAATCCATTTCCCCATACAATGATTAAAAATTATATCAACATGACCAACATTTTTTTTGAGATAGTGGTTCTATAGAAGTATCTCCTACGATTTCATCTGAAACAACCCAATAGATCTTTACATTGAGTCTCTAAAAAAATTTATCAATTGAGATAACACATGAGAATTATTACATGGTCCTTTGGTTAGATTGATGTTTCCTAGATTGAATGATAGACACATAATTATAACAGTGATTCCAAATTACTCCCTCGATTCTAGGAACCACCAAATTTTTTAGGAACTTCTTGGTCCAAACAGATTCATTAACAACATATGAGGTAGTAATGTACTCTACCTATATTTTCAATTTTTCTATTGTGGATTTTTTGGCACACATATAACTGATACCTCCACTATATAGATATAATAATAAAAATTGAGATATCATATCTTCTATTTTAGTTTTGAAATTATTATTGGTGTAACCACTTATTATGAGGTTATATTCTCATCTAAATTATAACAATTTATCCCTAATTATCCTTAAGTATATAAGAAAGGTATTTATAGAAACTTAGTGGCTCTTACTAGTACCATATTTGTATCTTCATATTATTCTCATATAGTAAGAGATATCAGATCAAGTACACAATATGGAATACATAATACATCCTATGGTAGATTACTAAGAACTTATATCTATTCAATCTACCTCTTTATAATTTTTTGGACCTTCCAAATATTAGTTACATGAAACACTAGTGAAGACCCCTATTTAGTGTTATACATGATAAGATTATTCTGCACATTACTAATATATGTGTTCCAAATCAGACCAAAAAATCACTTTGATCTATCAATACTTACCTTCATACATAGATTATATAATACTTCAACAATGACTTTAATTGAGAATATTTTTCCCAAATACATCTTTATAGATCAAAAATCTATGATTTCATTTATCCTAATATGTATTTCATACAAATATAGTATCATAAATACCATAACACCCTGAATAATATACATGTATACACAATAATCATCAATATTCCTATTTGGAATCCAAATTATATGAATGCATCATCAAAATGGATGTTATAACTATTATATTCTTACTTTAATCTTCAAGTTGAAAATTGTATCATTCTGTCATTAGTAGCCTCATTTAGACTTTAAGAAACATTATGATGAATCATATTCACATACTTTACTAAATTTATTTTATTGAAAATAATTTAAACATCTATTTGATATATTTTGTAATTTTGATAATCTTGTATAGAAGAAAATTTATTAATGAACTTCCTCATCTAAACCAGAAAAAAGGTTTCTTCAAAGTCGATACCATGAATTTGTCTCTATAAATTTTCCACCAAATATTATTTATAGTTATAACTCAACCATCCATGTCATTTTTTATTTATAAATACCACATTAACCCTATAAACATTAACCATTATGGTGATTCCCCCATGTTTCAAACATAGTATGTGTACAATGATTCCATCTCAGATTTCACGGAATTTTAAAATTTATTATAATGATAACTATAAATGTCCCCTTGGTTGGTATTTGATTCATTATTAATGAGTAATTATTCATCATCATTTGACATAGGAAATATCTATGTTGTGGGACCCTAAAAAATCCTACCAGAATATTGAGGATTATATTTAAATGTATTCAATTATTTTTCTATAACTCTCTATATAAATGTGTCAAATTCCTTATAGGTTGATCACTTATTTTTTGATACTAAAATAAACTATATTTCACTTTATTTAAAATAATTCCTGGAATATTATATTCCTTATCAATACATATTTTAATTTATTCCATAATCAAACTTTGATTAGTAGGATTATACATATAGTATCCGATAGTTTCCTTAAGATAACCAATAAATAATCTTTTTTCTAATTCTAGGATTAGTTTATTAGATAATATAGATTATATATTTACTTGAGAACCCAAAATATGCATTAAATAAAAACTATAATATTTCCCAATCTAAATGTCATATGGTATCTATTTTAATACATTACATTGAATGTGGTAAAGTAGGAATTTAATTTACATTAGAGAATAACCCCAGAAAAAAATATGACTATCACATAGACACATCATTGATTGAAACATGTAAAACATTTCATGATTCCTCATATTAGATATATCAAACCATTATTGTTTTCTTAGAGGATTGATTTTTGAAACTATAATCACCCTTGGATTTTATACAAAGATATCTCATCATTTTTTCGAACATTTATTACATTGCAGAAACACGTTACTAGGGATCATAAACGTGTACTACCTTTTGAAACATGTAAACACACACACTTGTTTATAGGTAAACTATATCATATCCCACTATGTTATTTATTAATAGAACCCTTATTATACCTATAATACATAATACATTTCTTTATAACCTGTGGAAAGGAAATATGTGTAAAGATGAGCCCATATGCTTAGTATGGGTAAATTAGAGAGATAATTTAGAATAACACGTAAAAAAGTGTGTGAGAAAATGATAATATAATTTGAAATATAAACCCAATGTATCAATGATATTCATATATATTCATGGAATAAATATTGAAAGTTCATAATACTTTAATCATAAAGAAATCAGTGAAAATGTTTCGGGAGAGCATAACAATTCAATAATGTGTATACTGGTGGGATACACATTACTATAGAAAATATAATGTTAGGGATATGTTCCATGAAATTCAAAAAAAATTAGGCTTGGGATAATCACCTATTTACTTGATTAGGGATTGGAATAGCATTCAATTTACCCTATTATTTTGGGATTGGGATAACCTCCTATATACCCTCCGGATGGGGGATGCGGATAACATCTGGTGTAACCTCTTGTTTTGGTCTTTGGATAACCTCTTGTATAACCTTTGAGCTCAAATAACATAAACCATTACCTAAGGTATTGGAGAGAGATATAGTTTCCACCCATCAAATAATCCATAATTTTTTTCCCGACAAGATCATATAACATTCATAATACCAGAAAACCTAAATATAAAAGGATTTCATAAATTATCCCACCATAGCACAACCCATGGAAATTAAATAGGTTTCCAAGTCATTTCATCATTTCATTATAACATTACCGGTATATAAAAATGGGATTCATAAAACTATTATCATAATAAACATAAACCATTCAGGGGAAGAATAAGATTGGTATCCTTGGATTATATCCTTAATAATTCATAAGTAACCTCAATGTTTGTCATCTTATATAGAAAATTATTTTGGAAGAAATATCACTTAAATGTTTCTTAAGTAAAAGAGCATTCTCACTTTTAAAAAATTTTATTAAATCAATTTCAATTTCAAAATCATTATCTTTAAAATTTTCATGGAATATAGTATATATATCCACAACACAATGATTGGTCATTATGGAAGATAATTACATATATTCTATAAACCATAAACATATATTCCTTCTACTCTTTCATTAAAATCCTAATATTAATCATTTTTAAATATAAATGAGTATTCAATTCAAAATTTAATTAAATGTAAAACATGGTTAAAAAAATGTTGGAAAAATAATTTTAATAATGATAACTTATTTTTTGGATGCATTTTTTGAAAGTGCAGATTGTGAAGGGAAATGGTTTTTAACAAAAAAGATTAATAAAGATATATTTTCTTAAGAACATATTATCAATTATATTAGGTACCAAATACATGAAAAATGGTACTATTATTTGAAAACATCATGAATAACCCAAGGAATATAAAATTAAACATTTTATTGAGAGAAAGATAATAATATTTTATCTTCTGAAACATTATTATATATACTCATGATAAAATATGTGATTATAACATACAATTTTACAACTTTTGTAACTTTGAAATGTAAGATTCCTGAAAGGGAGATCCTAAAATTTATATTTATATCCCAATAATTATATGAAGGATAATCATAAAACATATTCATGGGTATTATGTACCCCACATAAAAGAATCATGTGGCGAATATGGTATGTATCACATTAAAGTTATAATTGAGATGAAGATTCCTTACATTATCTCTCGTATTCCTGCATACATGTTCTATGATCCTATACAATAAATATAATTTTATTAAATATATATTTAATGAGATAATATACATATATACCATACCATATATTATTTAATTATTTCCATTTTTACCCATTTATTGACATGTCGAAGTAAATGTCACGTTTCAAAAAATAACTGGAATGTTTTTTCATGTGTGTTATTATTTTTATTTTTTACAATATTAAATTGATATAGGTTCCATAAAATCTATAATGTTATCCACTATAACAAAATATTATATATTCATTTTATTTTTATTTTTATTGATCCATAAAATTTATATATAGAAAACAAAATACACGGTTCTTAGAGATGGTAGGTTGTACAAACACATGAATGTTATTTGGATTTTAATGAAGGAAAGAATGAAAGGAAGTTAGGAAATATATTATCGTTAAATAATTATTATATCATATATCTTACGTATTTTTATTGAGGGCATACTGATTACCTTCAATGTAAATAATTAATGAATCACATTATTTCAAGAGGTTGTAGTCCATTGATACACAAGTAACGTTATCGTATTCAAAAAAAATTAAATTATGAAAGACCATATGATTTAATAATTCAATAAGTATCAAAATATAATAAATATTAAATATAAATAATCAATTAATATTTATAATAAGTATTGAGATTTTCTAATTTAAAAATTGTATGGCATCGGTTCGTGAGGTGCTTGTTCGTCTTACACACAAATAATGATTTCATAACCCATTTTATAGAAGTGGAGATGGTTATAAGTAACTCAATTAACATAAAAACATATAATTATATTCAATATAATGGTGATTTTATATCATAATTATTTAATTATAATTTAATCACAAGGAAGAAGAAATAAAATAAAAACACTCATTGAAAAATGTTACCTCTTCTTTTGTTAACATCATTATGATTTCATCAAAATACCACATAAGGTGTATTTAAAAAAAGGAATATTGGATTAGAGTAGGGATGTTTTGAAGGTATTTTTAATGCTATCTACTGAACCAAAATGGCTTTATTTTGTTAATAAGAGTGGACAAGCGGTGGCCTTTATAAGTGACGTGAGTGGGACACTTGTAATTTTTTTAAAATAAAAAAGTGTGCTCATGTTATTATCACTCTAGTAGGATCCAAAACATATTATTATATATATTTATACATTTTATGGTCTAAATATGTTCATCCATTATATTTTATACATTTTTTTTGTCATTTTAACCCATATTATTTTTAACCCTAATAAATTCATTTCTCCCTCAACCATGGTAATTTATGTTTGTTGTTTTCACTATAAATTTTACTAAAAACAATTTAGTTGAGCTTATTATATACTATATATTTTTTGGATTACAAATATTGAATCCATTTTTACATATTAATTTCTTAGGAGATGAATAAATTAACATAAAATTAATCCTACAGATGCGAAGATATAATGGGTTTTCAAATCGAAAATATTAAAAAGAATAAAAAAATTATATCCAATTTAAATATGAAATTGATTACACTAAACTAACAATTATTAATATATTTATATAACTTAACTAATTTTAATTTCAAAAAATTTTAAATATAATTTAAATTTAAAAACCTTTATTTGAGAATGTATTTTTTAATTAAAAATCATTATTTTTTTCTATATTCATCAAAAAATTAATCTTTTTAGGAAATTATAAAAAAATCACCATTACTATAGTTAGAAATTTTTATTTAAAAATTTAAGATTATATTATCAAATTAATTTTCTAATATTTTATATTTTTTAAAAAAATGAAATAAGAAAACATTCATTTTGAGAAAATAGTTTTTGTAAACATATAATGAAATTATCATAAAAATTAAGTACTATTTATAAATATCTTTTCATTATATAAGACAAATAAATGTAATATTTTAATATGAGTCACAAATATTGATTTATCAATTTTCGATGGAAAAGGTATAACAGTCCTATTAGAATAATATTAATAATAAGTCATGGTTTTGTAAAAACATAGTGTCGTGTGTAATGATCGATGCCCAAATTTTGTCTATAAAAAAAGATTAAATTGATGTTACATATAACATTATAATATCATGGTATTCCCTTTTATTAAAGATATCAATGTAATTTATATATTTTAAAAAAATAGTAAAAAATATAGTTGTTACATTCTACCCAACCTATAAATGAATTTTTCATTTGAATTTTTTCACATTAATACCAAAATAGGAGAATAATTATACATCATTATTTCCTCAGATTCCTATGTATCCTAATCAAACTAGTCGTTTCACCAAAAAACTTCATCCAGGTGTGTGGTGTTTTTTTATAGAACATTATTTGATTGATCTTGAATCTCCATTGGTCGTTACTCATAAGAAATGTCATACTCTAGCCGTGTGAAAACTAAGTTAGTACATGTGAAGGGTCAGTTATGTACTTACTCTAGGGAGATACATAGAACATGTCAATGATTTTAGAGTGTTTGTTGAAGCAACAACAAAAAATCTATGATCTTTATGTGATAAAAAATTTAAAAGGTTTAGATAGACTGATTGAATAGTTTCCTTTTATTCCTTAATCTCATATAAATATTCTATAGAAATACTGTTTGCAACACATTATCACGAAGTTCCTTTTCATGATCATGATAGATAATTTTTTTATAAGCATTCTTTTGACTTTTATATACTTTGATGTGTTTATAAATTTCTCTAACCTTCCCTATCATTTCATGAGCTCTGTCAATTATAAATAGATTTCATTCTCTATCTTCACTCTAGTATGTTGGAGATCAAGAATTTAAAACTAGAGAAGAATTTATAAGGATCCATATGAATGCATTATTTGTAGCTATTATTATAATAAAACCCAACAAGAGGATGGTGGTGATCCCAAACACCTTTGAAATCCAGATAACATGTTCTCTACATAACCTATAGCAATCTAATTGATCACTTAGAATCAACATATGTTTGATAATGATATGTAGTGAAGAAAATCAACTGTATATCAAGATCTTTATGAATACAACACCAAAAATTTGATGTAAAACTCAGATCTCGATTATCCATAATGGAATGTGTCACTCCATGTATCCTTAATAATTAATTAATTAATATCATATAATTTTAATATAGAGATAAGTCTGCTCTGTTAATGATGATGTGTGCTGACATATTAATGTGATCACATACAACCCATATAGTAATATTTACTATAAAGATTTTACAGTGTACAATGAAAAACTCCATGGTAATGTTTTCCCATTTAAAATTTTTCTTGGGTAATGGATGTAAAAACACCAAAGAAATTTTCCTCTAACCACTAACTTATTTACATACCAATCACCATGATACAAACTCAGAAATATTTCTCCTTATTTCATCCCACCAGAAGAACTCTTTTAAAAATTTATAAATCTTCCTACCTATTTAGTAAATACAAAACTAAGAACTATAATTTTCATCAGAAAATCATTATTCAATTATTGTATGGATGGAACACATACAACATTCGAGATCCATATCAATCCATTATGACTGAGGTCAAACCCAGAAACATTTCTAACCATATTTTTTTTATCTCAACATCTTCTTATTAGTCCTCTTTAATATTTACATGGATAAGTGGTTGAATATTAAATTTATCAAGATGAAATTTCCCCCCTTACGTTTGGATATAAAACTAAATCCCCTAAAATCATGAAATATTGGATATTTGACTATCCTTATCATGTATAATTGAGCATGGACCTTTTTAATCAAGGTATTAGACAACTTGATCACTTTAACAAGGTGTTAATCTATTGAGAAGCCATGATCTATAATTAGTTCTAGAAATATACTCTAGTTCATATTCAAATAATTATTTTTGAATATATAATTTAAAATTTTATGATGGTATATATGTCACACATTTCTTCATTAGGATAATATCATTGTATTTCTAATTCAAAAATTTCTGCAGCTAACAACAAATTGTGAGTTCAGCAATTGTTTTCAAGAATCATCAATTGTAATGACGAATAATATATAACAATTTATTTATTCATAATAAGAAATACCAATCACATAATGGATTAAAAATTATATATTAAAAACCTTCTCTAATATAGGGTATTGTAATAATGGGTGCACTTACTAATAATATCTCCAGTTCTATGGAGTTTTACTCACAATAATATGTTCATAGGAACATAGATCCCTTCTTAGTTAAATTGGATGTTGTATTAGAGTAACATGATAAATTCCACACAAACCATAAATAATAAAAAATAATAAGCCAAGTAAACACTGAATGACATTCACTACAGTTGGTTTGGACCAACACTCAATAGGCTCTATCGTTGATGGATTCCCTAATATACCTTCTCTTGAGATTATATGACCAAAAAATGAAACATTTTGCATCATAAATTTTAACTCTAAAATTTATTGATACATTTTATCCTCCATTAGGGAATTTATTAAAATTATGATCTGATCTTAATTTTAATACATTCTTTTTAAATATATAAAATTATCATCTATAATGACTACCACAAACTGAATAAGGAAATATATAAAAAGTATCTTTGTTAAATCCATGAAGATATCCAACAAATTTTTAATAGTAAATGTAGTCATTATATATTCATAGTGTCCATAACTTTTATGGAATGTTTTATTTGGTTCATCATCCATATGAACACTATGTTATTGATAACCTGAACAAAGTTTAATATTAGAAAACTATTCAAATTCATATAGTTTATCAAATAATTCATTAATATTGGGAAGACGATAATTGTTTAAAATATTGATCTTGTTCAACTCTCAATATTCCATGAAGAGTCGCATTGATCCATATTTCTTCATAGAAACAATAATAGGTTCACTTAATGATGTTTGATTTTGGAAAATTAATTATATTTCAATGTTTCTTGGAGTTTCTTCTTCAATTCCAAAAAAACCAATCAAGTATATTGTTTAGTGAGTCTTTAAAATTGGTGTGGAATCAGATATGAGTTCTAATTAAAACTCAACTTCATGATTTTTTGGAAGATTTGGAAACTCATTCAAAATAACATTAAAAAATTATGGCCCAATAGTCATTTCATCGATGTTGAGTTTCTCTACAACCATCTAAGATAAACTATCTCTTTTATAGTAATAAATACTTATAGAATGAATATAATTTCAAAAGGATGTACATATTTATCATCACACTGATAGATGATCATATGTTGTTTTGAAATATAAAATATGACTTCCCATACAAGAAATTGATATTGGCCTTATGCAGGGAATGAATGTCTATGCCAATTTTAACAAAAAATTCAACCATAGGAATAATTTAATGGTTTTAAGGAAGCACATTCTCAAAAACCTCATCTTGAGAGGAGTTATAGAAATAGGATGTGATCATTATCACATTACGGAACTTAACAGATAATTCAACACAAAATCAATTCGGTGAAATTTCTATACCCTTATAAAATTCTTCATATATGAAAGAATTGGTAGATCTATAGTCAAATAAAACATTATTAGTTCTAGGTTGGATGGTAATTTTACCATTCATCACATCATTATATCACCCCTCATAAAAACATTGATACCATTAGATTTATATTTCTCTCTCATAATATGTGGTTCTAGGAATTGATCATTCTTATGAACCCTCATATTTTGGCACTAGTTAGTATTATTACAAAACACCTTTCAATTGAAATAATAATGAATGGTTGATGAATTTTATAGAACATTATCATTATTTGTATTATTAGATAATCTCTCCCCATAACATTAGTATTCTACCAATCGATGACCTTACTTTACAGACATAAAACATTTAGTAGTCCACTTAAGAAAATTTACACCATCGTTCTTCCTAGAGTTTGAGAATAAAAGAAATATCATGTTATTCTACTCGTGGTTTAAATATTTTATCTATGAATTCAATTTTTCTCTTTATATCAAAACATTGAGAATGGTATGTAACTCAAACATCCATTTCCACCTTGATACAACATAGAAAAATCACAACAAAGCTACTGAAGACTCTTATGTATAAAACCCTTAAAATACATGTTTTTATGCCACAAATGAAATGATCAATACATCTTTTTAGCTATATGATAATACTAGAAGCGTACCTCACAGGTCATGTAACAATTTCCTCCATGGTACTAATAGATTCATCATCCTTTTTCTTTAGCTCATGGAAATCCTCCATCTTCATACATAAGATATGGGGAATGTAATTATTGAAAAATAAGTTCTCAATATTTTTCTATTCTAGGGAGATAATATTATCCCATTACCATATATTCTTGATAAGATTCTACCATTTAACCACTTCACCTTCCAACGGATAGAGAGAAAAAATTACTTTTACATGTCCTAGAAACTATTGAATATAAAAACTCATTTTAGTACTGATGATCCATTTTTGATGAACTATTGGATCAAAAAACCCACTAAAAGGGGGATGGTTCCATATAAATGACTCTAAAAAATGATTTCCCCCCATTTTTTTCTGGATTTTCAGTATGATTCATAGCTTGATTATGTTGTCTGAGTATGGAACGAAGATATTTCATTGCATGTCACATATCTTTCTGATACTTAGGAGTAAAATAATTTAATTATATATCAAATTATACATTAACACTTTTTCATTAGGTTCCACCCATTGACTAAAACAATTATTAGTATGAGAAACATTAATCATAGCCTGGATCTATATAATCATGAAAAAACACTTATAAGATTTATATATCATGAAAAAAATTAATATATTACACCATAAGTTTATTCTAGGACATTCATAATCATAATCTATTTAAATACATCATGATTATTTGTAAAGGGTTTATGAATTTTCAAAATATAACCCATGATACTTTCAGTCCATCTGTGTAGTAAGGCCTGTTATCATACACTATGTGGTGATTGGGTCCCACTCAACACACCATTTTCATATTTATGTCTCGTATGTGATTCTATACTAGTGAATCATCGACATTTATTTTTAATAAAGGGATGTAGTTACTTGGAAACCACTCACTATATACTTTACCAAAATTCCAAGACATTTTCTTATACACTTACTTATCCTTAGACTTATCATTATACATTTCCATAGAGATAATACTAAATTTTTCTAATAATTGATTTCAAACATTACAAAAACCATTCCTATTATTACAGATAATTTAACCTAGGATTTTAATAAATATATTACATTATTTTTTATTAACATTTATTACATTACATGAACACATTCCTAAGGCCCATAAATGTAAAGTGAATTGGGAAACTTGTAAACACAAAAACTTGTTCACTATTAAATGGTATAATATACATATATGTTCTTCATAAATAGAACTATATTAGACATAACATTAGTTATCATTTTCATCATAACCAGTGTAAAGAAATCATAATAAATCCTAAGTTCATATTCCCAATAAGGGTAAACAAGGGAGATATGTAGGAAAAACATGTACATAAGGGTATGAGAACAAGATATCACATTTAAAACCCATAAATTGAATATGAAATATCATACCATTGGCTCAAGGTATAAGGATTTTCAGTTTATAAATGGGGAATACTTAGTAAATCATAGAACATGATTCCTGAGAGAGTAACATTGGAATGAGACATAGAATTGTGGAAAACACATAATCACATAAATTAACATTTCAAGGATATCTACCAAAACATTTATAACATGTTAAGCTTGGGGTAATGACCCTTATAAATAAGTTTGTTTTGGGAAAACATCTTATGTACCCACTTGTTTTGGTCTTGGAATAACTCCCTTGTACGCTTTAATTTTTTGCATGGGAAAGCCTCCTATGTACACTCATTTTTTCTGACATCAGATAATCTCTTGTGTACCCTTGGTGATCATGTAACATTAATTATTACCCCATGCATTGAAGGGTTATATAAGCCCCAGTCATCACATAATCCATAAATTTTAGATCCAAAATATCATTGAATAGTCATTATATCATAACCCATGAAAATAAATCGATTTCATAAAACATTTCATTATAGAAAAACCAGTGGAAAAGAAATAGGGTTTATAATCATTCCATCATTTCTTCATAACAAAACTAATGGAAATGTTATGGATTTCTTAAATATATTTCCAAATTAATAATAAAAAAATCACTCAAAAAATAATAATGGTATTTTGGGATCATATACCCAGTAATGTATATGAAACATCAATAGATTTCGTCTTAGAGGAAAATTATTATGATTAAATAATATCATGGAATGTTTATTTCGGAAAAGAACCTACATAATTTGAAAATTTGAATTTTAAATAAAAATGTTTCAATATTATTTCCTAAAATGAAAAAATGATGATTATAAGTGAACGTTCAATGCATTCATTGGTCATGATGGTGGATAATTTTGTTTATACCATATAGGTTAAAATAATGATTCATTTAAAATTTTTTATAAAATCAAATCTAGAATTGTTTTTAAAATTAAATGAAGATTCCATTCAAAAAAATAAAAAATTAAAAACTGAGTTTAAATTTAATTAATAAATAATTTTATTATTGTTATAAAATTTTTCAAATCATTTTTATAAAACACTATTTTCAAAAGAAACGTGTTTTCAACAAAAAAGTGAAATTAAAAATATTTTTCATTAATAACATTTTCAACTGTTTTAAGTTCCAAATTGTGGGGAAATTGTAATATAAACTGAAAACATCATGAATATCCCATGGAGATAATTATTGATTAATTTCATGAGATATTTATCATAATATGTTATCATGATAAACAAAATCATATAAAATCACGATAAATGACGAGATTCTCATATAAAATCATTACAACATTGGTAACATCAAAATTTATTCACTATAAAAGTGAGATCAAAAAATGGATATGTAAATCGAAATAAATATATTGAGTATCGTCAAAAAAATAAATTAATTGGTATTATATACACCATATAAAAGGTATAGGTGGTGAATATGGAATGTGCTCATATAAGTAGAAATTGAGATGGAAATTTATTACCATATGTCTCAAATTTCATAATACATGTTAAAAAATAATTTATAACAAATATAATATTATTTTAAATAAATTATATAAACACACACATATATATATATTATCATAATTTATATACTTATGACCATTTATTACAAATTTATTAAAATTCTAAGATAAAGTCACCTTTCGGTCAAAACTGGTTTATTTTTTCCATGTGTGTTTCAATTTTTAATTTATATATCTATTTATTTGATCATTGTAAAATAAATTTCAGAATGTTAAAAATGATCTAAATTCAATATATATTCAGTATATAAGTATTTTAACTGATCTATAAAAGTTATAAATAGAAAATAAAATACATTATTCATGGAGATTAATGGTCGTATGAACGCTTGAAAATTGTGTCTTTATTAAAGATGAACATAACTAAAGAAAGGTAAATAATTTATTATAATTAAATAAAATTAATTATTAAATATATATTAGAAATTTTCATTAAACTCATGCTCTTTACATTATGTGTAATGCGTGAATGAATCACAATGCTTCATGGCGTAGTAGTCTCTCGTACACATGTGCGACGTTAAAATATAACTTCATAATGGAATGTGTGAATTTATGTGCGATATAATAATTAAATAAATATAAAAATATAAAAAAATTAAATATAAACATTTAATTGATCAATATAACTAGATATGGTGGAGGTAATGGAAAAAAATGACATCTGTTCGCGTCACTGTAATCCACTGTACACATGAATGATGATTTCTTAACTCCTCTAATGGATTTGTAGATGGTTGTAGGTAATGAAAATCAATTAAAAACATATAAATATATGGAATATTTTAAATTTATTATATCATCATTTTTTAAAAACTGTTGATATACATAGCGGATGAAATACAAAAATAAGCCTCGTGGAATCCTTTTTTAAAAATTAAATTCACATAACCATAAAAATTTAAATTAAAAATAATCTAACAGACGCAATGGGACAACATGTTTTCAAAAATAAAATGTTCAAAAATTTAAAATGTATTTATTTCAAAATGAAATTTACTCCAATGAACAAAATTATATTAATATATTTATAATTGATATAACATTTTCTTAAAACCAATTTAAAAATATTCTTTAATTTTTTTTATAATTTAAATGAAAATGTTGTCTTAGTGAAAATTCTGAATTTTTTCATTATTCATTAAAAATTAATATTTTCATAAATTTATATGAAATTCACCCAATGATAATTTTGGTATATTTTTTTAAATATAATTTTTTTATCAAATTATTTTTCAAAAATAGTAAAAATTAATTTTATTATTATTTTCAAAAATAAAAAATATATATTTTGAGTAATTTGTTTTTTTCAATAATATAACAACATTATCAAAAAACTAATTAATTTTTATAAGTATTTAATCATTATATTAAAAAATATACTTAATAATAAAATATTAGTAATTAATATACATGTTATAAAAATTAATGTCTAGTTTATAATGGTTATGCTAGAAAAATATTCATAATAAATTGTGGTTTTTTCAAAACTCACTGTCGCGTGCAATGAAAGACTACCATGTTTTATATGTAACACAAGATTGAATTTGTGTTCAATGTAACACAATAGTAACAAGGTGTTTCATGTATTAAAAGATATCAAATAATTTTTATTTATTTCAAAAAAATAAAACATAAAATCTCAGGGTGGTCTAGAAATAGTTCTATCAATCCTACTGTATTTATTTTATTTTCCATATAAAACCAACTTAATGTTGAGGGGGAACCATATTCTCTTCAAAATATCACAAATACAACAAATAACACAATATAAAATTTCTACATTGATTTCATCTGGTCCACATAAAACAATGAAGATACCAAATCCATGCCTTAAGTAATAACAACAGTGCAACCGTGAAATCTTCTTGTGACCAGGAAGTCACCTCAATACGTACACTAAATGCATCATCTGAGGCCATTTAACAAGTAAAAACATAATAAACAAAGAAAAACATTCCACACACATGATTTTTTACCACATAACCTCCCAAACAACCATATCGACCATGAATGTATGGTGAAAAATCATTACTAGAATAGGAAAACTAAAGAAAAATTATATATTATATTGTATTATATTTATGTACAACAAACAATGTAAGATCAAACATGAAAAAAAATAATATAAGAAACATAGAAACAATGATACATTCCAAAATCTAATCTAGAATTGAAAACATCGTCATCCCAAAAACAATAAACCACTGAAATTCCAAATTGTAAAACAAACACTCTATATTCACCATCTATATAAAATCAAACCTAAATAAATCATGATACCATTGTATTTTTACCCATTAGCACATCATTTAAATGAGGTGTAGAAAAAAAAATTAAATCCCCTTAAGGTTATAGTATGAGTGGTAACCATAAAGTCATTCATTTAAAGATAAATGTTTTAATATAGTTGTAACATAAGTGAAATATAATGATTGAAAGATTTTAGAAAAAAACTATTTTGAGGATTTTTAAGAATTTATAATGAGAGTGAAGTCAATAGATTCAGTTTGGGGTTTCTCTCTTGTGATGTAATCATAGTTGTTAAAAAATTGGGATTCTTTTGGATTCAGAAATTAAATGAATTTAATATCAATTATTTATTCAAATATCCATTTATTTAATTATATGTTAAAATAATGAAATATTAATGGACAATTTTTAGTTACTCAAGAAATATCAAATATGGTATTGATTTTCCCTAAATAATTGAATCAGTTTATCATAATTTATTCCTATGTTATGGTAATCACTAAACCACTCCCTTGCAAATTATTCATTAAAAATATACCCATTAGTGTTCAAAATAAATAAATAATGTAAGTGTTGAATAATATTTAAATCAATTAAATTTAATATTTTATAAAAACATAAAATACAATTGTATTTAATTTAAATTAAAAAATAAAATAAATTCAAAACTATTAATTTAAATGAAATTAATTGATTTGAATACAGATTTCAGAATCTCAAATATCCAAAAATTATTTCACCTTTATCTTTACCCAATCACTAAGAATCCTACCCCTCCATGCTAGAAGGGGTCATCCAATCAGAAATTGATAATGCCATGAAACAATAGAGAAAATTCTAGGTGGAGGAGGATCTCTTTCTGGTGGTCGGGTTACTTCATCTTCTACACCAGATGACTTGGATGATGATTTAACACCAATGGAAGGATGTTGTCTCCTCCTTTAATATTAATGGAAGGTTTACATCCCCTCCCTTGTTTTCCAATAAAATTAGGTGGGGATGTGTAGAAATTAATACCCCCCCTCATGGTTCTCTCCTTCTGAGGAGAGAACACCCATGGTTGTGGGTGTTTAGGGGTCGGGTGGACATGTTCCACTTGGGGGTGGAGCTCGGGTGCATGATTGGAACCCAGGGAGAACAGGTTCTATATAGTGAGGAGGCCTATGGGAGGCAACCGGGTACATAGGTAGCGAAGCAGGGGCCTCAGTGTCCATTGTGAATGTGAGGGTGGAGACAAGAGATAGTGGTAGAGGCAATCCCTGTGACAAGGATGAGGTATAGATTAGAAGCTGATGTGATCAGTGGAGGTGGAACTTGGGTGTTATGGTTCCGAAGTGGATCCGATCAAAGGATATGGAGCCTTTGGGGAATCTAGTGGTGGATGCATTCATGCAACCAAACCATGTCTAAGGGGGTCATAGGTGCAATGTGTGACAGTCATATGGTCCTTGGTTGCGGAAACAACGATTGTTACCTCCTCCTCCATCCTTCACAATGGATAGAGGAGAATCTTTCAATGGTGTTAGTGTATGAGCCAACACCATCTAATGGTTACTGAGAGGAAATTAAGGTTAGTGAGAAGCGGCAGGTGGCACTCGTCATGATGAAAGAGGTGGTGAGGTTGAGCAGCAGTAGTAGCGCTAGAATGGGTGAAGATACTAGTGGTGATCTTGAGTGGATGATGTGCATGGAGGTGAAGATAAGGGAATAGAGGTGGAGAACACACCATTTTGTAGTAGTCTGGGTGTAAAGGGATCTTGAACAGAAGCAGAGGCAGTGTGGCATTGGCCGACCATGATGGTCCACGATGTGGAACAACATATATCCCGACCCACATCAAAACCATGGGATGAGGGCCAATCCCATATTACCCTAGATATGGGAAGTCAAAAAATTCATTCACTGAGGTAGGCTCTCAGTACAACACACACATACACTCATATTTGGTATACGACACATGCGACCCCGGTGACCTTCAACCCACTTATACTTACGTCGGGGCTTGATAAGTTATGTCCATCCTGTGAGGATTCATCTACCTTATTTTTATTTTGGTCCCAGTACCCTTGAGTGTCTGTTGGTATGAAAGGCATTCCTACTGGTCCACCTTGGTCGGCTGACCTTGTAGGATATCCATTGGAATTGGTGGATCAGTGGTTGAGGTCCAACCATTAGGTTAATGTTTTTACAAACAATCCAATAAAATAGTTAGCCGAATTTCCACCAATAATAAAATGATTCAAAAATAAACATTTTAATTATAAACTAATACTTCTACTCATTTTAAACCATTTAAATATACTTATCACAAACTAAAAATAATTTAATAAAACACTAAAATCCAAGGGTTTATTATTGAAAAAAATAAAATCACCAGGATTTCATTAAAAATATTCATGGAATTTTGGTTTTTCAAATACCCCACCACTTAATACATGATTTTCCTCGAGTAAAAAACATAACATGGATGATTAAAATTTACTAATTATAAAAATATTCAAATTTTAATGAAATAAATTCAAATAATTTTCAATATTTGATTAAATGATTAAATGTCACAGGAAATATCAAATAAATTTCTTATTATTCAATGAAATAATAAATTCACATATTTTATTTTTCCCCTTTAAAAAAATGGTATAAATTTTCATTTAATCTATTCATGATCATAAATTAAATATTATTAAACATTATAAATAATGATTTACATCACATTTCAATACTTTCTCACATCACTCCTGATATAATTCATGTAGATTTATGCCCATATTAGGAGAACAAGATTTGTACACAAAATCATGTAAAATAACTAATTTTGACACATTTGTAAAGAAAAATTGAACATAAAATGCTGAATAACATTCAATTAATGTTTTAATGAATCTGAGGCTTATGGTTGATATTTTTTTAAAAAAAATAAAACTCATGTAGTAGTTGAAACTCTTAAATAAAAACTAATTATATTCAAAGTAAAAAGTTTAATTAAATTTCCCCCTTCAAATTATATTGACTCCCAACATTCCAAAAGTACAAAGTAAATATTGTGGCTAGATTAAGAAAAACGAATGATTTTTCCCCTCTTGAATGTATATATATATATAATACCTTTTTTCTTTTTCAAATAACCAATCAATTTTGAATATCTAAAATGTTAGGATTAGAATAAACCTCACATCCACTACCTATACTTGTATGATATATATCATCTATTTGTAATCATTATTTGTTTCTCCAAATCATAAACCATTTTCCACATATTTTTGGATCTTTTTTTCATTTCATTTTATATATTCAATATGGGAAAAACAATAGAGTACAATGAATGATTCCACAAATTTTTACAATTACCATAATAATAACCCCACACTTAATCCTTATAATTTAAATCATCCCATTTACCATTATTTTTTTCACCACATGCATAAATATTAAAATATAATGAAAATAATACGAGGATGGTTGGAATGTATAGAAATGGTTTGAAACATAGTTCATCTTTATCCAGTCCATTCATGGTCTTTATTGGTAGAATAAGGATTGATATAAAGGTGTTATTTGAAGGATTAGTGGATTTTAAATGGATTCCTAAATTATTTTAAATTTTCTTCTTCATAGTAATGTATCTGAAAAGTTCATAATAATGTTATGGTTAGGGACGTTTTCCCAAATTAGTCAAGAAATATGTTAAAGATAAAAACTGAAAAACATGGTCTAGAAATTTTCTCAGGTATGGGACATATTATTTGGGACAATAACATAGGGAATAATAAATAATAACAAATAAATTCACATGAATTTCAGAAAATCAAAGAAACAATGATGGTTGTAAAATTTCATTTACATGAATCAATCAATTCTTTCAAATCCCGAGTCCTCATTTTGTTATCTAGATTCACTTTAATCATTTAATTATTAATTTTTATAATTCAATATCATTATCATTTGAAATCTTAAACATGGCATCATAGGATTCATAAAAAAATTAGTCCCCATAGACAGGTCAAGTCAAACTTGAATTCATGTTTGGGAATTCAATTTTATCTTTATAGCTTAAAACATGATTTGGATAGAAATATTAAGAGATTATAAGGTGAAATATTAAAAATGAACTCCCTTGTAAAATAATGCTTTCGGTTCTCATCCTCCACTTCTTAAGGTATACTTTGTTTTTTTGTTCTATGAGAGTTCCGGAAAAACCAAAACCACTCATACCAATGTCAGAACCATTTAATTAATGCTTCAATTGGTGATGAAAAATGTAACGAAGTCCTAAATCCTAAGAAAATAGGGAAACTAAGGTTTCCTCGGTGAGGAACCTTTTATTATGTTCTTGGGATCAACCTCACCACATAAGAATAAATGAGTAGATGGGATGGAGAAGTTTGGGCTCCTCCACAAGTTCTTGAGGTAAACATCCACATAACTTCTTCAACCTTTTCCAATTTACAGTGAATTAATTTCTTGCATAATATTTCTAGACCTGAATGGAACTACTGTTATATACAGTAGTAATAAGAAAATTCCCTTCCCACTTGGAACAAATATTGACTTGCATTAACATGAATCTAGAATTTTAGAGTAGAACATGGTCTCCATGTTGAAAGGTCATTTGTTGAATCCTTTTTTCATGTGCCACCAGGTCTATTTCATTGTAAATTCATGAAATTTAAAATTATTCTATAATGATTTCTTCTAGATCATAAAACTATAGTTTTCTCACTTTCACAACACTCTCCAAATCAAAATTCTCTTTTTTCATAGCCGAATATTATTGGTTCTCCAATTCCACCAATAAGTGACATATTTTTACATAAATCAAACGAAATGGGCTCATACTAATAGATTCCATGTATACTCTCTCGTATGCCAATAAGGTTTTTTCATGGCTTTCGATACAACATTTTTAGTTCGGTTTTTATGTGTTCTCCAAAATTCATTTAATATCGTGGGTTGACACTCCAGGAAGGCCATTTTTTGGATGGTAATGTATATGTGTTTTGTGGTGCACCCTATATTCCGTTAGTGTAACCTCAATTATTATGTTGAAAAAATATGTCAATTAATAAATGATGATGGGTCGTATTACTCCAAACCATGGTACTTCACCCCTTATGTGGTTGAGATACTCTTTTGGAAAATGATCATTGAGAGTTATCATCATTGGAATTTCTCATTCAACTGTGTTTGGTAGCATACTGAGATGATATTCCACTTGGTTTTTATCTCATGTTATTTCATTAATCTCAATATTGAACTCCTATAAGATAAGTATCCATATCACAATACTTGTTTTGTCATTGACATACATTATCAAATACCAGAGTGACGTATGATCAGAAAATACTAGTACATTAGTTCCTCTTAAATTTAACCTGAACTAGTATGATGTAAATATAGTGGAATGAAAATCATTTTTAGTTTCTTTTTAGATGACTTGACAGGAACCTAGGGTCCCTTAAGAATAGGTAATGATATGGGGTTTTCCTTCAATTATATAGGAAATAAATGGTCCAACATCTTGATTTGATGCATCACAAAGTAACTCAAATGGTTGATCACAATTCAAGGGATGTATTATTTCTGGGGTAATAAACTAATGCTTCATATCATAAAACAAATTCATGATGTTATCAATAAAAATTTTCAGCCACTTTTAAGAGCAATCACGAGGGTAAAAGAGAGATATTACTAAAATGTTTGATGAATATTCTATAAAATCATACATACCCTTGAAATGATCAGATATGTCTCACATAGATGGGGTATGGTAAGAAATTGATCACTGCATTTTTTGATTTATCCACCTGAATTCCCTTCTCTAAAATTACATATCATAGCCCTTTTCTTTTTTCAAAAATGAAGTGACACTTTTCAATGTTTAAAACCAAAATGTTTTTTATAAATATTTTCAAATATTTCTCATGTGTTTCCAAAAAATGATCAAATGAATTCCTAAAATTTGGAACGTCATCAATAAATACCTCTAGGATATCTTCAATCTGACCAGAGTAAATTATTATAATAAATTACTAAAATGTACCTTGGTCATTGCAAGATTTTAAATCCATCCTCTTGTACGCAAAGGTCCCAAAAGTGATGTTGATGGTCAAATTCTATTGGATTTATGGGGAAATTGGAATGTGGAAATATCCATACAATCAATTCAAAATGAAGTAATGTGTTATACTGGATAGCCTTTCAGTCAGTTGATCAATGAATGGGATTTGGAAATGATCTTTTTGGGTTTCTTGGTTTAGTATTCTATAATCAATGCACAACCTGCATTTGTCCTATACTCTCATGAAAATTAATTCATTTTTCTCATTTTCCTCAATGGTCAACCATAATTTCAATGGAACCAAATGGATTGGAATGAAACATCGAGAGTAATTGGATATTTTATTGATGATAATGAATTTCCATATCATATCTCCAAATATTGGAATATGTTAACAAATCCTACCATATCAGTTTCTTCTAGTAAACTTTCATACAAATCATATGTAATTTCAATATTTTAATATTTTTGAGTAATAGTTCATTTCATGGTGTGATATTTTAAATCTATGAATTCTGGAAGCATACCTGAATCTTTAATGGGATAAATGAATTCTCCTTAGGATATTTCAAAGAGGGAATTGTTTTTTGATAGTTTTCTTTTTTCAGTTAATGAATTTAATGTTCACCAGGATATCTCTTAGATACATGGTTTGGGTTCCTTCATGCAGATTGATGGTTGTATAGTCTGTTTTCAAGAATGGACTTCCCAAAATTTTGGGAGAATGTCTTAGTGCTATGTGTTCCGTCATGGAGAGTAATTAAATGTCTTCTGGAAAGATGAGTCCTTTAACTCCTACTAGAACAGCTTCCACAACAATGGTTAAAAAAATAGATTAATTTTCTAGTTGGATAACCTCTCTTATGGGTTTCAGTTCACCTATTTAAAATGATAAGAATATATAAGTATACATTACATTTATTGATGCATTTAGGTCACACAATGAATGAGAATAATCTAATGAACCAATTTTGTAAGAAATAGAGAATTTCCCTATATATAGATATTTTTAGCGTAAACGTACGGTGATAATGCTTGAGATAGTCTTTTAAATTATGATTCATTCATACGAATTTTCCTTTATTCTCTTGGTGAACATTTCTTCTAGAAACATTTAGTATATTTTTATTCGGGGGATTTACTCTATCTTGGGAATATTGATTCAACCTTTAGAGAGGGTTCCTAGATCACTTTTTAAATTTTTTCTTCTTAATCCTTTGAGGATTGAGTTAGTACAGAAGGGAATGGTTCCTTTTTGTCTATTTTATCCTTCTGGTAGTGTTTCCCTTGTGTTTATTTTTTCTTCTTGTGTTGGATGGTTTTATCATTAGTATTTTGATTGGAATCATCCATCTTACATAGCTTAGGTGGTGGAATCTCCTTGACTATTAGAGTTGTTTTTCCACTAATATTCCCTATTGGGAAGGGAATAGTTTATATTGGGTGTTTTCTTTGATTATTAGTCCTAATATTAATAAGGTTTCAAATTTCATATCCAAAATTTTAACTTTCTTATTAATATCTTCAATATCAGTGTCTTGGTGGTAACTATGAGAAGTTTTTGGTGTATTTTAATAATTCATTCATTCTCAAAGGTGTTTTTTTAAAACAATTGTTTTATGAGATTCTTGTAAGGTTGTTGGAATGGTGTATGGTTCAAATATATTTGTTGAAAATGTGGTCTGTCTAGGTTCATTTGATCTCTAAAAAGTTTTTTTTGGTTTTCATTCTCTCTAGTGGGGATTTTTTCCCAATTTTGTTTTCAAAAATTTAACTTCACAACATTCTATATCTTTTATCTTAGATCATTGTTTAGAGTAATGATTTGGAGATGATCACAATCCACATAACTAAGGAGTATTTTGTTTCTCATCCAATTTTTTAACATCCATTTTTATAAAAAGACTACATAATTCATGAATTTTTGTTGAGAGGAGGGTTGATGAGTTAGATGTCCTTACCACTTGTATACATTTTGTATAGAGATTCTTATTCTAAGTATCTATGAATTTTGATATATCTTTTAAATTGGGTTTCAGGCTTCTACAGGTGATTTTCAAATCAATGGTCCTCTAAAGGATGGATCTAAATGTTTTTTACTATTTTCCAGTATTCCATTGTTGAAAAATATCTAGGATGTTGTGATCTTACAAAATTTGGTGTGGTAAGCATCCATTAAACATCTTTAATTATTCTCAATACTCATAAAGAGTCTCGTCGGTAGCTTTTAGAATGTGTTATTTCTCCTTCTAGATTTCATTTATCTAGGATATAGGGAAGATCATTTTCATAAATCTCTATTGAAGATCATCCCAATAAAGGATTTTTCTGTGTTATAAGTTATAACAACCACTCCTTATAGTCTCCCTCTAGTGAAAAAGGTAATGCTTTCCATGTGCCTTTCTCTTCTGCTACTACTATTAATTTGAATCTTGAACACACATATTTGAATTCTTGAATGTGATGATTAGGGACCTCACCTACAAGGACATGATATTTTTGCAGCATAGGAATCATAGTAGTACATTAAACAATGTCATTTAGTGTAGGAATGGTTAACCAATTCTTCATGTTGGTGAATTGTGGGGCATAGAAGTCCCTCCTGGTCTATTGTGGGTCCAGTTCCATTATGGGTGGTCCTGAATGAACACTAGAGTATTCTAAATACATTTCATCAAAATTTTATTGAAGATTGATATTCCTAATATTAGTAAACACTATTCGATCTATAATTGAATAAAAATCTATTAGTTCCATTTTAGAGGTCCTAGTTATAAATATTTACACTTTCATCGTAGTCACAGTGCCTTTTTTGACAAATGCTTGTCCTAATGTGTGGAAAAAACTATTAAATCCCCCAAAGGAAGTAGTATGAGTGGTAAATAGAATATCATTCTAAAAAATAGAATTATATTAATCTATTTATCACGTAAATTAAATATCATGTTTTTTATATTTAAGAAAATATATATTTTGTGTAATTTGGTGAATTTATATTGAGAGGGATGTGACTGGATTTCGGTTGTGGTGTTCCTTTGCTGATTTAATCATATATCTAGATAAAGAAATGAATATTTTGTTTTTAGAAATTAAATTAATTGAATAAAAAGTATTTATTAGATTCTCTTTTGATTTAATTACATGTCAAAATGTAGAATTATTAATGGACTATTTTTAATTGCTCAGGAAATACTAAATATAGTATTGATTTCCCCTAAATAATTAAATTAAGTGATCTTAATTTATTCACATGTTTTAGTAATCACTAAATATTTAACACCCCTAGATTTTTTGAGATATATTAATTTATATTTTATTGATGTCTGGTGTTTTACACAACACCAGGATTGTTTTTATTTATACGCAACATTTATATTAGCTTGCAACATATGCAACACTATTTGTGACTTGTGTTACACACAATTTTATATTCTATTGATAGAATTAATTTCAAGCGACACTGAGCATAGATTTTATTCAATTTATAATAGACCTATGTTTGGATTATGTTATATGAAACCCCGATGGAAGCTTTCACTTAACGTAATTCTAAATTGGCTTATATTACATTCAAGAGTGACATTCCTCGATTTCTTGCTTTGTATGCAATACCGAGTTTCACTAAACAATTATATATTTTTAAAATCTTATTTTATAGGATATAAACTAGAAATTATCAATATTATTAACCACATTTTTAATTTTAAATAAAATTAAATTTCATCTTTTATATTTTCTAAAACATTATATAAAAAATCAATTTTTCATATAAAATAATTTTTTTTCATAATAATACATTTTTACAACCTTTTGATGGAGCACATATTTAAAATATAGTTTTTGACCCAATTTTAAGTTAAAATTTTCAAAATAATATTATTCTTTAAAAGAAGAACAAAAATATTTACTTTTTTTTAATTTGTTGTATTTTTCTGATAAATTTCAAATTTTAATGAATAGTGAAAAATACCGCATTTTAATTCAAAACTGTCTTTTCGTATAATTTATTTTTATTGATAGATTATATTATTAAATATTTTCAGATTGTAATTGGATTATATTTTATCATTAATTCTCATGTAGGTCATTAGATGTAATTTTACTTTTAAATTGGACCTAAACACATGAAAATCATTTGATATGTTTTTACTTCTCAAAAATTAATTTTTTGGTTTTGAAATTGAAAATTAATTGTATATTTTTTTCTACCAATTCTATTTTTTGAATAAATATGAGAGAATTTAAAATTTTCATTCAGAAGGTCCATATTTGGTAAGTAGTTCCCATTTATTTTTGAACAATATGAAAAACATCATTGGTAAATTTTGTTACCATGGTAAATAGTAAATTATGTAACTTTGGATAGAAATAAAATTATAATGACAATAAAAGGACCAAAAAATGAAAACAATTAATTGATGAATTAAATTAGTCCCTTTACATTTTAGGATCAAAATTATGCCATTCAATGGACAGTTGTCCATGAAAATGATATAAATAATATTTAAATCAAAGAGAGACACAAAGTGTCATTTTCTTTGTCTTTAATATCTTTTATGAGTTCACATATGAAACAAAGAATGGTATCAACAAATATAAATGATAAATTTTAATATAATACACACATTAAAATAATATAAATATTATTTCGACATTTTGGGCCATTTGGGAGATATTATGGTATTTAGAATATTTTATTTATTGAAAAATAAAAATGCCACATTGTTGTATTAAATAATATATCATTTTTGAAATAAGGTTATACAGAAGTAAAATTTAACTACAAATACTTAATTTAAATATAAAATTTTTATCATTATCATATTAATTTATTTTTTATTTTTAGTAAATAAATAATTACATTAATGTTTTATATATGGATGATGCAGAAATTACATAATTGATGAAAACCCAATAATATTATTTTTATTAAAATGATAATAACCATTAATGGGACATAAAAAATTACTAGTTTTTATTGGACGAGTATATATGGACCATAGTAATCCAATGGTCGAGCTATGTACAATTTGGATCCGTATGAAATAGATTAAGAAAATTATGTTATTTTATTAAAAGTAATGTTAAAATTACCACATTCATTCTTTAGTAAGTATAAAATATTAAATGTTGAGTTCCCTCTTAGGTAAATTATAAATAATAAATTATTATAAAATATAGTTAATTTACCTTCATAACAATTTTTTAGTATTTATTTTTATTTATCAAATAATTATATTATGTACTTAAAATATTGATGTAGTAATTATTTTACTAAGGGAAATATAGAATAATATTTATTAATAATATTAAAATAAAGATAAATTTTTCAAATTAATTTTCCCACTAAAATTTATTTATTCCCTTGACTCCTTATAGATATAATAAAATATTTTTTTGGAGGAGAACAACATATCATGTTATTTCTATTAATCCATGAAAATAATAGAGTCAAAATTTATACAATTGTTATTTTGTAAAAATAATGTTTTACAAAATTATTTAAAAATAATAAAACAAATTTAAAAATATATAACATTTATAATATGGTACAATATTTTATAAATTATTCATGTATAGTATAATTGAAATAAAATATGTAAATATTGTACCATTTTAATATGGAAATATTTGTTATCTTAATTATAATTAAATAGAATGACTAATTTTCAATTAAAATGATAGTGTCTAAATTGACAAAAAAACTTGAATAAATATTATTAGCTGATCAGATTTTAATATAATAACATCTTAAAAACGAATATATCTCATTTTTTAGGTATTTTTATTGGTATTCAAATTATTATAAATTAGTTTTTTTAAAATTTACAAACATGCCCCTCACCTCAATTAGAAAAGGGAACTTCCTCCATCAACACTATACTTCATTTTGAGCCTTCAATCCTAGTCATAACCACACCATTTCCCCCTATAAACTTCCGCAAAAACATTCTAGAGGTCCTGGTCTTCATGTGGGTGGAAGAGAGATATTACTGAAATGTTTGATGAATATTCTATAAAATCATACATACCCTTGAAATGATCAGATATGTCTCACATAGATGGGGTATGGTAAAAAATTGATCACTTCATTTTTTGATTTATCCACCTCAATTCCCTTATCTAAAGTTACATATCATAGCCCTTTTATTTTTTCAATAATTAAGTGACACTTTTCAATTTTTAAATACAAAATGTTTTTTATAAATATTTTCAATTATTTCTCATGTGTTTCCAAAAAATGATCAAATGAATTCCAAAAAATTGGAACGTCATCAAGAAGTACCTCTACGATGTCTTCAATATGACTAGAGAAAATTATTATAATAAATTACTAAAATGTACCTTGGGCATTGCAAGATTTTAAATCCATCCTCTTGTACGCAAAGGTCCCAAAAGTGATGTTGATGTTCAAATTCTATTGGATTTTTGGGGAAATTGGAATATGTAAATATCCATACAATCAATTCAAAAAGAAGTAATGTGTTATACTTGATAGCCTTTCAGTAAGTTGATCAATAAATGGTATTTGGAAATGATCTTTTTGGGTTTCTTGGTTTAGTATTCTGTAATCAATGCACAACCTGCATTTGTTCTATACTCTCATGAAAATTAATTCATTTTTCTCATTTTCCTCAATGGTCAACCATAATTTCAATGGAACCAAATGGATTGGAATGAAACATCGAGAGTTATTGGATATTCTATTGATGCTAATGAATTATCATATCATATCTCCAAATATTAGAATATGTTAACAAATCCTACCATATCAGTTTCTTTTAGTAAACTATCATACAAATCATATGTAATTTCAATATTTTCATATTTTTTAGTAATCATTCATTACATGGTGTGATATTTTAAATCTATGAATTCTGGAAGCATACGTGAATCTTTAATGGGATAAATGCATTCTCCTTAGGAGATTTCAAAGAGGGAATTTTTTTTGATAGGTTTCTTTTTTCAGTTAATGAATTTAATGTTCACCTGAATATCTCTTAGATACATGGTTTGGGTTCCTTCATGAACATTGATGATTTTATAGTCTGTTTTCAAGAATGGCCTTCCCAAAATATTGGGAGAATGTCTTAGTTCTATGTGTTCCTTCATAGAGAGTAATTAAATGTCTTCAGGAAAGATGAGTCCTTTAAGTCCTACTAGAACAGCTTCCACAACTATGGTTAAAAAATATATTGATTTTTTAGTTAGATAACCTATATTATGGGTTTCAGTTCACCTATTTAAAATTATAATAATATATAAGTGCACATTACATTTATTGATGCATTTAGGTCACACAAAGAATGAGAATAATCTAATGAACCCATTTTGTATGAAATAGAGAATTTCCCTATATATAGATATTTTTAGCGTAAACTAACGGTGATAATGCTTGAGATAGTCTTTTCAATTATGATTATTTCATACGAATTTTCCTTTATTCACTTGGTGAACATTTCTTTTAGAAACATTTAGTATATTTTTATTCGGGGGATTTACTCTATCTTGGGAATATTGATTCAACCTTTCGAGAGGGTTCATAGATCTCTTTTTAAATTTTTTCTTCTTAATCCTTTGAGGATTGAGTTAGTGCATAAGGGAATGGTTCCTTTTTGTCTATTTTATCCTTCTGGTAGTGTTTCCCTTGTGTTTATTTTTTTCTTCTTGTGTTGGATGACTTTATCATTAGTATTTTTTTTGGAATCATCCATCTTACAAAGCTTAGGTGGTGGAATCTCATTCACTATTAGAGTTGCGTTTGAACTGATATTCCTTATTAGGGAGGGAATAGTTTATATTGGGTGTTTTCATTGATTATTAGTCCTAATATTCATAAGGTTTCAAATTTCATATCCAAAATTTTAACTTTCTTATTCATATCTTCAATCTCAATGTCTTGGTGGAAACTATGAGTAGTTTTTGGAGTATTTTAAAAATTCATTCATTCTCAAAGGTGTTTTTTTAGAACAATTGTTTTATGGGATTCTAGTAAGGTTATTGGAATGGTGTATGGTTCATATATATTTGTTGAAAATGTGGTCTGTCTAGGTTCATTTGTCCTCTGAAAAGTTTTTTTTGGTTTTCATTCTCTCTAGTTGCGATTTTTTCCCAATTTTGTTTTCTACAATTTAACTTCACAACATTCTATATATTTTATCTTAGCTCATTGTTTAGTGTAATTATTTGGAGATGATCACAATCCACATAACTAAGGAGTATTTTGTTTCTCATCAAATTTTTTAAAATCCATTTTTCTAAAAAGACTTCCTAATTCTTGAATTTGTGTTGAGAGGAGGGTTGATGAGTTAGATGTCCTTACCACTTGTATACATTTTGTACTGGAGATTCTTATTCTTAGTATCTATGAATTTTGATATATATTTTAAATTGGGTTTCATGCTTCTACAGGTGATTTTCAAATCAATGGTCCTCTGAAGGATGCATCTAAAAGTTTTTTACTGTTTTCCAGGATTCCAGGGTTGAAAAATATCTAGGATGTTGTGATCTTACAATATTTGGTGTGGTAAGAATCCATTAAACATCATTAATTGTTCTCAATACTCATAAAGAGTCTCGTCAGTATCTTTTAGAATGTCTTATTTCTCATTCTAGATTTAATTTATCTAGGATATAGGGAAGATCCTTTTCATAAATCTCTATTGAAGATCATCCCAATAAAGGAATTTTCTGTGTTATAAGTGATAAAAACCACTCCTTATAGTCTCCCTCTTGTGAAAAAGGTAATGATTTCCACGTGCCTTTCTTTTCTGCTACTACTATTAATTTGAATCTTGAACACTCATATTTGATTTCTTGAATGTGATGATTAGGGACCTCACCAACAAGGCCATGATATTTTTGCTGCATAGGAATCATAGTAGCACGTTACACAATGTCATTTAGTGTAGGAATGGTTAACCAATTCTTCATGTTGGTGAATTGTGGGGCATAGAGGTCCCTCCTGGTCTATTGTGGGTCTAGTTCCATTATGGGTGGTCCTGAATGAACACTAGAGTATTCTAAATACTTTTCATCAAAATTTTATTGAAGATTGATATTCCTAATATTAGTAAACACTATTCTATCTATAATAGAATAAAAATCTATTAGTTCCATTTTAGAGGTCCTAGTTATACATATTTACACTTTCATTGTAGTCACAGTTCCATTTTTGACAAATGCATGTCCTAATGTGTGGAAAAAACTATTAAATCCCCCAAAGGAAGTAGTATGAGTGGTAAATAGAATGTCGTTCTAAAAAAGAGCATTCTATTAATCTATTTATCACATAAATTAAATATAATGTTTTTTAATATTTAAGAAAATATATATTTTGTGTAATTTGGAGAATTTATGTTGAGAGGGATGTCACTGGATTTTGGTTGTGGTGTTCCTATGGTGATGTAATCATATATCTAGATAAAGAAATGAATATATTGTTTTTAGAAATTAAATTAGTTGAATAAATAGTATTTATTAGATTATATTTTGATTTAATTACATGTCAAAATGTAGAATTATTAATGGACTATTTTTAATTGCTCAGGAAATACTCAATATGGTATTGATTTCCCCTAAATAATTAAATTAGGTAATCTTAATTTATTCCCATGTTTTAGTAATCACTAAATATTTAACACCCCAAGATTTTTTGAGATATATTAATTTATATATTATTGATGTCTGGTTTTGTACACAACACCAAGATTGGTTTTCGTTATATGCAACATTTATATTAGCATGCAATATATGCAACACTATTCGTGACTTGTGTTACACACAATTTTATATTCTATTGATAGAATTAATTTCAAGCGACACTGAGCATAGATTTTATTCAATTTATAATAGACATGTGTTTGGATTATGTTATATGAAACCCCAATGGAAGCTTTCACTAAACGTAATTCTAAATTGGCTTATATTACATTCAAGTGTGACATTCCTCGATTGTCTGCTTTGTATGCAATACCGAGTTTCACTAAACAATGATATATTTTTAAAATCTTATATTATAGGATATAAACTAGATATTATCAATATTATTGACCACATTTTTAATTTTAAATAAAATTAAAATTCATATTTTATATTTTCTAAAACATTATATAAAAAATCAATTTTTCATATAAAAGATATTTTTTTCATAATAATACATTTTTACAACCTTTTGATGGAGCACCTTTTTAAAATATAGTTTTTGACCTTATTTTAAGTTAAAATTTTCAAAATAATCTTATTATTTAAAAGAAGAAAATAAATATTTACTTTTTTTTAATTTGTTGTATTTTTTTGATAAATTTCAAATTATAATGAATAGTGAAAAATACTGCATTTTAATTCAAAACTGTCTTTTCGTATAATTTATTTTTATTGATAGATTATATTATTAAATAGTTTCAGAGTGTAATTGTATTATATTTTATCATTAATTCTCATGTAGGTCATTAGAAGTAATTTTACTTTTAAATTGGACCTAAACACATGAAAATCATTTAATATGTTTTTACTTCTCAAAAATTAATTTTTTTGTTTTGAAATTAAAAATTAATTGTATATTTTTTTCTACCAATTCTATTTTTTGAATAATGATGAGAGAATTTAAAATTTGGATTCTTAAGGTCCATGTTTGGTAAGTAGTTCCCATTTATTTTTGAACAATATGAATAACATCCTTTGTAAATTTTGTTACCATGGTAAATGGTAAATTATGTAACTTTGGATAGAAATAAAATTATAATGACAATAAAAGGACCAAAAAATGAAAACAATTAATTGATGAATTATATTATACCCTTTACATTTTAGGATCCAAATTATGCCATTCAATGGACAGTTGTCTATGAAAATGATATAAATAATATTTAAATCAATGAGAGACACAAAGTGTCATTTTCTTTGTCTTTAATATCTTTTATGTGTTCACATATGAAACAAGGAATGGTATCAACAAATATAAATGACAGATTTTAATATAATACAAACATTAAAATAATATAAATATTATTTTGACATTTTGGGCCATTTGGGAGATATTATGGTATTTAGAATATTTTATTTATTGAAAATTAAAAATGCCACATTGTTGTATTAAATAATATATCATTTTTAAAATAAGGTTATACAGAAGAACTATTTAACTATAAATACTTAATTTAAATATAAAATTTTTATCATTATCATATTAATTTATTTTTTATTTTTAGTAAATAAATAATTACCTTAATGTTTTATATATGGATGATGCAGAAATTACATAATTGATGAAAAATCAATAATATTATTTTTATTAAAATGATAATAACAATTAATGGGACATAAAAAATTACTAGTTTTTATTGGACAAGTATATATGGACCATAGTAATCCAATGGTCGAGTTATGTACCATTTGGATCCATATGAAATTGATTAAGAAAATTATGTTATTTTATTAAAAGTAATGTTAAAATTACCACATTCATTCTTTAGTAAGTATAAAATATTAAATGTAGAGTTCCCTCTTAGATAAATTATAAATCATAAATTATTATTAAAAAAATAGTTAATTTACCTTCATAACAGTTTTTTAGTATTTATTTTTAGTTATAAAATAATTATATTAAGTACTTAAAATATTGTTGTAGCAATTATTTTACTAAGGGAAATATAAAATAATAATTATTAATAATATTAAAATAAAGATAAATTTATCAAATTAATTTTCCCACTGAATTTTATTTATTCCCTTAACTCCTTATGGATATAATATAGTATTTTTCTTGGAGGAGAACAACATATCATGTTATTTCTATTAATCCATGATAATAATAGAGTCAAAATTGATACAATGGTTATTTTGTAAAAACAATGTTTTACAGAATTATTTAAAAATAATAAAACAAATTTAAAAATATGTAACATTTATGATATGGTAAAATATTTAATAAATTATTCATTTATATTATAATTGAAATAAAATATGTAAATATTGTACAATTTTAATATGGAAATATTTGTTATCATAATTATAATTAAATAGAATGACTAATTGTCAATTAAAATGATAGTGTCTAAATTGACAACAAAACTTGAATAAATATTATTAGTTGATTTTATTTTAATATATTAACATCTTATGAACTAATATATCTCATTTTTGAGGTATTTTTATTGGTATTCAAATTATTATAAATTAGTATTTTTAAAATTTCCAAACATGCCCCTCACCTCAATTATAAAAGGGAACTTCCTCCATCAACAACTACACTTCATTTTGAGCCATGAATCCTAGTCATAACCACACCATAACCCCCCTATAAACTTCCCTAGAAACATTCTAGAGGTCCCAGTCTTCATTGAAGTCCAAATCCAGTGCTCTAAATGGATATATAGAGGAGGCGCGTTGAAGAAGAGGTAATATCATTTACTAATTCATTCAAACATTTTTCTTCTTCTACTTCCAACTCAAACGTTTTTTCATTATAAAGTTATAAATAAATTATTATACATATACTTATATTTTATTATGAATATTAAACAACCGCGTTCCACCTTTTACCCATCCAATGAAAAATGAAATCACCAAGCGTTCGTACGTAAGGCTTGTCGTCTCTAACGCCATGGTCTAATCCGTTTTTCACCACCACTATACATGTATGGGTATAATGATGGAATAAATAATTATATATATATATATATATATAATTTTACTGGTTCAATGATAATATACACAATCCACTCTAGTACAATACAACAATTATGTGAACCATATCGTCACTCGTGCGTACGTATCGCTTATCGTCTTTATAGTGTAATGTGATTCCTTCTAAATAATATTCAATAGAGAATGATTATATAAATAAATTGACTTAATAAATATTTTATATATTATATTAATACCTTTATATAAATGATATAAATTTAACCTAAAAATTGGAATAATAACATATCTTAAAAAACATGCATATGAATATAAATCAATTGAGACCCAAATAACGACTAAAATGAAATGTTACAAAAAAATAATGATAATATGATCATATATGATATAATAAAAATGACTATTCCAATTAAAGAAGTCAATAACATTATTTAAATCATTATAAAATATTTTCAGATACATATAATGCATATCATACATAAGGTAAGGGATTTTTTTGTTTCATTTTTTGTAGGACATATGCCTTATACATCATCCAATTATATTATGTGATGTTTATGTTAACCAAGAATGTTTTTATTTTAATTATTATAAAGGTTATGAAATTTACATATTCATATAATTTTCCATATTTTATGCGTCATACTATTCAACAGATTATAAATTATTATGGCATAATTTTTCAATATCATTTTTATCCATGATGGTTTATACGTATGTATTTACTTGGTATTAATTGGCCATCCATGTCCATGTTTTCAAAAAATGTTTTCATAAAATTATTATTATTTATCTATGTATTTTTACAGTCATTTTACACATTTTTTAATGTTACTACATGTTTTGGTGGAAATATTTCTTTTATTTACCATACGAGTTAATTTTTGACTTTTAAGACAAAAGTATGATGAGAATGATTTTTTTAACTTACACAAAATGAATTGATTTTTACAGTTTCATGAAACCTTATTTACGTGATGATTCATTTAAAATATTTCAAGTGTATATCCCATTAAATTCTTTTCTTTAATTATTGTGTGTAATTTTGAGACTAGAAAATGTTTTTGAAGAAGAAATGATATTATCCCCATGAATTATGTTAATAAGTTTTATTAAAATTATTTTCCATCTAAGATGATGCTCAATAAAATGTGTTATGATTCTATACAAATTTTTTCACTATTATTTTATTGTGTTAGAGATAAAATGATATATTGTATATATTATGTTATGATTTAATGTTGTTTAAGTGGCCCATTTTGTTTCTTGGGATTTGCTATGATGAATGATTTGTGTTTTTGTGGAACATGTAAGAATGCATTAATTATGAGATGGGTGGGACCTATATCTTCCTTCGATGAATTAAGTAATGACTTATATCTCATGATATAGACATAACTGGAACAAAATGTAAATATGGTTTAGTAATATAGGTCAAAAGAAAATGTAAATCTAGTTCAGTAATACATGGTTGGAATAACATGTAAATCTAGTTCTGTAATTAACTTTGTCTACTGTGATGGTCTTGGTATAAATTCCATGGATACTATGGAAATCATAATTTGTAGTTATTTATTTCCAAAATTCCATGTTTTATGTAATTTATATTTTATCATGGATAATGTTCCATTATGATTTATGCCTTACAAACTGCAATGATTTTTTTCATGACCCACGATTTTGATATTCCAAATATATGTTCATGTTTTCACATTCGTATTTTTATGTTTTGTTAGATTTACATCATGTTTACCCTTATTAAGCATTTGATCTCAACCCTTTCATCTTTTTATTCCTAGTATATAAATAATGTTTTTTAGTAAGGATTATAAAAGTGGAAGATCTATATGAGAGATGTTGAATATCTTTCAACATGTTAAAAGATTATGTTCCATGTAACGCCCCGACCCTAGTTACCCAGAGTCGGTGCATTATTACATAACATTGGCATGATCACAAGAAAGATCAAATCTCGAAAGACCGATTGGTTTAGTAGCCTTGGAAACACTAGATATATTCATAAGTTTTACATTACATCATAAAACGAAAAACTACTACAACAACATATTGTCTCCATAATCCACACTCATATCCCCACATAATATCCCTGCAGGTCATTCATAACTTACTTCTTCACTTCCTGGGAAAAATAAAACATAGAAAAGGGGTAAGCTCAAATGCCCAGTAAGGATAACAAAATAGCGGAAACTTTCATAAATAAGAATAAACATTTAAGGCAATGTATAACTAATAAAAAAAGCCTTTCAAACATGAACTTTCAACATGGTATGGCATAAATAAAATGAAATAATGCTATTTACTTATTCACATGGATATTATACTAATCGAATAATCACATGAAAAAATCAATAACCACTTTCATAATGTTGGAATGCATAATGCTGAACTTTAATTTCATTGTCAAGGCCTCATCCCAAGACCTTGGGGCTAACTATAACCGGAACCCAACCCGGAGTGCCTCTAATAACCGGACACCAACCCGGAGTGCCTCTAATAACCGGACACCAACCCGGAGTGCCTCTAATAACCGGACACCAACCCGGAGTCCTTCTAATAACCGGAGACCAAACCGGAGGGCTTACTTTTACCAGTCCCTAACCTGGAGGGCTTACCTTTACCAGTCCCCAACCTGGAGGGCTTACTTGAACCAGTCCCCAACCTGGAACATACTTGTCTAACACATTCATATGAAGTAAAGGTTGAAATATAACATAAAAATTCTTATTGGAACTAGCATACGAAATGTCAATACACTACTCATAAACCATGAATGCAATATAAATGGCACATCCACAGTCAAACATATCACAAAACTTTATTACAATATGGAAGTTTTGTATCATAATAAATCAACTTCAAATAAGCGTAAAATCCGTCAAAGGATGTTGACATAGATGAAATCAAAACACTTTTTATAGAAATATCTCTTTCTATTTTTGAAATCATTTAAGAGCCATATAAAATAAAACATTTTCTTGAAAATGTTCTTATATGCTTGTAAGGGAAGCTTTGACGATTTTATAACGGCGGAAAATAACCGCACTCGCCGTATAAGTTAAAAAAAAGCATACTTACCTTAATTCTGTCGAAAAGGTTAAAAAGGACCTTGTTTTGAAAACGACGGAAAGATTCCTTTATAAACCTCTTATAAAAAGTCAAACAAGGTATAAATGACTTTAACTCATACTCTAGTAAATAGTAAAAATGTTTTGAAATACATTTTTAAGAAACATGGATGTGGATGATAAAGAGATCTCAGTAGATTATTACATATAAACAACCTCGGAAAATGAAGAGATTGTGAAATAACCCTTACCTTGTAATTTTCCGTGGTTGGGGTAGGTTAACCTACTATATAATGGTGAAATAATTGTTATTAAATTATACAATAATCATATACATTAATATGATATCATATATGATCTTTTAATATTGGTTTGATAATAATATCTTAGTATTATCGTTGTTTCGGGTGTTAACTTACTTGTTTTCTTTTATATGTTTTGTTACGTAAGACATGTTTGTAAAGGATAGGTTTTATATTATTCGTATTCAGAATGATATCAAGTCCTTAAACATCATTTTCAAATCATCAAATGATAATTATACTTGAATGGATACGATGGAGAATGAATCTCATCGCGTTCGTGGAGACGGTAGTCCGTACGTACGCACGAGCGACAATATCATTATTTGATATTAATATAATATATAAATGGATGGTATATCATATATACAGAATCATTAACATGTTATATTTATTATTTACATGAGTTACACATCATTATTATACCCATCCAAATAATATTATATTGAATAATAATTACACCACGACGTGGAGACGGTAAGCCGTACGTACGCACGCATGGTGACATGTTATTCAAAGGGTGGATAGAATACTGAATATGGTTGTACCATATTTATAATAACATCACAGTATATATATGATACTGGATTTATTATTTTAGAATGGTAACAACAAAGGAAGAAGAAGTGGAAAAAGAAATGAACTTAGAAAAGGGTGGTGAAATCATTACCTCTTCTTCGGGTTCTTCCTTTTGATTTGATCAAAAGGGCTTCTTAGGTTGGCTTTCTGTTCAAAATAAGGCCTCTAGGTTGTAGTGAGGGATGTTGGGAGAGTATTTGGGCAGAGTTTAGCCGAACCAAAAGGCTTTGAAGGTGTGAAGAAATGAGAAGGAGGAGTGCCCTTTTATAAGAGGGGTGAGGGGCACCTTTGGAAAAGCTAGAAATATTAATTTATAATAAATTCATATTCGGTTTCTAATGGCTCCAAAGTTGATTATTCAAAGGTTAAGGTGGGGATGGGTCGAAAACAACTCAACCAATAGAATTTAGACAGGTTTGGGTACTTATATTAACCTTATATTTAAGTATTAACTCTAAGTTAATTAGTTTCACTTTTACAATGTCTCTTTTTATTTTTATATAATATGGTTAATAAACTTACTATATACATCCAAGAGACCCCCAAGTGGTCCATTAATGATGAAACTATCATGATATAAGTCTCTTGGCCGAACCTTATATTTTTAGGAATTTAATATCAATTAATAATATAATATTTGTTTTTAGAACTCTTTTATGTCAATTTTGACACTATTCAATAGTTGATTTTTTGTGAAACTCATAACAGATTGATTAATTCGAAAAAAGTAAATTAAATCAATCCTAATATATCATATTATCCTATAAAATTATTTTCATTCATTAAAAGTTTCATATTATATTTATTTGGGTATTTATAATATCAATTATTTTAATTTTTCACTATTATAGTAATTATTGCATCATCATTGTGTCATAATGAAAATATATTATTTAATGTCTAAAAATTATAAATAAAATATCATTATGTAGGAAATCTTTTTATCTTTCTATTTAATATTTATAATCTGAAATCCAACATATATAAACCTATGTAACAATTGTTTTTCTAAAATATATATGCTTGTGTCATTTTTGTATTCATTTTAACTTAATTAAAATAAAGTGTCATTATCACTTACAAGTGGATCCATGGGGTCCCCAAATTGACACAAAGATGCCCATGGTCGACCATGTATCAACCAATAGGGTTAAGACACGTTTTAGGGTAATTTAGTATTATTATAATATAATTTTTTTAACCCTTATTTACCGGATTTACCCTTAACCATGGTAAATAAAATATTTACCGCAGTAATTATTCAAAATGCCTAAAAATAAAAGTTACCTATTTACACAATTTGAACATCCTGATTCCAAATATGGAATCCATTTTCCTAAATTCAAAACACAGAAGTGGCAGAAATTAATTTAAAATTAATTCCCGCTGTCAAAACAAAAAGCGTGTTTTTAAGAGATAATAACTATCAAAAGATTGACACTTGTTTATGTTCGGTTTAATTGTAAAACTATGGCCAATGACCAACATTATATTAAATGGTAAAAATATATTCTAAATATACTTTAAAACTACTAAAATTCATAATTTATCAATATTAATTATTTTGATTAAAAAAGTTGTTTTTAATTAAAATTTAGTAATTTTCACTATTCATCAAAATATGAAAGTTATCCGAAAAGTACCAAAATTTCACCTTATGCTAAATTAGATATTCCGAATCCAAAAATGAAGTCAATTTTGAAATATAAAATATATATAATTTCAAAAAGTAGGTATTACTATTCATAACGGCTAGTTTGATTGGTTGTGGTGTGTGTTAAAACTCAAGGTTGCGTACAACACATGCTACTGTATTATTCAAAGAAAGCGTACCGTGGAAGCTTGGGATGTTTCATTTTAAATTTTTGATGTCCCCATTTAGTCAAAAAGTTTAAAATATTGTATTTAAAAAGGTTTCACTATTAAAAGTTGATAAAAGTGCAATACTGAAAATGAATCTGTTCTTGCATTATGACTAAGAAACTCATAATATGGATTCTAAAATTATAAGGATTATATAAAGTTTAAAATGTAGTTAATGCTATTCATGACCTCTTTTAATGGATTTTTTTGTAAGTCAAGGTGTGATTGAACTCGGTGTTCCGTGTAGTGCAAGTTATTGAATTATTTTGAAGAAATAACACACTATGAAATCTTGGGGTGTTACATTCTCCCCTCCTTCAATAAATTGCGTCCTCGCAATTTGAAATTGTTATTTGAAAATAAAATGTTGAAAATAATAAATATATTTGTGTGAAAACCCACATCGAAAATGAATTAATGAGGTCTCTATTTAAAATAAAGAGTGGAAAGTATGAAGATTACCGAAAATAACACATACTAGGGTTCCATGTAGGAAAATATGGATATAGAAGAGAAATCTAACCATCAATTATCTGATGGAGAGTGGTAGAGAACATGGCTATGAAAAGGCCAAAAATCCCAAAGCCATAAATTTGTGATGATTTAAGGTACCATCTAGGACAACATTTTTGTTCTATGTTTCTTTTACTAATGTTGGGGAATTTATTTATGAGATTGGCTAAGATCATAAGGAGATATACTTACTTTATAATTAGAGTTTTATCCATTAATAAATTTCTACCACAAACTCATCTTTCACTCTAAAAGATAATAGAATGTAAAAAAAATTCTATTTACACTATTCGTATAGGGTTCCAAAATAAACGAATTTATAATTCATCTAAAAGATCTTTTAATAAAAACCACATTATTTAATCCAGGACATCTCATGGGCCAGTGGTAGGTGATACACCCTTGTCGCCCTTCGGTTGCGGGTTCAAGTCTCGCAGCCTTGCCGGACGCGATGGGTTGCCGCCCGACCTCCGGGTTGTCCTTTTATGGCAATCCAAAATAATCCAAACTAGAACTATCCAAAATACTTCTGTCCAAACTCAAAGTCTAACATTTATAAGGAAGGTAAACATAATATAGATCCTTTTTACCCCGTAATAGCATATGAATACCTTCATCATGTATTACCATATTCCTTATTGATTACATTCATGCTCCCTTTTTCCATATAGAATGCTGGATATACTTCATTAATCCAAAAATCTTTTAAACCCCAACAATGATGGAATATACAAATCATTAATCAGTTCCAAGGTAGTCAAGAATATCCAATATAATTTATCCAAAATAATCACATATTATTCCAAAATCACTACCTCAGTATCAGAACTATATTATGATTTATCATTCTCTCAACCATATATTTTCCAAAAATTTATCCTGCTATTGAGTCACTTTTCTTTGTTCCACACAATCTCAAGTCCTTAATGAAATAATACTGCAGTACAATCCTTATATACTCCATAATTATTATAACAAGTACATTGTTGATACAACACTCAATTGACATAATCAACATAAGAACTCTAATCATTCCTCTTCATCTGTGGTAGTATCATAACATGATTATTATCCAATAACATCATTTGCGGCATAGTCTGATGACTGAGATATAGGTTCGCGTAGTGTCCAAACTCCTTGCAAATGAAGCATTGTACATTTAAAACCATTTTCTTACCCTTGCAGTCACGTACTTTGTGCCCTTTTCCTCCACACTTATAACAAACTCCCATTCCTTTCAGTTAAGTTCCAGGGTGTTTCTTTCCACAGTTACCACATATGGGAAAATTCTTCTTTTCCCTCTTCCCTTTATCCATCTTTCTCTCTTCCATCCTTTTCTTCTCTTGCTTCCCTTCAAAGCCATAGGACTCAGTAAACTATTTACTTATCTTATCAACACATGATATTATTTCTTCATATGATGATAATACATGAGAGACTATTTCTCTTATAAATTCTAGCTTAAGACCATGAAAGATATGATCCTTCCTTCTCTTTGGATCATGTGCATTTCTGGAGTTCTCATTCCTTCTACTGGGCGCCATTTCTAAACAATGGCATACACTAGATCAGTTTTTGAATCAAAATACATAATCCCATACTTATAAAACACTTAACATAAATTGAACTATTTATGGATATAATCCATAATCATAAAAATGTCTCCTTTGAGGATGTATATACTCATAAACCCTTCATAATGGTTTGTAAAGAAAATGAGAATTATCCTAAGCATATCCCCCGAGAGTGTCGTAACCAAGAGTGCAGCAAGGCCCGTTGTCGTGCACCAGTTCCCGTTCGAGTCTAGCTCAAAGCGGTGTTTTCGGGTTTTACCCCTAGGTACATCTGTTCCAGAGCCGCCTCTACCTGCTCGTATCCAGATAGGGATGTATTGCTCGGAAAACTCACAAAATCTCTACAATACCAAAATTCTAGGAAGTTCTTCTATACAAATCCTCAAAGTTCATCTTAGGTCTACATTCTCTAATCAGAGTTTATCTAAATCTAGCTTCCAAGGTTTGTACTAAACTTCCTCTGATACCAACTGTAACGCCCCGACCCTAGTTACCCAGAGTCGGTGCATTATTACATAACATTGGCATGATCACAAGAAAGATCAAATCTCGAAAGACCGATTGGTATAGTAGCCTTGGAAACACTAGATATATTCATAAGTTTTACATTACATCATAAAATGAAAAACTACTACAACAACATATTGTCTCCATAATCCACACTCATATCCCCACATAATATCCCTGCAGGTCATTCATAACTTACTTCTTCACTTCCTGGGAAAAATAAAACATAGAAAAGGGGTGAGCTCAAATGTCCAGTAAGGATAAAAAAATAGCGGAAACTTTCATAAATAAGAATAAACATTTAAGGAAATGTATAACTAATAAAAAAGCCTTTCAAACATGAACTTTCAACATGGTATGGCATAAATAAAATGAAATAATGCTATTTACTTATTCACATGGATATTCTACTAATCGAATAATCACATGCAAAAATCAATAACCACTTTCATAATGTTGGAATGCATAATGCTGAACTTTAATTTCATTGTCAAGGCCTCATCCCAAGACTTTGGGGATAACTGTAACCGGAACCCAACCCGGAGTGCCTCTAATAACCGGACACCAACCCGGAGTGCCTCTAATAACCGGACACCAACCCGGAGTGCCTCTAATAACCGGACACCAACCCGGAGTCCTTCTAATAACCGGAGACCAAACCGGAGGGCTTACTTTTACCAGTCCCTAACCTGGAGGGCTTACTTTTACCAGTCCCCAACCTGGAGGGCTTACTTTAACCAGTCCCCAACCTGGAACATACTTGTCCAACACATTCATATGAAGTAAAGGTTGAAATATAACATAAACATTTTTATTGGAACTAGCATACGAAATGTCAATACATTACTCATAAACCATGAATGCTATATAAATGGCACATCCACAGTCAAACATATCACAAAACTTTATTACAATATGGAAGTTTTGTATCATAATAAATCAACTTCAAATAAGAGTAAAATCCGTCAAAGGATGTTGACATAGATGAAATCAAAACACTTTTTAGAGAAATATCTCTTTCTATTTTTGAAATCATTTAAGATCCATATAAAATAAAACATTTTCTTGAAAATGTTCTTATAAGCTTGTAAGGGAAGCTTTGACGATTTTATAACGGCGGAAAATAACCGCACTCGCCGTATAAGTTAAAAAAAAGCATACTTACCTTAATTCTGTCGAAAAGGTTAAAAAGGACCTTGTTTTGAAAACGACGGAAAGATTCCTTTATAAACCTCTTATAAAAAGTCAAACAAGGTATAAATGACTTTAACTCATACTCTAGTAAATAGTAAAAATGTTTTGAAATAAATTTTTAAGAAACATGGATGTGGATGATAAAGATATCTCAGTAGATTATTACATATAAACAACCTCGGATAATGAAGAGATTGTGAAATAACCCTTACCTTGTACTTTTCCTTGGTTGGGGTAGGTGAACCTCCTGTATAATGGTGAAATAATTGTTATTAAATTATACAATAATCATATACATTAATATGATATCTTATATGATCTTTTAATATTGGTTTGATAATAATATCTTAGTATTATCGTTGTTTCGGGTGTTAACTTACTTGTTTTCTTTTATATGTTTTGTTACGTAAGACATGTTTGTAAAGGATAGGTTTTATATTATTCGTATTCAGAATGATATCAAGTCCTTAAACATCATTTTCAAATCATCAAATGATAATTATACTTGAATGGATACGATGGAGAATGAATCTCATCGCGTTCGTGGAGACGGTAGTCCGTACGTACGCATGAGCGACAATATCATTATTTGATATTAATATAATATATAAATGGATGGTATATCATATATACAGAATCATTAACATGTTATATTTATTATTTACATGAGTTACACATCATTATTATACCCATCCAAATAATATTATATTGAATAATAATTACACCACAACGTGGAGACGGTAAGCCGTACGTACGCACGTATGGTGACATGTTATTCAAAGTGTGGATAGAATACTGAATATGGTTGTACCATATTTATAATAACATCACAGTATATATATGATACTGGATTTATTATTTTAGAATGGTAACAACAAAGGAAGAAGAAGTGGAAAAAGAAATGAAATTAGAAAAGGGTGGTGAAATCATTACCTCTTTTTCGGGTTCTTCCTTTTGATTTGATCAAAGGGCTCCTTAGGTTGGCTTTCTGATCAAACTAAGGCCTCTAGGTTGTAGTGAGGGATGTTGGGAGAGTATTTGGGCAGATTTTAGCCGAACCAAAAGGCTTTGAAGGTGTGAATAAATGAGAAGGAGGAGTGCCCTTTTATAAGAGGGGTGAGGGGCACCTTTGGAAAAGCTAGAAATATTAATTTATAATAAATTCATATTCGGTTTCTAATGGCTCCAAAGTTGATTATTCAAAGGTTAAGGTGGGGATGAGTCTAAAACAACTCAACCAATATAATTTAGACAGGTTTGGGTACTTATATTAACCTTATCTTTAAGTATTAACTCTAAGTTAATTAGTTTCACTTTTACAATGTCTCTTTGTATTCTTATATAATATGGTTAATAAACTTACTATATACATCCAAGAGACCCCCAAGTGGTCCATTAATGATGAACCTATCATGATATAAGTCTCTTGGCCGAACCATAGATTTTTAGGAATTTAATATCAATTAATAATATAATATTTGTTTTAAGAACTCTTTTATGTCAATTTTGACACTATTCAATAGTTGATTTTTTGTGAAACTCATAACAGATTGATTACTTCGAAAAAAATTCAATTAAATCAATCCTAATATATCATATTATCCTAGAAAATTAGTTTAATTCATTAAAAGTTTCATACTATATTTATTTGGGTATTTATAATATCAATTATTTTAATTTTTCACTATTATAGTAATTACTGCATCATCATTGTGTCATAAAGAAAATATATTATTTAATGTCTAAAAATAATAAATAAAATATCATTATGTAGGAAATCTTATTATCTTTCTAATGAATATTTATAATCTAAAATCCAACATATATAACCCTATGTAACAATTGTTTTTCTAAAAGATATATGCTTGTGTCATTTTTGTATTCATTTTAACTTAATTAAAATAAAGTGTCATTATCACTTACAAGTGGATCCATGGGGTCCCCAAATTGACACAAAGATGCCCATGGTCGACCATGTATCAACCAATAGGGTTAAGACACGTTTTAGGGTAATTTAGTATTATTATAATATTAATATTTTAACCCTTATTTACCGGATTTACCCTTAACCATGGTAAATAAAATATTTACCGCAGTAATTATTCAAAATGTCTAAAAATAAAAGTTACCTATTTACACAATTTGAACATCCTGATTCCAAATATGGAATCCATTTTCCTAAATTCAAAACACATAAGTGGCAGAAATTAATTTAAAATTAATTCCCGCTGTCAAAATAAAAAGCGCGTTTTTAAGAGATAATAACTATCAAAAGATTGACACTTGTTTATGTTCGGTTTAATTGTAAAATTATGGCCAATGACCAAAATTATATTAAATGGTAAAAATATATTCTAAATATACTTTAAAACTACTAAAATTCATAATTTATCAATATTAATTATTTTGATTAAAAAAGTTGTTTTTAATTAAAATTTAGTAATTTTCACTATTCATCAAAATATGAAAGTTATCCGAAAAGTACCAAAATTTCACCTTAGGCTAAATTAGATATTCCGAATCCAAAAATGAAGTCAATTTTGAAATATAAAATATATATAAATTCAAAACGTAGGTATTACTATTCATAACGGCTAGTTTGATTGGTTGTGGTGTGTGTTAAAACTCAAGGTTGCGTACAACACACGCTACTGTATTATTCAAAGAAAGCGTACCGTGGAAGCTTGGGATGTTTCATTTTAAATTTTTGATGTCCCCATTTAGTAAAAAAGTTTAAAATATTGTATTTAAAAAGGTTTCACTATTAAAAGTTGATAAAAGTGCAATACTGAAAATGAATCTGTTCTTGCATTATGACTAAGAAACTCATAATATGGATTCTAAAATTATAAGGATTATATAAAGTTTAAAATGTAGTTAATGCTATTCATGACCTCTTTTAATGGATTTTTTTTTGTAATTCAAGGTGTGATTGAACTCGGTGTTGCGTGTAGTGCAAGTTATTGAATTATTTTGAAGAAATAACACACTATGAAATCTTGGGGTGTTACATTCCATGTTTCCAAAGACACGACTAATAAGTTCTTTGGGTGTCTTTTTGTGGCATGCAATAATTATTTTGAAAAAGTAATGATATGTTGATGTACATCAATCATGGGCCATTAGAAAACCAATCCCTTAAATAATTTTCATTAAAAACATACTATATAGTCTAAAAACTAAAAAAATAAATAAAGGGTATAATAATATTTCAATCAAAGAAATGTAATGTGTATGAATAAATTAAAATAAATCATGTTTAAATTAAATTTAAAAATAAATTAAATTAAAAACAATTAATTTACCTGTCAATAATTCCTATGAATAAAAATTTCAGAATTAGAAACATCAGAAAATTGGATCCCCCATCTCTTGACCCAATCAGAAAAAATAATATACCTCTATGCAAAAAGAGTTCATCAAATCGAAAAATGAACGAGACGTCAATCAACTTAGGAAATATGAGGAGGATGAGGATCACATCCTTGGTGGTGGTGTTGCTTCCCCATATAAACCAAATGAGTGGGAAGATGATTTGATTCCAATGGAATGAGGAGGTCACATACATTTATAGGTGAGGAATGTGGAATTATCCTAACTTGTGTTCCAAGAAAACACTGTGGGGAGGGGTTGAAATTCCCCCCCCCCCCACACGGTATGCTCATTATGTTTATAGAACACCCTCCATTGTGGGTATCCATGGGATTCATGGACATGTTCCACATGAGGGAGGAGAATGGGTGGTTGCAGGACACCCCAGGTGTGTGGATTCCAAGTTGGAAGGAGGTCCATGAGAGGTGGCCTTGTGCACTGGTGGAGATGGGATGGCCTTGATGGCTAGTGGGAACGTGAGGGTGGAGACAAGGAATCGTGGTTGCGATAATTCCCAATGACGAGGCCTAGGTGCAGAGAGGTGGTTGACAGGTTGAGTAGCAATAGAACTTAGTTTTGCTGGTCCGAATGAAAACATATTAGAGGAGTAGCATCCTATGGAGAATCTGGTGGCGGTGGTTGCATGAATATTTCTAGGACACATCGAAGGGGGGCCTCTTATGCTACGTGATGTTTTCAGGTGATCCTTGGGTGTGATATTTTAGATGGGTACCTCCTCTATAAGCCTTTATAGTGGATGAAGGGGACCACTGCAGTGGTGGAAGTGGATGAGTCGAGATCATCTGGCGGTGACCATGAGGCAGTGGAGACGAGCGAGTTGAGGTAGACAGATTGGGCCAGGATGAAGTAGTTGGCGACTTCGATCCATAGTGGCGATGTTGGCATTGGTGAAGGTTCTAGGGGAGTCCTCACACAACTGAGGTGCACATAAATGAGGAATAGGGTAGAGAGGTGGTGGCATTCAGGGTGGTGGGGGATATGGAACCGAGGCATAGGTGGAGCGACATCAGCCGACCGCAGTATAATGTGGTAGTGAGTGGCGACTCAGAAACAGAGATCCTATCACATATTGAAACTGTGGGATGGAGGCCACTCCCTTGTTACCCCAAACATCAGATCTCCAGGCATGAAAACTCTAGGGTGGGATCCCAGGACACCACAGACCCACACTCATATGTGGGCCATGACTCACACAAACCACACTTCCCTCATCCCACCTATGGATTCCATGGGGATTTATCACCTATGACCTCCTATGGGGCATCAACACCCACAAGTTGGGCTCAGGCCTGATCTCCCTGAGTTCCCATTGGACTGGAAGGCCTTCCTGCTAGTCCACCTTGGTCTGCTAGCCCTTCTGGCTAGCCATGTGACTTTGTGGATTGGGGGAAGAGGTACAACCTATTTTGTAATTTTATACATAATATCTATCCAACCATTTTCCAAATTTAAAAAAATATTCAATATATAAGAAAATTAAATATTGTATTAAAAAATCATCATTTTTCTCAATTTGAACCATTTCCATTTGATTTTCTCACATTAAAAATAGTTTTCTGAAATAGATAAATTCAATGATTTTATCAATTAAATTAAAAAACAATCATATGATTAAAAATATGCATTCAATTTTTTTAATCTCCCATTCCACTAAATAATATCTTTCCCCTACTAAGGGATTCCATCATATAAACACCTAACTCTCACTATTAGAAGTCCTCACCTGAAATAACCGAATATATAACAATAGAGGTAATTAGAGAAGATGAATTGAAGAAGAATATTAGGAGATAATGGATTCATGTATGAATCATTATGTTATAGTAATCATGATGTGATGAAAATTTTCTTCTCTAACATCCACAAACCAAGTAATTCCAATATAAAAAAGAATAATCAAGGAGAGTCAGAGGTAATTCTCATAGGACACTATTGATGGATCACCCATAATATCAAAAAACACCATAAATAGACTAGTTCACCATATACATAAGGGTTTGTAAAATGTTATTTTGATTTTCAGAGAGGGAGACAACCTAATAAAAAATTCTACATGGATATAAGGTTGTTGAATGAATCCAATTAAAAAATTGAGACAATTAACCACCTCACAATAACATTCTTCCATAAGAACCATCAGTTTAGATCAGGAATTGGGTCAATCATGATGGTAAATGTCGAATGATAAGAGGGTATAGTAATATACATGACATAAATAATTTTTCCAAAATAGAATAAACACAAAACGCAATTGATATAAAAAATGAAAAGGGGGGATCTTGAAACTAGAGGGGGGAAACCACTGGATTTGGGGCCATTAAAATGGATATTCAATACGGGTAAGATGTGAAAAGTGGGATATTATTGTAGATAAGTTGTTCTCGGGATTCCACCTCCAAATCGACAATAAATAAAATCCCATTCTCGGGGGAGGGATGGAGATCACCACCGTAATCTATTTCTAGAATCCAAATTATTATTTTCAGATGATTTTATTCATCATTTAACCAATTATCGAGCTTCTAAAATGTTTCAAAAATGTGTCTCATCATAAACACATAACCAGTCACACAAAATACATTTTTAAAGGATAAAATATATTTATAACCACCACCATATTGTTTTCCCATTTTCCAACATACATCATTTTGTATAAAATCAAATAGTCTACAATTGAATTAAAATTTTCTACTAATAGATTCTTCATTAATTTTTCCTAATTAGCAAGATTCATGATCACTAAATGATTATTAATCAAATGGTTCTCAAAATCCACCACAAGGGAGTCATTGAATCCATTTCTTATCTATATATCTGTGTTTATAATTACAAATTTATGTGGTGTAAGAATCAGCCATTAAATTATTATTCTAGTTGTTATGAATATTATTTTATATATGTAAAATATATAATCCATTAACCTAATTCCAAATTCCATAAAACATTTCGTACATATATTTATTGAACAACTCTTTTTTTTAATAATGGATTCAAATACCATATTTTACAAAATAGGTTTAGAAATAAAATATTTATTTATGATATTAAGATAATTATAATTTTATTATTCTCAAAATAAACCACTACATATACAAAGATAATAAGTGTTAACCTTTAATGTAGAAACACTTGTTCAGTTACCAAGAAATAGATCAACTTTGCCTTTTTTTTAATTCTCTATAGTCTATGAGTTTGATTTTTTCATCACAAATGTGTTATGAACACTTTGTATCTAATACCCATGAGTTTGAGTTAGATAAATTCATGTATATAAACTTCATATTAGTATTCTAAAAACAATCCCCTTTGAGAGAAATTATCAACTGTAGTTACAAATAAATAATTTTTTAATATGCAATACTAAAAAGAGATTTCAAAATGATATATATTTCAAGACAAATAATCAACAAGAAAAAAAATGTCTATTAGTGAGTATAATGTTTAATATTTATTCATATAGTAATTTTAATAAATTATCTCCAACTAATGAGGATGAACTAATACATAATATCCATTTAGTTCTCCAAGAAACATATTTTTCTACGTTGTGGGTCACTATAACACTTATCCCACCACTAATCTATTTATTTAGGTAATCATGGAAATCATATCCCATATCACTATTGTATAGATAAGGGGAAAACCCTTTTCCAAAATCTTTTATAATTATTGACATAAATTTATTCAAGTGAAAACCAAATTCTTTCACGGCCTCTCAAACAACTCTATCCTAAATTTCATAGTCAAATATTATAAATTATTATTATTTGGGTCACCCATATGCAAAAGATAATCCTTGATCACCCAATATTATCATAACGTAACCAATTGGATGACTGAGCTCTTAAAAAATAATTTCTTTTAATGGAATCACACACCTATTTTTTGGGGTATTATTTTAATGTTTCACCACATTAATAGGCATCATATGCATGTTAAATTCATGAATATCTTGTCACGTGAAATATTTATTTTATTATTTTTTATTCCATTATATATTCATTCTTCTAATGATATAGTTTTAGGATAAATATCCCATCTAACAAATTAATATTATTTAACCATCCTACTGTGAAAAAATTTAAAAATTATAGTTTCTTTTACTCACCCAAAAATAGAATCCATAAATATTTACAAGAAACTAAAGAAATATTATTCATAGGGTTCATGATAATTTCAGTTAATGGATTACGATTTTATTAAATTAACAATACCCATATGATAAATCCTACTTCCATAAATAGTCAACCTTCGCCTTTCAGATTAATATATAATCCTATAAGAGAGTGATAAATTTGACCCAAAGCCCCTCTATGAAGGGATACATTATTCTTGGGATATTATAATTCAATAATAAGTAAAATTTCCAATATTAATTAAACATATTAAATAATTATATTCAAGAAAATTAATTTAATTATAAATTGATGTCAAGGTAGATGAAAAATAAATCTTCTTTGTCCTACCGAGAATGTATTTTATGGAATGAAACTTTTATAACAAACAATTTATCAATTCAATTTCATAAAAAAATATTCACATTTAAGAATATATACATACATATATATATAAGTATTTAATAATAATTAATAATTAATAAATATCTTATTTATTTAATTAACATGAGATATTAATCTTAACATTTTAAATTTTTAATTCTTAAAAATTTCTATGTTTAAATTCATAACACTTACAATTTTAGAAAGATATAATCTATAATTATTTTTAGTGAAAAATAAAATTTAAACATGTTTTTCATAGGTTATATATTATGAATTGTAGGTAAGTCAGTTCAATCCATTATAGGTTAACTGTGTGATTCCACCATGTGACTATTGTATAAATTATTAAATAATTTTGTGTTATCATGAATATTCAAGGATTTTTAAAGGTCTCAAGGGGTTTTTGGCCTAGGTGGTGGTAAACCACACTATAGTTTGGAGGTACCACACCACAAGATACCCACTTTCCTTTCAGAAATATTATGGATGAAGGGAAGGTGCATAATGAAGTTGGGATTCCTCCATTGTGGGTGATGTTTATGTCTATGTGTATGGAATAAAAAGGAATTTAATGAAACTTTGGTGAAGAGGTTCCATTGAGGGATTTAGATAATGAATAATTTTTATATGATAGAGGGTTTCACCATATAAAACTACGGTATAGTTTTGGGGTTTTTTTTTTGAATCCATTCCGCAAGGAGGTGTTCCATTAAACATCTCAGAAGACATGATATAAGGGTGTCATGGATGGGTCCCCCATAGTGTTGGATCATCCAATAATGCTATTTAGGGGTTTTTATCAAGAGAAAGGACCTCTCTACTTTTTCGGTTCATGTCTCATGGTTTGAAGAGTAGACAACATAATGGCTATGAATTTTGTTTACAATACTGATAGGGATACCATTTCATAGTCCATTATCCATAATTTTAATTTTTTTCAGTTTATGATATTTACCCTATTGAATTAATTGGGGTTCTTCCCCATTTTTACATCACTCACTCATGAATTCAGAATGGGACTCGCTTAGAGGATATTTCCCTCCCCTCTTCTTTGATTATAATCCCTTTATTGTTATTCTAGGTGTATTAAAATGTCTGTTTCAAACTACCTCTCTTGATTATCCTTATTGTTCTCCTTAATTTTTTTTGTTAATTAATATAATTATCCGCATTTAAAACTAATAATTGATATAATTAACCGATTATTATACCATTCATCATAGTACATAGTGATTTTATAATGATTCTTGTTCATATAATAAATTATTTTTCATATTCTATTACATGGATTTTTTGTGTCCCCTAGCCACAATTGATCAAGTTGAACGATTGATTTATTATCTCTCTTTTAATATGTTATATTGATTTCTTGTTTTATATGATAAATATATTCCACTATGATCCATGTTTTTGTTTTCTTTAAAAAATTTTGAAAGTTAATTTTTTATATTTCATGTATAATGAGAAGTATTGAAAACCTTTTGAATGGAATATCTGAAAGAATTTATTTTTATGAGAAAAAATCAATAGGGTTTGATTTTTCTCTAGTATTGTTAAATCTGTCAATTCTTTGGATCGAAGTATAATTTGATGAAAAGAATATTATTATTGTTTGGGATTGAAATAGATGATTTTAATAAATATATGACTCTATTTATCTAGGCTTGTTTTGTGGTTTCCAAAATGATATTTATTGAAGGTGTTATTAGTTTCATTAATGGATAATTATTAAAAAGTGAAAACAATCTTTTATGACTTTCATTTATATTAGCATTGTTGGATTCTTTTAAAAAGGGAATTATATAAACTCCTTAATTATTAATTTCATGGTATTATTTTCTAAGACACAACATATATAAAGTTGAATTTGGGTGTATAAATATATTCTTTTTTAATTCATGTGCTCATGTATTTATTTAATTTTGGAGATCATCTAGGATCATTAATAGAAAAAAAATTATAGTGGGTGTTTTTGGATCACATGTGGATACATGAGTGGTAACTCTATATTCTGTTTAATGTATCATCTAGTTCGAGGTTGTATTGGAAACTTTGGGAATCTAATATGTTTATTCATATTTATATTCATCTAAAAAAATATATCGGTTCATTTTGTATTCTATTTTGAGTTGATCTAGTTATTTATTTCATTATTCTATATTTTTTCATTTTTATTATCTAGTAATGTATTATGCCTGAGTTTCTAATATAAAAATCGATCATATTATATTTAAAATTGTTTATACTATGGGTTTTTATTATTATAAGAGGCTGAAATTATCCCCAAGTGAGTGTAATAGATATTCATGCACTAGTTTCCCAGCCATGGGGGTTGGGAAGGACCTTCAAGTAGAGTGTCAGATCACATTCAGTACTAAATCAATGGTGTAACACCCCGACCCCAGTTACCTAGAGTCGGTGCATTATTACAGAACATTGGTATGATCACAAGAAAGACCGAGTCTCTAATGACCGATTGGTTTAGTAGCCTGGAAACAGTAGATATATTCATAAAGTTTTACATTACATCATAAAATGAAAACTACAACAATATAGTCTCCATAGTCCACACTCTTACCCCCTCATACTATCCATGCAGGTCATTAATAAATTACTTCTTCACATCCTCAGGAAAATAAAACATAGAAAAGGGGTGAGCTCAAATGCCCAGTAAGGATAACAATATAGTGGAAACTTTCATAAATAAAAATAAACATTTAAGGCGATGTATAACTAAATAAAAAGACTTTTAAACTCGAACATCAACATAGTATACCAAAAATAAAATGAAATAATTTCATTTACTTATTCACATGGATATTCTACTAATCGAATAATCACATGCAATATCAATAACCAATTTCATAATGATGTAATGCATAATGCCAGACTATCATAACCACTTAGCCAAGGCCTCATGCCAAGATTACAAATAAGATTTTTTCAAGGCCTTGTACCAAGACACTAGTTTGTCTCATGATACCTACCGATACATCTATGAGCTATAGTGGGCTCCACATATCACATATTATGTCCAATGCATTCCCATATGAAAAGGATTAAACATAACATAAACATTCTTCTTAAAACTAGCAAACGAAATGTAAATACTTCATCAATAAACCATGAATGGTATAAAAAGAACTCATCCAAAGCCAAACATATAAAAAAACCTTCAATACAATATACAAGTTTTGTATCATAATAAATCAACTTCAAATAAGCGTAAAATCCATCAAAGGATGTTGACATAGATGAAATCAAAAGTCTTTTTAAAGAAATATCTCTTTCTATTTTGAAATAATTTAAGAGTCATATATTTATAAAATAAAAAATGTTTTTTAAAAATATACTTATAATCTTGTAAGGGGGGATTCGACGATTTTATAATGGTGGAAAATAGCCGCACCCTCCGTATAAGTTAAAAAAAATTCTTACCTTAATTCTGTCAAAAAGGTTAAAAAGGACCTTGTTTGGAAAATGACAGAATGATTCCATTATAAACCACTTATATAATTCAACAAGGGTATAAATGACTTTAACCTATAGAAAAATGTTTTGAAATACATTTTTAAGAAACATGGATGTGGATGATAAAGAAGTCTCTGTAGATTATTACGTATAAACAACCTCGGATAATGAAGAGATTGTGAAATAAACCCTTACATTGTACTTTTACTTGGTTGGGATAGGTTAACCTCTTGTATAATGGCGAAATAATTTTTATTAAATTATATAATAATAATATATATTATTATGTTATCATATATGATCTTTTAACATTTCGTTTTTAATAATATCTTAGTATTATCGTCGTTTCGGGTGTTAACTTACTCGTTTTCTTTTATATGTTTTGTTACGTAAGCCATGTTTGTCATGGGCAGGCTGTATCTTATTCATATACAGAATGATATGAAGTCCATAAAAATTATTTTTAAATCATCAAATGTTAATTATAATTTAATGGATACGATGGAGAATGAATCTAATCGTGTTTGTGGAGACGGTAGTCCGTACATACGCACGAGTCACAATATAATTCTTTTGATATTAAAATAATATATAATTTGATTTTATATCATATATAAAGAATCATTATTATGTTATATTTATTATTTACATGAATTAAAAATCATTATTTATAACCAACCAAATAATAATATATTGAATAACAATTACACCACGACGTGGAGACAGTAAGTCGTACGTCCGCATGTATGCTGACATGTCATTCAATGGATGGATAGAATACTGAATATGGTTGTACGATATTTATAATAATATTACAGTATATAGGAGATACTGGACTAATTATTTTAGAATTGTAATAACAAAGAAAGAAGAAGTGGAAGACGAAAGGAACATGAAAAAGGGTGGTGAAATCATTACCTCTTCTTCGGGTTCTTCATTTTGATTTGATGAAAAGGGCTCCATCGGTTGTATTTCTGACTAAACGAAGGCATCTAGGATGAAGTTAAGGAAGTTGAGAGAGTATTTGGGCAGGGAGTTTCCGTACCAAAAGGCTTTAAAGGTGTGAATTACTGAGAAGGTGGAGTGCCCTTTTATAAGAGGGGTGAAGGGAACCTTTGGAAAAGCTAGAAAAATTATTTGATAATAAATTCATAGTCAGTTTCTAATGGCTCCAAAGTGGATTATTTAAATTTTAAGGTGCGTATGGGTCGAAAATAACTCAACCAATATAATTTAGACTGGTTTGGGTCGTTATATTAACCTTATCTTTTAGTTTTAACTCTTAGTTATTTAGATTGGCACTTACCATGTCACTTTGTATTTTTATATTATATAGTAAATAAACATACAATATACCTCCAAGAGACCCCCAATTGGTCCATTAATAATACACCTATCCTGTTATAAGTCTCTTGGCAAAACCTTATATTTTTAGGAATTGAATATATGTTAATAATATAATATTTGTTTTAAAAACTCTTTTATGTCAATTTTGACACTATTCAGTAGTTGATTTTTTTGAAACTCATAATAGAATTATTACTTAGAAAAAAGTTTAATTAAATCATTAAAAACATGTCATATTAACCTATAAAATTATTTTAATTCATAAAAAGTCTCATATTATATTTATTTTGGTATTTATAATATCAATTATTTTACTTTTTCACTATTTTGGTAATTACTACATCATCATTGTGTCATAAATAAATTAAATTATTTAATGTCTAAAAATTATAAATAAATTAACATTATGTAGTATATCGTTTTATCTTTCTAATGAATATTTATAGTCAAATATTCAACATATATAACCCAATGTAAAAATTTTGTTTCTAAAAGATATATGCTTATGTAATTTTTGTATTTATTTTAACTTAATTAAAATAAAGTGTTCCTATCACCTACAAGTGGATCCATGGGGTCCCGAAATAGACCCAATGATGACCATGGTCAGACATGTATGCACTAATAAGGATATGACACGTTTTAGGGTAATTTAGTATTATTATAATTTTATTTGTGTAACCCTTATTTACCTGATTTACCTTTTAACCGTGGTAAATAAAATATTTACCGTAGTAATTATTCCAAATGCCTAAAAATTAAAGTTTCCTATTTACAAAATTTTTACATCCTGATTCCAAATATGGAATCCATTTTTCCAAATTCAAAACCCATATGTGGAGGAAATTAATTTAAAATTAATTCCCGCTGTCAAAACAAAAAGCGTGTTTTTAAGATATAATAACTACCAAAAGATTGATACTTGTTTATGTCCGGTTTAATTGAGAAATTATGTACAATGACCAAAATGGTATTAAATGGTAAAAATATATTCTAAATATACTTTAAAAACACTCAAATTCATAATTTATCACTATAAATTTTTTTGATTAAAAAAGTTGTTTTTAATTAAAATTTAGTAATTTTCAATATTCTTCAAAATATTAAAGTTATCCGAAAAGTACCAAAATATCACCTTATGCTAAATTAAATACTCCGAATCCAAAAATGAAGTCCATTTTGTGAGATAAAATTTCTAAAATTTTAAAAAGTAGGTAGTACTATTCATAACAGCTAGTTTGATCGGTTGTGGTGTACGTTAGAACTCGATGTTGTGTACAACAAACGCTATTGCATTATTCAAAGAGAAGCGTACCGTAGAAGCATGGGCTGTTACATTATCCCCTCCTTCAAATAATTTTGCCCTCAAAATTTCTAGAATACTACCACATGAAAATAGTTGGGTGGTTCTTTATAATAAGTTCCTCGGGTTCCCACATTTCCTCTTCCATCTTATGGATTCTCCACAAGACTTTTACCAGACGAGTCGTCCGGTTTCTCAGTACTTTTTCTCTCGTATCAAGAATCTTGACGGGCTCTTCGCAATAAGACAGATCAAGTTCCAGTTCTAATACCTCATAGGTGAGTACATGCATTGGGTCAGGAATGTATTTACTCAATAGTGATACGTGGAACACATTATGAACTTTGGAGAGACTTGGCGGCATTACCAATCGGTAAGCTACAGCCCCAATTTGTTCTTGAATTTTGAAATATCCGATGTACCTGGGACTCAATTTACCTTTCTTACCAAAACGTTAGACTCCCTTCCATGGAGATATATTCAGGAAAACATGATCACTGACATGAAATTCCAAATTCTTTCTTTGATTATCTGCATAGCTATTCTACTAATGTTGAGCTTCTTTGATGTGGTTTTGGATTACCTTCACCTTTTCCATCGTTTCCTCCACCAGTTCTGGGCCGAAAAGTTTTATTTCACCGAGGTCATCCCAAAAGGTTGGTGTGCGACTTCTCTTTCCGTATAACACTTCATATGGTGCCATATGAATACTCTAATGGAAGCTATTTTTATAGGAAAATTATACCATAGGTAAATATTGATCCCACATACCCTAAAAGTCAGGTGAGCAGGATCTCAACATTTCTTCTAAGGTTTGAGTAGTTCGTTCTGATTGTCCATCTGTTTGAGTATGGTAGGCAGTGCTCAAATTAAGTTCAGTATCCAAGGCTTTATGATGACTTTTCTAGAATCATGAATTAAAACAGGTATCACGATCAGAAACAATCGATAGGGGTAATCCATGAAGTCTCATAACTTCATCAATATATAGTCTTTCTAGATGTTACAGTGGTAAATCTTCTCATATAGCAAGAAAATGTGCTGACTTGGTAAGACGATCAACAATAACCCATATTGCCTCATTCTTTTTAGGAGTCTTTGGTAGCCCCACGACAAATTCCATCCTAAAATTTTTCCTATTTCCACTCCGATATGGGAAGAGGTTGCATGAATCCTCCAGGATGTTTCCTTCCAGCTTTCACTTGTTGACAAACCATACATCTTGAAACAAAATCATCAATCTACCTCTTCTTGTTGTACCACAAAAAATGATCCTTCAAGTCTCTATACATTTTGGTGCTCCTAGGGTGTATAGAGAAATTGGAACTATGAGAATCATCCAGCAATTCCCTTTTTAGATCAGGTATATCGGGAACACAAAGTCTCTTCCTGAATTTCAAAATTAAATCTTTATACACAATGTCTCTCAATCTCCCATCATTCACAGCTATAATCTTCTTGTTAAATTCTTCATCATCGGTCTGAGAACTCTTAATCCTTTCTAGTAAAGATGGATTGGAAACCATTTGAAATATAATTTATGTTTCACCTTCCCTGGTTATTCCCATGTCCATCTTCACTAGGTCCATGAAAATTGGATACCTTTCAATTATCATATTTTTCAAAACTCCATGGTATTTTCTGCTCATAGCATCTACCACCTTGTTTTCTTTCCCCGGGTGGTAGTGTATCGTAGTATCATAATCCTTGAGTATTTCAAGCCATCGCCTTTTCCTCATGTTGAGTTCTTTTTGTGAGAAAATATACTTCAAACTCTTGTGATCAGTATAAATCTCACATTTTTTACCATAGAGGTAGTGCCTCCATATTTTCAAAGAAAAGATCACAACTTCTAACTCAGGATCATGAGTATGATAGTTTTTTTCATGAATTTTCAACTGTCGTGATGCATAGGAAATAACCCTATCATTCTACGTAGGGACACAACCATGTCCTTTCTTCGATGCATCACTATAAATAACAAACCCATAATTCCCCAATGGTAGAGTCAATATAGGATCATTGACTATTCTTCTCTTCATTACTTCAAAACATTCTTCACACTCATTTGTCCAAACAAATTTAACCCCTTTACATGTGAGCTTCGTTAATGGGTTAGCCAATCGGGCAAAATTCTGGACGAAACATCGATAATAACCTCCTAAACCAATAAAACTGTGTACTTCAGTTATACTCGTCGGTGTTGGACAATAAATGGATTGCCTTGGTCTTAGAAGTATCAATAGAGATTCAATATTTATATACAATATGGCCAAGAAAAAAAATCTCCTGAATCCAGAATTCACACTTGCTAAACTTCCCATATAATTCATGTATTCTTAGAGTTTTCAGGATAATGCGCAAGTGATTTTCAGGATCTTCATAGATTTTGGAGTATACCAAGATATCATCAATGAATACCACCACAAATTCATCGAGATATTCCATGAAAACTCTATTAATTAGATCCATGAATACAGAGGGTGCATTAGTCAATCCAAAAGGCATTACTATAAACTCGTAATGCCCGTACCTGGTTCAAAACGCTATCTTCGGAATTTCTTCCGTATTCACACACAACAGATGGTATCCAGATCGAAGTTCAATCTTTGAAAAGTATTGAGCGTTATTCCATTGGTCAAATAAATCATCAATGCGAGGGAGGATATACTTGTTATTTATTGTTATATAATTGGTCTCCCTGTAGTCGATACATAACCTCATAGATCCATATTATTTTAACAAAAAGAACAGGGGATCCCCATGGAGAAACACTAGGGAGAAAAAATATTTTATTACTCAATTCCTCTAGTTGTTTATTAGTTCATCTAATTCTACAGTGGCCATTCTATGAGGGGTTTTCGATATAGGCCTTGATCCAGGAATTAAATCAATTGAAAACTCAACTTCTCATTCTGGAGGTTGTCCAGGTAAATTGTCCGGAAACAAATCTACATATTCATTCACAATAGGTACATCCTCTATTTGAACATTCTTTTCCACACCCACTGTAATTTCAATCTCTTCTCCCCAAATAATTGAATTTAGTTGGGCTACTGGGGGTGGATCTATATAAGAATTAGGTGGTGACAATTCTTCTCTAAAGATAAGGTGTTCCTTATCATCATCATAAAAAATATTAACCTCCTTCTTTTTATGATAAATCATCACATCATGGTCTGAATTCCAATCCATACTGAGGATTATATCAAACTCAATCATAGGTATGACGATGAGATCAGCAGATAAAGAACATTTATGTGCTCTAATGGGGACTGATTCACAAAACTTTATTGCAATGATACTTCCCTTAGGAGTTTTAACTGACTACTCCCTTGTTAAATCAAATTGGAAATATCTAATTTTCATAGAAAACTGGGAAGATATGAAACAATTAAATGATCCAGAATCAAATAACGCATTTGCTAAACTTGTGGAAACCATTAAATTACCTCCCACAATGTCTTTCGGAGCTTCTACCTCAGCAGTAGTGATTGCATAAGCTTGGCCTTGATCCCTTGGACTTTTCTGAGGTAAGTTCACCTAAAGCTTAGAACATTCATTTTCATAATGTCCCATCTCCCTAAAATTGTTGCACTGATCATTGGTAGCTTACTTCTTCTCTTTGCAATCACGAGCTTGGTGGCCTTTTTCACCACACTTGTAACAGACATCCATTCCCTTCAAGCAGGTACCGGGGTGTTTCTTCCCACATTTACCACAGGATGGATATTCAACATTTCCCTTCATCCCCTTATTTCCATTTGCAGATTGATCAGAAGATCTATTCTTCTCTTGCTTTGCTTTAAAGTCATAAGACTTTGAGAATTCTATTTCTGTCTTGATAGCACATGAGACAATGTCTTCGTATGATGAAAATGACTGTGAGAGTAATCCTCGGTGGAGAAATGGTTCTAACCCATCAAAGAAATGATCAATCTTACTTCTTGGGTTACGTATATAATCTACATCATACCTTGCTAACCTAGTAAAGTTAGTCTCATACTTTGCGACATTCTCATCCTCCTTTTGTCTCGGACTCAGAAATTGCCTTTCCATATCTGCTCGATAGTGACGAGGAACGTATTTTTCTAAAAATAAATCTTTTAACTCCCTCAATTCCATATTTGATACTTCATCATCTTCCTTCATGTTTTGAATCAATGAACACCATTGATCAGCACCTCTTGTGAGGCTATAAACTGTCATGATAACTTTTTTCCTTTCACTACATCCCAATGCCTGAAATATTTTCTCTAGGGAACTTATCCATTGCTCAACTACCAATGGATTAGTACTCCCATTGAACGTTGGTGGTTTTTGCCTCATAAACCGATCTAACATTGGTCCTACACATTACAGATCATGGTGCTCCATATGGGCAAGGTTATTATTGATAACTTGAGTGAGTTGTCCCAGTATGGTGATTAGCTGATCGGCACCAGTTGCATCACCAACTCCACTATAATTATCGTGAGTAGGAGGTAAATCCCTACATGGAGTGCGTGCATTGATACGGTTTCCATTTCTTCCACTAGGCGCCATTTCTAAACAATGGAATAAACTATATTATTTTATGAATCAAAATAACTATTTCCATACTTATAAAACACTTAACATAAATTGAACTATTTATGGATATAATGCATAATCATAAAAAAATTTTCTTTGAGGAAGTATATACTCATAAACCCATCATAATTATTTTTAAAGAAAATGAGAGTTATCCTAAGAATATCCCCCGGGAGTGTCGTAACTAAGACTGTAGCAAGGCCCATTGTCGTGCACCAGTTCCCGTTCACATCAAGCTCAACGCGGTGTTTTTGGGTTTTACCCCTAGGTACATCTGTGCCAGAGCCACCTCTACCTGCTTGTATCCAGATAGGGATGTATTGCTCAAAAAACTCACAAAATCTCTACAATACCAAAATTATAGGATGTTCTTCTATACTAATCCTCAAAGTCCATCTTAGGTCTATTTTCTCTAATCAGAGTTTATCTAAATATAGTTTCCAAGGTTTGTACTAAACATGCTCTGATACCAACTGTAACACCCTGACCCCATTTACCCAGAGTCGGTGCATTATTACATAACATTGTCATAATCACAAGAAATATCATTTATCAAAATACCGATTGGTCTAGTAGCCTTGGAAACACTCGATATATTCACAAAGTTTTACATTACATCATAAAATGAAAACAAAAACAATATAGTCTTCATAGTCCACACTCCTATCCCTTCATACTATCCATGCCGGTCATTCATAAATTACTTCTTCACATCGTGGGAAAAATAAAACATAGAAAAGGGGTGAGCTCAAATGCCCAGTAAGGATAACAATATAGCAGAAACTTTCATAAATAAGAATAAACATTTAAGGCAATGTATAACTAAAACAAAAGCCTTTTAAACATGAACTTCAACAGAGTATGGAAAAAATAAAATTAAACAATGTCATTTACTTATTCACATGGATATTCTACTAATCGAATAATCACATGCAATATCAATAACCACTTTCATAATTATGGAATGCATAATTCCAAACAATCATAACCACGTAGCCAAGGACTCGTGCCAAGACTACAAATAAGATTTTGTCAAGGCCTTGTTCCAAGACTCTAGTTTCTCTCATTAGACCTACCGATGCATCGAGGAGCTATAGCGGGCTCCACCTGTGACATTTTAAGTCCTATGCATTCCCATATGAAATTTTTTAAACATAACATAAACATTCATATTAAAACTAGCATACGAAATGTAAATACTTTATCCATAAACCATGAATGGTATAAAAATAACACATCCATAGTCAAACATATCACAAAACCTTCAATACAATATATATGTTTTGTATCATAATAAATCAACTTCAAATAAGCATAAAACCCATCAAAGGAAGTTGACATAGATGAAATCAAAACACTTTTTAGAGAAATATCTCTTTCTATTTTGAAATCATTTAAAAGTCATATATTTATAAAATAAAACATTTTCTTTGAAAATATTCTTATAATATTGTAAGAGAAGCTTAGATGATTTTATAATGGAAGAAAATAGCCACACCCGCCGTATAAGTTAAAAAAACATTCTTACATTAATTCTGTCAAAAAGGTTAAAAATGACCCTATTTGGAAAACGATAGGAAGATTCCTCTATAAACCACTTATAAAAGTCAACAAGTTTATAAATGAATTTAACCCATAGTAAATAAATTTTGAAATACATTTTTAAGAAACATGGATGTGGATTATAAATAAGTCCCAGTAGATTATTACGTATAAACAACCTCAGATAATGAAGAGATTGCGAAATAAACCCTTACCTTGTACTTTTCCTTGGTTGGGGTAGGTTAACCTCCTATATAATGGTGAAATAATTGTTATTAAATTATACGTGAAGCATATATATTATTATGTTATCATATATGATCTTTTAAAATTTCTTTGTTAATAATATCTTAGTATTATCGTTGTTTTGGGTGTTAACATACTCATTTTCTTTTATGTGTTTTTTTACGTAAGCCATGTTTTTCATGGATAGGTTGTATTTTATTCATATCCATAATTATATAATGTCCTTTAACATTATTTTTAAATCATCAAATGATAATTATACTTGAATGGATACGATGGAGAATGAATCTCATTGTGTTCGGGGAGACGGTAGTCCCTACGTATGCACGAGCGACAATATAATTATTTTGATATTAAAATAATATTTAATTGGATGGTATATCGTATATAAATAATCATTATCATGTTATATTTATTATTTACATGAATTAAAAATCATTATTATACCCATCCAAATAATAATATATTGAATAACAATTACACCACGACGTGGAGACGGTAAGCCATACGTACGCACGTTTGGTGACATGTCATTCAAAGGATGGATAGAATAATGAATATGGATGTACCATGTTTATTATAATATTAGAGTATATAGTATATACTGGATTCATTATTTTAGAATTATAATAATAAAGAAAGAATAAGTTGAAGAGGAAAGGAACTTGAAAACGGTGGTGAAATCATTACCTCTTCTTCGGGTTCTTCCTTTTGATTTGATCAAATGGGATTTTTAGGTTGGCTTTCTGACTAAGGGAAGGCCTCTAGGATGAAGTGAAGGAAGTTTATAGAGTATTCGGGTAGGTATTGTCCCAACAAAAATGCTTTGATGATGTGAATTAATGAGAAGGAGGAGTTCCCTTTTATAAGAGGGGTGAGGGGCACCTATGGAAAAGCTAGAAATATTGTTTTATAATAAATTCATATTTGGTATATAATGGCTCAAAAGTGGATTATTTAAAATTTAAGGTGGGTATGGGTTTCAAACCACTCAACCAATAGAATTTAGATAGATTTGGGTCATTATATTAACCTTATCTTTTAGTTTTAACTCGTAATTAATTAGTTTGACACTTACCATGTCACTTAGTATTTTTATATTATATAGTAAATAAACATACTATATTCCTCCAAGAGACCCTAAAGTGGTCCATTAATGATACACCTATCATGATATAAGTCTCTTGGCTGAACTGTAGATTTTTAGGAATTGAATATAAATTAATAATATAATATTTGTCTTAAAAACTCTTTTATATCAATTTTGACACTATTCAATAGTTGATTTCTGTAAAAATCATAACAAAATTATTACTTCGAAAAAATATAATGAAAACATTCCTAACATGTAATATTAAAATATAAAATTAGTGTAATTCATAAAACTTCTCAATAATATTTATTTGGGTATTTATAATACCACTTATTTTAATTTTTCACTATTATGGTAATTACTGCATCATCATTGTGTCATAAATAAATTACATTATTTAATGTCTAAAAATTATAAATAAATTATAATTATGTAGGAAATCGTTTTAGAGTTCTAATTAATATTTATTGTCGAAAATAAAACATATATAACCATATGTAAATTTTTTTTCTAAAAGATATATGCTAATGTCATTTTTGTATTTATTTTAACTTAATTAAAATAATGTGTCCCTATCACCTACAAGTGGCTCCATGGGGTCCCAAAATCGACCCAAAGATGCCCATGGTCGGACCTGTATCCACCAATAAGGTTAGAACACGTTTTAGGGTAATTTATTATTATTATAATAATATTGTTTTAACCCTTATTTACTGGATTTACCCTTTAACCATGGTAAATAAAATATTTACCGTAGTAATTATTCAAAGTGTATAAAAATAAATGTTTCCTATTTACAAAATTTGGAAATTCTGATTCCAAATATGGATCCATTTTTTAAAATTAAAAACACAAAAGTGGCAGAAATAAATTTAATATTAATTCCCGCTGTCAAAACAAAAAGCGTTTTTTTAAGATATAATAACTATCAAAAGATTGATACTTGTTTATGTCCGGTTTAATTGTGAAATTATTTCCAATGACCATCATTGTATTAAATGGTAAAAATATATTCTAAATATACCTTAAAACAACTAAAATTCATAATTTATCACTATTAATTATTTTGATTAAAAAAGTTGTTTTTAATTAAAATTTTGTAATTTTCACTATTCTTCAAAATATTAAAGTTATCTGAAAATTACCCAAATTGCACCTTAGGCTAAATTCGATACTCCGAATCCAAAAATGAAGTCCATTTTGGAAGTTAAAATTTCTCATATTTTAAAAAGTAGGTATTACTATTCATAACGACTAGTTTGATCGGTTGTGGTGTGTGTTAGAACTCGATGTTGCATACAACACACGCTATTACATTATTCAAAGAGAAGCATACCGTAGAAGCTTGGGGTGTTACAAATGGAATCCTAGTCTAGTATGTTATATATACTATCATTCCTTAGGATATTAATATGCGACTATATTCTAGAAATAATCACATATTAACATGGGATTATAGTGACATAGATATATGATTTATGGGAATCAATAGGTGGGTGCAAGGGGATTCTATATTTCTCTTTCTTGCACGGAGTATTCAGATTCCATGGGATGTTGAGTTTTTGTTTCTTTTTCGATTTTTTGTTCTAGATTGTGATTTTAGTTAATGGTATTATTTGATATTAATTGATATTTTATGAGTTTACTTAGGATTTTTATGATGTTTTGGGAATATAATTGAGAAATAATTTAGGTTGTGTAGTTGGATCGTAGGGCTTTTCAAAACATGAACTGACTAATTTCCTGATTTGGGAGGTACCTCAAGAATTTATGTGTGGAAATCACTTGGATCATCAAAATATGAAAAAAAAATTAAAGAATATTTTTTAATCCCATTATGATTATTTTTTATTCCACATTATTATGGGGCATTTTTTAGTGATTCTAGTTAATATGAAATAAATCAAGGTTCTTCTAGTGATTTTTTGACCATGATTGATGGAATTTTGGTTATAATTATTATTTTAATTCAACCATGTGTCAGTTGTGAAATTGGTTTTTTTTGGGAAACATATACTTCATTGAATTGTTTTTTTAACGGAAATTAATCCTCTATTTTTATAAATGGATATGGATTTCTGTAAAAGTTATATCAGTGGTTATTCATTATAATGATGTATAGAAAAATTTTTATTCTTAAAAATCTTATACTGGTTTATTTTTAAATGATTATAAACCACTTGAATTGTCTTCAAGAGTGGTTAATTTAAAAATTGAATAATAGAATGAATTGAATGTTATTTTATGAGTCATGGGGTTTTGAAAGAAATGAGATGTGAAAACAATTATGGTTGGATTATTTTTTGAAATTATTCTATGGTTTCCAAAGTAATATTTTTTCTTTATATATTGAATGACTCTTGAGGAGTGAGAAGGTAATATTTTAGTATTCTAAAAAGGCGTCAATGTCTAAAATTTGCCATCTATTTTGAAATATCACATTGCTTTTAAATAAATTTAGTGACTCCACACTAATGGATTCATGGGTTAAATATGAATATTTTCAAAAAGGTTATTTTATAATTATAATAAATTTTAAATTTTAATTTATCCCTTAGTTTGGTTTTTACTATTTTATTTTATTTAGATAATATATTTGAGTTGGTTTCATTTTTTTGTTTGATTAAATTACACCTGAAAGAATTTTCTAGAGTATATGTGTTGTGTTCACCTTTAATGTTATACATTTTTTTCTAGGTAAATTCCTAGACTCTAAATAGAGTTTTATGTGCTTCATTATTCTCTTGATGGTTTGGTGGTGCATCTTCTAAATATTCATTTTAATTCTTGTATAATGGTTTTAATTGATAATGATGTAAGATTAATTATATATTTTAGTCATGAGAACCTGTTTTATATAATAATGAATGCAAAACAATATTATTTTATTTTTAGTGGTAAATATTCATATTTAAGATAATTTTTTGGGATAATTTTTTTGTGAGATTATAGTAGTTGTTGGATTTGAGGTGGATCCATGAAGTGTGTTCTTAGATTACCTTTTGATAGATACTTTATATTTAGTGGTTGTTTTGTGTTGTTGAAGACTCATTTTTTAGGCATTTGGTGTTTGTATTATAATGATAGCTTTGTGGAAAGAACTATGCATGGGATTTTGAATTGATGGATTGGATATCGCAATTTAGAGGGTGAGTTCATGGGTAACTGGGGTAGTGGTTGTTTCTGGTTAGACCGTAAGAACTATCGGGTATAGATTATATATCAGGAACACTAAGAGATGGTTTATTTTATGTTTGACCAAAGGATACATTTTGATGATGTTTAATAAATAGAGGGAAAAACAAGGTTTTTATTACTGAGTAATTTATCAAAATATTTTTTAATGTATTCATTTTATGATATTATGGATTTGATGACCCGATCAAGTTATATTTGGGTGTCTTGAATTTTTCTATATGTAATTTGAACTAGTTTAATTAGTGGTAGATTGTGTTTCATTAAATTGTGTGGATCTTTTTAATGATTTATCAGATGATTCTTTTTTTGGTTATTCTAATACTATCAAACAGGTTAATCATTGCTTCCTCAATATTATATTAATTCTATATTATTGGGATACCAAGGCAGGGTCACTATAACTATTGTTCTTCTTATGGAAAGTTTTTGGTTTAAATATTTATTCAAAAAAAAATTTCCTTTGAGGATTCAATATTTTTTTAAGGAATTTGACATAATGAGTTGTTATTGGAATCTATTGTAATTGTTAATTAGGTATATCTTAATTTTTTACATTTTACATTGATTGAATAAATTGTGGTTATATAAATGTAATTAATGGTAGAATTGTAACACCCTCATATCACTGTAAGGCAATGTTTTATTTAATTTTGGGTTATATTGATGTTTTTGGGACTTTTTGGATTCATATAGGATTTCTATCCTAGGTGGAATAGACCATGTTGTATCCCAAATAGACCACACCGCTAAAAATAATCGTGTTTTTACCATGGAGAAGGGGTTTTACTAATTTGGTGATCAGGGTGAATATATGCTAAGAAGGGTTTAGGAGGAAGTCCATGATGTAGGGGTGAGGTTTTACTATGGTGGGTACGGCTTAAGAGTGTTATTAATTGTCTAGGAAGAAAAAAATTTATACTAATGATTCCACTTCTTGAAGGGTGTTTGGTAGAGTTATCCCAACCTTATCAAAGATGTGTTCCCTATAGTTTCTTGGGGATCTAATTTTTGGGGATTATATTTGGCCCTTCGTTCTAGATGATCTCCACACTGTATCTTGGAGGCGACACCATAAGGGTATTTCGGAAGGGTTCTGTTGGTGAAATCCAAGATGGAAATTTTGATGAGGTGTTTTTGTCATGAAAAAACACCTCTATCCTTTAGGGATCACCACATCATGGTCTAGTTTTCATGATGAAGAATGGATCTTCGAGGATTTTTTGTATCACGAATAGGTATACCACACTATTGACCACAATTTATTTTTTTAAAATCAATAAAAGTTATCAATTTTTCCCCTATCAATATATTAGGGATTTCCCCATTTTTAACTCCACCCACCCAAGTGTTTGATGATATATTATCTTACGGTCGTCAACCAACCACCCCCCGCCACTACTTAAATTTTATATTATTCGTTGGTATATTTCAATAATATTAAAATTTTGGTTTCCTTATTTTTCATTTATTTATTCTTTACCCTCCCTTTCTCATTGTTTTTTTCCCTTTAGATGCCCAAATATCCAAGTTGAATTGATTAAATGTTTCATTTCATCTAATCATGAGGTTTTTGATGTCTAATGTTTGCAGGGGCTCAGTATTCCTGTCTCTAAAAAATGGTAATATTATTTAGAAACTGAGGTTTATTTTTCTATGTGATTTCCCTTATATTAATATTCATAAATTCCTAAAAATAAAAAAAATTAACGAAATTAAATATTTTTTTGGGATTTTTTGGGATTTTTTAAGTGGATTTATCACTTTGTATGAAGGGGTATTTTCATGGATTTTGTGGTATATATTTTGAATTTCATGTTTATAGATTCCATGTTTTGAAAAAAGTACAAATCATTTCCCAAAGAAACATTAGAAATTTTAAATAAGTTTTTTATAATGGTTGGTAATTTTAAATTGGTTCATTAGACATATTAGTTTTAAATGAAAGTTTTTTTACATTTGAAATAAGGTGATTGATGAGGAACTTGTTTGGACCATAAAAAACATTTCTTCGTCTTACTATCCTTTTTTTAGTAAAATTATATCCTAAGGAAAAGGTAGAATTTTTAATTTATTTTAATATATAGTATGGGAATTTATTTAATATAATATTTTAATATTTTGTATTCAAATGGTCAAAATATTTTAGAATTTGAAGGTTGCATCAAGTTTACCAGTTTGAACATGATAAAAAGAATTGTTATCCATACATGTGAGGCACTCAATTAATATAAATATTATTATATTTTTAAAATATATTGTGGAACTTAGGGTGATGTTTCATATTGTTTTTTTTTGAAACATTGTAATGGATTAATTTTTGTGGTTATTTTTTACGATGGATGAAGAGGTGAGATGAAGTTTATTTTAATGTTTTACAATTTATTATTATTATTTTAGCGTTATTCCTTATTAGTTACTAACCTGTAATGTTTGATATAAAGGGATACTTGGTATCTTTGTTGAAGGTATTAATGCATTATATGAAAGTTAATTGTGTGGGCCCCATATTATGTTGTTGGAATATTGTTACCTCCATGATGATTATGTACATTGTACTCAACAACCTGAATGGGTACCAGATGAGATAATCTAGTTTAACATGGGGGCTTAGTGAGGGATCTAAATATCTAATTCATATTCCTTGTTTTGACCTAGTGAGTTTCCCTGTATGCTTATTCCTGTTAGGGATTAATTAATGTATTATGATCTAGAACATTATTTTTTCTTCTAGACATACTGGTCACATTCCACCGTTGTTCAATTATTTCACATTTATTATTATTCATTGATGTATCGATTGAATTGATATATATATATATTCAAATCTAATCCATTTTTTATTTAAATTAATATTATATATAATATGATTTTGAATGTGTGGTTTATAAAATAAAGTGAAAAATTCACTCTAAATGTATTTTGGGAAACGATTAATTTTTTGGAAAATAGTGGAAAAGTGGTTGGGGTGTTTCATATCATATTATTAAACCCCTCTTTCCATGATGAGATGTAATTTTTAATGAAAATATTTTTTCATGTCTTTATGATTTATTAGTGATTTAAAATCAGATATTACTAATTTTAGTGAGGCCAATTTTGTGGTTCTAAAGATGAGAATGATAGAGTATATAAATTTTTCCTTTAATTCTATATTATTTATAAGTGAAAACTAGTTATTAACCTTATGTTTAATGTTGTAATGATGAGATGTTTTATATATTAATTTTCATATACCAGTGAGATCATACTAGGAACATTTCACTCACCCCAAATGTATATTTTTGTGTGTGTGTTCATGTTGATATCATGATTTCATTTTGGTTCCTTGGTTTTATTTTAGTTGGGTGTCCTTATTAGAACATTTATTGTCTTGTGGTTATTGTATGTGGGTGTAGGTCATGTGGATATGATCAACTGGTATCATAGGATTTCATATTATTCATTCTCGAGTTTGAGAATGTACCAGCAACATAAGACAAACATTGTATTTATTTTAGAAGCATTAAATTCTATCCATGTTGTATATGTGGGTATTAATTTTTCATTTGAGTTGATATTTTTATTTATTTCTATTGTTACATTTTTATTGTGTTCATTATTTTTTATCAAGTTAATTATTATGAATTAGATTACAATTAATAGATAACTCATTCTTAAATCAATTTTGTTTTCTTTGTAAATTGATATTGTAATATGAGGATTAAATCAATCATGTGTGTGAATTATTTATAGACAATAACTAGTTGTCTTACCATAAAAATCTGTAATTCCTTTTTGATGAGTGGAGGACCAGTTCAGATAACAATATGATGGTCTCCTAGGATGATTTTCCATTGGTTGTTTATTTTATATTGGATGCATCATTATAATCATATATTAGGAATTTTTTAATTCTATACATGCCACATTAGAACTTATATTGGTTTTCAAACCATGTGTAGATTAATATGGAACTCCCGTTCTTAAGTAATGATATACATTGTGATGATTCATACATATGTGTTTAAAAATGTTATATTCTTATTATATGTCACTGAGTTAAAAAATTTATTGGTCATGTATCCATTGTTATATTTAATCAATTTCATCATAGATGATAGGATAAAATCTAATAGTTAGTACATGTTTCACCTTACATGATATGGTTTTTATTAATCTTACACAAGTTTAAATAAAAATAAAAAATGAAACTTATATCATCTATATAATTCCATGATCTATTTTCCCACAAGAAATATTTCAATTATAGATTATGAAATCACCTATATCATGGGTTCTGTTACCAAACAAAATCATGTGTTCTAAGAATATCATACCATAAGATACACACTAGTAATACCAAATCAATAAGTATTAGACATTATATTCTCTAATAACATAATTTGAAGCATATAAATCTAAAGATATGGTAGCTGGTCTTTATCCATGTTATATCATACATTATTATATTTCCTAAAAAAATTGGATATGATTGTTTCTCATGTAAATAAAGAAGAATATATTGATTAATATATGTTATTGGGCTCTAATACCACTGGTGGGTTTTTAAGGATCATATCATTATCAACACATTATAAAAGACCAATATATTTCGTGGTCCATCATCTCAAATAAACATACAGTATTAGTAATACGAAAAATAAATGTCAAAACTCATATGATGTTTTATCCATATAAATTATTATGAATATAATATACTTCATCCTGGTTATATAGTGATATCCAAAGGAATATCAGCTATGTAATTTTGACACTAGCCACTAGAATCCTCATATGAAATGGAGGGACCCTCAAACTCCAATACAGTGCTTATGCCATCACCTTAATGATATATAGAGAATCAAAAATGATGTAAGATTCAAAATAAGACTCACTTAGTCATTGAGAACCAATAGTAGGACCCCCCATTATTTATATAGGCCTAGTTGATTAATCAAATATAGTTTTTATTTAGATACTATCTCATGGAAGCTGACATGAATTAGCCATACTACATTCTTGTTCAGTTTTAATCAGTTAAAAATATCAAATGATTGTTATATCATTGTAAATTCAAAAATAAAATCCTTATTGATTCGTTATGGAATGAAAACAAAATTTATACATTTAATTGTCGATGCAATCAATATCAAAAAGCAATTTATTTGATAAGCATCGTATATAAATAGAAGGTTATGATTCAAGTAATTTCTTAAAATGAGATATCTATATTTTATTATATATCCAATAATACAACTCTACATGTAATAACAATTGCATTTGGACAATGCTACAATCAATATGATCTCGAATCCCACTTTTTCAATTCACTTCAAGAAGGTTATTCTATCTATGAAATTGATTTCTATATAATAGTGGGAGTATAAATAATATTGTGTAGAGAATATAACCTCAATTAAAAATAATAATAAACTGTACAAGAAAATAAAACATAAAACACAATAAATTATATTAAATAACATTAAAATGATAATCCAACCATTATTGTATAGATTACTCAATATAACAAAATATTGGATATCAGTACTTTTATACATGGCATGAAATAAGTGTAGTACTTTCCAAGGATCCTAACATATATAAAAAGATAATTAAACATAAAAAATAGTGGATAATTGTGAAAAAATCAATGTTGAATATCTAAAATATCTTATCTCCAAAATATATATATCCTCCAACTCACCCATCAATTTCAATTACCTTTACCTTAAATGCATAACTGATCATGAAGAAATGACACTCATAAAAGCCGATGTGTAAGGTGTGAGAAAGATTATCCAATAAGACACCAACAATGTTATCCAATGATAATTCCTACAATATATTGGAGCATGTATAGTAATAATAATAATAATAATAATAATCAACATTGGAACACCCAGAAAATTAAAAAAGAATGACATTTTATTCGATGGTGTGTATAACACGCAACACCTAGCATAAATAGAAATATATATCCTATCAATAAATAATGGTATATTTACTAATTTAAATAAATTTTAATCTATTTTATAGCTTTAAATACACACAAAATTGGGTTATCTTGTGTTACATGCAAAAACGTCATTCTTCAATAGGGTGCATGACATGCAAAACCATTTTTTACAAAACAAAAATATTTTATTTAACAATTAATATTTGACATAATAAGATAAAAAATTGACATTAAATTAGAGTTAATGAATAATATTTACTAAATTATTAAAATATATGGATGAATTCATTGGTTACTAATTATTTAGAAATTAATATAAAAACTAAATGAAAATATAGTAAATGTTTTTATAATGAACTATTTTTATACCCAAAAAGGTGATTTACATTAATAAATTAAAAAAATTAATATTAGTTGATTATAGTAATTAAATTTATATATTATGAATTTGATTTTTTTTTACATAAATCAAATTTATTTTATAGGAATCATATTAGAACAAATCAAATTATACACATAAAAATAAATAATTTTCTAAGACATTTTTTGTTTCTTCTGATGGCGAACAAGTATTAAAGAAAATTACACTTTCATAAATTTTATTTAATAAAATATTCATCATTTATTAATTTGAAATGTAAAAATTATATTATGTAAATTTTTTGGTCTTTATCTAATAATTTTCATTTTTTGATAAATAGTGAAAAAATACGGAATTTTAATTGAAGCCCTACTTTATTCATAATAATTTATTATATAAAAATATATTTAAAATTTTATTCCAAGAAAAATTATATCATTTATAAACGTAATAATACAATTTCTTCGATTTTTATCATTTTTATATTGAATTTGGATATAATAACTTATGAAACTATACTACATTTTAACTTCAAAAACCCATATTCTCATCTTGTCTGTTAGATTATGATTAAATTATTTTTCACATAATCTATGTTTTGAAAGTAGAAAAATGCATTCCATATTTTGAATCATCATAATATATAATTTCTATTAGTGTAAACATATTTGTTTACCAAATATACTTGTGAATGAAATAAAAAATAATTACAATTTTTATGTTGAAAATGAGTTTTCATAATGTTCTATATTTAATATTCAAGGGACAAATGATATATAAAAATTTAAAAAACTATTTTATTGAAATATTTCTAATATATACTCAATTTTACAAAAAATGGATTATTATTTATGGAACATTATGTAAGGTAGACCCTCCAATAATTTTTATGTTTCGGTATTTTGAAGAATGAAACTTCTCCTCTATTATAAAAGGGGACTCAGCCTCCCCATTGGTTTGCTCCCTTATTGAAATTTAGATAATCTAAAACCTTCTAAAATAAGATCCATAAATCTTTATACTCATCATTGAATCCTCAATTTTGGCTCATTTCATCCAAGGAAATCCATTTGAATAATCCAAAAAGAGTAACATGAAAAAGAGGTAACTTTCTTCAATGAGAAATTTTATTTTATTTATTTATCAAGCAATCAAATTATTTTTATATACTAGTTATATAGTCAAATTAGTATATCAAAAATACAGATATATTTTAATGTTATTATTATAACCTATAATCACACACAAATCCATCAAATTAGATATGAAATCATCGTTCGTTTGTACGACAGACTACCTCCCCACAAAAATGTACTTCATTATTATATAACAACCATTAAATGTTGGTAGAAATGATATAATTATATTTTGTAAATGATATATAATATATATATATATATATATATATATATTTATAAATCTAATATTAATATATAACTTGTACATACATGCGCCCCATTTTTTCGGAAAACTATATCATCGTTTGTGGACGTGCGGACAATCGCCACCACACACCATTGTGATTCATTCATAATTTTCATATAATGTATTAAAGATTGGTTTTCAAAATATTTGATATATTTTAAAAAAATATTATATTGTAATAAAAATATACATATATTTCATTTAATTTTATTTCTTTAATGAAAATTGAAGCAACATTCATGTCTGCATATGAGCAACTCTCTCCATGAATGATGCATTATATTTCCAATCACCAAGTTTTATGAATAAATATAAATACATATATATACTTAATTTATACTATATTTAGAAAAAAAATTACCTTATTCTTACAATAAATTAATTATCTTAGTAATTTTAATGAATAATAACAAATCAAGACATACTCGAGAGACAAGGCAGTTGACACCCGTAATGATGAAAGTAATGACATATTATTTTTATACAATTAATAATATGTTATAATAGGATCATATATGATAACATGGATATTCATATGTGATTTTTATAGTTTAATAACATTACTAAATCCAATATACCAATGGTTAAATCTAGTACAACTAAAAGGAATGTGCAAAGTATAAATTCTTTTCTCACTTTTTCTTTACTGAGGAATACAATATTCTCACCACTAATTTCTAATGTGTATTCTATATAATTCCCATATTTTATTTTATATCCTGACTAAATTTAAATTAATTTGTTTTTACATCAATTTGAATTATTCTATCAAATATAAATTGAACAAAAACTTACCAAGTGGTAAAGAAATATCATTACATAATTCCATTCCATTGGGTTATATTACATCCTCATTATCTTTAAAGATTATAGGATACATATTTAATAAATTTTAAATATTTATTGATTTATTTACACTTTTTAGGTGTATTTAATTTTTATACACAGAATCAGTTAATTTATTAATTCACACTTAAATCTTATGATAATTTTATGTTTTTATTTCACAACCTCGTTCTAATCGGGATTGGTTATTATTGAATTTTATATGAATCGTTATTTGGTAATTGTTTAATAAAAATGTTAATTTTATTCTATTATTGTTACTAGTGACCATTTTATAGTTATATTACCATTTTCCCACTATTTAATACTTACAATTTTTGAGAAATGTTTTTAACAAAATGATACTTCATTTCACTCATCAGTTGGAAATCTTTTTTTATTAAAAAAACCATGTTTTCTAAAAAAGTTTTATAAATTTTTTATTTATACAATAAAAATGATTTATTAAGATAAATTATTACCCATTTTTAACATTAGTAGGATATATGCAAAGGAATATTCTTTCATCTTTCCAAAGAAGGCTCTTTTCTATCCCATTATGATACAAAAGGTATGTTCAATCTACCATATATATAATTAAATTTCATCATTTCATTGAAGATTCGATTAAATTATTTTAAAGATAATTTTAACAAAATGTTTTTTAAAAGTGATTCCCAAAGAAATTTATTTTCAAAATGAAAAACATATTTTCCTCAACAAATGTTTTATTATATTTTTTATTTCATCAAGGAAAATAACCCTTATTCATAATATAATTTGAATATTCCATATAAACACCATAATTATTATTCTAATTGTTGGATTTTGATTAGTTTTCCCATGGATAGTGTTGAAATTTAATTCCTTCAATCATATTTTTAGTCATTAACTTCCACTCAAATTATTCCATTTCTAGTGACCATTTGACATTAAATTATCACAAATATCCACATTATTTATCATGTATACGATTATTTTTTAATATATATACATTTTATACATAGTGTGTTTACTTTTATAATTGTTTGATTATGTGGAGAAATCGTAATAAATTTGTATTCATTACTAAATATGGATATTGTATGAGGCACATTATTTATGGATCAAATTTATTATTCTATATATGAATAATAATTTTGACATGAAAGACAATTTTTGAGGATCAGTTAATGCAAGCTCCTTGATGCATTAGTAGCCTCATAAGAAAAATCAAATGCAAAGCCTTTGCTAATGGGTTTTTACCCATTATATTTAAATATATCTTGATGATAGATCATGATGGTGAAAGTAACATGTTTCTGGGAAACATGACATCTAATTCATAAGGATTTCCAACATTCAAAATTAGGTTATTTTTTTCCATTATATTTTCACTATGAAAGAAAAGACATGGTTGAATTTAATTATTAGTTTATTTATTAAATGGGATGTGTTTTTAGTTATTTATGTTTCCATATTATTTACGTACTTTCTTCTCAGTTTAGTAATTACATGGAATGCATGTTTAGTTATCAAATCATCCATATAGATTATGCTCATTAATTCATTATTAATTCTATTGTAATTTTCCATATATAAGAATTTTATCTCATCCTTATTTTTTTCCTTACTTGGGATTACATGAAGTGTAATAATAAATATACTCAATGATATACTTGATTGAATGTTTTAATTTTCAAAAAATATTATGTTGAAAGTTTTATATTAATTTGTAAAACAGGACTCATTTATGTATCTAGTTTACCAAGACTACTGAGCTGTTAGAACTTTTGTCATGTGATTTCGTTATATATTATACTAATGTAAAAGTAGTAATACCCTGTCTCTAGGCATACAAGGTTTGGGTATCTAAATTATTATTTATGTTTAGTATAAACCATGTATGCAATATTAAGGAAAAACTAGATTAACAAACATAACTCAATGATATAATTTGAGTTTAATGATATAATAATATCCTAGTTTTTTATATGGTAATGATTATGTGGGTCCTCCTATCAATACATTCGTGTTTGGTTACTGTAAGTGGATGTTGTTCTAGCATAGATGTACCTAGGAGTAATAAATCTGAAAATGTTCTATCAGAATTGAGTTGAGTGTAACATGGTACATGACTTTCATCCTTACTACGAACATCCTTTTACACTCTCATGGGATATGCTATAGATAATTAACAATTTCCTTTCAAATCATCATGATGTATTTGAATAGATAATGTCAAAAAATAACTAGGATAAACCTAATGTATATTAGATTGAAAATAATGGGTAAATATTTATACATACTATAACTGATTATTTTTTCTTCCCACTATGATAATTGATTCTCACGCTACATTTTTTTGTTTTAGTCGATGGATGGAACCGGGATGGATGATGTTAAAATTGAACAAGAAGGGAATTTAGGTGATGGAAATGGAAACACAAATTGGATGACGATGGGAGTGAAATAAAACATTTTTTCATATTAATTTTTCAAAAAATAATATTAAAAACATATTCCTCTATAAACTCATTGACTTACCGAAGAAAAGAATGATGGAATATACTAAGAGATTGAGTGGTGGGGACCATGAAGAAAATAATTCCTGATTTATATCATGTAAAAAATTTGGAAGGATACACCATTAAAAGTTACTCAATTAGTGGGCTAAATGATTTATTTATAGAAACGGGGGAAATCTGGAAAAGAATTGTTGAGGATAAAATTATAGTACGATGGAAGGAAATAAATTTCATCGTAAGGATCTATGTACAGTTCATTTCTACATTTTTGGGGAACCTGGATATTACTTGAGTAAATTACCTCTTATAATAAGAATCCACAATAATATGGAAAGGCCTATGTGGAAAAAAATAGATGAAGTACATATGTACTTCGATTGAAGAAATAAATTTCAGATGTGTTTTATCAATAGTATTTTAGTTACAGGAATCATGAAACATATAAGGATTTTGTTAAATCATAGAATAAAATTTTAATCGATAAATAAAGAGTTATGAATATCATCAAAGGATTATGGGATTATGATTGAACATATAGTCAACATATTAAACAACTATTTTTATGTATTATGTCCCAAGAATGTGAATATTTTCATATAATATTTTAGAAACAATATATTTTAGTGGAAAAATTTATTTAATGAATAATTCCTTACATGTTATAGACATTTTTAAAAGGGTATTGATAAGATTTAGGTTTTATATGATCAATAATGACATCGTAGTAATAATAAAATAATATTAATAGACATTTTAAAAAAGTGGTGAATAGATAATCATAGAGAAAAAGATAATAAATGATGAATTTCAGTTCAAGGATTTCCATCATTAATTTGGAAAAAATTATAAGAATTATTTTATTTTTTTATAAAATGGTAAAATAGTATGTAGGGTGATAATCTATCACATCAGGCAAGGTAGTGGGGCATGAATACATGATCAAATAATGATAAGGGATTCATGGCTTCTTTTGGACTATATGATTTCCAAGTCAACATGTCATTTTTTTCGTTAAACAATTTAAGGAATGAGTATTAATGACAAAACCGTAGTATTTAATTTGAGATTAAAAATTAATGTGTCAACTATATTGGTTTTAGGAAATATTTTGTGGAAAAAAATAAAAACTTTTCTGATAATTATATGAATCTTATGATTCAATCAAATAAAATTTTAGTGCTTGAGAAATTAAATAATATTTTTTGGATATTTATTTTTTGATGTAATGGATGAATTGAAAATTAAAAGAAACAAAACCAAGGGAAATGATTTTGTCTATAGAAATATATCAAGACATTTAATTTTATTATATTCATATGAAGTAAAATAATTACTCAATAATGTAAACATAACTTTAAAATAAGATGTTATCATAACACATTACATTATATTAAACTGATGGTTTTTGTAATAATCACATATTTATGGGTTTCAGGCAATCAACATTCCATTGATTATTCGTTCCCAGGTTTTTAATGAACTCAATCAATGTATCTAATTATTTACTCTTTTCCTCTAAGCCCATATCCTCACTTTCCACTACTGTTCTCCTATATGGAATCCAATTTATGTGTTATCCTATAAGACCATGATATATCCCATTCTCTCTTCTCAAGAGAATGTTTTTACAACCCTTCCCACTATCTGGGATTTCCAAAAAAGGAATTTTAATATATCATACAATTTTTTTCATTATTGAATTTATTTTTTGAGGATTCTATTTATTTAAGGTGGGGATATTGTAACACCCTAAGAATCAAAATAGATTAATATTTTTTTGGATAAATTGTATGATATAGAAAACCAAGAGTAGAATGAAATATAACATCTTGAGACACTATGGTAGATTTAATATTTAAAAAAATTACTATGAATTCTATATATTCTAATGAATGAAACATTGAGTTATCTTTTGTTACATACAATAACTACATTCTTTTATACCTTGCGTCGCACACAAGACTGAGTCTCACTAAACAACAATGTATTATTAAAATTGTAGTATTAAATATAATAAGATATATCCAATCCATTAAATTTGAAGTAATTCATAAGGTAAAATAATTAATGAAAATATATTTTTGATTATGTTTGTATCCAATTAATTAAAAACTAATTTAAAAACTAGTGGAAAATAAATTAAATGTTTTTGTAAATATTTATTTTTATATGCTCAAATGAAATTTATCATAATAAATTAAATTAATTATAATTTATATATTATACTACTTAAATTTATATATTATATATTATGTAAAATATTTATTGAAATAAAGTAGATTTTATAGGAATAAGATACAAACACATCCACTTTTATGCATTAAAACAATATTTTAAAGGCAGTTTTCTAGCCTTTGAATAGAAAAAATGGTTTAAAACTAAATTTCTAAAATTTTATAAATTTTATATAATGAAATAATCTTATTTTTTAATCTATAATTTATAAATTATCTTATGGTGATTTTTTGGTATTTTTTTGAGAAGTTTCATTTTTGAGAAAAAGTGAAGAATGGTAAGTTTTAATAGAAAACTAACATTTCTACAAAATAATTAATAATTTTAAATATTATTTTAAATAAATTTTTAATTAAAATTATAATAATTATAAATATATTGATATCATTTATTGCATTGGATTTTTTTTTATTTTGAAATTTTATATAAAAACACAACAAACTTCTAAACATTTCACATTCAATACATGCATTCTCGTCTCTTCCACGAAATATATTTTAAATTAATTTATCAAAATACATTAATTTTAATTTGAAAAAATGGATTAAATATTATATATTTGAATAATTTATAATTTCTATTATTTTTAACATCGTTTTGACCAAAAAAAGATGGGGAAATTAATGAAAATTAATTACATCGATGAAGGTGAAAATGAGTTTTACTCAGTGGTTAAACATAAATCTTAAGGGGGGGAGAATGAATTATAAACTTTTCAAAACCCTATTTTAAATCAATATTTTTACAATGTACTAACTTTTATATAAAATGGTTCATTATTGTTGGCAAAAGATGTATGTGAGACCACCCTATACTATTTTTATTTTGTTATTTTCATGAATTCCACTCTTTAATTATAAAAGGGCACTCACCATCCTAATTTATTCAAACATACCAATTCATTTTTAAAAACAAAAATAAGCCCATATAATCTCCCAACATCAATTATGTCATCCTATATTTTTAATTTTCTCTAAAATCCAACCATGTAATTCCTTTCATGTAAACTGAAAATAGTTACCTCAAAAGAGATAACATTATTCAACTAGTATTTTTGTATTATTTTCTCATACACCCATTAAATTATTTTTATATCATGATTATAAAATTAAATCATTATATTCACTAATGATAGTTTTTTTCAGTTGATTTTTAGGAACTACACTCATGTAAACTTCCATCAAATGGGATACACAATCATTGTTCATGGGTATGCTGGACAACTGCTTGGAGAACAAATGTCATTCACTTATCCATTAAGACCGTTAATGGTTGGAAATAATGATATATTTTTAGTTTATAAATTAAATATGTGATATTTATAATTTCAATATTTTTATTATTATTATACAGCACATACCACTATGGTTCCATTTTCTAGGAATATGATAACATCGATTGTGGACGTGTGGATTACCCCTTCCTCAAAGCGATGTGATTCATTCATGATTTACATTTAATTTATTAATTATTAGTTTAATAAAAATATATGATATATACGAAATAAATATTATATGGGATAAATATTATACATATATATCATTTAATTTTATTTCTTTAAAGAAAATCCAATTACTATTCATGTGTACGTACGACCTACGGTCTCCATGAATGGTGCTTTTCATTTCCTATCACTGAATTTTATGGATAAATATAAATTATAATATACTAAATATATATGATATTTACATAATTTTTTGAAATTTGGAAATAATTACTTCTAGATCTGAGTAATATTAATGAAAAGTCATAAATATAGAATTACATGAAAAGCAAGGCAATTAACAACATAAATGATAAAAATAATAAAATATTACAATTATTTTGGTAATAATATTTTATAATAGGATTATATGAAACATAATATATGTTAGTATAGCTTTGGTATAAGTTAGTAATGTGTCTACAACCACCATACCAGAGGTTAAATCAATTATGATAAAAAATAATATATGATATAAAGGATTCTCATCTCACTTTTTCATCGAGGAAGAACAATCCATTTTCACAACTTATTTATTTTGTATGGTATATATACTTCCCTTATTTTTATTTTTATTATTAATACATTTATCGTTATGGTATTTCGAGATTAAATTTTAATTATTTCATCAAATGTTAGTGGAACTAAATGTAACCATGTTGTAAGGAAATTTCCCAACTCAACTCCTTTTCATTGGTCTATATTTCTTTCACATTATAGTTAATTTTCTATATTTATGTGTATAATGAATTATAACTATATATTAATTTATTTAAACTTTTTTATGTTTAATTATTTTTTATACACATAATTAATTCATTGATTAATTCCCACATCAATATTATTATTATTTTAAGGGAATATTTCAAAGTCTCATTCTAATTGAGATTGTTTATTCCTGAATTTTAAATAAATTAAATTACTTGATCATAATTTAATAAACCCATTTAATTTCTTCTCATTTTTATATTAATTAATTTTTTAATGTCATATTACCTTTTCCCACTCTTTGGAAATTTAAATTATTGATTAACTGTTTTATTAAAATCAATATTCATTTATATCATCAATCAAAAATAAGGTTTCTTAAAAAAATGTTATCTAAAAATGTTTTCAAAACTAATATATTTATCTTTTGAAAATTAATTCTTAAATTTATCTTCACCCATTTTTTCATTTCATTTTTTTCAATGTAATCTTCTTAATTCTTTTTGAACAAGCCACTTTTATAACCTTCTATAATAAAAAAGGAATGTTCTTTGGACATTGTATGGAATTACTTGGAACCATTTAATCTAAACATCTATATCATGTTTAAAAATATTTTTAAAAATATTTTTAAATAGAATCTCAAATAAATGGATTTTCATAATTTTTTCAAAATTAAAAGGATATTTCCCCAAAGAATGTTTTTTATATTTTTTTATTTCATCAACGAAAACATCATTTATTATTACTCCATTGCATACATGTGGTATTGATACCATCCTTATTCTTTCTTTGGATGCTGCATAATTATTTTCCCTAAATATAGTACTGAAATTAACTTCCTTGAAACATTTTTGTAGTCATTGTATACGCCATGATTTATTCCCTTTCCTGTGACTATTGAATAATTACATTTTCAACATATATCCACATTATTTTTCATGTATATGTCTATTTCCTAATCCATAACCATTTATACATTCAAGGTTCACTTTTAATGTTATTTGATTATAAGGGGAAATATTGTTAAATATGTATTCATTATTCAACACAAATATTTGATAAGAAATCTTATTTGTGGATTAATTTTATTATTTAATATATGATGAATGATTTGGACCTGTAATACATTGTTAGGGAACGGTTTATAAAATCCCACAGATGCATTAGAAGTCTAATGGGTCAAATAAATTGGATAGGATTAGCTAATGGGTTTTCACCTAGTATGTATTAAATTTTATTGAGGATAGATTTGGATGTTATATGTATCATGTTCCTGGGCAACATGATGTGGAATAACTAATAATTTCGTACAATCATAATTCAGTTATTAATATCTATGGTATTTTTCATGAAAAAAATATGGATGCATTTAATTCTCAGAATATTGATTGAATGTGATGTGTTTTATGTTATTTACCTTTTCATATTTTTATTAAAATTTATCTTATTTTAACAATTTCATGGCATGCATGATAAGTTATTTACATTTTCATGTTAGTTATTCTCATTTTTTCATTATTTCTTCTTTCATACTTTACACTTACATAGAATTTGAGATCACCCTTATTTTCATTACTTTACATAGCATTCCATGAAGTTTTATAAAAAATATAAGAAATGATACACTATATGGAATGGTGTTATTGTTAAAAAAAATTAATTTTTTCATATGTGTATTCATGTAATAAACAATTATGAAGAATATATCTAGTTTACCAATACTACTAAACTAACATATCCTTTGGGATGAAATTTCCTTGTATATTATGCCAATGTTAATGTAATAAGACATCAGAACCATAGTTACTAGGGTAGGGTATCTACAATCATATTTAATTGAAAATAACTATGAGCATCACACAAATTCTAGTGAATCAAAAATCACCACAAGTAAAATTTAAATCGTAATTGATTCAAAACAAGGTGAGTGAGTTATATCTGGATACATGGTTTATCGTAACCCAATAAATATTTACGTATCCAATTCCTATGAAATCAAACTCAATTATAACATTTGGAAAATTTATTTCATCCCTTATCATAGACAAATATCAATTTAATTATCTATCTCACAATTATCCCAAAAAGAGGTGAATTATCACATAAATATCCTTCACCATGAATATTTTCTCACTATAACAATTATTAAGTGAGATTCCCAATACCAACTAAAAATTTTAGATTACACACATGTTTTCAGAATTAAATTATAGGAAATATCACCACTTAAGGGATCCATTCAATCATGGTCGCAACACTTTTTTAAGGATCGTTGTTCATAACCATCCTAGGAAATATATCACGTTGTGTAGTGCACCAATCTCAAGATACTACATCAAAAAGATTTCCTAACAATATAAAAACAAATTGGTTTTATCAAAATTCATTTTCACTCAACTTCCTATACAAACATAACACATGCCACATGAAAATAATATGAAATGGTTGAATAATCTTGGTACAACCTACCTCTTCATCGTATAAGGTCACATATCTAATACAATTAGATACATCACCGTAAAATAAGTGAAATCCCCCAAAAAAATTACCTATTTTAGCTAGGTAATACCATATATGTGTGAAAATAATTTAATGGATTGGGGAGAAACCTTAGATAGACATTTAGATATCCAATGAATCGATTAAAACTTTTTTTAAAAAAAATATTTACATATCAACTTTAAAAGTATTAAAAATGTTGAATAAGGATATGGGTTTTATATGTCTTACTAGATAATGTGAAGGAAATATTTCAATAAAATTAATTCCATTAAATATGTAAAATTCCCAAATAAAACGGTGATTTGAATCCACTACCAGAACCATTGTATCCCCCTTAAAAATTTTGGTGAGCCAGTCAGGTTTTGTAGCACCCCTATCAAACCCTTCTTGGTAGAATCCATAGCCCCAACAATGATACATGAAGTATAGTGGCCTTTTAATGGTATAAGAATTGAAATTTCTATTTATTTCTAGAATTTCACTTCTTTAAACATATTTTATTTTCCTTTTGTAATTTCCTCTAACCTCTTCTATATATATACATGGTTAAAATAAATATTATTTGAGGAAAATGATATATATTTAATACCTCCATAAATGGGGTTCATCACAAAATTCACACCATATAGTTTATTGTCCCTAATATGTGTCCCTGAAATGATCTAGTGAAACACTCTTTCCACTATTCTCACATATTAGTCGGGTGCTCCCAAATATCCCGTTAAATGTGTCCATGATTCCCTTATACATGAAAAATAGTTACCATCATCCCAAAATGACTCTTTTAAATGAAATCCACTATACAAACTATTAATTTCTTAAATAATATATTAGCTTCTATCATGAAGTCACTAATACTGATCATATAGGGAGGATCGTTATGATATCTCTAAATTTGAGAAATGCTAAATACATTCTACATTGCATATTATCTAATAGGAAAAGTGAAAGTGTTTGTCACATTGTAGATGTTCACATTAATATAAAATGAAACCATGAACATGGTAAAAAACATCCTCCACCTCCAAATCCATATGTGTTCCACTATATAAAATTCTCACATTAATAAATTATCTCCCACCAAAATCTCTAGACCAAAATTCCATTGGTCTCTGTATGACCAATTCATACTCCTGGTTTTCCCCAACCATATTTGAATCAGTTGAATATATTATAATGACATTTACATGAGGATAAATCCAACTATATATTATTCTCCAACATTTATCCAATGTAGAGGTTAAAAGGGAGGCCTACAATATTATTCTTCAAATTGTTCCATCGAAAACGATTCCTGATGAATATTTTTATATAAAAAGTACACTAGTGTTTGATAAATCTCTTAAGAACTAAAAAATTTGGTAACATGTATGTAGTGTCTCCACTAGTACCAATATGGTATTCTATAATGTCCCCATGGTATGTTTATAGAACATATTTCTCAAATTCACAAATGTATTAAAACAATCCTAAAAACCCTTCGATAAATAAGACATTAATCAGGCATCATAATATGATACAATGCACCTCTAAACACCACCAAAACCATACAACCCCATGTATATACACCCTACCCCTATTATTAGTATACTAGGTATCCCAAATCAATAATAAATTTACCACCTAGGATAATTGGTTGATGATAACCCATACTCTCTAGTTTCCCTTATGTAACATGGATCATCTCATCAAACAATTCGTCATTATTATATCTCATTTTTACTCGATAAGGGTTAGTTACTGATGATGGTATATGGGTATTAAATTCCCTTTCATAAATTTCTGATAAGTAAATCATTTTGAAATTGACCCCATAATTTCATGTACATCTGGAGGCACTAGTTATGTCTATTGATGTTGAGATTCATCTTAGTAAAATCATTTTTAAATACTTATCTTCTGTAGTATGTATCCAATGTCAAATCCCTAGTCATGATTTTTGTGACAAAAATTCAACCTTAAATATACTGGATCACATAATTATCATGGGTATAATCTAGTGAAAAATACCCACCATATATTCATTACATAATCACATCATAATAATATTGGTATTGATGCTCTCCTACACCTAGTCCAAGAGTGATGTAGTGATACTACGAGTTGTGCTAGTAGACTAAATCTAACACTCATATACAACAAGGTTTACCTCAATATCGAGAATCATTAGTCTTCACTTGCTACCATCTATCACACCACCTTTTATAGATTCATATAACTTGTTGAAACATATATGTAAATTCACATCCCAGTGATGAATATCATATCAAATTCAAAATAATGAAGGTAAACATAACACATTCTCTACTAATGGTTCATATCACCCTGTGAAAATATGTATTAAAGACACTTTTACATAATATAGACAATACATGTCTTACTGAGTTTGCAGTTTCAGAAGAATCTGAATGTATGGAAAATCATTTCTAACTCTAAAGTGTGACATTTGTAGTTTTTTGACAACCTCAGTTGCCTAGATCTATAAGTGATTACTTTCCCATCACGTATCAACACTGAAACAAGTATGAATTCTGATTTTTCACAATAAAACTAATATTAAATATCAAATTAGGTATCTTTAGGATCAATGTCGTAAAAAACATCTCTCCAACTCTTTTAAGCTTTCTCATAATAATATAGTAAAATTTCCACTAAAAACATAGCATGTTATGGTCAAAGTTAGAAAACTTTGGTTAGTATATTCTATTGTAATCATCATCCTCATTTAGATTCCCTAGAAAAATTATATATGATATCATTAATCTCAACCTCCATGGTTATTTTCTTAATCCTTCAGATTTTAACACATCATATAATGAATTCATTATTTTTAGTGGACGTTAACAATTTGGTTCATAATAAGGTATCTAAAACAATGTCTTAAAATTGGAGAATACAAAAGTGTACATATTTCATAATGTGTGAATTTTGATGAATCTAAGAGATCCCTAATTCAATTTTTATGGCACATAGAATTTTGTTTTGCAAATCTTATTGAGTGACTAGTATTGACCCTTTTTTGGATGAATACCTATCATATTCTATACTCACTATTTCAAATCAAAGGGGAGATTATAGAACAATATTATGGAGATGTGGTATTAGAAAATTGTTTGATGGTTGTAGTGGTTGGTGGATACAATCAGAGGTAGTCGCCCTTTTTTTATGGAACCCAATCACACTCATTGAGAATGAAGATTGATTTCAACAATACTGAAGTATGTTATTATAAAAAATTTCTCATTTCATTTTATCATTTCATTTCCCGTTATATATTTTCATAGATTGCATGAATTGTTATACAAAAATTGGATATAGTTACGTCTTATAAAACCCATCAATGATATGAGAGAATATTCCCCTCATTAATCAATAAGAAAATACCATTTTAGAAAAACTGATTGGAATTTTCACATGTAATCTATTGTGGTCAACCCATTATATCATGGTATGTATTATTTTCCTCTATAAGGACATGTTAATCTCACCATTTTCTTATATATAGTTCATTTTTCTTGAAAAAATGGTTATTTTTTATTAAAATTGATCATTTTTGTTAGGATGAAATTAATAGGGTATCATTTTGATGCCACCACAGTGTGAATTGAACTATAACAAGGTAGGGATAGATCCACTTTAGTGATAAAACACACCATGTTAGGCCCCATTATGATTATTTAGTTCTTAGTTAGATTTTTGAACTAAAATGTCTTCTGAATCCAAAATAGTATCCAAAATGTTTCGGACAACAAATGGTCCTTAGTGAGACCAAAGATACATAATAGAATGTGGAAATTAACAAGATTATTGATAGAATAGTTTATGTCAATGATCATAATATATTAGACAATATCACAATGTTTTGATTCATTCTACAGTGTAAACAAATACTTATAGAAAAATATCCTCAAAAAACATCCATCGATCTGAGACTGAATCTATGTGAATTCAGATCGTATAAAAAGTGTGTTTGATGAAATTATTTAACTAATTATTCAATATATCATTAATTTATCAGAAATTCCATGTATAGTTTTTTAGTTATATGAAATTATTATGAGGCTAAACTCTCTGGCAGCACGTGATTCTGAGTCCCGAAAAACCGAAATGGAATTTTAAACTATTTTGTTGGTTCATTCAGTAATTGTGCATGTGGTTTTTTATGACTTTTGAACCAGTGCCTAGATCAAAAATCCTTGGGAATGGATGAACTCAAAATGCTAGTATTCACCTAGAAATTACTTAACATTTTCCATCATGGCCCGAGCAAAAAAGTTATTTTTCAGAATTTTTTAGAATAAAAATAAAATAATTAAAAGGAATTATTTTATTTCTCTTCAAACCATTGAGTGAAAGATGAAGAAGATATGGTGCAAAGATAATGCGGGTAAGAGTCACATTAATGAGGCTCATTAATTGCCCATACCACACAACATATTGATGCAATAAAGGAAGTAGAACAACGGGGCGTCGTAGTGTAACTGAAATAATGTTATATTTTTTTCTTCTAATTGTTTGATGTGTTGGAGGAATGACGATTAATAACATGGATCCTCTGAAGAACCTCAAATGAACTTCCTCCCTAATGACTAATGAATAACATCATGGAAACATCATCCTCTTTGACCTACCTCTTAAAATGGATCAGGAAGAGATGTTAATATCATGAAACCTCGAGGAATAACATGTTAGCATCAAACATCAATGAGGTAGGGGATTATGGGTTATTTGAATTTGATAATTCATTCCTCATTCATGAAATAAACAACAAATTGGGACCAACCGAATGATGGGTTGATCCGCGATCTACTTTTTTAGAGGTACTAATTTGATGATATGAATCGGGGTTTTAAATTTTCTATGTGGTTATTAGTTTCCCCAGGCATAAACTCTTACACAGAGGGTGCAGTCTGATAAGAACAAGGCACAGACCCTTCCTATTAAAATTAGGTTGGAGCTAGGTGGATCAATTTCAATTCGTATTGTTTTTTTATAATAATAGATATGTCATGAATATTGCAATGAAACCATTCAGGTACCTATATGGAATATGTTGAAGGTTTAACTTATGTAATACTGAGATTGGTGAGACCACTCAATTTGTGCCAATGACGTTGTAGGAAATGATGGAGATGGTTCTGGTCATATATACAGATTTAAGGATTTCTTACATTAGACAAAAATATTTCACAAATCAACATCATATCCCCATGTATTTTTTGTAAGGATATCATTTTTTCCTAAGAGTCTCACCATAATGAGTATTAAAATGGTTTAGCTACAGATGAATGTTTTTTTTGAGGATCATGAGGTCATTTTAAATCATACTGAGGGTTGGAAAGGTTTCTTACCACCTAGACAGGACACTATAATTTGACATGGTTCATGGAGTCTTACATAGGTTTTAGTTTAGGATATAAGTTCATTAACCTATACATGTTATTGACTGGAGTGTGTTGGACTTTAGGGACCGTTTTCACCTTCATTACTAACCTTGTTTCAATCAATAATCTACATGAGAGTATCCCCTAATGATGGACCATTCATTTTTTTAAAATTTTAATTGGTAGTATGGTGGAATGTTGGAGAGATCTTATAGGAGTAAGTGCTATATGGGGACTCAATACAACCACCATTTCATTTTTACTGTGATTTTTGGGGAGAGAAACACCGAAGGAGGTATGAATTTAATGGCTCCAGTTTAATTAGATATGTAAATTGAATATTAATCATATATATTTGGATTTATTTGATTATTGGAACCATTTTTGGAACTCTAAGAACCATTTAATTAATATAATAAAATAGTAATATATTTTCATTCATTATTAATAATCGTTTTAGGGTTATAGTTTTACCACTATTCAGGACCTCATATGGAATATATGAAATAACTATTGTTTTAAAAATGCGAGGTTTATCCTAGGTGTGGCTATTATTTGGTCGATGATTGATGTCTTGTTGAGGCAGTCATTATAAAGTTCATTTAATTAAAATAATAATTAAAATTATTTATTTTATATTAAGTGACCAAAATTAAATCCTCTCTAAATATTTCATTATGAAATTATTCGACGGTCACCAGTATAAACCTAAGAAGTTTTAATAAAAGGAGAAAGGGATTTCTTTAATGGTGGATTGGATCGTATAATGAATAATGAACTGATAAAGGTAGATCCAGAGGCAATGAACAACATGGGTCTTCATCATCACTGGAAAATTATTTCTTTACCAAATATCTATTATAATGTGAGTTAGGGAAAAACATTTCTGTATTTTTTACACTTGAGAGAAACATCGGTCGTGAATTCTTATATGATTTTCTTGATAGATGATTTCACACCCTCTTCATGGGCTTATTTTTATAAATTAAATTGTTAAAAAAATTTATATTTTTTTTATAACACCCAAGGATTCCATGATTATGTATTTTTTAGATAACTCTATGAAATTGTTGTTTAGACCCTTTTAGTGTGCATTTCTCTCCACCTTTTAATGTGTTCATCATTGATGTCCCACTAGGTTAGACTTTAAAATTTTCAGGTTGGCTTAAGAATGATAAAACCCATGAATTCATTGTGGATTTGTGAATTATAATTGGGATGGTGATTTGTGGATAGATTGAGATGGTGTTTGGTGGATGCTTCATGGAAATGGAATCCAGAGCATCGACTACGATGGGAGGAACCACAGGCTTCATTCACAGAGTTGGATTTTTATTTCCATCCACCGAAGGCCCAAAATCAATTTCATGAGATGACCCCCAACCCACAAATTTTGGGTGTTCAATTGGTGGAAATATATTATATGATATCTTTAGGAATAACAGATTTTCTTTGGAAAATGTGAAAATATTCCATGTAGTTCATAAAAACACTTATCATATACATAATTTATTGAAGTGGATAATGTTTTAAGATGAGTTAAGGATTAAAAACTATGTGGATTTCCCCACACAGCCTGTGACCATAGATAAAAAGTTATTCATGTTATGAATGTACATAACCAGGACCCCAGATGGTAATACATATCATGTTCCATGAGGAAAGGTTATGTTGTAATAATTCGTCATCTGATCCATTTTCTAAGTGTACATAGCTAGGAAACATTGTGGAAAGGGATTCTATGTACCTATATACATGTCATGATATATGACATGGAATGAAAAGCCATGTCATGGAATGGGGACATCCAGGTTATGAGGTAGGGTCATATACTATGCGAACCTCCATACATTCCATGTATTTCAATAGAAACATCTTGCTCTCACATATCTTTCATGATTTTTAATTTTACTATAAGTATCCAATACTGAGTTTTCTTAAAATATAACACAATGGTGTTATTTTTTGTTTGATATGATATATGATGTGAAGTATCTCATGTATGATGTTTGTACTAGTGATGCCCTATAATACTAGTGATCAAGGGAAGATCATCATAGATATGATGGGTTTGGAAAACCTCATTTCACACAAGGGCATGGGTACCCCATCATCCACTATTTAAAAAATGTTTCACCCCCTAATGGAATAATCTCAGATTTATCTACCAATCTATTGGAACCCCCTATCATACTAGGGTGTGGGTCCATCATTCACAAAGTGGTAGCCCTTAATAGACCAAGGTGCAGGTCCTCCACTTATGTATTTACTAATGGGTACCCCCTCCCATTTGTACTAGGGTGTGGGTCCTATATTCAATATGTGGTCTCCCCCTGATAGAACAATGTTTGGCTCTTATAAATACTGAGTTCTACCCCCTGTCATAATAGGTTGTGGGTTGTATACCAATAATCTTGTACCCCCTATTATGCTAAGGTGAAAATACCATTTTCCCTATGTGGTCCCCCCTATCGCACAATGGAATAGATCCTATAAATATTTAGAGAACCCTTTATCATAATTATTGACAAGTCCCCTATTGGATATTGTTCCCCATCAGGATTTGGGGTAGGGTGGAGGTACGGTTGCTCTCGATGGATTTTTCATAAATATATTCAAGTTAATGGGAATTGATGATAGACCATTAGAGCAGCAGGATGACTCATCGACGTGGGGTGGGATATGGAGATAGAAATCATCTGTCTATCTCGTCTGGGATTTTTTATGATCATATAAATATATCAGGATTTTTTCCCTCTTTTTATGTCTTGATATGACCTTTATTGTGACTTTCTATTCCTCCCCCTTTGGATTTCATGGAATCCTATTGGGTATGTATATACATACCACTACCAGGTATTTTCTCGATTATGTCATGTATTACATAGAAGAAATGGATATTCATGGGGACATTAAAGGAACCTATGGATACATATGAGCTTTAATCGTGTGCGGTGGTTAGATGTAGATATCATAATTCATGAATTCTCAGTTTAAATTTATTCTAGTTGTTTTCAGGTGGGGAATTATGTTATGGTTATGTGTGAATTTACCCCTTTCTTTGGAATATTTTTAGTAGTCTAAAGTATTTTCCATGATTAAAATAATTCATGGTTTAACTCTAGATGTTATATACATTATTTTATTCCTCTGTAATTTTTTCATGGAGATGGTTGGGTGCATACCTATAAGTACATTTGGAAAATCTCTCCCATTTCATTAATTCCATCATGGAAATTATAAAGTATACCTATTTTATTCGAGGTGGGATTGGGGTTATGTCAGTTTAGACTTCTATCTCCTTTGGAGGCCCTGATGTGTCAGGTTGTTACATGGTTTTTCTTCTTGTTTGTCACCATCGGTCCTCCTTTAACCCCTTTTACATCCCCATTTAGACAAAATACAATGTTTTATAAATTAAAATTAAATTCATTCCTTTCTACGTGTGTGTCATAAATAGTTGAAAATAAATAATAAATAATTTTATTTAGTTTAGTGAAATCTATTTATAATATTATACTAATATATTTGAATGAATCATAAACTGTATACTATAATTAAACATCGATATTTCATAGAGCATAAATTGAATTCACATGTGAATGTTCTAGATAATAGTTGAATTAATGTGACACATACAAATTCATTATTTTCATTGGATTCATTTGATAAATAAAAAAAAGATTATTTAAAACCTAGAATCTCTAATAGAGGATTTTTAATATTTAATATATACTAAATTTAAATTAAACATTTCCTAGAATATAATAATCTTAATGATCTATTTTCAGAGTAGCTTTTGATGTGTTATTGTTAGGATGGCAAATCCAAAAATTAATATTTATAATTGTATATATTAGTGATTCATAAATTATTTATTGTTGTTCTAAAAAAATTGGCTGCTAGCATGGTAGACTTGAGTGCTTCACAACTATCATTATAGATCATAAGAAGATTTTATGATATTCTCTCTATGTTATTGAGAATGAAGATTTGAGGACTATTCTAACTATATAATATGGGAATTATATAGAGTTTCTTATTATACACACATAGTTTCCCATATAATATAATATAACTAGGATTCTATACATATGTATTGAAAATTGATTGTTTCAAAATGATCTTTCATCAAATGTTTTATTCTACGTAATCCTCAAGTCAAAAAATAATAATTATTATATTATTACTATTATTATTTAAAATAATGTTAATTATTTAAATAAATTGTATTAAATCAATAAATCTTAATTATTTAAATGTGATTAAATATAAAATATATTATTTTCATCAACACATTACCTCTACCCATAAATCCTCTATGTAATTTATTAAACTATAATAAATTAAATTTTTATTCCGATATATTTTATTTTTATAATTAAAAAACGATAAATTATATTCAATAAACATACAAATTAATATATATTTTTATATTCATGTAACTAAATAAATATTTATATTAATCTAATCAATATAGAAATTAATAAATATATATTATTTTATTATATTTTTTATAATAAACAGTAGATTCAACTCATATATTCTAAAATTAAATGTCTAATCATTGAATATTTTTTAAATAAACACTAATTGAATACTCATTCAAACATAATATGAGAAAATTATACATTATAAATATGAAGATTACTATACATTAATAAGATTTTGGAAGCACTTAGTGTGTGACCCTCTGCGTCACTTTCTTAGTGGAATATGGGAAAATCTCTTAATGTATAAGATATGAAAATATAAACAATTCAATACCACCATAGATAAAGAAGTAAATGTCTCAAAAAACAACCTTCTTAGGAATTCAACTATCTAATATAATCTCAAAGTATACTAATATCTCATAAACAATGATTCACACTGATATCATCAGCTTATACTCTCCATTTTCCTTTCACTTAGTTTCTAAAATGAAATCATCGATGAATTGTCATATGATTTTATTTAATTATAAAAACTCATTTCAATCAAAGGGTAACATATACAATCTTACATTAATATGAAGGGAAAACCCATTTTACACTAATTCAATAACATTCATTTCATTTATGACTTACATAATATATTCCAATTATCCCTAACAATACATTGTAAAAAATTTCATAAATATAGAAAAGTGTTTGATTGATGATATTCATAAAAGTTAATATCAATTCTAAAGAACAATTCTCATTTTCATAGTTAATACAATCTAATGAAAAAATAAACTTAACTCCTATTCCCTGTTCTATCTCCATGGAATCCCTTTGTTACAGATCACCAAGTACGAACAACATTATGTGTAAGATATTCCTAAATGATGGAAAGGAGGTGAGAAATATTTGGAGGGTAGGTAATTATATATGTAAAAAACATTCTAGTAAAGTAAGTTCAGGTTTTGGTCATATTGTTTATCATCTCAATGGGACTCTTCATTGAGAATGTATGTCTTCTTTCTATGAGGATTCTCTTGGCCTAAATCATTATCCCCCCATGATTTTTTGGGATCCTAATATAAACTTAAATTTTAAGGGTTTTTAATATAATTTTTCCCTCTATATTGGAATATTTTAAAGACTATATGATATACCATTAAGATGATTTTCATAGTATCTCTTCGTTCTCATAATAGAGGGTATCTTATATAGCCTTGTGATCCATCAGATAATCTATGGATATTTTCAAATTAATGTCACATAGAAGAATAATAATCATGTGATAAGATATTTTTAAATATTATATTATCAAAAGTAGAAATTTAGTTGGTTTTTTGTATTAACCCCAACAACATCGACATTCACAAGTTCAAAATGATAAAACCTTTTATTCTTCTTTATAATCATATGATATTAATGCTTCTAATAAGATAAGTCTTATGATGATGGGTATATAAAATTAACCAATATGGGATCTCTAATTACTATGAATTAAACAATTTGTAAAATATCAGTCAATAAGTAATATTTTTGAAGTATATGGTTTATATATTGATGATTCCAAGTTTCTTTGTCCTGAACCACTTCTATAATGCTACCATATTGAATTGTGAAAAAATATTTACTAGTATGTATATAACCAATATCTAGCATAAATATTTCTATAAATAGTACATATTTTTCTGCATATGATGCTAAAATAGGTTCAAACAATGCAATGTAATTAGATACATATTTCAACTTATAGATCATAAATCTTATAGATCCTCTATTAAATAAAACACTTATCCTGAATATATTTTCATATCATTATTATCAATTTGGAAACTAGAATCTGTGTATCAGCAAAAAACCAATTCCTCATCTGCCCTATAACCCTGGAAAATATATGTTATAGACCTCTTGTCCATTATTAAAGTCTTTATATATAAAAAAATTTCCTCAATGAGGTATTCTTTTAAACTTCCAACTATGCTCTAAGTAGAGGAAATATCAAAATTGATATATTTAAGAAAAGAAAATTAAAAATACAAGCATAGGAGTATAATTAATTCAACTCATTATTTATATATCTTATTATATCTAAGGAATTTATTTCATAGAGAGATGTATACCATTTGACACATGAATTAATTTTATTTTTAATTGTTTCATATTGTATCTTATTAATTACCTTATAAAATTATATACCTCGACAAAGTCTAAAAACCTCTTAGACATATATATAAGGATATTTTTTTCCCATAATATATATTGTTTCACCTAATTATCTAATTGATGATGATTTATTTACCCATTTATTAATTGATTTTTGGATTGGTATCTCATTTCTCATAAATAATAAATCATAACCATATAATATTTGGAAAATCATTACACTCATAGAAGTTATCATGGTGAAAAAGAGCTCAAATTTATTGTCAACAAAAGAAAATTCACTTATGGGTTCCTGAAAATGAATTTTCTATGATCTTGATTCTTCATTCAATTAATAAATGGATCTATATAATATGTATATTTTATTATAATCCTTTGGTGTCATGAACCCTTAGGTATTTTTTGAGTATAATTATTATATATAGATTCAATTATGGGAGGTAGTCTTTATATCCATTTGAAAAATATCCTAACCATGGTAACCCAATATGGGAAGAATAATTATAACAAATATCATCATAGTGTCTACATACAATGTTTTCTTATAGTTCATGCTTAAACATTGCATGGACTATTTGGAAACTAATTATGCTTTATAGTTGCAGACATCAACATCCATATTCACATCCTTCTTCAATAACCATTTTCACATAATAGGTTTTATATCAACTATAGGATCTATAAAACCCCAAAAATTCATCATATTTAAGGGAATTAATTTATCAAATCATGAATTGTTGATACTTTATATATTTTTATAAGCCTACTAATTTATTATAGGATAGAGGATCATTATTTTCAACTAATAAAGTGTCAACTTCAATGGTGATAAATAAATCATACAACTCTATTTCACTAACCTCCTCATTATCTTATACAGTACTTATGTCTCTAGAATAACGTTTTCTATTTTGAAATATTGAATTTTTTCATCTTCTAACTCTTATATATATCGAGAATAAACTTTATCAAAATTTATCTTGTAGTCACTATATCATTTGAAAATATTCTCTCATTCAAGAAACATTTCTTGTGTTATCATAATTACTTTTACATGCAATGGATAAAATAGTTAATATCCTCTTGTATCTTAATCACATACAATATAGATTTACATTTTTACATCAAATGAAATTTCTTTATAACAATATCCTTGAATACATTTTGTATCCTTATAAACACACATATATATATAAAATAATGTTTTTTTTCTACCCATAAAATTACACTCATGAGATTTTTCCATCTAATTAATTTGGAACATTGTATAGTTTGAATGTCGTGGTCTATAATTTGAATTAATAAACGGATAGTGGAGGGTTTTCATGATCCATTGTAGTTATCACCATGTCTAAAAAGGTTGTGTACTTCCTTCCACTAAATAAATTCCACTTCAGTGTAAAAGTAGTGAGATGGGATAATATACAAATCTCATTAATGTAATGAATGAATTAATGGTTAGGATATTTTTCACCTTGGTTTATGTGGGGTTTCATTGTCTTATTTCCATGATGATTTTATACATACTTCATTTATTCTTTAAATTCTTCAAGGGATTCAAATTATAACTCATAAGATAAATATTTTTATATTATCTAAAATATTAAATTATTTTTTTGGATGTATTAGTATCCACATCAAGACTCTACTATAAAGGGTCCATATATATTTGTGCAAACCAATTGTATAACCTATGTGAATCACTCACCCCTTCCACTATAAATAGATTTGGCAATGTGTACTTGTAGAAAAATATCATATATATCAATGTGTATAATCTCAAAATTATCTAAATACCCTTCTTTATAAATGATTTTCAAACCCTTCTTATTTAGATGACGAAGTAAATGATGCGACATTTTAGTGTTATATGAGTCATGTTAGCATGTTTCATTATCTATTGCTAAAAAAATCATATTGTATTAAGTAAAACTGTTATTCAAATGTTCCATCACATAATACATGTTGTCTTCATAAAATTAACAACTTTTATTTTTGATCATGAATATAATGTCATCCATGTTTTAATATAGTAAAGAAATTATGTTCTGGTTTCACAAATCATGTAATAAATTTTTTTAAATATAAAATCTAAATAATAGGTAATGTGATGTGGTATTATATTATTTATAATGTCGATAAGCATTATTAATTAGTCATTAAAATATATAACTCTCCAATATAAGTCATTCAGAATCTTCATGGATCGTATATTTGAATATAATTTTTATAACCACAAGTTTTACATGAAATCCATTTTATTGAAATAGATATATTGAACAAGATAACAAACATATATCAAACTTCAAAATTATTCTATATTGATATATGGTTCGTCATCAAGTGAAATTTATTTCCATAAAAATAATAGATTGTATAATTCTATTTATCCTCCATTTGGATCATTCTCTTCTTTGAAGGGTTCTGTGATGGTTCCATCAACATATAAATTACATTACATTATTAATTTTGATTCTTCTTATTCATTGTAATGATATATGTTTTTCACTCAATAGTTATTATTTCACATGGATTTTCAATTTCAAGGGACCTAGGTGAATCTTGATTATTTTTTATTTCAAAATTAATAATAAAACTGAGATTATTATATGATGTGTGAATATAATAAGTGTTACATTCTATTCATTATTAGGTATGAATCATAGATTTTCTAAATGATCAATATAGTTAATCATTATTGATATATGAGGACCATATATAAATCATTCTCCTCAATTTCATTTAATGAGTACTTATATATTTACTAACCCTTCATTCATTCTTCCTCTTGATAGTGTTCATGAGGATGAGACAATTTGAGTGTAGAAATACGTTAATTTGATGATTATGTAACTCACTAGTCATGGATGGTTAAATGATCCATTATATATCCACTTTTTCTTCCAGTGTTTTTATAAGGCATAATTTTAAACTCAATAGCCTCCAAAGAGGTTTTGGTTAGAACTAAAGATTGATGTTAACATATTCTAAGAGACCGTATTTCTCTATTAGGGGTTATATGGAAAGTGTTGTGGTCGAATGGATGTTGAGTTTTCTACAACTAACATAACATGTTATTTATTACATTATTTTTATCACCTATAATGATAGGATTAGATAATATTATAAGTCTCCTAATATTTTATCAAATATTAATATCCCACAAAACTAAATTTTAAATATCAAATCATTATAATTTTATATTGGAATGGATATTTATTTCCAGTCAAATAACCCATATAGAGCCCTTATCATTTCATTAAAAATGTATTTAGAAAATATTTTAATTCCAATTTCATTATCTAATTTCTCCTTGATCTATTTAATGGAAACCTCAATCATGGAATCCTAAACCCGAATTTCATCATCACATGTCACTATATTACACCATGTATTGTTTTGGAAATCAATAACTGAGGTCTAATTGTTTTATTTTACACATGACATTAATTAATACTCCACAATAATTTTAAGAAAATTATTGAGGGACAAGAATGTATATTTGATTATGGTTTCACACTTACTCAAGGCATGGAATGTATTTTATAACATAATATTTTAATTTCTATATTTTATTTATCATATTTGTAAATATTATTAGTTTTTTTGTTCACATGATTCATAATATTTTATAAAATTTATATAACTAAATAACCAATCATGATAAAATAATTTATGTAAAATAATTTTAATCTATTTCCCATTTGAATCATTTTTCATTTATTTATATTATGACATTGCATTTAATTATCCCAATAATCCATGAATCGTATAAATAACTAACTAATAACACAATGTATAAATAGAATAATTATATTATATGGTCATGAAATTTTAAGTATTAGTGGGATTATCGAGCAATGATAAACAAACCAATGCGCTAGGGGGAACATCTCCATGATCCCATTATACTCTCATGATTTTGAATTTCTAAATTCTGATATGTATCTCATGAGTGGGATTCACCATCAATCAGTAGCTAAACCATGTCCTATCACTGGTAGATCAATCATTTAAAAATGAATATTCATTGACTAGTGGGAGTTTCCATTGGTTTAGAGTTTCATAAAATAAAACTTGGATACGAAAACACCTTCATAAATAATAGGAATGGATGGAATCTATGTAATAATATTTAAATTTATAATATTATAACATAATACAATTAATAAAAAATAAACTAATTGAATAAATTATAACAAAATGGTATTTTTATTTTGTTTCTTTGAGATAAATTCAATGAATTTGATATTGTATTTACATTCAATATAAAGTCTAAATAAATCATGATATATTAATGAATTTATAACCTACATGATGGACTATAAATTATGAATAAGATTTACCAAATTATGTAATATATATATATATATATTCCACATTGTTTTTCCCTTCATTCATTCATATTTGTTAATTAATAATAATTGATCATTAAAATTTACTAAATTCATGATTAAAAAACAAATTTTTGGAAAATAAAGTTTTATAGGTGAATGATGATTTATATAAAAAATATTCTAATAACTTTTAATTTTTTTAATTAATTTAATTATTAAATTGTGATTAATTATTCATAAATTAGTTATTTAATTATTAGGAATGAATATAAAATCTTTTGAATGCAAAAAGGGTTATTTTTCATAAATCTATTATTATATGCTCATTGTGTTTATATATTAATAAATTCAATAAATATTTTTTATTATTTATATTTTTTAAAATATTAGAATATATATTCAAATAAATATTTTAATAGTCATAAATGGAATAAATGTAGACATAATTTTATGCTTAAATATGTTTTTTTCTAAAAAAAGGTTTTTTTATCTTAGAAATTTATTTTAAAATTAATATTATCTAATGATAAATATTAAATTTCATAAAACAAATCTGTATATTAAATTCGTATGGTAATTTTTTTCAAATTGGACACTTTGATTATGGATAATAATTAAAAGAACCATAAAAATTCAATATCATGGTAATAGTTAAAAAAGGTTCACTATGGGTCAAACAGAAAGATAATTTTATAAATTCTATAAAAAATTATTTGTATAATATTTTTGGAATAAATTTTATCATTATATTATAATAACATTGAATAGTTCTCCCTTAAGTTTCACTTTCACAATAAACTGTCATTATTGCAATTTAAACTTCTAACTAATTCATTATTTGTCCATCTGCTTAACTATCAATGGGAGACTCATATACTCTTTTATTCACAAAAATTTATACTCATAGATCATTAAATTAAGAAAATCTTTCAGATATTCCTTCTATTCATTCATGATCATCATTCCTTACACTAATATTGTTTTAATACGGATTATGGTTTATGCCAAATGATGTTTCACAGTGAAGCGGTAATAATCTTACCTAAATCGTTCAAAGTTTATTTCATAATCTTAATAACCTATGTTGATAGAATTTATTATATAATAAATTATAAATTATAATAAATATACTAATATTTTATTATGATTATTTAAAAACCATTTTCTTCCTCCTTTCCATCAAATTGGAAATGAAAATATCATTCACGTGTAAGAGTGCACTACCACCTCTGCATGACGGTATGTTTAATTTTTACCCAAATAATAATAATGAGTGATATAATGATGGGTATAAAAATTATATATGATATTTAATATAATTAATATTCATTAATGATAAAATATTTTAATATTTCATTCTGTTGTTTTTATATATAATAAAAATAGTGTTCATGTGTACATATGGATTGATGTCCCCATTATTGTTGTGATTCATTTTTATATCTCTAATTTTAAAAAATATTCATATTTATATAATGAATATATATTATATTTTCAACATTATTTACCTAGTATGTAAAATTTATCATTGATCAAGATGTAGTGATGATAAAATTCTATTCGAAATAGAAACAAAGTTAATGTAGAAGTTATCACCTCGAATGACATTGATAATAAACTATTTTTAAGAAATGTGAGATAAGTTATTACACATAAAATTTATATGGTATTATATGAATGAATATGATTTTTTTATAAAAATTAATTAATTAAATTTATTTTATAGGAGGTTAAAATCACTTGCGAAGAATATTGATCCTATGGTAAGAGTTTCTCATCTCACTTTTTGTTATAAATCATATTTCATATTCATTAATTGTCTCATTAACATGGTGAATATACTCAACATTTTATATGTGATATCCTGAATATGTTTATTTAAATGATACTTATGATTTTGTTTTATGTTAATTCCTTTGAGGGGTTATGATTCAGAATTCACCAATGTGGAAAGGGTTTTATATTACAAACTATCCTTCTACCAAGTGTATTTATGCTTAAATTAATGATTAAAAAATTATATGATGTATATCCCAAAAATATAATGTTTTTCTTATAATCTTGTTATTTTTAGAAATTAATAGTTTACATTTTATTTTCCACTCTCTACATACTAAAAATTCTTAAATAATTATTAAATGGAAAACCAACTTTTATTTTCTATTTAGATAGAACTCTTTTTATTTCATGTCCATATTTTTCTATATGTTATTTCAATAATTTCTTAACTATTATCCATTGGATTATTAAATTATTTTTTACCTAATTTTACCTTTTAAAAATGATTAAAAGTATTCTTCAGGTCATTTTCTAAGCAATTGTTTTTTCAATGGTGTGAATTGAATATTTTTTTCATATTCACCACACTAATGGATTTTCCTGACATCGTGACTATTAAATTTCTTAATGATTAATTTATAGGTTTCCTTTAATGTTTTCAAATAAGGTGTATTTCCTAATATTCTTGAAAATTTTAGATTTATAATAATTTCTTTCAAAATGAATATTTTATTCTCCTCAATAAATGTAATGATGATATTTTGAAGTAATTTCTATATCGGAAAACATCCATTGATGTCACATATGCTTCTCTTGAGATATTATATATTGATAAAAAAAATTATTCATTATATTAATTACTAATGAATTTAATGATAAAAAATTTATGAAACGCAATTTATTTTTCATGGGTAACAATACGATGAAATAATAAATGTTCTCATGATCTCATGGAAACCATACGACTGGAATACAATTTCTTGAAGAATTATTCCATTAAATCCCTCCATTTTTTATTAATGATTAATATTTAACCACTCAAAGGGTAAATTGGAGGTTATAACACGATCAAAATAGAGTACATAGTAGGTTATCCAACGCCCAAAAGAGGTTACGTGAAATGTTGTCCCATGCCCAATGAAGATACATGGGCAGTTATAGTAATCCCAATATATGATCAATTTCTTGGTAAATATCCTTGAAAATATATTTATGTGTTTATAAATATAAAAACAATGTATTCCACTCTATATGATATGTTATTATTCTTTAGATATGATCGCATCGCTCATGATCTATGATTATTCTTGGATTCTTATCATATGATATGCCATGTCCTTTTTCCATGATTGTAATCTATACAATGATAAGTATGAATTTAAAATGTCAAGATCATATTCGCATACCCTCATTTTCATTTTAATACTTAAATATGATCATTGATTGATATCTTTATAATTTATAATTATTAGTTATCTGATATCACCCTTTCTTATATATCCTTTCCCTGGGATCTGAATAATTGTATAATGTTCGGTTTTAAATTGAAGTGTACTATTAAAGAAAGAAATTATAGGATATAATGAAAATATTTCCCAAAATATGTTGATTATATATCTATTCTATAATAAGATTTAACCTTTATGTTCCTCAAGAATGTGTAATTGTTATATGCATTCAATATTCATCTAAAATGATATAATATATATGTATGTTAGGATTGGTTGGCCTCGAAAATTCAACACATACATTGGAAACTCGAGCTTATTGTAAATCCAATAATGTATTAACATACGAATTTAATATTCATAAAAAACATTTAAATTCACTCTAATTAAGATAAATTTAAATGAACTAGTAAATTAATAATATATTCAATTAATAAATTCTTTATATTACTATTTTATCGAGTCAGTACTTCAGATAATATAAGATTCATGTCTTATATTATTTTAAATAAATAAAATAATATTATTTTTAATTTCAAAATAATTTTTTACACGATGTGCACTATAGAGGAAAAATGATACATACTTCATATTCCATATTTAATCCCTTTTAAAAATTAATTATTACCTGAAATTTATTTTTATTTGACATGCATTGTCAAACTTCTTATTCATGGTCCATATCATATATTGTCTACTTATAATGAATGTATGAAAACATGAAATTTCATGATATGTATGATGCATAGTTCCACAGGACAAGTCACATAGTCTTTTCATCTTTATTGAACACATGAAATCCTATAAATACATGTTGCATTTACTGCATGTAATGGATATGATGTACATGGTGTGTCCAAAGATAGTTACACATCATATACCTAACAAATTAATGTATTTTTTTTATTATTCATTTCTACCAGTAACACAAAAGGGTCGGATTTTAATTCATTATATACATCTAGGTACATGTTATTTATTTATTTTCTCAATTTTATTATATTGTTATTTGACCTAAACTACACACATAAAACCACTCCAAGTACCTATAATTGGTTGAGACGTATTACAAAATTGTTTAAATACTAGATATATGCCAGGTATTCCACATCTGTTCTGGACACTCAATTGGTATATATAACACCCTGATATTATAGGAAATATACCTCTTCAAATAATTTTTTCTCCAATACCTTGTGATACACAGAATTGAAATTCTTAATGAACCACAATATAGTATTCAGATACAACCTACCCTATAAATTAGTGTGTATATATAAGAATATAAAATTTTTAAATAAGTTATATTTTACACATGTGTAAAATAAATATTTTTGTTATCAATTCATTATAAATAAATAAAAAATCATTTGAAAAAAAGACATATCTTTCTAAATAAATTATTTGTAAAATGTATTGTTTTATATTGATAAATGAAATTAATCACTGTTAGTGAATTTATTTAATTAAATTTATATATATTATATGATATATAAAATTTTCTAACATTCATATAATATTTTTTTTAGTCTTGGGAAAAGAATAAATATAGTTTTAAGCTTAAAATTTTAAATTCTAAATATTAGTTTTGTCACGCTTTAGAAATATATTTATCAATTGTTTTATGAAATTCATATTAATTGAATATTAAAAAATATATTCCCTGTTTGGAACCCTGAGGTAATAAGTTGGTAAATAATTACCTTTTAATTCTAGTGATTATGAATAGAAATCTTGGAAAATATTTTCACCTTAATAAGGGAAAGAGAGATTAAATAGGGCTTAAACATTGAGTTAAGGCATTAAAATCACTCTAAGACAACCCCTAATCCTATTAGAGGATTTTACTTTTTCAATTTCTATCCATGCGTAAATTATATGGCCACATGAGACCATATTTATTTTTTCATTACATTTATATTATTTTATTATAATAATAAATTCAAAATTTCACACTCATGACTTTAATATCTGTAAAATTATTAAATAAGGATAAAAAGAATATATTATTTTTATTAATGATTATTTAATATATAGATTATTATTTTGTTTCATGTTAATTTATTTATAAATTTATAAGATTTACCAATTTCCTTAGACATTTATAAAACACTGATATCGTATTTATTCAATTAATTGAAAAATAAAATAAATTGTTTAATAATATTGAAAGAAATAAAATGTAGATGAATTAATAATTTATATGAATTTTATATATAAATATTATATATTACTTATGTGATAAAATGATTATATTTTATTTTCAACTATTTCATTGTGTCATTAAATTCAAACTAATAGAGTATTTCCAAAATTGACATTAATAAATTTTTTAAATAAATATTTTTTTAAAATAATTCTAAATTCATAAAAATAATTAATTTTTCCCACATAAGGGAATATATTTTAAAATAATCTACCATTATACATTTATTAGTCTCTTTTTAACTTATATTATCTCTCTTATTACTTTAATGTTGAAATAGTTGTTTCTATTGTAAAGGTTAAAATTGGTAATCCAGAAGGTTAATTAAAATGATAAGGTATAAAATTACACAAAAACCAATAAAAATTTAAATTTATGATTTTATTTATTCCAAATAATCCTTTAAAATTATTTTTTTCTATTTGGAGGAATTTTTATTGATAATTTCTTTATTATAATTTAATAATTCAAGAAAATCCTATTGTGTTCCTCCCTTATAAAAGGAAACTCCTCCCTTCACATAAACTGCATTAATCGTTATATAATTTTAAATCCTTACTATGTTCCCATATAAATTTTATTAAAAAAGTTTTATAAGTTCTTTTATTCCCAAAATACCAACCCGAGCCCCCTTAAGAGGAGATCTAAAGCATGCCTACCGAATAAGATGTCATCATTCTACCAAACCTCATTCAATTAATTTCATATAATACATCCTCCATTTATATGATATTTATCAAAAACATAAATACTTAAAGATATTAAATATACCAAATTGATATTCGGATTATGTATCGACCTTTATTTACGCTCTTCTTCATCCAATTTGAATGGAATGTATCGCCCGTGTGTACGTATGGCTTGCCATCTCCACATTGCTTTACAATTCATTTTCCATCACCACATTTCAAATATGGTTATTATGATAGAATTAATTTTAATACCTTATATTTATTAAATAATTATACATTTGGAGTAATAATACCACATCTACCTTCTTGCAATCAAATTTAATGGAAAATGATAAGATCGTCCGAACATACGGGTGGACTAACATCTTCATGAAGAGATTTGTTTTAATTTCTATTTTACATGGGTAGTAATAAGGATATTTTTAATGAATATATATTGAATATACTATATAATTAATATTATAGAAATCTGTATAATTATTTTTCATTCTTTCCTTCCATCAATCCAAAATTGTAAATAGTGTTCCTTTATACGTAGATCATACCGTCCCCTTGAATGGTGTAATTTTTTTTTCTATATCAAACATTTATTTTTTACACTAAATTATTATATAATAAATATATATAATATTTTTATATCATTATTAAAATTATATGGATGGTGTAACTAAGATCAAATTAAATAATTCAAAATTATGCATGAATTTATATGGTGGTCTCAGATGGTTGTGCATCTAAATCCCACCTTGGGACGTGGTTGTTTACTAGGTCACAGGTTTATCTAAAAGAATTTGTAGTTAGTCCAGAGAATTTAGTGGTTATAATGAAAGTTATTAATATAATAAAAGTTTTTTGAGCACTATCTTTGAAACCAAGAAAAGATCACACAACTACCTATGATGACCTCTGATGTGCTCACCTTGCTGGAATATAGTTATCCAAACTGTATAGAAAATCCATTTATAGCAGTTGTTCCTATGATATTTTTTTGGATTTATTATTACGTGTTTGTTTTTTCTTGTTATTAGTTTTACTTTTCTGGGTGTTTACCAGGGTTTTTAAAATTCTAATTAGATTATTAAAATGTATTTTAAAATTGATGACTACATATTCAATGAATATGAAATGGGTTTTTTGAAAAATGAATGTGTTTTTTAAACTGTATTATGATCATTGAAAGGATTTATAAAAAATCAATTTGAAATTATTTGGAATAAATTTTTGGATTTTTTATTTTTTTTAATTTGAATTATATGTTTATTGGGAATTTATAAATGTGTTTCTTTACTAATAATATGTGTGATTCAAAACTGGTTGGTAATTTTAATTCCTGGATGAATTTTTTGTTCGGGAAATGAAAATTATTTTTTCCTACCATTATTATTCCTATTAATTTTTACATATATTTTGATTTATATATGTGGTAAATTAATTATTATTTTTATGTGTGGATGGGTACCTCAGCTATCACATGGAAGTATAAATGTGAGGCTTCATGTAATTCCAATGGTGGGTGCTTGACCTTTAGAGTTTTTTTTCAACAAATGTTTCAAAAAGATAGATTTGGGTATTTTGAAAAGTGGGTGTTGTTTTTTGTTCCCTTTTTGTTTTAAAATATTTCACTCATTGGGCTATTTGGTTTTAATTTTTTTTAAAGTGTTTATTGAATGGGGTTTTTAGTTTATGTTATTATTTTCATATTACCCCAGAGAGTTTTTTGTTGTTGTGATGTGTCATTATTTAGTTTTTTTATATTATTTTTGGAGTATTCACTATAATAGTCACATTAAGTTGTATATGGTTGGTATTTGAGGTTACTTCCATGGTTTTCTTTGTTATGGTTGGGTTTTCTGAATTGGTTATTGTCGTCGTTTAGTAGTTTGAGATTGAAAATTTTGATTTGGTTATAGTCATTGAGGAAATATAAATAAGTGATTATTTGGATATTCACATTTAAAAATCTACCCAAACATTAAATATTATGGTGGAGTTGGACTCTTTCTAGAAATTGGACTATAACCAGGTCTTCATGGGTTTTTAACCGAATTTATCTGCTAAAAATAGTATAATACCACATGTATAATAGATTATTAAATGACATTTTTTAATTATGGTATCTTAGGTCACATGAATAGGTTCTATAAGTGGCCCTGCTAAAAAGGTATATCTCAGTTAATTATTTATAGATCATGACTTTTGGGAAGTGGATGACTCAAAAAATTAAGGCTCCATCCATTGCTGTTGGAGTGAATAGTTTCTTACTATGAATGATTTTCTAAGTCTGGAGGATGAAAATACATCATTTTCTATCTAATGTTAGTGGAAATTTTTTATTATTACCTATTATATATAGTTTCCTTAAGGAAATTTCTGGTTCATGATCTAGTTAGGCCTACTTTCAAAGTATTCCTTTTGTTATGCCTTTTGGTTGTGAACACTTTAATGGTTAGCCTTCTTTCGGAGTGGTTTTGATTCTTGGAAGTTCCTATTAGATTATTCACTATAATGGTGAAGTTATAAATCATAATTTTCTTAATTTCTAAATTTATATTCATTGGTCGAGTAATTTTTAGGTGTGAATGTATATTGTGGAAAATTACTCTTAGTTCAACCACATTATTAGTTTGTTCCTAAAATAGCGTGGAGGCCCACTATGAGTCTTGTTGATGTGTCATATTTGGTTGGTTGGGTGTGAATGGGGAAGTTAAGACGTCACATTGTCATATGTGTTTTTATTTAGGCTTGTGAGTTCTTTTTGATTGGGAAATTAGTGTTTTACCAGATTATGAATATGGCGGGGAGAAAACCATAAGATGATCCCATAGTAAACATAATCTTCATGGTGTTTATGATGGGGAAATAACCTATTACTACCCATTCTATCCCCAAGCATAGAGTTTGTTTCCTATTATAGAGGGTTGTTTGTTGGATTCTTGTGGAGTTCATAAATAAGACACATTTATATTTCTATGTTGGTTTCTATGTATGGTATGAGGGTGTTCTATATAGGGTGTGTTTGGAAAGGATAATATCTCATTATGAATATTTAGTTTGGTGTCTTTAGTTCTATAGTATCATCTATTGTTTCTTTGGATATAGATATTTATTCTTTAGGACGATATTACAGGATTCGTCTAGGTCTCAATGTTTTAGATTTTGGGAGTGAAGGGATTATTTGATTCTCAATATTCAGGTGGTCAAAGTATTGTTTTGGGAGGTGTTTATTTCTTATTTCATACCATAGTCATTCAAGTCTTTTAAGAAATTATATGAATAAAATGTGTGATGTAGGGGAGAATTTTCAATCCCCAAACGCAAACTATTTAAATATTAATTTATTTTTGAGTTTTATTTTTTCATACTTCTTCCATGTTTGATTTTTCTCCAAAATAATGAATTTTTTGGCTTATACCTCATGTCGCATGGTTAAGTAAAATATTTTCTCAAACTATATGGAATCCATGATTATTATTATATAATATTTTTATACCCAACCACAAATTTGATGCCATGTTTTCCATACTGTGTGGCATAACCTTTTGAGGTTCTCCAGGGGCCTCTTGAGGGGCGCATTGTTGGCAGATGTTTTGGAAAACTTTATACCCAAACAGTGAACTATATCATTATTGAAAGAAATATAAAATTAATTAAAAAAATAATAAATGGTATTTTTCATCCCCCTCCTCTCTATACACCTGATGCATCAAGTCCCATCCCACAACCATCTTCTAGACGTCTTCAACCACACCTCTTGTTGCCTGTATTTTTTTCTGATTTCATTATTTTTTCTTTCAATAATATTATTTTCAGAGTAATTATCCTCCAACAAACTATTATATTTCATATTTTCATACTACTCTCTCTCTCTTAGTTGGTGCAAGAACATTTACAAAATTGTATCCCAATTTTTGTGTTTCTTTTTTCGAATCATTATGTTTAGGGTTCATGGCCCATGATTATGGATAACATTTTCCAAATTCATTGTAGGTAGTGAGTTTTCAATTAGTTTTGTTTTAGGTTTTTCCTCTACTAAACATTTATTAGTTTTTTATTATGTATTTTGTGATTTGGGGTTTATTTTATTTTTTTCCCAGTCTCTCTTGCTTTAATGGGCCTCTATGAATTGCCTTCAGGAGCATGTCTCAAAATAGAGATGAATTGAGGTTGGTTCCCTATGTATGAGAAATTATTTTTAATTTAGTGACTACTTGAGTGGTTTAAAAGTGTGTTTTAATTATAATACAGTATTTATAATTTATGAAAATTTGATGTGTTTTATGGAAGTGGATTTGTTTAAATAATTTAACTATGTTTCAAACATGATTTCATAATGTAAAAATTATGTTTTAATCATTTTTTGATATGTAATGTATTTTTCAATGATCAATTCTTTTCTTAATATTTAATTGATGAGGGCCGAATGTAATTTCAATTTAGTTTCATGGAATTTGAAATCCTTTCTTAAGTAATTCCCCATTTGAATGGAAATGTGAAAAGTTTCTAACAAATGTGTCATGTGAAATGTGTTTCACATGATGGGATTGTTCATTATTTTTGATACATGTAAAGGGTATGATCATAATTAAGTATATTAAAGGGGATAAAATGGATGTGTTGTTGTGTAAATAATTGAAAATATATATTTATATGAAATCTTAATAAATAATCAAATCCATTTGAGTACAGAACACAATAATAATGTGAACCTGGGTAGGTAGACTATTGGGTAGTATGCTACCTGATCCAGAAAGTCTTGGGCCCATTATCTCTAATAATGTTTTGCTACAAAAATAACAAAACAACTTGATTACGCATTGGGGGCCACTATAAAATTGGTTTTATCTTCTCTTGTGGATTATGTATGGGAAGGGATTATATGGTTGGATCATCAAGTGTGTGAGGACACTACATACTCAACTAAAAAATCTAATTAGTATTGGTTATCCAATATATGGAATTTATTTATATGTTTTTTTGTTTTATATATTTTAAGAAAATGTTTTGGAATATTATTTCAAAAAATATATATAGTTACTACTTTTTTATGAAAGAAATAGAAATCCCTTCATTTATATGTTTGATATTCAATCTTGCATGATTTGGAATTCTCTTTTAAGAAATAGAATAAGTCATTTTTTATCCTTTATCATTCCAACTAATCATTCCAATCCATGTTTATATCACTATAATTTTTATTATTAAATTCATCCCTAGTTTAAGCCTCTTATGGAAAGAGAATAGTTATGTGGTTGGTAGTGACCTATGAGGTCACACTACAGTATGTGTGGTAGTTTTTTTATGTCCCACGGCTTGTTTTCCTTTTATTTATTATTTTGTATCTACTATTTTCTGGCAATGTTAATTCCCAATTGAGTTTCACATAATGCATGACAATAGCTGTAACACCCCAAGATTTCATAGTACATTATTTCTTCAAAGTAATTCAATAACTTTCAATTCATGTAACACTGAGTTCAAGCGCACCACGACTTACCAAACTAGCCATTCAAAAGAGGTTATGAATAATATTGACTAAATTTTAATGTTTATATAATCCTTAAAATTTTATAATCATGTTATGAGTTTCTTAGACATAATGAAAAAAATCATTTTTTTTAGATAAAAGATGTATTTTTGAAAAATGCATTTTTACCAACTTTTAATAGCGGAACCATTTTAAATACAATATTTGAAACTATTATATATTCAATTTGACAAAATAAACTCCTTCTTTAGAATTGTGAGATATGAATTTAGTTTCAATAAATTTTTGGTGTTTTTCTGATAACTTTCATATTATGGTGAATAGTGAAAAATAAAATATTTTAACTGAAAACAACTTTTTTAATCAAAATAATTTTTAGAGTCAAATTATAAATTTTAATGATTTGGAAGTATAAATAGATTTAATTTTTACCATTTAAGCCAATGATATACATTGGAAATAATTTCACCTTGAAATCGAACATAAACAAGTATCAATCTATTGTTAGTTATTATATTTAAAAACACACTTTTTGGTTTTGACAACAGGAATTAATTTTAAATTAATAAATCCAACTTCTATGTTTGGAATTTGGTAAATTAGACTTATTTTTTGAATTCAGAATATCAAAATTATCTTAGGGTGAAATTTTGGTATTTTTCCAAAAACATTAAATTTTTGAGGAATAATGAAAACCCCTTAGTTATTGGTTAAAATGAACATTTTATTTAAATAATTAATTATTTTAAGTAAATTTATTTTATTTAAAAAATTATATATAATACCTATATAATTTCAATATAATTCATTGGATTCATTTTATGAAAAGTTTAGATATATAAAAATTTTATTGAACTTTTCAGCGTCTTTTACCCACCTCCTAGGAGCATTTGCAAATTTGCATAAAACATAATATTACTGCTTCTGTGAGTTGAATTTCAAAAATCCAGGAGACACGGTTGATATCAGTAATTAAAATGTGGTTCAATAAGATAAAAATATTTTTTGGTGAATTGAAACTTTTTATTTTTATGTACCATGGTTAAATGTAAATAGGGTAATTAAGGGTAAAAATGATATTATCATTACCCAAACACATATCCTAATTATATTGGAAAAGTATAATTCGACCAAAAAAACCTTAGTAATAAAATATGAACCTCTATGGTCCACTTCGATTAGATTAGCACATTTATTATTATTTAATTCAAAAAAGAGTTAAAAGTGTTAAATTTATAGTTTAATAACTAAAAAATTATTTATATAGGGTTATACATTAGATAAATTCGAATATAAATATTAATTACAAAGATATAAATATTTCCTACATAATGGTATTTTATTTATAATTTTAATACATTAAATAATTAAATTTATTTATGACACAATTATGATGAAGTAATTACTATATTAATAAAAGATTAAAATAATTGACATTATAAATATCCAAATAAATGTAATTTGAGACTTTTTATAAATTACACTAAATTATAGGTTAATATGAAATTTTAGATTTGGTTAGATGAATTTTTTTCAAAATAATAATGCATTTATGAATTTAGAAAAAACAAAATACCAAATAGTGTCAAAATTGACATGAAAGAGTTTTTAAATAAAATAAAATATTATTAATTGATATTATATTTCTAAAAATCTAAGGTTCGGCCAATGGTAATAAATAATATTATATATGTTATTAATGAACTATTCTATGTTATTTTTAAAGTTTATACTGTGTTTATTTACCATATAATATAAAAATATAAAGAGACATGGTAAATGTCAAACTATTTAACTAAGAGTTAAATCTAAAAGATAAAGTTAATATAGTGACCCAAACCTGTCTAAAACGTATTGGTTGAGTGGTTTTCGAGCCATACCCACCTTAGACTTTAAATAATTCATTTTGGAGCCATTATAAACCGAAAATTATTTTATTATAAAATACTATTTTTTGTTTTCCATAAGGTTCCCGTCACCCCTCTTATAAAAGGGAAATCCCCCACTCTGTAATCCAAACCATCAAAGCCATTTTACTAATCCAATCCCTTCCCAAATACCCTCTCAATTGTACTACCTTAATCCTAGAGGCCTTCCTTTAGTCAGAAACACAACCAAATGAGCACTTTTTTATCGAATCAAAAGGAAGATCCCAAAGAAGAGGTAAATATTTCATCACCTCTTTCAAGTTACTTTCTTCTTCCAATTCCAAATTATTAGTTGTTTCCATTCTAAAATAATAAATCCAGTATCTTCTATATACTGTGATGTTATTATAAAATTGGTACAACCATATTAATTATTCTATCCATCCTTTGAATGACATGTCACTTTACGTGCGTACTTACGGATTACCGTCTCCACATCATTGTGTAATTATTATTCAATACATTATTATTTGGATGGGTATAATAATTAACTATAATTGATTTAAATAATAAGTATAACATGATAATGATTCTTTATATATGATATAACATCCAATTATATATTATTTTAATATAAAAATAATGATATTGTTGCTCGTTCGTACGTACGGATTACCGTCTCCACGAACGTGATGACATTCATTCCCCATCGTATCCATTGAAGACTAATTATTATTAGATGATTAAAAATTTTATTTAATAACTTAATATCATTCTGAATATGAAGGAGACAAATGTTATCCATAAAAAACATTACTTACTTAAAAAAGCATATAAAGGGAAACGAACCAGTTAACACTCGAAACGATGATAATACTAAGATAGTATTAACAATGAAAAGTTAAAATATCATATATGATATCTTATAAATGTATATGATTATTTTATAATTTAAAAAAAATATTTCACCATTATACAGGAGGATAACCAACCCACGACCATGGAAATTTATAAGGTAAGGGTTAATTTTACAATCTCCTTATTATATGAGGTTGTTTTTACGTAAGTATCTACTGGGAAATATTTTTTATCCATGTCCATGTTTCATAAAAGAGTTTCCAAAGGGATTATTTTTAATGTTCTTTTTACTAAAACAACATTTTAAATGTTTTAAATATTTATTCTTCTAAATCATTCTCATTAATATCCATGTTTTCGAAGTGGTTTTTAATTATTTATTTATATGGACATGAATGTTTTTAAAATCTCAATTCCTTTGGACACTTTGATTAAAAAATGTCTTTAAATGTCTTCATTTAAAAATTGTGTGAGTTTAAAATGTTTTTATGAAAAAGGGATATTTCTCTCAATGATTTTTACAAAAAAAATTTCATCTTTATCAACATACTCTGATGGATTTTAATATTATTAGAAGTTGATTTATTATGATACAAAACACCCATATTGTATTGAAGATTTTATGATATTTTAAATTGTGGGTGTGTTATTTTTATACCATTCATGGTTTATGCATAAAGTATTGACATTTCATATGCTAGATTCAATACTAATGTTTATGTTATGTTTAAACCAATTCATATGAGGAATGAATTTGACTTAGTAAGTGACGGGTGGAGCCCTTTATGGCTCCTTGGAGCATCAGTAGGTATCATTAGGAAAACTAGTGTCTTGGAAAAAGGCCTTGACAAAATATTAATTACAGTCTTGGCACAATGCCTTGACTTTGTGGTTATGAAAGTTTGGCCTTATGCATTCCATCATTATGAATGTGGATATTGATATTTTATGTGACTATTCAACTAGTAAAATATTCATGTGAATAAGTAAATGTACTTATTTGATTTTATCTTAGCCATATTACAGTGAAAATCTGTTTAAAAGGATTTTGTTTTAGTCTTATACATTTCCTTAAATGTTTATTATTTTTTTATGAATGTTTTCGCTATATTGTTGTCCTTACTGAGCATCTGAGCTCACCCCTTTCGATGTTTTATTTTTCCCAGGATGCGAAGAAATATATTATGACTGACCTACAGGGATATTCTATTGAATCTCAGTGTAGTCCATGGAAGCAATGTTGTTGTAGTTTTCCACTTTATGATGCATTGTAAACCTTATGAATTTATCTAGTATTTCCAAGGCTACTAAACTAATCAGTATTTAGAGACATGCTAATTTATGATCATGTCAATGATAGATAATAATGCACTGACTCTGGGCTTCTGGGGTCGGGGCATTACAATAGCTTCCATCCTATGAGGATCTGGAATGCCTCTCAGGCCTTATTCCAAGCCAACTCTGGTGACCAATTTGGGTTGAACCTGAATAGGTTCGGGGTATAAAATCTAATTATTCATCGTCTAGTTTAATTTGATGCCATCATATGCAAGGATCTATTATTATACAAATACCACATAAATTTCCAAGGAATGAATTGACATTTGATATTATGAACCCACCTACGATCATCTATCGGCGCGACGATAAATATGAATATCCAAAGAAAATTGCATGGGTTGTATGGGTCAAGATTCATTTTAAAAGAGGGTGTTTTTCTTATATGGTTTTGGTGAAACTCAACACAGACATTATTCCTTTATTATGTGAGTTTATTTATGTCTTTCTGTAAAATTATCCTCGGCTTCCACCTAATTGTTAATATGAGTTTTTCATAGAACTCAAACATGATGCTACACCTATTTGAAGACTCCATATTGGTTGGCCCCAATTGATTTGTAGGAATGCAGGGAGGAGATCCAATATTATCAAGAATAGGGATTCATTTGACTAATTGTGTCAACATGGGGTGCACCTATTTTTTTTAAGGAATAAACATTGATCAATGCATTTTTGTATTGATTATCAGGATACTAATAACATGACAACCAAGAGTGAGTATCATTTTCCTATTTTTGATGAGTTTTTTGAATAATTGTACAAATATCAATACACTAAAAATATGTACATTCATTATAGACACCATTATTTGGGGTTCCAGGTGGAGGATATGACCAATATGGCATTCAATTCAATGTATGGACACAACGAATTTATAGTGATTCAATTTGGTCTTACTAATTCCATTCTATCATCGTCGATTTAATTAATAGAGTCTGTAAATATTTCATTCATCATTAGTTTAATGTATTAATATAATATATTCATATATATTAAAATAGGAAAAAAATAATGGAGGTCAATTGATGATTTTTCTAAAGACCCTACATAATAAGAAGATTATAAAAAAATTATCATGTCTCAATTTTTAATACAAATAGAAAATTTTTTGGAAAATATAATCTCATGTGATGGTATATCAATGGTTCCATAAAAGAAATAATTTATTGAACATTGGCCCTAACTAACCACTATGACTGAAATGTTTAATTTTATTGGGATTTCATGTTGTTATCCACTCTTTGTGGAGAATTTATCAAGACTATTTAATACACTAACTAAATTAACTAAAAAGTGAAACAATTTACTATGGATAAATTAATGTGAATAAAATTTTAATAAATTAAAGAGAAGGACTGCTAGGAAACCTGTACTTACATTACCCTATAGTGGGGAATATTTTGTAATATATAGTGAAATATTGAAGATGATATTGAGATGCATCTTCTTACATAATCATATGGGGATATCTTATTCTCATTCCAATTTAATTTTCAAGCTAAAAATTCCCTAATAATGATTTTATTTTTTCTATGACTATTTGTGAATAAAACATATGAAGGTATTATATTTATAGAGAACGGTGTGAAATATATATATATATTGATACCAATAATACAATGTATATCTTCACTTTGAAATAGATGAATATTCCCTAGAGAATATAGTTTTAGTTGATAAAATATTATTACTCCTCAACACATTATATCGTTGGAAAATGAAGTAGGGTGGAAGGTTCTCTGACTGATAAGTAAAATGATATCTTATCTATGATAAGGATAAACAATGGTACAATATTTCTTCATTTTCATAGGATGGATCTTGAAATATTGAAGAAATGGAAGAAATTTTATTGTAATCATATTTCTGTCCAACCATATGTCCTTGTAAGGATTAAATTGGTTGATAAGGATGATATATAACTACCTAATAAGGTCACAAATTTTCTATAGTTCAAGGTTTCTTTATTGGATGAAATTCTTTAAAACCCGTGTATTCATTCTTTATATAAAATTTTTTATGAAGATTATTTTGGATGAGGCTCATAGTTCAACATTATCATTTCATCCAAAAAGTATGAAGATGAATAGAGATCTGATGAAATATAATTAGTGGAAAATAATGACGATAGATATCAAATAGTGTGTATCTTTATTTATGGTATGTTAGATGTTAAGGCTAAAATACAAATTTATAAGGGGTTTGTTACAACCATTACCCCTATCCGGGTGGAAATGGTAAAACAACACCCCGGATTTTTTTTCTTGAGACTCCACCAAAACATTTAAAGAACATAATAATATATGGGTTTTAGTAAATCACCTTACAAATTCTGCACACTATATTACCATCAGAGAAGATTTATATCTTGATTATATTTAAATAAAATAAATTATAAAATTTTTATGATTGCATGGAGTATGAAATCATAAAATATTTGGTTGGGTTTTCAGGTTTATCTCTATGTTCAGGAAAATTTATCTAGGGATCAAGATACTGAGTTGAGTTCATGTAAAAAATATCATATTTAAAAAAAAAATCTAAGAGACCCATTAAATTTACAGTTTATATTATATAAATATGTTCTGTAGAATTAATATGTTGTTGTGTACCAGGTAAAAATGTAATTAAATAATCATTTTTTGAATGAATTTAATTTCATTGAATGATTTCGGTACACATAAAACATAGTTCAAAAAACTGAAATATACTATTTATAATACTATTTAGCATGGTCATTATGTCCTAGAATTTAAACAAGGTGTTTAGAATAAGAATAAAACCATTTTAAATATTTAGTATAATTGTTTTATATAAAGAAAAATCAAATTTAAATATTTATATTTTTATATTTTTCTAAAAAATTTAGTTTTATTTATTTTCATGAACAAATAAAAAAATAAATTTTGAATCATATAGAATGATTTATTAGAAAAAGAATTCAATTTTTGGAATAATATTTTTAGTCTTATCTTATGGCGATTTACATGATTTCTTCTCAAAAAATTAATTTTTTGATGTGTTGTGAAAAATATAGGTTTTATATAAAATTGTATTTTTTATTACAGAATTTATAATGTTAAATTTTATTTTAATATTATTTTCAATGTAAAATCATTTCAATTATACTAGTAAATTTACTAGCCCTAGAAAATTCGGTCCCAAATAATATATTAAATTAAATTAAGAGAGACCATAAATTATAAGGTTTTACAATGGAAGAAGTTAATAACACCCAATATATTAGCCTCCATCATTGGTGAATAGTAGTTTGGGGATCTGAAATACCTCACCATGTTCTTTTCCATAATCTCTTTTTACAAGCCATACTCCCCTTGATTTTACTACCTATAATCATGTGAGACATCAATGTTAATGTATATGACCCTGTCAATATATTTAATATAATATGGTATAATACACCAAGAAACATTCCTTTTTTCTCTTTCAAATTACTCATTGTAATTTCAAAATCAGAATTAATCCATAATTAAATCCAATTATGTTGGAAATCATAGTTAGTATCATGCACCATATCACAAACATCAGATTCATAAACAGTTCTAGTTCGAATATAATAATGAAAAAACATTTCATAAAGCCACAGTGGGTGCATAAATCCCATCTAAACCCTAAGGCCCCTGACATACCAGATGATGCACCATCAAAGATGACTCAGATACATGGATTGAATGGAGGAATCCATGAAACTGACCTGAGTAAAATTGGCATACATGGCCTTCCCAAAACACCCTTTTTTCATAAATTATTCAAGTCATTCATACTGTTATCCGGGGATCCTTTTTGCATCTATTTAGCTAAATCAGTGTCCAAGTGAATCAAAATTATATAATTGTGCACCAAGGATGTAAAATTATAAAATTTTGTGGAATTCCATCCCTTCCCCACAACAAAAATTATATTTGTTGCGAAAGGAAATAATAGGTTATTGGCATGTTCACATCATCCAGTAGAGCAGAGTTCCACATGAAATCACCCAGCTGAAAAATGATAGGTAACTAACAACCAAATTGATAACTAACATAACTATTAAGATCCTATTATGATAAATATTCTACGAAGAGATTTTGTATGTTCAATCCATATTTTATGAACAAGGGACAATATGATACATTGTATTGTTTATCTATTCTTAAGTGATAATGTTTGGGAAACATATTCCTCCAAATCCTCAGAAAAGGAATAAAAAATGTGGTCTTTATAAAATGTACCATTAATTTCATCATCCATGTTGGTAGTGTAGTGGAGAATTCACATTTACATTTGGATAACTCTTTGATATTGAATTTCCCATTAATTTTCCACCTTAATCTCTGGGTGGATCCATCCATTATAGAATCATTCTGAATCTCATGTATAGTTTTTTTAGGTACAAGGTCATCAGATCTGTACATGGGCCCATGGAAATTATTAATTAACATATGAGCTCCATGAGGTGGATCAATAATGATATCCTTGAGAAGATTTTTGAGCCGTAAGGTATTCCATTAATCTATAGAAGATTGCATGTTCTCCATCCAAACTATGTTTTTCATAATGAAATTGAAAGAATGTAAAACAAGATTTCTAAATAGATGATGAAATATGATGTGAATGACCATAAATTAATTTCATTATTAACTTATATGAAATGAAATAACAATAATAGTCATTATATGTTATGATATTCTAGGGGAATTCCCCAATAATCCCATCATTGAAGATTCATAGATCATTGATTTCAGGGCCTCCAATTTCAACAGGATTGATGCATTATTTCCATGAAACAATTATCAACTCCCATTAATGCATCTACCTAATATAGATAATGTTCCTTATCATACCTTCTGGTTATTGATAATACTTCTTTTCCACCAATTAAGTGAGGGTCAATTGGAAAATTTTGATGTGATCAAATAGTTAAAAAGACACCCAATTCATTCTTGGAACATGTATATTAATTTTTATTATATCCATTTTATTGATGATTCTAGAGAAAATATTCCCAAAATAATAAATTTTCACATTTCCCCAAAATAAGGGGACAACATGGTAATTAAATAGTAAATATTCCATCGTTACTCTAAACCTTCTCCTAGTCCTGTTTTACTTAAAATTTTTATTCCCTCACTGCACACAATAAAACACTTGTTACATATTATGGATTTCCTTATCACTTATTCATAATTAGAAATAATAACCTTTATTTATGAAATAGTTTCCTTTGAAGCCTGATCAAATATGAGAATTTCATCTTCTAATAAATGGTTTAATGGATTAAGGTAACCCCTCCCACCCTTGATTATATTGTAAATGAAAATATGGGATTGGTTGTTAAAACATAATATCATATAATATTGATAAATGAAAAAAACCTTGAGAAATGATCCACCTATCTAAATCATTTATTTTATAGAAATAACACCATTAGAGATCCATTTCTACGAATGTGTAAACATCTAAATGTTTGAATTCTAATGAAAATTTTCATAAAGTCCTCAGACAAACCGTATTTCTTGAGGACAATAAAATGAATACTCCACTCCAAAGTTGCAGAATCATTTGATCTTTCAATATTTAAGGAGAAATTCCCATCATTTGTTTTCCTTTTCGTTAGATTAAAACTATATAAGTCCATGAATGTGAAATTCTGAAAGCCTCTTCTCGGAATGTACCCAAAAAGATTTGAAGTGATACGATCCTTAATTTTTCCTCCCAAACTGGTCATGATATTCATAATAATTATATTAGGTACAATGTTCCCAATTTAATCTTTCATGATTTATTTCATATTGATTACCCCATACTTCATTGAACCAATACTATAAAGTGTGAATTAATTCTAAAGGGAAAAAATTCACGGTGATAAAACCCTCCCTATATTGGTCAAATCATCTTATACCACATCCCACTTAAACAAAAAAAACATTTTTGTGAATTTATCAAGTCTAGCTGCACATTCCATATTAAAATAGAATATGGGAACTTTTACATATACTTTATAAGGTTATTTGATGATTTCACTATTCTTCTACTCATCAATGTAGGGGGTTAAATTATAAACTACTTTTTTGTGTATTATGAATTTCAAAATTGCTGTAAAACATATAGAAATAATCCACCACTGATTTAGATCTTCAATTCTCATAGGTTTACTTGAATCCATTTATACTAATTGAATAATTCACCATTCTTCTTCTCCTATCCATACACAGCCTGTAAAACAAATTCGATTTCAAATCTCTATAATCCATCCATTTTAAATTCATCATACTGCAGTATAACCTTTCCATAATAGTGATGAGATTGTCCCTCATGGAATGATATTATTTTTCTACTCAAGAATGATTAATTTGATTTCAGTTCATTATTTTTCACTGTGTATGTTTTCAGTCATCCTCATTGATTTCATGATCACACTTTGAGAAATATTTTCTCCTCCATTACATTAATAATCATTTGTTTTCTAATAATTTCTCATCAATGGTTTCTTGTGGAATTCAAATGATTTTAATTTTCCAAGACAATAAAATAACCTCCCTCCAACTTAGATTTATAGTACATACAGTATTCAAATGAAACAGAATAGGTAATAACCATATAATCTAGGTGGAGATCTCAACAATGATGGGGTTTCGATCTGATTGTTTTCTTATGAGGGTGTATCTCGAGATCCAATTTTCATAACTACAATATTACATTTGTTTTATTCTCTTATCAATCCTACTCCCTCATATCATATTAAGGGTATAAATATTCTATGTAAAATATGAACCAGTAATTGTGACATATAAAAGATTTCATATATCAATGCAAGAAGATAACTCCAAAGCAATTGTTTTTTTAATGATGGATCCAATTATTTCTTACAACATTAAGACTGTGTTGAAGTCCTCTATAACCACCTGTTTGTGCAATATGTTTTTTGATATAACCTCAACACATTTCTTTAACTCCCATATTCTGGTATATGATGTAAAATAATATACAAATTATTTATAGAAACATTCACATGAGTTAATAACGAAGACTAAGATGCATTGCTCTGGTTTATTTTAAGTGATGATTTAAATACATTGATGCATATGAATCCAAATATAATAAATTCTAGAGTCATGTGCGTTTTTAGGAAAAAAATATATTAGAAGGTCCCACTTTATATCATTCTAGTATCAAAAAGGAATTGTTTGCTCAACAGTTCCAATAAGAATTCATTTGTTGGAAATTATGTAATTTCTAAGGTATTTGTTTGTTAGTGTATTCCATAGCCCTTGATAATTATAGTATATTATCTCTATTTCTTGAGGGGTATTACACTTGTTAAAGGAAATCATTATTTATTCACACCCCTATGGTATTTCCCATTCTAATATATCCCTATTTTATTTCCCCCTCCTAGAGATGTTGTAGGGTTTTATCATCCATTGTATCTGTTTCAAGATTTTTCAAAACATCATTTTCGTAATATTCCATAGAAACCTACTCATTCAAACCATCTTCAGTATCATTAGGGATTTCATCCTTATCAAAATCGTCCCACAAAAAACCCCTTATTGGGGTGAACATATTATTTTCCATCAAGGGATAATATGCTTTTTTAGTGATTACAATCCTATTAGAGGCCTTATAAGAGGAGAACATTGAGAACATTCCAAATTTCTCAATGACATCTACATACATCACACCTACCTCTATGTATTAATTAGGTCTAACACCATTACAATGTTTTTATTGTTTAGACATAAGGATTGTATTAGGTTAGTGAAAACCATGGAGATTTTGCACATCCTCCATATCATAGATGATTCCAATTATAGATAAAATAATAATTTCCAAATTGTTTTCATTTTCCTCTATATGTATTGATGGAAACCCATACATATTAATACCCTCACCATGAGTGTGTGAGAGTTTCTAATTCCCCACCCTACTCTCACAAACCCCATTAAAGGTTACTTCATGTGGTTGCGTGTTTCCAAGGGTACCACCTTATCTTTTCACTCCCTTATACTATAATAAGCATCATTGTTTCCCCTTATATTATATAATCTAAATTGTATGTCTCTGTTACATTCTAAATTGAGGGTCCCAAAGATTCTATTTCTCATTCAGTTCATTGTATTCCATTTAAATTTCATTTCAAGAATTAAGTTGTTTTCCCTTGTTTCGAAAACCGTCTCTTACACAAAATTATTGGACATGTCACCCTCAACCTAAACTATATCCTAATTATATTTTCTTATATTAAATATTTCATTATACATCTTAATGGGTTTCCCAATAGATGATTTTATATCTCAATAGATTTTTGGATTCCATTACATCATTTTCAATCGACATATGTGAATCTTGATCAGAGTATGGGAATTACATTCCTCATAATGGTAAAAATTCTTATCCCATTCCTTATAGAAACCAAGGATTTATATTGGCTAAACCAAGACTCGATGCTTGGTACTTACATATATTATATTGGAAGACCACATGGAAATATTCCCACCCCAATGTTGTCATTCTCTATTCATCAAAAAACTATATTTCCACAATTCTATGAGTAAGGTCATTGAACATCAAGAATTTCTCACCTTTTGTAACAAAAACTACCATAATTATGTGATACCAACAACAATGTACTATTTCAATTATTTATTCTTGAGTATCATATATATTGAGTTGTCCTTCCATTATTGTCGATCCTTCATAGAGGAAGAGAATCAAACTTTGAGAAATAATGGTAGGATATCAATTTAACAACCTAAAAAAATTATTTTCCAATTCAACATCATCAAAATTTTAATGGTCCCCCATTTTTTGTTTTAAGGCATGTTGGAAAAGATCATTAGGCCCAATATATCCATTTTCCATTATTTTTCTTTCAATTTTAACCAGTTTTTTATTCTCTCATTCATCATGCTTAGTTGGGTTTGCCGCTTCCCTTCTCTACTATTGCTCCACCATCATCGGTATCCCACGTATTAGTTCAATTATATTAAAATTAAATCAAATAGGATATTGTAATCAATTTGACATTGAATTTTTATTTTAAAAACGTTCTAAACTTTTGAATCTTTTCTATTTAGAAAATCCCTTTTACATCATGCGTTCAGGTTTAATATTTTAATGAAATATACCACTTATGTGAATTGAATTTTAAAAAATGGATTCATTATTTTTAATCAGTATAATGAAAATTATATTATATGATTAAAATAAATTTTAACCATAATGAATAATGATATTAATAAAAATTAATTACTAAGTCAAGGTTAAAATGGGTTTATGAGTGTATTAAAATAAAAAGAGAGGGGGAAAATAACCTATTAACTCATCCAAACCCAGTTTATGGATATTTTAGACCCTATAATAGATAATGTTCTATAATGCCTCATTTTTTATCATTTTATCTTGTGTAAATTTTGGATTCACATTATTACGTTCTAATATTCCATTTGAATCCCCTCCCCCACTTTTAAATGGTTCCCCCCTCTCATATCCTCTCAAAACATGCATAATCCACTAATCAACCAATACATAACAAAATAAATCCCTCAAAAACCAATAATAATCCGATAATAATATTTTTTAATTGAAATCTATCCTAGAATGTTATTTAGGGAAAATCTAAAATAGTTTCTGAAATAATGTTGATGTCCTTAACGGAGCAGTTAAATATATTTCTCCTTCCATGTATTTATAATATTTTTAAAACACAATGATATAAAAAATCATTATCTCCCATATACTAATATTTTTCTGTTATGATAATGACCTAAATAAATCTCCACCTCCATCATATGGGAATTGAAACTGTTGATCATGTGTACAGTGAACTAAAGCCTCACGAACAAATGTAACTCATTTTCTATCACCACATATATTGGAATGATATAATTATGTATAAAATAATTATATATTATATTTATTTTTAATTATATTTATATAATTAATATATTACAAATAAATTGTTATTTTCCACTCTATAGGGAATATAGCGTAATACTTTTTTTATTATTTCAAAAACGTTTATGAAAAGTGAGAAACCCAAAGTCACAACAGACCCAAAAAGCACAAAAAAGTCCCCTCCAAAGATGAAAAACTCTATAGGGAATATGATAATGTCATTCGTCTATACAACGGACATCTGCCACGTGAAGTAATGTGATCTGTTTTTCACTTACACTTTACCTAAATGGTAATAAGGTTTGATTGAAAAGTTGATATGTTATATTAATAACTTATAAATAATTAATTGAAATAATTATATCATATAATTTCTTACCTTACCATCCATTGAATAAATTATTGTTCACTTTGAGTGTACGGAGGATGATCACCTCATGAAGAGATGTGATTCATTTTTCACTAATATTTAACATGGAAGCTGGTAAAGGATACATTAATTTAATATATGTGATATAAATTAAATAATAATTAATTTTAAATTTTAATATATTATTTAACTTTCTTTATTTTAATCCATTTAGAAAATAGAAACATTGTGTATATATACGTATGACATACCTTCTCCAAGAACCGTGTAACTCATTTTCTATATCATACAATAATGGATTTATATAAATACATATATAATGAATATATTTGATTTTTATACAATTTTTATAATTATTTATATTATCTTCCATAACCAATGTAATAGGATCAAAAATACCAAAACAAAAAATACACAAAAAATGAGGCACATATTACCGAAAGCATGATTTTAATAAGGAATTTTCGATAAATAAGTAATAAAAAAATAAGTTAATAATATATGGTCTGATAAATATGATTAAGGTCATTTAATATATGAATATAAAAAATATATTTATAAGATAGTAGTTTTGAACATGTACTAAGTATGTAGAGTGTTATGGAAATATATTCTTTTCTAATATTGCCTTCCTTATGAAATAAGTTGTGTTACTCACTTATCTTAATTTATAAGGATTATATATATAACTTTGAGATTTAACATAGTGAGTATAATTATTTTAATTTATTATAAAGGTACGGTTTATATTTATCATTAATGGGGTTTGTGCTTAAACATATTCCAAGGTAGTAAAGAGTTTATATTGCAATCTTGGAAATTATTATGATTTTTTATGATTATGTTTCCAAAGAGTAAGCCTTATGATATATCAATAAATAATATAATGCAATTTATTATCTACTATTTAATTCCTAATAAAACATGTTTCAAATTCATTTTTCTCTTTTTATGTACATAATAGGTAAATAATATGTTTTTTATGAAAAATGAATTTTATACCACTCTTCGGCCGACAATGATTTTCTCACATATCCATTCATTAAAAAAATGTTTTAATGATGTCTTTTCAAATATCCAAAAAAAATTATATTAATATATAAAATGATTATACTTTTCTAAAAAAGGAATATTTTAATAGTTTCTAAACATAATGGTTTTTTACTTTCAGTGAAAATGTGAAAGGAATATTTATTTTAAAGTGTACAACATGAAAGAATTTTTTTTTATAACCGCTCAATGTGTTGATGCTTCCATTACCCATTCCCATGATTATTTTAAATGAAATTTTTTCTTTAATATTTATAATGATTTTTATATTTCAATGAAGTTATTTGAAATTGGTAATGATATATTACTCATGAATATAATATTGATATTTATGGAATTTTTATTCATCCATGAAAACCCCCTTTTGGGCTTCATATGTTTTATTGGGGATATAAGCTACTTGTACCATCCTTATTCATTCATTAGTTGTTTTATGATTATGAAGAATATATTTTCATGAAACCCATTACATTTCAATGAGTTATGATAATATGAAATGTAAAACAAACCAATTTATATTCTATGGATTATTCTAGGATGTAATGCTGGTGAAACCTATATATTTTTTTGTGTTATAATATAATGAATTTTTAATGATCTTATGTCACAATTTTTTTTGTTTTCATTCTAATATTTGGGGGACCATTATCTGTATCCAATGTATTGGGTAAATATTGATATCTCAACAGATAAGTAGGACTAGAATGCAGAGTGAACCGAGTTAATTTTAAGAATTTTACTACTATGATAAAAATCAATGTGAAGCATGACTACAAAAATGGTTTCAGGCATTTACCCATTGAATTGTGATATCATTTTAGCCTGACCACAGTGGAAATGATTTTCGATGATTATGTGTAATCCAAAAATTTATGTCATTTGGAAATTTTATTCAGTCATGGATAATATTCATTAATATACTTATGACTCATGCCTTATTAACATCTAATATGAATTCCATTAATCAATATTTTGATCATTGATATGAATGGTATGATTTTCATATGATATGATAGTGTTCCTATACACATATTCTCATGCTATTTTTATGTATTTCCCATGTTTACCCTTACTGAGTAGATGATTTCACCCTTCGTTGTGTTTATTTTCACAAGGTTATGATGATAGGAACTACATGCGATATATCTAATAAGGATTTTAATTATGAATAACTTTGTGGTAGTTTATGCAATTCATATATGAACTAGTGGTTTATGTTTCCTAGTATCCAAAAGAATTATTCCATTATGATAATCATTTGTTTTTTTGTGTAATTTAATGAAATTTTTTCTAAAATGATGTAACAACTAAATATGAAGATATTGGGTTGATAAATTTGGTATTGGAGGTTAGGTTTATTTCCCCTATGGAAACTAGGATGACAAAATAATTGTGAGAATGGTTAGGATAATCATAATTATATGGTATCATCCAAATGTTTGGGTAAGAAATATATTATGTGGATTAACTAGAAATAAATCCAAGTCTATATACTAAAAGTGTAAATAATTCTAGCATAAATATACAGAGTCCAAATAACTCCAAAATCATCATGTTGATCTTCACTCGAGAATTACCTTTAACACAACAATTGGCCATACAGTGCACCTTGTTTGTGACTCCCTAGGGATGTACTATGGTTAAATTGCATTTATTTAATAAACTATCATTAAGGATTTAAATATATGATTACCATTAATATCTAATGGTTACAGGATTCTGTCATGAATATAAAATAATCTTCTTTTATTTAAACATCCAATAAATGATGGTTCATGACTATGTTTTTTCCCACCATAAATATTTTTCAAACTATTTTTTTTATTAAATGGTCTGAACTATAATGAACGATGTAGATGTTTAATGAAAAATAAAATTAAATTATTTTCATCACTAATAACAGACTATTATGTTATATTGAAAGGAAAAATAACATTTCTATTTTCAGACAATATTCTCAGGCAATAAATTGTTCTAAACTTCCTTTTTATTAAAAGTAAGAATGAAATTTAATTAAGTGTTTCATGAGGGAACATAGACCATATTTTTGAGGTTCTAGTTGTCCTCTAGTTGTTTAAAAATTTATTAGGGTCACTTAAATGATATTTTCCTTTATCTAGTTGTTAGAAAATTAAAAAATAATTTTTGTTTTCCATCACTTGGAAGGTGAATTCGATAAAAAGTGGACTCTCATTAATAATAAGAAAAAAAAATATGAAATTTAATCCTTGTAATTGGATGATTTGATTACCATATTTATTAATAAGTAATTACCTAAAATTCTATATATGATAATAGAATATGAATTTGATAAGGTAATTTTGATGTGTAATAAATCAATTGGTATCTATCAGAAAATTTTTACAAGAATTGTGAGGTATGCTTTTGGAATTATCATAAAACGTGAACTAAAGGATTCTAGAAATTTTTCTAATTAAAACCAAGTCTATAGAGGTAATTATCCATTAGGTACTTCAGTTTTTATGAAGAAATCATTTCATGTTCTCCTAAGGTGGAAATAAAGACTGGATTTACCCATCGGTCTCACAGTTTTGAGAAGAAATGAAAGTGGATTACAAGGAAAACAATTAGAACCATGGAGAGAAAAATACAATGGATGAATCTATCTTAAGGTAACTCATAATTTTTTTATGTATGGAAGGGAATGTCATCAGGTAATAGTATGACGAACTGTTTGGACGTAGTTAACGGATGATGTAAATAGATAGAAAGATATATAGAAAAAACCATCTACACTCTAGTGTATCAAATGCTATGATTATAGAAAATATGCTAACAAGTGCACAATTATGATGGTTAATTCTGATTTTCGGTGGTAGAAGTCTATTAATTCTAGGTATATGGGAAAATATCATGTGATCGCTATTTTAAATGATGCGTGAGATGACATAGTGGTTTATGGAACTGTTACCATCAACTATAGAATAGTTAATGACTTATATAACCCCCGATCTACTAATTATATTAAATCTAAATAATTTACATAGGGTTTCAAGATAAGACACACATGATTATATGTATAATTTTCAGTGAAAACCCCTAACAGTATGATAAACAAATCTCAATTATGTGATTCCTCTCCAGTTGTGGTTCGCGTGAATGTGCTACCTAAAAAACATTCATTAATCAAATTGTTTAATTTGATATTATCTTATGTGTGTATGGGAATTCCCTAAATGAATCCATATCAATTTTTGGGGAATTTGAGTTAAATTTAATTTTCCAAACCAACTGATGATTGCAACTCAGTGTGATGATAAATATTAAATTTTAATTGAAATAAACACCATAAATGGGGTTGGATTCTTATTCAAAAGGTATTTTATCATAGATTAATGGGAAAAACTCAACAGCAATGGAATGCCTAGTGTGTGGGAGTTTATTAATGTATATCAAAAAGAGTTTTCCAGTCTTCCACCGAATCATGAAGTAGCATATTCCATAGAACCCATTGTTAGAGCCACACAAATTTCAAAGACTCCATATATAGTGATACCAATTGAGTTGTAGGAATTGATGTATAAAATATATGTTAAAATTGAAAAGGTATTCATTTATCCGAGTGTGTCATACTAGGGAGATCCCGTTTTCTTTGTAAAAAAAGAAGACAGAATGATGCGACATTACATTGATTAGCTAAAGGTGAAAAAAAATCAAATTCAAGAACATGTATCCTCTACACTGTACTGGGGATTTTTTTGATCAACTTCATAGAGATAAATACATTTATAATTTTTTCCTTCAAACTAGATAACATAAATTTAGGGGAAAGATGTATGATATAACCAATATAGTATTATGTTCAAGGTATGAAAACTATGGGTATATAGTGATTCCATTTGGTCTTACTAATTCCCAAAAAATTTCATGACCTGTCCCCTGGGGACCATGTCGTGACTCCCCCTCCCCCAGCCCACCCCCTGAAGTCTAGGGATTGTAGACTTGTTTTGAAGGCATCAAACTACATGTGGGAGGAATTTGCACGAGTACATGTTCAACACACACACAACAACATTACAAAAACTTGTGAAGGAAAACATGAATTCCCCAAAACAACCCCTGAGTAAAGGTAAAATCTATCAATTAAATGGGCCCTAATACAAGCCCATAAAAAGAAAAACTGAAAATAGGCAAGTGTAAATGATCTTTAAAAAGTATTCCACTAAAAACCCCACCATTTGGGTGATTGTAGATTAACTTCCAGAATCTGTAGAAGTATGCCCCACCTTCTTAATATCATTAGGTATTGTTGGCTCCTTGGAAACCATGATCTCCATCAAGGCATCAGTCATATGCACCAGACACAACATCTGCAGGAGAAACCTGTGTAGGGGTGACTAAAAAAATACTAATTATGGACATTAAACTACAAAGGAATGACCAAAAAGTAAACCATGAAGTGTGATCACTAAATAAGAAATCTCACATAGTTATAATATAATGTATGGAAATTGAGAGTATTATTGATAACACAGAACACATTGGACTACTCATGTACTCATCCCATATTACTTCTGTTGGTATGTGGGTTCATGCGGAGCCACTTTTAACTTAGGCCAACAAAGATATCCCACACTGGGCCACTTGTACCTGATCCACACAAGGTCTATCGGAGGAGATCAACAGAGAGACACTAGTAGTTGATCCACATAGGTTCGCCTAGAGGTGATCCACATAGGATTTCTATTATCTAATCCAAATAGGGTCCCTTGTATGTAATCCACAATGGGACCCTTAGATATGATCCACATAGGGTTTCTTGGAGCTTGTCCACATAGTGTCTCTTATCTTATAATCCTAAAGGGTCACTTGGGCCCACTCGTCAGCAGTCTTTAGGTCTCTTCTAGCTATAGGATTCTTGTACATTGCATTCTTGATTCTGGGAAAATCCACTCCGCAATCCATTCATCATATTTAAACTTCCATGAAATCATCCTTAGATCATTCCAAAAGAACTCCCTCATTGAGATTTTTCCAAAGCCACAAACGGTTCATCAAAATGATTCTTGGTCTAAAAGATATTGGAATATTAGTAAATAGGGGTTGGTGGGGTCCATACCTAGTCCAAACCAGTCAGACCGTCCTAAATAAACTGGGAAGGGTGGCCCTGCATGGCCCAACCCAGTTCAGTTGACCCGACATGACCTGTTTGCATTTGGGTCAGCCCAGTCTGTCCCAACTACTGGGTGAGCCACATTGGGCCATGCTAGAGCCAACTCAGTTCAGTCGTGGGTCCAACATGTCAGGTCACCCGGTGACCCAGATTTATCCATCCCGTCCCACAATACGTGGGCCAGTTTTTTCCTAGGCTGGGCCGCCCAACCTGTGCCACCAAGTGTCCCAGACATATTCTGTCACCTGCCTGCAAAAAGAGGTTGTATTAATTTTAGTCCAAGAAACTCATTGCTCGGTTTGTGCTCCCGACCCTTTTCAATATGTGGGCGAGTCTCCTCTTTCCCGGATGCTAGTGGGAGTCTAGTTTGTGCACACTGTGACCAACAATGTCAGCCTCCCACTTATCCTTCACATGATCCCAGTAGGACTACGTGCCAACATTCCGCGTCGCGGCCCCAACCACTGCATTCTCCACTGATGCACGCATCCCTATCCACCAGCTACCAAAACGCTCTCGGCATCTCATGACTCACATATGTGGTCCTCCTTATCATCCCAAAGTTGCCCGCCCCCACCCTCCTACGGTTGCAACTGTCAGTTGCAAATAGGATGTTCTGTGGACCACCAGGTCAATTCAGTTTTTCCATTCTTCAGACCGTATGTGCCTCCTTCCTCGAGGGGGTTCCATCTTCCTTGATAGAGCCTCCAAATTTCCATACCATCAATCTGATGTTATGGCCATGAATAAAACATAATACCACACAATGGAATAGTGGCTCGGGCCTTGTTCTTTTTAGATCACACCCTCCGCTTTAGAGACTCATTAGAAAAATTGATCTACGGATAAACATGTTTGTGGCGTGATACTCTTTGTTGATGTTGATTTAAGAATCAGGAATTCAAATTACAAATAGTAACTCCTATCTTGGATAGGTTCTTTAGATGTGGATGATCATTGTTGTGCGACATTGTTCTCCATGCTTGATCAACCTCCCACATTTCTAGAAAATCATTCGAAGGGTTGATGGAGAATGCGTTTTTCATTCACTGGTCTCATTCTTCGAGGTGAGTCCTTATCGCTAGATATTTTCTAATGTTTTTCATTAGAGATAACATACTCACTATCTTTAAGAGAAATTATATCCTTTTTTCTCCAACCTATTATCAAATTAAAAGGGGAAGCATGGAAGAGTTTCTATTATGTTGTGTCGTCGTGTCGTCATGCGGTTTCATTAATGAAACAATGTATTTTTTACGTATCAATTAATGAGTCGTTGTTATAAGAATTTATGATCCACATTAATGGGATTCATTTAATTTGACTCATTGTTTCCTCATTTACACCACAGTAGTGATGATGTTCCACCAATAAATGGTGAAGAGAAACAAATAAAATAACATTTTAAGTTATTTTATTTTTCATTCGAAATATCTGAATCCCTATTTTCTAGTCGACCCTTGTTTGTCGATGTTATGTCCTTTACTAAGAGAATCATGTCATTCTGATTTCAATTGTGCCACTAATTTTTTATCTGAACACCATTTTATTAGTTAGAAAAACCCTCTATCATTTTAATTTAAATAAACATAAAAAAATTTCAAAATTATATTCTTGGATAACCGGTACTAGGAATCAAGTTTCTTCTAAGTGACTAGTCAAAAAATAATTCTATATAATTTAAAAAATTCCCTGGAATTTTCAAAAAATTACATTACCCCAACCTTTACGGCTTCATGTCCCTATAAGGAAAAAAAGTGTTATAAAAATGGGGGTACTGAGCACAAATCATAGCCTCCCACTCCAATGTGCTCTTTTCCAGATTCTCAAGCTACCACCAAACACGAACTAGAGGAATCGACCATCCATGAAGGACCCACTCCTGTCATTCCTGTATATCCACCAGAAACTATAAAATTTTCACCCCATCATCAATGTCCATATTTCCCCAATCGATGACATGTGATGGATAATGCACGTACCCCATGAGCTGTGACACATGGAAAACATTGTGCACCTAGTGAATCTATTGGGGAAGGGATAGGTTGTACACTATGTCGACAACTATGTTAAGAATTTGGAAATTTTTGATGAACCATGGAGATCACATGCCACCCCATCCAAATCTCAACAATCCCCATCGGGGTGAGACCCGAAGGAAAACATGGTCTCCCTCCTCAAACTCCAAGTTCCTCCATCTTCTGTCAACATAAGATTTCTACCTTGTTCGGAAAAATCCTCATATGCTCCTTGATGATCTACACCTTCTTAGTGGAATCCCATCGTACTTACTCTGGACCCATGAGTATTGACTCCCCTGGGTCTGTCCAGCATAGAGGTGATCTAAAATACGACCTCTACAAAGCCTCGAATGATGCCATGCCAATTTTGGAATGATATTTATTATTTTATTCAAATTCCACCAGTGGCATGTGGTCCTTCCAACTATGACCAAACTCAAGAATGCATGACTGAATATTTTCCTCCAAGGACAACAGGGTTCGCTCCGTCTGACCATCAGTCTGTGGGTGAAAGGTTTTTCTCTATCACAGTTGATTCGTGAATGCATCATGTAATCCCTTACACATCCAATATGTGAAGTGACCATCATTTTATGAGATGATCATCAAGAGCTCCTTGTGAATCTGAACTATATCCATGTCATAGATGTGTCATGATCCCATTACTAATTGCGGCACCCAGATGGGTAGGAAGTGAGATGACATGGTGAGTCTGTTAACAATCACCCAAATAGAATCATGTCAATTGAACGTATGTGAAAGTCTAATCCTGATTTCCATAGATATTCCACCCACATTCACTTTGGTACCTCAAGTGGTTGTTTTTAGCTTTTTGGAACCAGATGCTCAGCCTTCACTTGTTGAAAATTTAGGAACTTTGAAATGAACATGGCCACCACATTCTTCATCCCTTGAAACCAAAACTAATTTTGGAGATCCTGGTATATCTTCTCCACACCTAGATGTACCTGAAAATGGGTTGTATTTAAATCTATCAACACCTACTCCTACAAATCCACCGATAAAATTGTGATCCCTCTGAAAAGGATGGTGTGATCCCTTCCTATTGAGAATCCATTAGTAGCATGTCATGAGGATAACTATATTTGTCAGGCCTCGTAGTCAAAAACCACAGCAGTTCCTCCCTAATTGTTATACAACTGGAGGATTAATAATCATAGACTAAAGATAATATTCTCCATCATCATCCATGAAGTATATCTACATCATCGCTAGCTTCTCCATCACCTCGCTCATGAGATACAAACTGGACCTCCTGCTAAGTTCGTCTTCTACCATGTTCCCATTTCTAAGAGTACAAACTATCATGAATTCATAGTACTAGAGGAACTCAAACAATTTCCACTGCCTCAAGTTCAGGTCCATCTTGGAGAATATATACCAGTGACTCCTATGGTCAGAGTAGACTATAATCCACTCACCCATCAAGCAGTGTCTCTATATCATCAATTGAATGACTATTGTTTCTAACTCTAGGTTAGGGGTTGCTTGGTTCTGCTCATGATTCCTCAATTTTCAAGAACCATAGGTGACCACTAATCACTTTTTTATAAATACATAACCACTTCTAGTCCCTGATGTGTCATAGAAAACTACATTACCAATGCCCTCATCTGGTTGTCTCAAAATGGGGGAACTCAACAGTCTCTGCCTCATCTCCTGGAAACATTGCTAGCAATTCTCCATCCACATGAAGGGTTTTCCCTTAAGTTTCAAATATGATAAGGGTGATTCTTCTCTAGAAATGTTCTTCATAAACCTCTGATAGTATCCAACCAACCCAAAAACTCTTTAACTAAGTCACACTCCTAGGTGGATCCAAATCAAGCCTTGACTCTCGCTTCCCTAGATCCACTGCAACTCCAGCCTCTGAGATGACATGTCCCAAAAATTGGAGCATCCAAATCCATAAATTGAACTTCGAGAGATTCTCATAAATCTGGTGCTCTTATATTTTATCCAGTAATATTTTTTGGGATGTAGCATGCTCTTATTCTATTTTCAAGTACACCAAGATGTCATCAATCATCGACAGTGGATACTTTTTCTCATAGTCACATGGTTTAGGCAGTAGATGTCAATGGATAGCCTCAATATTCCAACCAACATCTTGGGATAAAACAATGGGTCTAACCCCGGTGAAATGATGGGCCCCACAAATCCCTTCTCTTGTAATCCCTCCATTTGTACCCTCAACTCAAAAAGCTTTATGGTATCCATCTGATATTCTAGTCTGGATATCAGTGTCACCTTGGGGTAATGTTTAATGTATTATTCTACCTCTCTACGAGGTGCTATCCATGGATCATCATTGGGAATGATAACTTTGTACTCGTCCACCACTACTAGAATGTGATGACTCCTCTCTACCACTGCACTATGGGTGAGACTAGACAACTGGTGAGTGATCAGTTATACCCTCATTCAATAAATTGTTTCTTGTACTGCAAGTGGTCGCTTCTCCGAAATCAAGGATAAATTTGTCTTATCCTCATGGACCAACCTTATTCTATGCCTAAGATATTCAATATGATCTTGAACTATAGATAACCAGTCCATGCCCAAGATGACATCGTTATACCTCGAAGACACTACTAGGAGATCTCATCTGAGGCTCTCACTTCCAAGAGTAATCTCACACTACCGACACCAGTGTGTAATCATAAAATCCATCCCGTATGATTCACTAATTATAATGATGGAGCCAAGTTCCCCACCAGATTCTTTGAGCCTCGAACTAGATATATAGAAAGGAAACAGTGATTGACACATTTTTCTATAAGAACTATATTTATAGTGTAGAAGACATATATTTTAACTCTAATCATATATAGAGCTTTGTGGTTTTAGGCCTACACTATTTGAAGCTGAGGAGGACCCTATCCACCTGAACCCAAAGGTCGTGGTGGACCACCTAGGGTTGGTGGTGGTTGTACCTTGAACCATCTCCCACTGTATAATTCTCATCCTGCTCCTCTTCCATGCCCTATGCTTTGGACCTCCTCGCTCGAACCTCTACCTATATCTCAACGGTGCCCCGACCATCCGTTGATTTTCTCTAAGACGGGTCGGGTAGTCGCAAGCCATGTGTCCTTTTCCACTGCATGAGTAGCACACCATGCTCCTCTGCTGACCCCTGCTACCCGGTGGCCTCACACCACTGATCATGTGTCATAAGTGCACCCTTCATATGATCTACCCTACATGGATGTCTACATCATCTATCGGCTACCCACCATGGACGTCTCAACCACATTTCACTATGTGGTAGCTCCCACTATTACTGCCTTATTTTTGAGGAGGATATCTTCTAGTATATCTCTCTCTTGCTCTCCAGCCTGAGTGGGGTTGCTGAGGGAAATCATCGATTTCTGTTTCTCCTATTGGAATCACTTCTCAAAGGATAGGGCCTTAAATAAAACGTCCCTTACCATATTCATAGAGTAGATCGAATGGTCTTTAAACCTCATATACTACTCATCCAAAGACATGATTCCTAGTTTTAGGTGAATAAACTCTTATACGTGCATAGAGAACATGTCTACTGGGATGAAATCTCCAGAAATAGCTACTAAAAGTAAGCTTAAGAGATGGTCACCTCATCATGAGTCTCAACTATCTGGCTCCCCCATCTCTTTGCTAATAACTATAGATGGATCTCAATCACGATTACTATTTGGTCAAGTGGAATACTCACTAAGTGAAAGACCCGCGTTAGCACCTCCGGCAGGTCCGCAGTGGCCTGAGGATTTATCTCTCCCATGAACCTGGGATGTCTCTATCTCTAAAAATCGTGCAAGGAACTAAGTATGTGTGTATCCTCCATTTGTAGTTCCCACAGTAACATCTAATCAGTAGGTGGTGGTACATTGGTGCACCACCTAACAGGGCTATCTCTAGAACTATCCCCTAAACTGATGCCTCATCTCTAGGCTCGTTTTCATCACAGTTACATATCAGACTCTTGGATGGTTAACTAAATGTATTCATTTATGAATAGATCAATATATACCAAAGTAAGTAGATAATACATGGTGAGATGACTCGTATTCAATAATAACTTGACGAAACACTCAATTCTAATATGATGCATGCGACTAGTGATTTTATGTATAAGACAAAAAAGTAGAATTTGAGGTCCTGGTGTATTATTATGTTGGATGTCACGCCAACATTGAACTCCCCAAATCTGAATGACGATCTCGAATCATTTAACACTATCTAGAAAAAACAAAACAAAAAACACTCGATCTTTGATGTAGAACTAACCATCCTCTCATACAACTTTGTCACGACCTATCCCCCTGGGTCCATTTCGTGACTTCCCCACACCCACCTCTCAAAGTATGGAGGATAGAGACTATCATTGAAGTACTCAACCTACACATGGGAGGAATTTTAATGAGTACTTTTATGCACACAAACACACACAAACACATCCAAAAAACTGGATATGAAAACATGCATTCCACTAAACAACCCTTGAGTAATGGTACACGATGTTGGTAAAATGGGTAAGAATACACTCTAAAAATAGAATAACTGAACACAGGTAAGTATGAAGTGTCTCTAACAAGTAGCCTACTGAAAACCCACCTAATGGGTAAGTATATAGTAAATGTCGGAAGAAATAGAATTATTCCACACATACCTGATCTCATTGGCCACCATTGTGTCTCAGGACACCATGTCATCTGTCAAGGTGTCAGTCATATGGACTGTACACAACTTGGGAATCCAAATGTCGTGTGGGTGTGAGGAATAAAATACTCCGTAGCCACGCCAAACCAGAAAGAAAAGACCAAAAATCAATCAGCAAAGAAAAATATGAAGCATGATCATGATGAAATACTTATCACATAAGTAACAATAAATTATGTAGAGAAGGACTATCAGTCATAACACTACACACCTTGGACTGTTGAGGTACCCATACCGGATGAGTACTGTAGGTCTGATGGGTCACAAGGTGCCACATCCCAATTAATCCATCACAGATAATCCACACAAGGCATATTTTAACTAATCCACATAGGGTCTCTTGAGATTATCCAAACAGGGTCACTTGTAGCTGATACAGAGGGCACGTTGTAGCTGATCCATATAGGGTCACTTGGAGCGAATCCACATAAGGTCACTTGGAGCTGATCCATACTAGGACTGTTGTAGCAGATCCACATAGGGTCACTTGGAGTTGATCCACAATAGGATTCTTGGAGATGATCTCTACAGAGTTTCTTATCTTCTAAGCCTACATGGTCTCATTGGACTGCTCTTCAACAATCATCAAGTCCCAGCCAGCCAAAGGATTCTTATACGTATCAAGTTAGATTCCAGGAAAATCCACTCCTTGACCCATTTTTAATTTTTAATCATCCAGGAAATCCTCCTTAGATATTTCTAAAATAACATCATCAAAATGAGGGTTTCAACCTAGAAAATCTATAATCTAATAGACTCTTGTTCTAGAAGATATTGATGTTTTATTAAATATGGGCTAGTTGTGTCTAGGCACGGTCCAACCCAGTCAAACCAACCCAACAAACACGGCCTAGGGGGACAGTATGACCCACCATTGATTGGTCATCCCGACCCAACCAGGTTGGTTCTAGGTTGGCCCTGTCTTGCCAGGATACTATGCCATACCAATTGGGGCTTGCTAGACCCAGTCTATTTTGACAATGCTTTTAGCCTGCTGAGTAACCCAGCAACCTGAATTTATCTGGCTGGCCCCACAACAGCCAGGTTGGTTTGATCCCAACATGGGCCACCCAATGTATAAGTTTTATTATCCAGGAATATCCTGCAAAACTAGTCTTGATTTATTCCATCTAGGGCTACTAAGTAGCCCATATTTCTCCACACACCCCAGCATGATGTGAGGTCCTGTCTCCTCCAGCCTGAATGCTAGGTGGCGTCCAGTTCATTCGCACCATAGCTGGATATGTCGGCCACCCATTGTTCCACATTTGGTCCCCACTAGACCACTTTCCATTGCACTACGCCATGGACCCACCCAGATCCAGCTCCACATATGAGGAGGGGTGGTCTCGTCCTTGTCCGCCAACTGCCAGCCCACTACCAGCAGCTTATACAACACCATCGTGGCCCAATCCACCCACATCCTGCCATGGCGCACTGTCGTGGTGCACCTCCACCCACCCATGTTCACCGGCACTGGTTGCCAATGCTAGTGGGATGTTCCTCCGACAACTGTGTCTGCTCCGGTGGTCCGTTCTTTAGACTGTTGGTTCCTCTGACCTCCATGGGGTTCCTTCTTCCCTACTATATGATCGAATTTTTTTATGTCATTATAATTTGTGGCAATGAAGAACACACAATAATGCATAAAGGGGGAGGGGATAAAGCCTTTTCATGTCATCCCCACCCACTCTATTAGAGTTTCTTATGAAAATGGGGGTATAGAATTACGATTCTATAAAAATTAATCTCAATACAAAAAACCTGAGAATAAGCTCCCTCCTACAGGAACAATATATTTGTGGATCATATTTTCCATCGTTTGATCTGTGTTTTTTGTTATAGAATGAAGAATGAGGAATTCAAATTATAATTAGTAACCCCAACCTCAGATTAATCCATCAGTCAGGGAAGAGATTCACATCGCCCCTTCGTTCTTCATTCTTGATCTTCTACACACATTGCTAGAAATACTTCAAAGGGTGGAAGGATAATTCATTCCTCATCATACAGTCCCCGTTCATCAAGGTGTGTCATTTACATTAGATATATTCTTGTGTTCTTCATTGGATTGAATTTCCTCACTGACCCTAAGTGAAATTCTAGCTCTGATTCTCCAAACCATTCTCCCATTAAAATGGAAACATGTTGCAACATTTTTATTTCATTGTGTTTTCATGTCATTAAATTGTTTCATTAATGAAAATGTGTATCTATTAAACATAAATTAATGAGTCATTATGATACACATTTAAGGGACCCATTAATGTGATTCATTTAATGTGAATCATCACCACCACATTGATACAGTCGTAGTACTGATGTGCCTCCGTTCTTCGGTGAAGAGAACCAAATAAAATATCTTCATAAGATATTTTATTTTTCTTTCGAAAGGTCCACAACTATCTTTTCTGATCAACCCTCGTCGATCGATGTTAGGTCTATTATAGGCGAATCTTGTCATTCTGCGTTCAATGGTGCCTTCTTATTTTTCATCCAAGCACTGGTTTAAAAGTAAATTAACAACTAGCACATTTATTAAAATGATCTTAAAAAAGATGAAAATTTTATTTTGGGCCTTGGAATCAAGTCTCGGCTTAGCGACTAGTCTCGAAATAATCCCATATAGTTAAAAAATTACATGAAATTACCAAGACATTACATATTATCTCCAAGGATTTAATGAATGGTGTCTTTAGAGATTATGTTCATTAGTTTGTGGTAGTATTTAAATATGATATTATAATATATGAAAAGATAGTGAAAGAACATTAGCATCCCTTGGGAATGGTACAAAACACACCAAAGAAGGATAAGTTGTAGGAAAAAAAATTAATACATGTAACTTTTGGAAACAAAATTTATCATTTTTTAGTCATATAATATGATGTAAGGGTGTATAAGTGGATCCATCAAACATAAATTCCATTGAATGTTGTCCTAGACCAACCATAGTGACTGAGATTTATATTTTTCAAGGTTTGGTGTGATATTATCAAAACTTTTAGATAATTTATCATGAAAATCTTATCAAATAACCATGTTACCTAATAAGGGAGATATGATCTTTTTTATAGATGAATGAAATGAAATTTTTGATGATCTCAAGAGAACATCAGTCAGAGAAATTGTTCTTATATTAAATTATAGTAGACAAGTATTTTTTGTCTTTAGTATTGTATCCAATGAGCTATATGGATACGTTCTATTGAAAAATGATATATTTATCGATTATGTCTTAATACAATTTATGGATCATGAGAAAAATTACCGAAATCATTATTTTGAGATAATTGATTTATTTTTTTCCTTAAACATATTGATGTGTTATATTTATGGGGAAGGTGTGATATATATAATGATAAATAAATATTAATGAATATATTCACATAGATGGTGTTGAACAAGATCCAGATAATATTGTTTCAAATGATGCCTAATTATGAATAATGAATACATTACAAACATGGTAATGTGAACAAGGTGTTTGATTCATTCAGTCAAAAGTTTCAAGTTATCATATCCATGATGAGGATCATAAAACATCTTTTTATTATTTGAAAATGATTGATATGGTAATCCAAAATTATGGGGTGAAATCACATATTTCTCAAATAAGTGTTCAATTATCTACTAAATAGAACATTATAGAGTTGAAGAAGTATGATATTGAGCTTCCGAAGACGATGATAAATATTCCTATGTTTAACCTTTATTTTTTAAAATTTTAAGGTTCAATAATTGTGTATTTTTTCGACCCAAAATATATTTGAAGAAGGATTTGTAAGAGCAGTCTGATAGTTCTTCATTATATAGTCATACAAGAAGAATGAAGATTATTATCTATTTGAAATAATATTTTTTTGTGGTATTTCACGAATATAGATATCATAGAGTTTGTATCTTAATGATTGGTATATCAAAATGTTAATACTGGGAGAAAAATAATAAGAGGAATCTCCATCTTTTACCCAAACCATAATGAAAGCTGGAAAACATCACCATGGATTTTATCATTGTAAATCAAAAAAATATAATGGGAACAATACTATATGGGTTTTTTGATCTATATAAAAATTCATCAAACATAAAAACTATCATAATTTATTTCTATTTGTTTCATCTTTCTAGGTTACACATTGAGGAAGTGGTAATGATTCAGGGAGTATCATATTCCACAATTTCATATCGGAATCCAAAGATTACTAGAATTTTATGGAGAACACTTCAGGAAAATCATGATATAGATGTAAATTTCATCACTATGTATCATCTTCTTATAAATAGCCATTATGAGAGATTAATTAAAACCCAAGAATATATGTTGAGATACTTTTATTTTAATTTTTAAAGATATTTGGATAAAAACCTTCCCTTTGATGGGTTTTCACACAATAATATAATTCCAATGATTTTATAGATGGATCCATTTTATAAATCTAATAAATGATGTTTACAATGCAAGTGTGCAGGAATGAGTATTGAGAATGAATGTTATCCGGACATGATATGGATGAGAAAAAGGTATAGAATGTTTGAGTAATTCAAAAAAAACATAAGGGTGTAAAAAAGTCAATAGAAAACCTATGCTGATAACTATCCATGTGATCTTTAATTTGATGTTATTTACAAAGGGTTTTCTATAAATTTCTACATGGATAAAGGTAATAAAATTTATAAATAAGGGAAATATAGCCTATGTTATATATATCTATTTGAAATTATTGATCTCGTAGGGAGACTAGCGTAAAGGTTTATGATTACATGCAACCTATCTCAAATATATTATGTGTTTTATGTATCTATCATGGATGAGATTATGGATTTTAGAGAGAATTATCTACGAAACCTGACCAGTCATCTAGTCAATGTTTTTTGTTGAAACTCCCAATTTTAGGTAGCCTTGTAGGAATTAAAGGATGTGATGAGGTATAAGTATCCTAATTTTTTGTACCAAAGTGTTGTAATATCAATTTAGAATTTCATTTGAAGTGGGAATAATGTAAGACTGAGTTATTTAATGAAATATTATTTTAAAAACAAATATAATTTTTTGATATATAGTGTTAAACGCATAACTAATTTCTAACAAACATGAATTTTACATTCTACATTATTGTCTAACATGGTTGTCATGAAATAAGAATTAAACTATGTCAAATGAGTAGTAATAAATAGATTTTATGTATTAATTATAAGGTTTTTATATATTGAAAATATTTTGATTAAAATGTACTCATTTTTTTAAATATATTACATGTTTTGAAAAATTTAATTATCTCAAAAAATGATTTTATTGATTTCTTTAAAAAAATTGAAAATTTAATTTTTGAACATTTTTTAACATTTATTTTGAAAAATTAAATTACATTTTATATTAAATATGAAAAAATTGTTTTAGGGTGATTTTTTTATTTTTTGAGAATAATTTTTTTAGATAAATAGTGAAAAATTATAGTTTTATTGAAATTTGTGTTCTTATTTGATGAATTAATTGATTATACTTTCATTTAAATATGTTATAAAAGTTAAATTAGGTAAATGTTATTATAGATAAAATATTATAGGTCATTTAAAATAATATAATATTGAATTTTTTTATAAAATTTATTAAACTTTTGAAACATTTCCCTTTCGAAAACAAATTTTTCGTTACGTCTGTTGTTTTAATTTTATATTAAAATATGTCACTTTTGTTAATTAAATTTTCATAAATATATTCCATATATATAATTATTATAATTAATATTATATAATATGGTGATTTTTTTTGATAAGGAATAGGAAAAACATTAAAAATTTGTTTTCGGTGATTAGCGATAAAACAAGTTTCTTAGGGGTTAAACTATAATGATTATGGCTAAAAAACAAAGATAATTTTCCATAACCAATCATATAGACATATTTGTAACATATAAAAAATTATTTTTTATAATAAATCAGTTTTTATCATTTTGGAATATTAAAAAAGTGGATACTCTTTATTCTTTTCAATAATTATGTGTGTGCCCTCTCCCACACATAAAATGCCAACCCCAATCCACTCCACCTCAAAATATAAAAACCTAATTATTCAAAAACCACCTATTAAAATATTTTTTTTAATTTTTTACACTCATGTGATAATCCTTGGTTTCATCATAAATCTATTATAGAATTTATTTTTGTTTGAACCTAAATAAGTTGTCTGAATAAGAGGTAATGTCAATAATAGAGCGTTTTATTTTATTTCTCCCTACACCCACAAAAACAATATTTTATATGAATGATATATTAAAAAAATATTCCATATTCTAAAATTTTTTATTTTATGTTAATGACTCAAAACTATCTCCCCCTCCATCAAAAGGAAAACAAAATTGTTCATCATGCATACGGGGGACTACCACATCAAGAACTGATGTAATTAATTTTCAATAAACACTTCATACATATAGATATAATGAGGTGTACAAAAATTATATTTGATATTCATGATATAATTATACTTTTTTAACCATAATATCACTAATAACTAGTTAATTTCCTATCCTTATGGAATAAGATAATATTTTTTGTATGCACGAAAGACTACCACCTCGTAATGCGATTCGTTTCAATTTTCAACTAAAATTTAAATTCAATGTAGTATATATTAATTTGATATTAATATATTATATTAATTAATAATTAATAATTATGGAAAATAAATATGTCCTATACTTTATTTCATTATCATCTATTGAATATATGAGAATGTCGTTCATGGGCATGACAGACTACCTACCTGCCGAGCGATCTAATTTATTTTTCATTAAAGAATTTGAATAAAGGTAATAGAGGATAAATTTACTAAATATTTGTGACATATATGAAAAACTAATCACTTTATAAAGTATGTATATTATTTTTCTTCATTTCCCTTAATCCATCGAGTAAATGAAATCAATACTCACGTGTACTTAGGGTTTACCTTCACCATGAATAGTGTATCTCATTTTTTATATCATTATTTATGGAGTACTATAAATAATCATATAATGTAATTATATTATATTTATATCATTAAAAAATTGTTACATGGTCTAACCATGATCAAATTAAAATTATCAAACACACTAAATAAAAATATACACTAAAAATTTAGTAGTTATTAGCCAAAAAGTTATTTTAATGTGGAATTATTGAAAAACTGGAAATTAAGAAGACTTAAATAAAGAATATATTGTATTATAAAAATCCACACGGTAATAAATATATTTATAATATTCTTTTATTTATCATATAGCATATTCAAATGTGTATGAAGCATTTCTAGGGAAATTTTATGCTTATAATCATCACTGAGATCTGTGGTTCGATGTTCGGAGAAGTTCTTTATTTGAATTTCACAATGGAAGAAGTATATGATATTCAAGAATAATTTAATTTTTATCTCCAGTTATATTGGCCCCTCAGATATTGTAAATTTAGTAGGGACAATATCTTATCACATAGCACATCCACCGAACCTCTCTCAAATTCATGATGTGTTCTATGAATCTCCCTTGTGGATGTACATACATGATCCGTCACTTGTGATAAATTAAAATCTCATATTTCAAGAGCATGAACATTACTATGAATAAAATCCTTAAAAAAATTTGGGTCATCTAAATATATTTATTTGAGACAAACCTGTCATCTCGTTAAATTTCTAGGGATGAGTCAGAAATTCAAATAAGCTACATGGGAACTTGAGGATGTTATGAAATATAGATATCCTTATGTTTTTATATCTATGGGATGAATTTAAAGGTTGAATGTTTTTTTAAGGGGGAATATTTTATAAACCAAATATTTTATTATATATATTTCTTCAAACAATAAATTCATTAATTTCTTACGATATACAAAACCCTGAGTCTAAATGAAATATAATATTTTTTCACATTAAAATATAGTCATTTAATTGGTAGATATAAATATTACTAAAAAATTTTGGAAAAATATTTAGTGTTGAAGGATGTGTAAAAAATCTTTAGTTATCAATTGATCAGAAATAAAAATGAAACAATATGAAAGTAAATGAGCTGTTTTTTGGAAAACAATTTTAATGTGCAGAATGTATTTTTTACATAATAAATTTAATTGATCAATATTATTGAATGATTTTAATTTAATTTAATTATTATATAATAAATAAAATGTTTTAAAATTCACCTAATTTTATCCAAATAATTAGACAAATATAAATCAAATTTTATTTTTAATAATGTATTTTTTTTCTAAAATGCATGTTTCTTCACATCTTTCATTATTATTTTTTAAAAAATATATTCAAATCATTGAAATTTAATCATGAGAATTGGATTTTTTATTTGTATTCAACATGTCCAAATTTAGTGAATATGACTCTTTTATTTTTTGTCAATATAAATAGTAACCTTTGTAAATATTTTCAACACAAGTAATGTTAAAATGAATAAAATGTGTATACAAATGGGTTAAGGCCTCAAAATTTATATAAAAACCTATTTATTCCATTGTATGATTTATTACATCCATTCCATACAATCCTAAAAACTATGGCCTCATGGTTCTATCTTACTTTTGTTATGACATGTATATTAATTTATTGAAAAATTTAATACAAGATGTCATTATATCAACATTAATATCTCTAATCATTTTATATAATTTCATGAAGAGGATAAGTTAGGTTAAATTTTTTTAAATAATTTTTTTCTATATTATTAATTTATTTATAATTTTTAGTGATTTAATAAATACCTTAAATGTTTATTCTACGCTGACAAGGTGTTTATTCAACTAATAGAAAAATATATTAAATGATATTACTTATATTTATAGAAAAAAATTTGGACGGATTAATGTCTTCCATGAATTTTTTAGATTAAAAAAATAGTCATTGGTGTTTAAAAGGATTATATTCGAATTAAAATCTTTATTTCCTTAATTAAAGTAAATTTAAATATATAATTCCAATATTGAAATTAATAAAAAATTTTCATAAAAAATTTTTCATTAAAAGGATAAAAAATAATATTTTTTTAAAAAATTGAAAGGAATTTGGAAGAAAATATTAAAAAAATTCTATTTGGGAAACTCTTTTCCATTTATGGAAACATTTTTAACTATTAAATATTAAAAAATTGCTAATGGGATTATGATGAAATTTTTTTTGACAAAATGAATAATCAAAATGATAATGTTATAATGAAAAAACTCTATATTCCATTATATGATTTTATTTTGAAACAATCCACTTTTGAAGGAATTATTGGCAATTTGGAAGTATTTATATTAATAATTACTTTCTTAGATTTTAATATCTTCTTAAATTCGAAGTTTTTCCTTCCCATACATTATAATTGGACACCCCACATTAATCCTCATTACACCAATTTTTTACATTATAGATCAACCAAATCCTAATATCTTGAACTATAAACATCAATATTCTCATTTTATTGGTTTTTTCATCTGAAAAAATCCAAACCTAGGACCCTTAAAGGGATATCAAAACAGACCTACTGAATAACGTACAATCATTCTACCCGACCTCATTCAATTAATTTCTTTTTCTACCTCAAAACAATTTAGTTTTATAAATAATAAAATAATAACATTAGTATCTAAAATTTAATTATGTGTTATTATTATGATTATACCATCTTTATCTACACTCTTCTTTATCAAATGAGAAGTAAAAGTTTAAATTTTGTGTAAATACATATAACTTTCTCTACATTGTAATAAAATTAATTTTCTATAATTATCTATCATGTATGGCTATTATGATGTGTTTAATTTTTATATAATATATTTATATGATAATTATACTTTAAGAAATATAATAACATATACACCGTCTTATATTCTAATTTGTTGAAAAATGATAATGTTTACCATGTGCACATGTGGACTACCACCTCTACAACTTAATGTGATTTCTTTTTCATTTCCATTTTATTTTGATATTAATAAGGATATTTTTAATGAATATTTGTCTTATATATGATATAGTAATTACTTTTTAGAAGTTAATTATTTTTTACCCTTATATCATTCCCTCCATCTAAATCTTAAAATAGTGTTCATGCATATTTACGACCTATCTTCTCCATGATTTGTGTAGTTAACGTTTTAGTCACTAAATTTAATGGTAGATTATAAATATATATATCTATATAATGAATATAGATTATATTAATATAATTATTAACATCATGAATATTATGGAACCGGGATCAAATTAGAAGGACCATAACTATAAAAAAATACTAATGAAAAAGGAAAATAGTTAACACTCGTAAACAGTGATTTCAATTAGAAATTATTAATAAATGAATGTTGAGATGTTATAAGGTTATATTATATAATATTAAAATTATATAAATGACTCAAGAATATAATTATAAAAAAATATATTATATATGAGAATAATTTTATTTTCAAGAAAGTTGACATAGAGATATGTGATTTTCCACTCACTTTTATTTCTATGAAACACATGCCTAATTCACCATTTATTTTATTTATGGGGTGTATATACTGTCCATGATTTCCATTATAAATCCTCTTATCCAAATTATGGTGATCTATATATATTCTTATATGGTTTTATCTTTCATTATCTTTTGATTCAAAAGTTACAAATGTTGTATGGGATTTATGTTACAATCTCATTTTTTATCAAGATTATTTATGATTATGATTCTGATATCAAAATTTTAGGACCTACATCTCTAGAAAATAGTGAAATTTATGATGCCTTTTTAATTTCTTGGGTATATCTTTTACCATTATTTTTTTAATATTAAACACCCAAGATACTAAAAGAACATTTTTAAGGAAGACTGACATTATTTCTATAATTGGTTCAAAAAAACATAGTCTTCTATTTGAATGTTTTATATTTTTCTTCATGAATGATTATCATATTATCCTGATAGTCATTTTAATTAATATTTACATATTATTTAATTTTGAAATTTTTTTATTAATTAAATCACTATGTTATTTTCCCAATGACTATAATTTTTAGCTTTTCTACAAAAGTTCAAAAGGAATGTTTTCTTTTAACTTATAAGAATGAAAGAAATTTGTCACTATCATGATCGATTAATAATTTGAATATTACTTTACACGTTTCGATTTATAAAAAATGGGCCTTTAACTGTACTAGTATTTATCAATGCCAGAAGAAAACGGTGATAAATTGCATCTTTATCAATGATAATGAAATTTCAGAAAATTTTAAACTTTTATGAGCACTTTATTTTTTGAAATGATAAAGGATATCCTTTACCAGGAATTTTTTCAGTGTTGATAATGGGTTGCATTTTTCAATGCTTAATTTTTAGAACTGCTAAAGGGTGCTCGTTATCTGCACATTATTTTTAGCGCTGAAAAATATTTATATCATTAGTACTTTTTTAGCACTGATAAAGTTTTGAATAAATAAAATTAAATAATTAAATAAATTAAAATTAACAATTTATTTTATTAAAAAATTAATACAACTTTTATTAATTTAGTAGTTATTGTTAAACATGAATAAATTTATTATACATTATTAAATATTAAACATTTTAATAATTATATAATTATGATAATTAATGTTAATAAATTATTTATATTAAATATAAAGATATATATTAATGAATATAAATATGATTTATATATTACAAATTATTTATGTCCTTTACATTAAATAGTTATATATTTATTAAATAATGTTTTATAATTAAAAATTAATATGAATTAAAAATAATGACCAGCTGCATAATACACGACATATAGTTGAAAATCATTTGATTTTTCAATTTACTATATATCAAATGTATGTTATATTTATTTCTTATATAAGTAATTAATGAGTTTTTATAAATAATTCACAAACAAAAAACATAACCAATTTCTCAATATTGTTAAAGTGTTCTTATTTGTTATTAATTCAATATAACTCATTTATATTATAAATGCATGCACTTAAAATTAGATATTCATTAATAATGTTAAAAATATTTTTCTATAAAATATATATAAATAAATGTATTTATAAATATATATTTATTATATTAATATATTAATATATTTATAATTATTAATAAATAAATATCGGTTTCAAATGTATTTATAGAATTATAAATAAATAATTATATATATTTAAATAATTTTAAAATGTATAGTAAATTTAATTAAATAATGAATATATTTACTACTTTTATATTTATATATATTTATTAAATATATATATAATTATATAAAAAAAATATTGACATAAATATCATTGTTTTAAAATATTACTACAATTATAAATAAATAATTATGAAATAGAAATAAATATATTTTAAAAAAATATATTTTTACTTTTATATTTTTGTATATTTAATATTTATATATACATATTTATGATTTTTTGTTTATAATTATAATTATAAATCATATAATATCGCTTATTTAATAGGCTCTGATAAAAGCACATTTATGATTGCTTTTTTTGCACTGATAAATATGGGGATATATCAATTCTAAAAGAAGAGCTGATCAAATAAACATTTGTTAGTGTTTTTTAGCATAAAGAAAGATGAGGAATTATAAATTCAAAATAATAAATTGATAAAATGAACAATTTTTTGCAATTTTTAAGAACTGATAAATACCTACTGTTATCATAGCTAAAAAAGTGCTGATAAAGAGTTATTTTGTCAACAATTAAGTAATAATCAATGACTCAAGGACTCCTTATCAGTGCCTTTTTATAAGTTATAATGTACGTGTTCTAGTCAAATTAGAAAACCTAACCATTTTTGAACCAGTCGACATATCACATGCTTTCTACGGAATCCACCCACTATCGGTGTTACTTCTTAGTAAATTAAAGCTTGAATCTCACCACTCGGCTCTGTTTGGTTACTCGAATACTCATCTGAAATCCAGTGTCCGATTGAAGTTAGGGTTTCTAAAGAGGGTCACATATTTTCTCTAATCTTAATAGGTAGTCATTCTAATTTTATTTGTGTATTTTTTTGTTTCATTTATTATTTATTCTTTGATGATGCCATTACTTGTGGTTAGGTGATTGTATACTAGTGATGTAGGCCTTCCCATTTTCTATGTTTCTAATTTTGATTCAAATCCTGATCGATCATGAAGAGTTTCTTATGTCTAGGCCAGATCATGACACATGGAGTCTCATGGGCTATAGTTCGTTTTTTATTTTGTAAACATTTCCTAAATTGATCACCCAATGAAATTGTACATATTTTAAATTCTTTATTTTATCAATATATTCCAAAAATTTGAAATTTTATAAATGAATCTGGTGATTTTGTGTGTGATGGAGTTGACGGTGTGTTAAGGGATTTGTTTTATATTATACTACTTCATGTCATCTTTTTTCAGCTTATCTAGTTTGGTGTGGTATTCAATTGTAGGGATGCAGCATGGTATTTTTTATTTAATTTTTTTTTACTAATTTTATTTATTTTTGGGGCCAAATCAGTCCCATGGTGTTGTCTATCATACCATGGTGCTTGTTTCCAGCCAGAGGGGGATCTATAATGTCCCTTGAACATTATATACGGCCAAATCAAGTGTATGATATATAGTTGTCTTGTGTTTGTTTTGGAAACTATATCTATTGTAACATTCATTTCAACTTCTCTCAAAAATATATCATCCTATGTCTCTACACTTTTAAAAATATATTTTTTATATTTCTACCTTTATTGATTACTCCGACATTAATTATAAATACTTTTGATAATAATATATAAAATACTAAACCATGATGCTATGTGCCAGTTTTCAACTACATTATCATTTTTTATCAGCATCTTATATCCCTCTCTCAATAATTTTCCAAAAATATCCTTTTTCGATTACTCATTTCTAGTAATACTAGTTTTTTTAGACCTATATACCACTATAAGACATTATATGCTCTTTCTCAGAAATATAGATTTTCAAGATTACGCCCAATTTTTAGGTATTTATTTAGCTAATAAAAAGTTTATTTCAATGGAATAACATTGATACATAGTTAATTGACATGTTGAAAAATAGAATTTTAATCCTTTTTACCATAAAAAAAGATAGCATGTAACAAATATCCCACACTCAATGATGTATATTGAAATTTCACCCACAATAATTAATAATTTTATTCAATTTTTAATGGGTTTCAATAAGGTTATTCAACCAACATTTTGAAATCTACAACACACTTCTCTCACATAAATGGACTGGGAAATAAATATCACATGAATTCAATGAGACACCGATAAATGAAGGAAAATTGAAACTAACTAATCATTAACATTTAAACATTGGTCATTGTTAATGTAGAAAATTATTATCATCCTTCATCTCTCAAACCTCTAAATATATTGTCATCCACATTTATAAAATCTTTCAATCTACCTGTAAAATTAATTTTTATATAATGATTATGATCAAATCCCTGTTTTTTGAATTAAATATTCATTTATAATTTTCCAAACCTTCAACACCGAACTCTTAATTCTAGTTATAATTAAATCATAACCCTTTTAAATTTATAAAAATTATTCCCATTTTAATGAATTAGAAATATATTTGTTTGTTTTAGATAATTCCTATTCATTTATCCCATTAGCATCCCATTAGAAAATTATAATTTTATATCCAGTTGGAGTACCTTGAAATTCCTTAGGATGGGACGGTCTAGGGATATGACATCCCAAGTGTCTTGATATTTTTTTCAAATATTGATATACCATTCATTTTAAATGTAATAATTTCGTAGGTTTCTATATCACTTGTCCCAATAAATTTTTATATCTTCTAGTTGAATAAATGAGCTTTTGTTATTATTATTTATCATATTTTAGTTTCTTATTACTCATTAATCACCTATATTATATTTTCATTTGTTTAGGGGATTTACTAAATATTTTATACGAATAACTTTTGTGTATTTATTTATATGTTGTATGAAATTAATATTTTATGAACCTAGTATGATGAATATGAACAGAAAATGGATGCACGTTAATCATTTGACAAAAAATATGAATATTGAGTTAAATAGTTCATCATGTTTTCAAGAGATAATGCAATCAACCCTTCTAAAATCCTATGTTTGTGTTTATGTTATTTTTATTTAGGAAATATTATTCTATATGATTTGGAAGAATCTTGATTTCTATTTTGATCCATTGATCAATGTACCAAATATAAGGAATGGATTTCCATCACTAATAACTCTAATAACAAAACCATGGATTCTCTATGCACTTAACTATTGTTGTTTAACTACCTCTTGGCATTGAATCTGACATTCACTTCCTACATGGCATCCCCTAGATGTTCTCATCCTACACTTAGAAAGAAATAAGCTAATTATATTCTTAGTCATTGAGAGAAACTTTCATATAATAAGATAATTAATTAGGTAATGGTTTTGTGAAAAATACATATTATTGAAGATGAAACATGGGAATCAGAAAATTCTGTTGAGGAAAAATATTCCCAATTGTTTAAATAATGTATAAATTTATATGGAAGATAAGGATAATTGAAATCTGAATAGTGATAAGATAGAGATGGTGGTGAGCATGTGTGGGATGAGATAATCATAGGGATGTCAGGTATGAAGTTCATTCCAATTTCTATGATAAGTGGTATTTAACCAATGGTACTGAATTGCATAGAGAATCCTTAGTCTTTTTATAATCATTGTGAGTGGTGCACAACTAATCCAGATTTTGGATCCATTTATAAATGGATCTAAAAAGAAATAAAAATCATTAATTTCATCACAGTTTCATGACATATATAGTCTTCTAAACCATAATGAAGTGAAAATAGAATTTTTAGTTTTGATTTTAGATAATATATAGACCAAAGAAACCCTTTGGAAAGGTCTAAAGGTAATTTTATGATTTAGTTTATCTATTTTCCCAAAAAATTATATAATCAAACTTTTATTTCATTTTCATTATTCCTTGAATAGTTAATTTATTTTAGAAGATTTCATTCCATGTGTAATGCCTCTGTAGGAAGAGAAATGATGATATCTCTGTTCAATCACTAAGGTAACCTTGATGTATTCATATTTAAATCACTGTCCATAGAATTAATGTATTATTTCATATTTATGTTTAATTTATTTTTTTTGCATTACTCACATAATAATTTTTCTCTCATATTGGTGGATTTTTTTTTCGAGTTGGGGTGCTCTATCTATCTTTCATTACTTTCTGTACCAAATCATTCGCAGACTTCTTCTCTATCAAAATATTATCACCCCTTCAGTGTCTAATTAATCACTTTATTTCAATTTCTATCCAATGCCTTTTACAAGAAGTGAAATGAAGATATCTGTAGTAAATTAAAAAGGTAATATAGATGTTTTCAAAGTAAAATCATTGTCCATAGAATTAATATAATGTTTTATATTTATGTTTGATTTATTTCTTTTTAGTATTACCAACATAATAAATGTTTTCATAAATAGTTGGATTCTTTGGTTCAAGATGGGGTGGGCTCCCAATATTCATGCTTCTTCTCCCTAAAAACATTCTCACCCCTTCAATGTATCATTTATCACATTATTTAAAGTTCTCTATACTACCTTTGGAGGAGGAGCAACATTGTGGCCTCTAGTAAATTATAGAGGTAATCTTGTTAGTTTTATATTAAAAACATAATCCTTTGAATTGATATACCATTTCAAAATTAGGATTATTTTATTTTTTAGTATTACACACATAATAATTTTTCCTCATACTTTTGGATTCTTTTTTTCAATATAGGGTTCTTTGTCCATCTTTAATCACATTGTTCACTAAAACATCTGCAGACTTGTTCTCCCACAAAACATTTTCACCCCTATATTTTTTTATTTATAAAATTCATTCTAGTTATCCAAATCAAATTTTCGTGAAGTGAAATTATGCTTCCTCATAACAATTACAGAGCTAATCTTGATGTTTTCATAGAAAAAAAATATCCATAGAAACAACATATTGTTTCATAATGATGTTTTATTTAATTATTTATGGTATTAGTCACGTAATAATTATTTTCTTATAAAGGTGGATTCTCTTGTTCTATTTTGTGCGATATGTACAAATTTCATTCTTCATCACCCTTTAAACCGTTTCCACCCTAATGTATTTCATTTATCACTTTCATTCTAGTTCTCTTCACTAACATTGCATGAAGTGAAACACCAATTTATCTACATAATTACAATGGTAATCGTGAGGTTTTCACAGTAAAATCATTGTCCATGGAATTAATATATTATTTTATAGATATTTTTATTTAATTTCATTAGAGTATTACTCAAATAATATCTTTTTCTCTTATAAATTTTGATTATTCTTTTTTAGTTGGGGTGATCTATCTATATTTCCTCCCTTTATGCACCAAAAATTCCACATACTTATTCTCCACAAAAACATTTCACCCCTACCATGTTGAAATTTATCACATTCCCTCTTATTATGTCCCATGGTCATTCAAAAAGGTAATATTTATAATTTTATAGTAAAATAATTATCCTTATAATTATCCTATTATTTCATATTTATGTTTAATTTATTTATTTTTATTATAACTCATAATAATTTTTTTCTTATACATGTGAATTAATTTTTTCTAATTGATGTGTTTTTTCAAAGATGCTCATGCAATTTTAGTAGTTTGAAGATGCAGATGCAGTTTTTATAGACTTTAGGACAAGAAAAAATCATCCACACCTCCATTTGAAACATTATGGGACTAGTATGGCTCAATGTACTTATTTATATATTAAATTGAAATTAATTTTAGTAAAAAATAAAATTGACACAATGTGTCCTTATTAGTTTTAAATTGGTTTTTGACTATTAAATGGTTCACTCACTAAAAATAGAGAAAACGATCCTTTATATTCTTAATAATTGATGGAATCAATTAATAAATAATTTATATTGTTTAGGAACTGGTCTCATGTAAAACTGATATACAATGTGATCTATAAGAGTCACCGTCTGTGTTTCATGATTAAAATTAAATTTTAATAAAAAAATACAAGTGATATACTTAAAATCATGAATTCACATTATGATTGAATTTAAACATTACTAAAAAATACATTTGTTTTTTATAACATATACAGATCAGTTTCACCTCAATGTGATGAATGGTGTGATTGGTATGACTCTCAGTGAATCATTATTTATAATTGGTATCAATTTAAATATGAAAACAAAGAAACCTACTCAAAACCAAGAAACACATTTATATTATTTTTATAATTTGGGAACAATATCCAAAAATGGTTTGGGACATGCATGAATCATCCACAACTCAATCCAAAAAACGGTGAGCTATATGACTAAAAGTGCATTTATTTATTTAAAATTGACAACAAGTTTAGTAAAAAGACCAACTAAGCTACTCAAAACTAAGAAAACCCATTAAAATGGTTTAAATAATTTATGAAAACGTTCCGAAAAGTCAATTTTTATATATAGAAATTAGACGCACCTCAATAAAATACACAATGTGATCCTTATGAGTCAAATTGCATGTTTTAATTTTAAAATGTAATTTTAGAAAAAAATTAAGTAACGTGCTCAAAACTGATAAAAACCTTCATATTATTTTGATAATATAGGATAATTATCCATAAGTCATTTGGGATTTTAAGGAATCATCCAAACCACAATTTTATTCATGGAGTTATAGGTATGAATGATACTGTGTCTTTTTATTCAAAATTGCCATCAATTTTAGTAAAATGGAAATATTTACTACTAAAAACCAAGAAAATAGATTCTTATTGTTTTGATACTTTATGGAAATGATCCTTGAGTTATATTTGATGTGTTGGAATCATCGATACCTCAATCTAATACACGATGTCCTAGGTATGGCTCAAAGTGTCCATTATCATTATAATCATTTTCGTTCCAAATGTTTCACTCACAAAAAACTGATCTAACACGCTTGGATTTTCATTTTAATTTAAAGGAATTATTCATAAGTCATTTTTGATGAATATAAATTTGTTTCACATCTAACTGATAAATGATGTGACGAAAATGATTCAAAAGTGTTTGTTTTGAGTTTAAAATTTAATTTTAGTAAAAAATAAAACTAACATACTCAAAACTGAAAAAAAAATATTTATATTGAATTTATATTTAGGAAAATGATCCACAAGTCATTTGAGGAGTGTTGGAAAAATATGGATCACAATATGATGCATAGTGTGACCGGTATGACTCCAAGTGCATCTATTTTATTTAATAATAACATCAATTTTTAAAAAATTAACAGTTTTTGTTAATTTTTTTTACTAACATGGGTGTTTTTTCATATAAAGGTGCATACGTTTTCTCAAGTAGGGGTGGTTTGTTTGAAAATAGTATGTGTTGGGATTGGATTAAATGATAAATGAACATTGATCTTTTTGAATATATGTAATAATTTTTATTTATCTAATTGTATGAACCAATGATTTAATTGTCTATAATATAGTGTTTTTCCTTGTATTTGTGTTCTAATTTTCATCTCATTTAAATCCTGTATTGGGACATGTTTTTTATATCTGCTGTGTTTTTTGGTGCTCTGGTGTGTTGTAATAGAACACTATCATGGTATTGTAGCGTGGTATTGCAGCACACTGCAGTGTGGTCCTTTATCAGTGCTTTTAAAAGAACTCATAAAGGCTACATTTAAAAATTATTTTAAAATAATTGATAAAATTATACTTTATCCGTGCTCATAGAAGCACTGATAATGGTTTATTTTATCAGTTCTTTTAAAGGAACTGATAAAGGTCCAATTTATCAATATTTTTTTGTGCTGATAAATGACCCCTTTATCCACACATTTTTGGTGCTTCTAAAAGACCAAATATTTTAACCTCGCTCATGTTTTCAATGCTTTTCTAGCGCTAACAAAGGCCATTTATAGCATTGTTAAAGGCCGATTTTGTAGTAGTGGTCAATGATTATTTTTTAAGAATGATTTTTATTTAACAATGGAGAATTATAATATTTTAAAAATGTAATAGCACAGTGGAAATAGTATTATCTAAAAAAATATTCCATGTTACTTTTTAAAGAAATTTTAATTTATGAATACATCCATCCATTATAATTATAACGTATTGAGGATAAAATAAAAGGATACCATCCTTGATCAATATTTATAATGATTATAATTTATGATTAAAATACATTTATGATCAAATGTATTTTCATTTGGTTATGCTACAATGAAATAACAAAATGTTTATGTAAACCATTTCATTACCATGGGTTATGAAAAGAAGAAATGTTTATGAAACTCAATTCATTTACATGAGTAATGATATGATGGACATTTTATGTTCTTGTGGAAGACATATGTAAAATTTTATGTATGTTACGGGTAGAATTTGATTTATATAGAACTATAGTGAATTGGATAAATATATGTATCACATGAGATAAATAGGATGGAAATAGGGAGTGAACCCAGTTCAGTATGGTTTGTTGTCCATTATGATTATCTAGGGAGTGAACCTTCATTACTATGATGGAATAAAGAGTAGACCCAATCCACTATAATTGGCTTGGGAGGGATTCTTGACTATATGGAAAATATTTTATTCATATATTAAATCCATAAAACTATTTATTATTATAATGGTGTTCTATCAGGTCTTATGTTATTTTATTACTTTGAGATTCATGTCTTATAAACATGTAATCATTATTCCATGATTTGGGTTTATGATCTATGATATGCAAGGCTAATGTTTTTAAAATTTGTTCTTCTGTTCTGATGCACTTAAGCACATATTATGCATACATGATCAATAATATCTACCTTTTCACCCTTTATAAACATATGATAACACCGTTTCTTAAGATTACTTTATAAAATTTATGAAGAGTGGTATTATTTATGATACTTCTATAAAGGGTTGTAGTTATGAAAAACATTGGGGGAGATTATGTATATATCTGATGGATAAGTTGTTTTTGTTTTGAAGTTTCAAATGACACTATACATATATGATTCAATCTTGTATGGTAATGTTATGTAACGAATATTCCTCTAATAAAATATATTTTATATTTGTTAAATGTATGGTTCACTAGAGAAATCAATACATGGTGTGTTATGGAACCCTTTAATGATCACATGGCCAACAACGATTTACATGGTGTAAAAACCATGTTGTGTTATACAGAAATCATTTCAGCTAAATGTCGTGTAATCCCCATATAACTATATGCTATGCTAGTGGTCAATAAATACTATTTAATGATAATGAACAAAAAGTCCCAAGTATAGTTGAGGTTTACATGTATCACACATTGTGTGTGTTGACTAAGGGCACATGATGTGTAATTTACCATTATATATCTTGTATTCAGGTCATGATGGCAGTGATGATCATGTACACCATTATATGTATTCATCAGTATGAATGGTTAAATAGGAAGAAAATGATGAATGAAATCATGTAATATCCTATATAGGATCTTTTGAATGTAATTTATAATTTATTCAAAACAAGATTTATTACAAATAGAATAGTAACATAAATCAAAATTTCTATCTTCACTTGATGATTTACTGTTTATATGGATAGTCCATCCAAGGATTCCTCTAGGGTATCAATATGTCCTCTATGATTCATTGAATTATGTTCATGGATATGTTGGTTAAAGTGTGATATACAGTTTTTATTCACACCAATCGTATATTGATCACAACAAGATGATCCCATATTCTCTATATGTTATTGAGAAGGACTATGGGTGACTTATTCTCTCTAATTCTTGAGAGAATTCCAGAGAATTATCCATTAGAAATAAAAGTGACTCATCAAAAATTATGAAACTAGTAATTTATTCATTGGTTTAAACATGTTATAATTCCATAAAATAAATTTAATATTTTTTTATTCTATGTAATCCCCATATGAAATAATATTTATAATAGTATTATAATTTCCTTGACTTGTGTTTATTTATTTATCATTTATTAAATAAAAATAATAATCACTATTTAAATTACATTGAATAAAAATATATCATTTCGATCATGATATTAACTAGACCTGTAAATCAACAATGGAATTTATTAAACATTAAATAATAAAATATTTAATAAGATAAATAGTATTCAATCTATAAATAAATAAATATTATATATTCTAAATTCTGGAAGAAATATTAATTTTAAAATTTAAATAACTAAATAAATATTCATATTAGTCTATTAAAAAATCATTGAATAAATAAATATTTTCTAATAAATTAATAATAATAATAATAATTCAACTCACATATTCTAAACTACAATTTCTCATGATTTGGTATTTTTTATCCCACAAGTCTGGAAGAAAATTTACTGTAAATATTTATTTTAATAAAATTTAATGAGATTCTAGAAACACATAGTGTGTGAACCTCTAGATCTATTTTATAATATAATTATGTATTTTTATATAATGTTCAAGATCAATAGAATCATGTCAAGGAACAGATAGAGTCAGAGGATAGATTGACCACTGAATGGGGGGTGAATCTCTGGTTTTCTATTTTCAATTAATTCCTTGTAATTTAACTTATTGAATTTAACCTATTGATCAACAGAATAATTGTAAATAATGTTGGTTTTATGCCCCAACAAGGTTTATCCACCATATTCTTATCACTTATTACAATGTATTAGGAAGAAACAACCTATACATCCTATTATTTGAAACTCTAATTGATATGGGTTATACACTATAGAAACTAACTCTTATGCCTTAGTTGGTCAGAAAACCAAAACTCATCCTCTCCTCTTTGATTGTTTATACCCCTAATTACAATTCTCTTCAATATTAATCCACATGTATTAATATTTCTAATATCTATTGGTTTCTTCTACACTTGATAAGAATGATATTCCTCCACAAGTATATGCGATTCATTCTGTCCATGTATAAATTAAATATCTTCGGTAGATTCTTATAATGAGACTATTTGTCTTGAAACACTTTGTATATCTAGTGTGGTATATAATCACCTTATCTTCTTCGAATACATAGGAATATCTCCGGAATTTTGACCACCGTATTCTCCCTTATACTGGATGTATCATCTATTAAGATTATCTTATAATTTGATAAAGAGGTTTCAATTTTCTATTCATCTATATATTTCTAATATTATATACCTTCAATAAATTTATATTCAAAAAATCATCGTCAATATCATTCTCAAAAAAATCAATGTCAGTATTTTAATATTTTACTAATGGAAACCCCATTATCATTGTCAATAGGCTCCTATAATTTAAATCTATAAACATATTCACGATTTATTCCCCATTTTGAATCATTTTAATTCATAATCAAAATATTAATTTAAATCCCCTATATATTCATTTTTTATTGTTCAACATGATATTAGATTATTAGATGTAAGTAATTGTATCATTATAAATACATCAATTATCAAATCTTCAAAATCATATCAAATTTTCAAAGTCTCCTGAAATTGGTTATATTGTAGAAATTAGGTACGTCTCTCACATTAGTTATATCCCAATCGGTTAGATGTCACCCCTCTGCTATGTTGATGGACTAGCAACATGGTTCACATATGGTATACAATAATAGCATACATGGGAAACATCAATTACGTGGTCCACTTCAACTGCATCCCTGGAACAACTACATCAGATGTTAGACTACGAGATTAATCCCAAATGAACTACCTAGCATATTTTCCTATGTGATTAGGCTATGTGGATATACACTTTCTTACATCATATGATCATTTACCTAGTCAAAATTATTACATGAATATAGGAAATTCCATATTTCAATCAAACAAACATATCTCCTCTTTGGCCGACATCCAAGACTCCTAACCCACTTTGAAACATCTAAAAAATTTAATATACTGTTCTCCATCATTTTCCAAGACATTTATTTTGATTATTTTCAATATCATTTCACTAATATTCACAATTACATTTCCACTTATTTATGAACTCCTCAAAAAGAGTAATTTCAAAATGCAACCACAAAGTTCATTTTCGCAGAAAATTGAATCAGTATAATCATCTTATTGTATTACATGGATTATTTATAAAGAATTAAATATAATTCCTTCACATAAATCCATAATAAAAATCAAAATATCATCCTCAACACTATTAAATACAAATTTAACAATTTCCAATATATGATTAAATTTATTAGGAACAACAATCTCCATATTTAAATTTATTGGAAATGCCAATACTCAATGTCAATATGTGTGTATGAATATAGTAACACTTTTACTCATTAATTTTAAATAATATGAAGAGGTAAATTTGAGGGACTTCTATTATTTTCATTATTCTTTTCAATATAACCATTCTCATGTCATTTTGTTAAAAGAGGGATGGAATCAAATGTTTCTTTTATAAATGGGCCTTTAATTATTCTACTCTAATTATACATGAGAATACACTGTGCACAATACAATAGATCTAAAACCAATATTGACTATGTTTTCAATATAATACTATTCATGTGATAGTAATATTGTAATTTATAATATCTATGATGGGGGTGGTAAAAAAATATTAAAGGTAATTGATATTTGTACACATGTCAAACAACCCCTGAAATATGTTTATGTGCACAAAAAAAAATTCCTTTTACTAATTTTTTTATAACCAACAATCCCCCTTAATAATTGAATTGAATACAATAATATAAATGTTTTTTAGGTGTGACTCTATAACACAACCTTCATGATTTTAATGACGTTTAGAAATTATTGATTTTTGATAAATAACATATTTTTGACCACTTATCAAACATTTACTCCACCACAATGGGTTCACTCACTTCTTTATCTTTATTGTAGTTTATAAAATACATTAAAATGTATTTCACCAAATTTCATTAATAATGATAGCATAAAGTATTTATTTTTTATATAGGTTTTAATGTATCCAACACACTCCTAGAATTTCATGAAAGTTATCAAACAAATAAAAATTAATAGGGAATAAGGAGTGACTTCATTTTTTGAATAAAAACATTTAAGACATGAGATTCTACTCAAATAGGGACATTTTTTCCTCTAATATCAGCATGGGATTCTTTCCATAAAATCCTTCTTTAAACTTATTCTTTATGTGGAATTACATCTTTCACTACTATATTCTACATCTATAATTTTCCATCACTAGAGAACCTCTCATCTACATTGACCTCACCCTCTTAAGACACATTTTTTTATATTAAAAAAAATTCATCTTCCTGCAGTTATTTTGAAAATTTCAATATATTTGGCCAAAAAATTATGCATTATTTATTGATATTATCGATCTTTTTATAAGCATTACATATTTTAACACCATTTTTTCATTATAAACTATTCTATTTTAAATAATTTTCAATCCCTCATGGTAGTCTTTTCATTCATCCCTCATCCTATGGACCTTCTAATATTATTATTCCATGCACTTATTTAATGCATCCATACATATTTTTATTGTAAGCTTGGATATATTTCAATTCACTAATTTTTTCTTTGATAATATTTTCTCATATGTTCACAATGAACCAAAATTTATTCATAAATGTTTCTCAGAAATGACGTATTATACGAAAAATAGTAATATTTGAGTCAATACCAATCGCCACACCAACAAAAACACTTGAACATATATCATCCACATTGATATGTATTTTTTCAAGACATTTTTATTTATTTTAATCTTTAAAACATTTAACTTTTTCTAAAAAAAATTATTTTCATTACATATTTATTTATCCCTTTGATGTATGAATGTTCTATCAATAACCTTCTTGTTCAAAGTTGTTTTAGATTTATTTTTTCCACCTGAACCATTAGAATTAATTGTTTTCATTGAAAAATATTATCTGTAGATTTAACTTTTATGTTTAGACCATTCATCACACGATTTTTTGATGATTCTCCAAGAACGTAAGTCTAAATTGTAAAATAATATTTACTTCTATTCTATTTTCTATTTAAAATAGATTTCCCCCCCTTTTTGGACTTCTTATAATCATGATTTTTCTCGTTATTTCGGAATTCTGATTTATTATGTCCCAAATATTAGCAACACCAATAACACCGTATGAATGTTTTTCTCTAGTTTTCTGTTCTAGAGTATAATTAATTCAAATTTTTCAAATATATTTGTTTTTTATAGTAAACACCAATATTCTAGAATCACTTGGGAAATAGTAGTTCACACATCTTTTCTCATACACCCTTTTCATGGTTGGTTTATGATAATTTTCCTTCAATATTACATTCTCATAATTCTGTCTAAAATCTATAATAGCGATTGAAATAGAAATAGTACAGAGGATAGTTTTTAGGTTATGGGATACCATATTATTGGAGGACGTTTCCATCTGGATAGTGGATGATCTAAAATAATTCATAGAGTCATAAATATCAACAAAAAATTGTGAGACATCATCTATTTCTCCGTGAAATATGGGATGTTCTCGGCTATTCTCAATCTATATTCTTAAATATCACATCCAACTCAATTAATTTCATGATTTAGGAGTTCTTCTTATCATCAAATGATCTCATCCTCTATTTATAGTCCTACGTTATCAAAATTATTTTCTCAAACATTTCTCAAGATTATTTAGAATAATTGTTAGGATAATGTACCTTGTTTTAATTAACTTATAGTTGGGTACCATTAACATAAATAAATGAATATTTTGATTTTTTGAGTGCATGGAATCAGTATAAAAACAATATTTAATAAATAATCCCCAAAAAATTACATTGAAATTCTTTAAAAGATTGATCATATCTTTTATTAAAAAAGGTAATATTTCATCATTACCCTGAAATATTTTGTGCAGTTTTGCATAATCCATTATTTTTAACAAATGAATATTCCATTTAATTAGTCTATTATTCTAAGTATAAAATTATAACCTAAAGTCACTTCATATATTTATCAATTAATATACCATTAATTTGTAATATTTTATCATATGTTTTCAGAATTCATAATGAATATCATTATGTGACATATCATTTTCACATCTTAAACGGTATTCATTAAGAGAATCACAACAAAAATAATTATTCTTATATATACAAATATAATTAACATTAGTTAGTGGTGTATAGTCATTAACTTCCATATTCTTATTTAACATCTTCGCCTATCATTTCTTCCTATTTTTATGATCCCTGGAAGAAATAACTATATTTATATCATAAATAGTATCTTTCAATTTATCCATCTATGTTAGCTCAAAAACATCATAAAATATACACTTTTCTATATCTTTGGAAATAAATAAGGGAAACATAGATCTTTAGAGGTATATTTCTATATGAAACAAATTAAAGAGCCCCAATGTAGATTGAATACTAAATGGAAAGATAAATCAGTGGGTTTCTATTTTAAATTCATTTCTTTTATTTCAACGTCTTCAACTTTTAATGGTTTTAAATCCACTCAACAATGTCTTATAACCTCATATGAAATATACAAATAATATTATAGAGAAGAAAACATGAAATTTATGAGGTTTATAATAATGAACTACCCCTTTCCATGTTGATTACGTTCCACAACATGGACTATTTACTATAATCATATCATTAATAATAATTTCATATGATGAAACTGGTTATACACATGAGTAATTTGTCTTAGTTATATTACTTAAGAACCAATTATTATACCATGGTTGGTTAGACTAACCAAAAATATATTCATTTCATGGTTTCTTATACACTAAAAAATAATGATCTTCCTTCATAATAGTAATGGATATGGTATTCCTACATATAAATTTTGGATCCTTTGAAGGTGCATGAAACAATTTTTCTAGTCATTAATCTCCTTCTATATCTAGTATGTTTCTGGATTCTAATCATATTCTTTGAATACTCAATAATATCTCCAAGATTAGATCACCTAATTCTCCCTAATAATGAATGTATCGGTCTGTCATATTATCTTTATATGTTCAAAAGTGTCTCAATTCTCTATTACTATTACTATTTTTATTCTTTTACATCTAAAATATCTTTATATTAAAAAAAATTCATGAATATCATTCTCAAAAATAAAATGGTATTTGTTTCAATATTTTAATTATGGAAACCCCACAATATTCAATATCAAGTCTTCCACATTCAAATTTGTAAAAATATTTCTGATTTACTTCTCATTTAAACTCATTTGAATTACTATTAGAAATATCTATTTAAATCCCCAAAATCCTTTGGCATCATTATTCCATGTGATATTTGAATATTGAAATCTGATTAAAACATTTAAATATCATTTCAAATACCGAAAATATCAATTCTTTAAAATAATATGAGTTTAATTAGCCTTAATATGTGGGATAAATCCCCAAAATATTCTACATGGATCACTACTACAAGATCACAATTAGGTATGTAGTTCACCTCATGTACGTCATTGGACTACAAATATCGTTCACAAATGATATATAGTAATATATTATATGGATCACATCATCTACGTGGTTTACTTTATCTACATAAATATATTTTCTAAATGGTATGTTATATTATATGATTGTATCCAAAATTATTACACAGTATATTCCCTTAATTGATTCAGCTTTCTGGATCAATATTTGGTTGCATCTTAGAATTGGATGTCTGGTTAAAATTCATACATGAATATTATAAATTCCATATTTCACTCTAATAAACATATCCCCCCTTTTTCAATCATCAAATCATTCTCAACCCCTTCATAATTTATAAATATTTTTTATAAAGTTCACCATCATCCACCAACACATTCATTTTGATTCTGGTGAATATTAGTTTACTATTCATTACAATTACATTACCACTTTTTCTTAATCTTCTCCAAATTAGTTCATCATGCTAGGATCCTCAAAAAAAATTTCCTACGGAAAATGAAGAAGATAAATCATTTCAAGGTCTTTCTTGGAATCTTGAGATATCATAACATCAAATTCCTTTTTCTAAATCAATTATAATCATCTAAAATTAATAATACAATATACTAATAACATATTGGACCATTGAAAAAAAATCAAATACTTACCTTGGAGTAATACCAACCATAGATAATGATGTTAATTTCAGAAAAACAACTTTTAAACTACCTCTAAAACATACTGAAATCGCATTTTGTACCAATATCTCAATAATAAGGATTCATAATTTGGTTATCAAATTATATAATTTATTTAACATTCACTTTCATTCTAAAATGAACTCTTTGATTAAAAAACATCGTTTTGGATTTAATCAAACATATCAATTTCAATCATTGGAAAAATATATATATTATTTTATTTATATGAAATAGATAAATCCTAGATTTAATTATAAAATTAAAATCAAATTTCTTATGATGAACAATACTTGTACTACCACTCTATGAGATCATACAGTCAGGTAATTCGTCCATACATAAATGTACATGATTCATGGTACAAATCAATAATAATATCAATTCTAAAGATAATTACACACATTCTGATATAGTAATTTACAATGAAACCTAAAAATATGGAATTTCTATTGATGGTTTGGTCAATATGACCTCGTTTTTTTAGGATCTTTATGTGTTAACTTCTTTATAATAAGTATTAATGTATTTTCTTCCTCTGGAATAATATAGTAAAACATTATTCAGGTCCCATTATAACAAAATTATCTATTCTATATGAAATATTTTTAAGAATATAGTTATATCATATCTAGCTACTCATTATAGAAGGGAACTATGTAAACTATCAATGTGGAAAATAATCCAAAGACATTATCACATTATTGTTATAAAAAATAGAATGTAAGAATATATTTTTTAATATTCCGGTAATGAAAAGTAAAAATATTGAATGTTTTAGGTCACGAAACCCAATAATAATGTTGATCAAGATCCAATCGTAAGGTAAATTTATAGCCACTAATGGCTATATGATATAATAATGATTTTATCTTCTTTGTTTACATGATAAATAAGGATTAATATCCATTGACTAGGAATTTATAAATAAAATTCTTCTGGGTATATCTGAAAATAATTCATTAAATTATATTAGAGTTAAATGTAACAATACATATAAATAAATAATTATTATAAATATTTTCAATATGACTTATAGCTTAATAGATATCATTATTTTTCATAAAAATAATATAATATCATAGAAACCATTTAAATAATAAATTTAGTAAATTTATTTCAAACCATTAAAAGTAAAACTCCACCACTTCACATAAAAAATTCACCCAATGTTAATAAGGCCATGTCCTTAAGCATTACATTATCTTCAGATAAGTCAACAATTTGACATTAATTCTCTTCGAGGTTCTTTTAAGGTTTATAAATTTTGATAATTTTGTTATAAATGATACATAAAAAATTAAATATTATAATTAAACACTTCTACTCACTATCCATTGTTTCTATAAAAAAAATTAAAAAGAAACATGGTTTCATTTCCTATTTAAAAAGCATAAATTTTCCTTGATATCATCCGTGACTCAATTATTCTACATTTCATGAGATAAATGTTTCCAAAATTGGGATGAATATAAAAATCTCATTAAGTTATACACAAAGAATGAAAATTTTTAATCATTGGAAAACATGTAAACCATGCATATTTTATCATAATGTAATACATTTCACCATTAAGAATTAGTAATAACACTTTAATAAATATAATATCATTTCTTACCGTTAATAATAAAAATGTTACCTTAAAACCTATATAAATTAAAACAAAAAAATAAAGCTAACTTGGGACATAAACATACATAAATGGAATAACCAAACGGCCTACTTCCACACATATCACTAAATTGAATAGCCATACGACCGACTTACATACCCAATACATTAGAGGTTATAATGTAACCACCCATATTTGGTTTATCATGTAACCACCCATTAAATTTTTGAAGTGCTATTATAAAATCATAACACATAATAGATTTCAATTATCAACAATTCCCTCATAATTTTTTATTCGAAATGAAAATATCATTTAATGTTACTAAAATATTCAATCCACTTTCATATATATTTTAAAAACCAAAATATACAAAAATTAAATACATTATTTTTATTCTCATTTCTAACAACATTAAGGCTTATAGAGGAATCCAAATATCAAATAACGGTTGTGGTGTTAGAGAATACATTATCGTTGGATAAATTAAAAACATACCTATTGTAGTTTAGTGAAACACATCATATAAAAATATTCTCTTTTAAAAAAAATTGAATGAAATTAAATGTCAAAGGGGTTATTATACACTATATTAATGAAGGGGGTTATATTATCAAAATATGCCTCAATTAATAGATATTGAGACAAATTCCCTTACCTTGAGTCTGACTTGCCTCATATGTCCATTGGAAACTCTAAAATTTTTAAATCATGCAAATAAATTATTTAATTCAAAAGGATACTACATGGGATATATAGAAGATAAAATGAGCATAGTTGGAAATCATCTAAAAAAATTATTTGTAGACACGTATTGATTTTACTTTAAAACCTATCTTTTTGGTTTACCCATAATTATTATCATTTAATTTTAATTATGGTGATTACATTTAAATTAGTAAGACGCTACTAATTTTACTTATATAGGGTAAATTTAACATAATTAGACACTTAATGTACTTTTAGACCTTATCATAGTCACATTTTAATTTTAATTGTATTTTAGTATTTTTAAATAATTTAATAAATTATTCTTTTAATAAAACATTAATTATGTCAAATTTAAAACTATTCATTTAGTTTAGTTTAAATAAAATCCAAACTGAGAGATAACATAGAAAAAAAATTATTTAGTAGTCTTATAACATGTCATATTCACCAAGGAAAATTGTTATGTCATAAATTATTTAAAATAATATTTATTTTTATATTTAAAATATCATTTATTTGATTCCTTGATTAATAAAAAAAATATGTACATAATCATTGTTTCATTATTAAATATAATTATTTAATGTCTAAAAAGAATAAATAAAATACCATGATTTATGAAATATTTTTATATTTATAATGAATATTTTTAGTCAATTATATCACTTACATAATTACATATTTAAAAAAATTAGTAATAATATATTTGTTTATAACATATTTTCCTTTACTGTAAATTTAAAGTTATGAGTGTCATAATCAAACCCAGGTTGATTCCCAAGTAAATTTTTTTTTCCAAATGGTTTTCATTGTTGTCCATATCTTATAATATAGGATTAGATCAAGTTATAGGTTAGTTTAATATTATTATGATATTATTTTTACCCTTACTTGATTTACCATTTAACAGTGGTAAATAAAAATAAATACTAAAGTTACTATTCGTAATGTCCAAAAATAAAATGTGACATATTTACATAATTTGGAATTTTTTATTCCACATATGGAATAAATATTTATAAATTCAAAACATAGAATATGTAGTAATTAATTTAAAATTTATTCTCATTTTCAAAATGAGAAAAAGGGGTTTTTTAAAAGTAAAACCCATCAAAAGATTGGCAAGAGTTTATATCAAATTTCCAAGTGAAATTATTTCCAATAACCAAAATTGAATTAAATGATAAAAAATAATATAAATAATATTTAAATTCAATGGAAAATATTATCTATCAAAAAAAATAAATTATATGAAAATGCATTTTTGAATTAAAATTTAGTATACTTTACTATTCATTATCATATAAATTTTATCAGAAAAATACCAAAAATTAGACATAGTGATTTTGGACGTCCCACTACTAAATAATAAGTTTATTGTTTCAAATATAACATATAAAAGTGAAAAAAACTATATTTAAAAAATATTCTCTTTTAAATGGTGGTAAAACAAACTTTTAAAAAATTCAGAGTAGTTTATACTTCAAATATGATTTTGACCTGTTAAAGCCTATAAAATATATTTTATGAATGTAATGCCATTTAAAAAATATGTGTAAAAATAATATTTTTATTTTTGTTCATTCCCTCCTATAATACAAATAGGCTTTAATTTCTATTGAAAATAATAATATGAATAATGTTTCATTTTTTAGTATAACTCTGGTTGGTGTGAGACGTAAGATATCAGAGAAACGTATTGTCACATGTGGGGTATACAATCAGAAAAAGAGTCCCATTTATCATAAAATTAATATCTTATTCATTAATATTAATAGATATAAAAATTACTTATTCAATAAATGCATGGTATGCTACATCCTTCCTACCATTGGGAAATTGAATCATTAAAATTTTATTCACTTATCCAATAGGTGGGGGTATTTCTCCTTTATATAATTTTTAGATTACAATATTTCCTCTTCAACTGTATTATTTTTCTATAAAACCTTAACTTGTGAAATCAACTTATTTCGCAATAATTTCCCTATACATTCAAGAATTTGGACTGGGAGTTCCTCATAAGAATGATACTTTTCTAACTGAACTACTTTTAGACTCAAAACATATGATAACTTGAACATATAAATCCTTAACATTGAATCATGAATAAAAATTGTGAAATAGAGATTAACTCGGTGGTAAATCCACTATGTAGGAAATTGATCCAACTTAATCTAGGATTTCATAGGGTCTAATGAAACTCGGGCTCAGCTTCTATTTCATACTAAAATAAATCACATTTTTCTGTTGTGAAACTTTTAGAATGACATTATCACCTACCATAAAATAATGATCCGCCCTCAATTTATCCTCATAAATTTTATGCATACTCTGAGCTGTCCTTATATGATTTTGAATCAAATGAACATTTTCATCCATCAGTTTGGGTAATTATTGTCCCATCATCTTCCTTTAACCTACTTCATCCCAAAAATCTAGAGTTAGACAACTCTTACCATATAATACCAAAAATAGTGGCATCTGTATACTGGAATGAAAACTGTTATTATATGAAAACATGGCCAAAAAAGAATGTTGATACCAAATTATTTGGTATTCCATTGAATAGGCACGTAGCATATCCTCCATGTTCTGAATTTTTTATTTAACTTCCCATCAGATTGATAATGATTAATTGTACTGATATTTAATTCAGTAACCAATGTCTTATGAAGGTTTTTCTAAAAGATAGAAGTGATATTATTATAATGATCAAATACAATGGATAGGGGAAATCCATGTAACCGGGCTATCTATTTAATATAAAACTATGAAATTTTATCTTTAGAAAGAGTATTTGGAAGAGTAAAAAAATGAGTAGATTTAGTTATTCAGTCAATAATAACCCAGATCCCATTGTTATCCCAATAATTCATTTCTAATCACACTATGAATATATCAATTTATTTTCTCATTTATACTTGATCACTCTGAAAGGGTAAACAATCTCTCTAAAAAACAGGTTCTTAGCATTAACCTATTGACATTTCAAAAATTTCATAGTGAATTCAGTAATATCATTATTCATTCCCTCGCCATTTTTATACATTTTAATATCTATTTACATCATAGTAATGCCATGATGAACTGAACAAAGAGAAATATGAGCTTCACATAAAAACACTTTCATCATAAATAAGTCATAATTCACACATAATATCTTTACATATCTCAAATTATTTTTATCAAAGTTAAATTTTATTAAGTTACCCTTCTAAATTAACTCTTCCTTTTTCTGCAACTCACTATCCTCTTTATATGCTTTAATAACTCTATTTGATAGAGATGATTTCCCTACCACCTGAAACAAAACAAAGGAATCCTCGCTACCAACAACTTCCAATACATTATTTATCAAATCAATAACCAAATGATCTTGATCTAATGGTATCATGGTTAATATAGCATTACTCTTTTGACTCAATGAATCATCCAATTTATTTCCATTTCCTAATGATAATGAATCATGCAATCAAAATACTAGACTAATTCCAGCCATATCCTATATCTCATGATTAATTTTTTCATAGTGAATATATTCTTCAAACATTATTTATTAGTATATTTTTCACACTTTACGCAATACAGATGATTCTTCCAATGTTTTAGTCTAATAAACCACAACAGATAATTCCAAATCCTATATAGGGTAATTTTACTAAAGAGGTTCCAAATGACATGAAGCATAAACAATTACCTAATCCTTTTTAATATGGAAAAAACCAATTCCATTCAATGAAGCATCATTGAAGATAATAAATTCACCATTCCTGGAAGGAATAGTTATAACGGGAGCATTTACCAGTCCAATTTTCCATTCTTGGAAATAATTATGACATTATTTTTTGAATTTAAACCTAATTCACTTATGTGTTAACGTAGTTGGTGGGATATATAATCGAGAAATTTTTTCAAAAATCATTTCCTAATAACCTGATATTACAATAAAACTATGAATCTTTATGATATAAGTTTGTCTTAGCCACTCTTAAAAATTTTGTTTTACATGGGTCAATATTTATTCCACCTTTAGAAAAAAAATATGGCCATGGAATGAATTTTTTGGCTACCAAAATTTACTCTTAATAAACGTGTTGAGTCAATAAAGTTTTCCTTATGACTTTTCAATTCCTTTATACTTGGTGAGATTGTTAAGTCAATAATGGTTCCTTATGACTTCATGATTCCTCTTATTTTAAAAATCACAAACACCTTATTTCAAGGAAAATTTCTTTTTACCCTTGTTTTACTCCCTTAAGGAAAATTTCCTTACCCAAGAAAATTTTACCTTACCAATATTTTATTGTTCATATCATAAATCTTCTATGTGTAAAATTTGGATTGAAACCAAATCCTCGGAATACAATAATTATCTAGATATGAAGCATTCTGTTTTAGGATCTGAATTCTCAAAATTCTGGTTACGAATTTTTCTAAGTTCTGACTCCGAATTCTGAATAATAATTCTGGATAAGAACTCTTTTATGTTTTGACACTGAATTCTGAATAATAATTCTAGATATGAACTCTTCTAAGTTATGACACTGAATTATGATTACAAATTGTGGATACGAACTTCTCTGAGTTCTCACTCCGAATTCTGATTACGAATTCTGAATATGAACTTCTCTGAGTTCAGACTACGAGTACTCTATTTACAGACTCAGAACTCCTTTGAGTTATGACTCCAAATTCTCATGAACTCTGACTCCGAACATTGTATGTTCTAGTTTCTAATTTTGGTGAATCCAGATTCCGAATTTACTTGAAATTCAAACTCCAGAATTCTATAGAAATCAGGTTCCGACTTCCTAGTTAACATAATCCAAAAAAAACCACGTATTATAGACTCTGAATTCATTTTTGGTTAGACTCCGAACATTCTTTTACTCTCATTCTGAATATTAGAATTTGTTTATACTTACAATTGTCTAGTTATATAATGATGTCGTTCTTTCAGTTACTAACTAAATATTGTTTGAGTGACACGCGTATAGGTCCCACCGAAATCAAGGAAGAATATGACCGTTGGAGGATGGAGCCGACCGTTGGAGTTGTGCCTATAAATACAAGCTCATTTGAAAGATCTCAGACACATAACAACATCTTTGACAACCGTGCTTACATGCTGTTGAAGTGATTTCTAGAGAGAGGGGCTCTTATAAACTCTCAGGCTTCTTGCAGAAAGTTTGAACAGCTTGTTCAAACATTACATTGTGCAGATTTGCTTCGTGTGACTCTGATTGTTGTTGTGTACAATCGAGGGAATCTGGGGATAGGAAGACAGAGTTGCCGACTACCAGATAGTTGAGGGCCTGCAGGGATATCAAGATAGACTAGGATCTTCGTATCGAGCTCTTACCCTTATTTGGGTAAGATAGACTTTCTTGAAAGTATAAATCAAGTCACCTCTTATCCAAGGTTGTTGGATACCCTCCTCTTTAGGTTAAAAGAGTTTATGTTTGTTACTTGTAGTGTTAATACTTTGTTTTCCACTGTGTATTTTAGTTTTTTAGGAATGTATAACTTTCATATACTTCCTCAGACTTGTACTCTGATTTAGTTAGTTTCTATACACTTTAAGGTACAATCTTAGTTGTTGTAAACTTTTTTTAAGATTCATTTCCAGAATCACCTTTCCGGAATCAAGCAAGTTATTATAACTTATAGGTCTTGTGAATTATCTTGTTTATCCTTGTTAAAAATAACCATCTTTAAAAGTTCCAAAGAAAATTTTTAAAAGTACAATTCACCCCCCCCCCCCCCTCTTGTATTCGATCATCTCATGTTTACATATTTGATCCTATATTTGTTATTATAGAGTATATCATACTCAAATTCCATCTCACAATTGGAATCAGAAGTTGGTTACCTCTAAATTAATATCACGATTATATTCAGAGTAAAATATTTCTTCTTCTTACTTTTCGGAATTGATTTTCTGGAATCATATTTTCCTGAATCACATTATTCAGATTCATTTTTTTATTAGATGTACTTTTCTATATTTTCATGGATTAGGATATTTTCTCTTGTTTAAAAACTCATAATACTAACAAGTTTCTGTGCCAGGGATTTTCTTTAGGATTGTAGTTTTAAACGTTGGCTCTATTGGCAATCTAAATCCTACCAGACCTCCTATTTTTGAAGGAAATGATTATGAGTACTGGAAGGATATGATGATCACTTTTTTATCAATACTGGAGTTGAAAAATATCTAATGCTAACTGGAGATTATAAGATTCTGGATAAGGAATTGAGAACCTTTACGAATCAAGAGAAATAAGAATATCAATAAAACTTCAGAGTCAGAAATACTTTGTTATGTTCCGTGACTAGGAATATCAATAGTAAAATATCATCGTGTGAAGCTGCAAATAGTATCTGGAAAAAAATTGTAGTTACACATTTAGGTACTTTTAAAATCATAAAGACAAGAAGAGATATGTTGAGAGCTGAATATCATGGTTTTGATTTTCCTTATAGTGAATCTATAAGCAAAGTACATCAACGGTTTATGAAAATAGTGAATAGCTTACAATCAATGGGTGAAGAAGTTTTGTATGATGATGCTCTTCTAGAAAAGATCATGGATATAATGCCAAATTAATGGGAGTCCAAGAGGATTGTTATCGATGAGAACAGGTAAGTCACTCGGATTTCCTTAGATGAGATGTTTGGAACTCTTCTTCCGCATGAAACCAGAATGAAGAGAGATATTGAAAATGTTAAGAAGAAAAATGGGAATGGAGTAGTTTCTTTTACAAACACATCTAAACATATGAAAGTCAAGACCCCATAAAGAGTAACTAGATCTAAGTCAAAGAAATTCATTATTCAGTCAGAATCTAGTTACGCAGAAAAGTTTGAGAATGAATTAGAAAATCTTTCTTGGAATATGAACAAGATTGCAGCTCAAAAGAACCATCAGAATAGGTATAAGAATAAATACTACAAAGACAAAAAAGATGGACAAGTTAGATGTTATTAATGTAAAAGAACAGGTCATATCACACCTAATTTTCATTTATTGAAAAATAAGGAATAGAAGGAAAGGAATTGTGAATTGAACAAGAAGAAATTATATCGATAAAAGCACAAGAAAAGCCTTAAAGATAATGATACATGGAGTGATAGCTGTGAGTACTCTTCAAAAAGTGAATCTTCTGAATATGATTCATCAGTACCGAAGAACATGGAATTCATTTCTACTACTTCTTTCCCGAATACATTTCTTATGGCCATGTTACGCTCTGCTAAGGCTTTAACAAATTTTTCTCTTGATAAGAATTACTATTCATAAAATAGTATTTCTAATGAAGATTCTTCATCCTTAGAAAAAAATTAAATACCTTTATATAAAGAAGTTTCTAGATTTTCCAAGTTACTTGAAGCAAGAAATTGTAAAATTTATATGAAATTAGACAATGAAAATAGCAGTGAATAAATTATTACAAAAGAGATTAAAGGTATTTTTACAGATCATAGAGATAAATAAGAGCTTATATAAAAACTTTCTAAAGACCCTGAGAAAGAAAATTAATTTAAAGAAAATCTTTCTAAAGATCTTAAGAATTCTATTTTAGTGATAAAAGTTTTTGTGGAAAAATCTAACTCTAAGGAAATGATTCCTGGGGATAGGAATTTAGTTATCAGACTAAAATACAAAATATTTTCTCTTATGAAGCTTATTACAAACATTACCTCTTGAAAGGAAAATTTTGAAAAGATGTATTCTCAAATTAAACCTCAAGGAAACACTACTGGAGTAGGTTATACTCACCAAAAACTGGATTTCAAAAACAACTATTTTGATCCTTATAGAGCCCCTTTTTTCACTAAATGTCAAAGTGGTGGGTATTGGAAGAAAAATTGACCTTTTAATAAAGATAAATCTATTTGGTTTCATACAACTTATTTTTCTAAAAAAATGTGGATACCCAAAATTTTTTTGTCTAAAAAATCAAGATCCAACAAAGTTTGGATTTCGAAAGCCTAAATTTATTATTTTCAAGAAAATAGAGAAGGTACCAACCGAAATACGTGGTACATGGATAGTGGATGTTCCCGACATATGACTTGTAATAGAAACTATTTTTAAAAGATTATCAAGACGAAAGGAGGAAAAGAAACTTTTGGTTATAATGCTCTGGGAGAAATTATTGGTATAGGTAACATAATTATTCATGAAAAAACATTGATTTCAAATTTTTATTTGTTAAGGGTCTTAAGCACAACCTCATTAGAATAAGACAATTATGTAATGAAGGCTACCTTGTGAATTTTAGTAATGACAAGTGCTTAGTACAAAATTCCAAGGAAAAATTTTTTCTTTCTCCCATTAGTCAAGAAATTTTTTATACACTAAACATAGAAGACTATAGAAGCCGCGACTTACCTTCCCTCAGTGCAATTGAAGATCATTCTTGGTTATGGCATAGAAGGTTATGTCACTGTTACTATAGGAACTTATGAAAACCTTCTATGAAAAGACTAGTTAAGGATACACCAAAGCTTAGAGTTGATTCTTCAAATGTTTTTAATCCTTGTCAATATGGCATGTAATATTAATAAAGATTTAAATTATTCAGTGAAGTCCCAACTACTAATGCATTACAGCTAGTGCATATGGATATTTTTGGTCCAACACAAACTGGAAGCATTGGAGGCATGTATTATGTATTTTTCTTGGTTGATGATTACACTAGATTTACTTGGGTTTATTTTCTAGAAAAATTTTTGGAAGCTTTTTGTTATTTCAAAAGTTTTAGAGCCCAATTTGAAAATGAGAAAATCCTTCCATTGAAAATTATTTATAGTGATCATGGGGGAGAATTTAAAAATTATGATTTTGATACTTTTTTTAGTAGAAAAGGCATTACTCACAACCTCTCATCACCCTGAACACCTCAACAAAATGGTTTTGTTGAAAGAAGAAATAGAATAATTCAAGAGATAACAAGAACCATGTTGAGTGAGTATTCTGTCACCAAACATTTTTGGGATGAATCTATAATTACTGATTATTATACTATATATATAGTTTTCCTTATACCTTTTCCAAATAAAACTCCTTATGAGTTATGGAATGGTAGAAAACATAGACTTTCCTACTTTAAGGTTTTTGGTTGAAAGGTATTAATTCTAAATACAAAAGATAATCTACATAAATTCACACCAAAATATGATGAAGTAATTTTCGTACGCTACTCCAGAACTTCTAAGTAATATAGAGTTTTCTATAAAAACACTTGTACTTTTGAAGAAACAGTACATGTTAAATTTGATGAATCTGATCGTTTTGTTTTTAAACAACCCCAAACTACATCCTCGGATGTGTTTTAAAAAACTGATTATCAACCTTTGATATAAAATCATTCTAATAAGGAAAATGTTCAAAAAGATACTATTTAAACATTTACCCCAGATGATTTCATACCCTATGTTGATGAATAGGTGTTACAAAACCAAAATCAGTTGTTTCTAAAGAATCATCCCAGTGATAGTATAATTGGTGTTATAAACCAACATATATAGACTAGTAGTTCCTTAACAAATAAATTATAACATCTAGCATGCCTTTCCCAATTAGAACCAAAAATCACTAATGAAGCTTTAGGTGATGATGATTGGATAAAATCCATGCAAGATGAACTAAATAAATTTGAAAGGTATAATGTATGGACCTTGGTTGAAAGACCTAAAGAAACATCTGTTATTGAAGTAAAATGGGTCTTCAGATATAAGTGTGATGAAAATGGAATCATTGTTATAAATAAAGCAAGATTATTTGTTAAAGGCTATAATAAACAAGAAGTAATAGACTATGATGAATCATATGATCCAGTAGCTAGACTTAAATCTATTCATATTTTACTTGCCTTTACAGCATTCTTCAAATTAAAACTGTTTCCAATGGATGTGAAATGTGATTTCTTTAACGTTTATGTTCAATAGGAAATTTTTATTGAACAACCTCTGGATGTGAAGAAAAAAAACATCCTAATCATGTTTTTATACTTACCAAAGCTCTGTATGGAATTAAACAATCCCCTCAAGCTTGGTATGATAGACTTATAGGATTTTGGCTTCAAAATAACTATGTCAAGGGAAATGCAGATCCAACCATTTTTATAATGAACGATAAGAAAAATGTTTTTATTGTTCAAATTTATGTTGATGATGTTATATTTGGTTCCACTCAGTAATATTTAACTGATTCCTTTGCAGATCTAATAAAATCTGAGTTTGAAATGAGTTTGATGGGTGAGTTATCATTTTTCATTGGTTTTCAAATTTTTCAAAAACCAGAAAAAATATATATGTCCCAACAAAAATTTTTTAATGATCTTTTTAAAAATTATGGATATGAAAACAATAAAATTATGAGTACTCCCATTGGTACCTTAAACACACATGATCTTGATGAAGCCGGGAAACCAATAGATCAAACAAATTTTAGAGTTATGATAGGAAATCTACTGTAGTTGACAGATTGTTGTACAAACATAATTTTTTTCAGTATGATTATGTCCAAGATATCAATCAAATCCTAAGGAATCTCATTTAAAGGCAGTGAAATGAATTTTTCGCTATTTAAAGGGAACCATGGATTTAGGACTCTTTTATACTTATGGAAATGATTTTGTTTTTAAAAAAAATCAGTTGCTGATTTTGGTGGATGTAGAATGGATAGAAAGAGTACATCTGGAACATGTCATTTCTTAGGAGATTCATTAGTTTCTTGGTCTTGCAAGAAGCTACACTATGTAGCTCTTTCCACTGATGAAGCTTAATATGTAGCAGCTGGAAGTTGTTGTGATCAAGAATTGTGCATGAAACACACACACACAGACTATGGCATGAGTTATACTAAGAGTCAAATAATGTGTGGTAACACAAGTTCCATTACACTTAGTAAAACTTGACACATCACTCTCGTGCAAAGCACATAGATATTAGGCATCAATTTCATAGAGATTACAAACTAAAAATAGATATTATTTATCAATTTATAAGAATGAAAGATCAAAAATCTGATATTTTCACAAAGTCTTTACCCTCCAATAGATTTGAATAAATGAAAAAGAAGTAATAAATGTTAACCGTAAGGTAATCCTCCTCAATTAATGTCCTGCTGAACCAATCTCCTTATATTAATAAACTCGTTTTCATAGGGGGAGTACATCTATTATTATAGCTTCTCAAAAAAATTCTTAATGAAAATTTTCGTAGTTGATTTTTCAAAAAATTTCATAATGAAAATTTTTCATACTACGTTTTTCAAAGAAATTTGAAATAAAAATCTTCAGACCTGATGTATTATTAATGAGAATATTCAAACCTAAACTTTTCATTATCGAAATTTTTGGATTTGAAATTTTTGTAGTGGTGTTTTTTCCCATATTCACGTTTTTTAAATCCAAAGTTCTTCAAGAAGTATATTCTTCAATACGAATGATCTCTTTATCAATCCAAACGGTATGATTCTTTCTTGATTTTTACGTAATTATTTTTTTCTTCCTGTTAGTCTCTTTTGTTTTTAAAATTTATCAGACTCTAGTTTCCTTAAATCTGAATATATTCCTTTTAAAACCTCAAAATATCAGATTCAACCAAATTTGCTTCCTTGCGGCTATCATATCAAGCGTTAAATCAGATCAGAATATTTCCCTAACGTTAGATTGGTTTTGTAAGATGAAAGGTCTCTTCAACTCATATATAACGAGGACCACCGATGGTTTTCCCACATCGGTTCTCAACCTTGTGCGTGTCGAAGCTCTGCCCCTCTACAAAATCCCGATCTAAATTATTCAAAAGTGCTCAAATCCGAATGTCTGCTGAAGTTCCTTCCCTAGATATGTCTACTGTGAAGCCGATTTTAGAGTGGAAAATATACCAGAAGAGGTTAGTTCATCTGAACATCTTCAACAAGTATGACTCTATGATTTCTAAGAACATCAAGCTCAATGGATGGGACAATGTAGCTATTTCAATGCCAGGAGCTCATGATGTTGTCTATCCGGATCATCTCAAAGAATTTTATGAACCAACATGCTTATTTAAAGAAGAATGTAGAGAACAATTCTCTTTAAAGAGTTATAAAAAGACATATAAACTCTCTTACACCAAGGTTGTGAGATTTTTAGGGCTCCCATATGAAGGATAAGACGAATTTTTCTCCCCCAAGCTGGCAGATGTTCAAGGAATTTTTATCAAGGTGAAGGCTATGGAATTCCTTGGGCTTAAAGATGTCCAGACTGCAAAGATTTCCCATCTGTCTACCAATAATCGGATCCTACAGATATGGGTTCAGGGACTTATTGTACCGAGGAAGGGTGATAAGGACACCCTTAAGAAAAGTGACATGTACATCTTGGATATTTAGGTAAATCTAAAGAAGATAAATCTCATGAATCACAATCTCATTATGATATAGAACATCAAGAATGGGAATCTAAGAGCTTAAGTTATTATGTATCTTTCCCTTATATCCAAGATCATTGTTCAGTGTCTTGAATCATTCACGATCCCCTGCTCTTCCAAGACGAGGAATTCCAAGGTGATGCTTATCAGTGATGATACCCAAAAGATAACGAAGGTTGGATTCTCTAAAGAGTCAGGTGAGTTTAATGATCTACCTGAGGATGATCCATAAGTCATTCCGGAAAATGATGAGAAATATTAACCATCAAAGAAGGATGACAAAAAAATAAATTTGAAGGAAGTGGAATTAGAATACAAATCCCCTATGTCTAAGGAAGTCCATTCCGCTCCTCCAAAACCCAATAAGAAAAAAAAATAATACCCATATGAGGTGGTAGAAAAATTGAGGTATGATAAGAAGAATATAAAAGCAGGGGAGCCACAGTTCGGTTTGGATCCTCCTAAGGATAAGGCCTTGAAAGAATCCGCTGCTGATGAGCTTGAGAAGCAGGCCTAAGAGGGATTGTGCAATCTATTTTAAAGGCTACTGAAGTTGCATCCAAACAAATCCCTGTACAAAAATCCATTTTAGTAGAACCATTACCTGAGACTCCGGGTAAGTGGTTTATGACTCTGGAAAAACCACAAGAGAAGATTGTGGAAGAGAAGGAAGTTGGAGAAGAATTTCAACAAGCCGAGACTAGTCGTGGCTCTGATGATGTGATTAAGAAAGTTTAAGACTTTCATGAAAAGGAATGTGCTTCTGTGAAATTTTCATTCTGGACCTCTCAAGACGGATCTTCAAAACGTGATACTCCAGGAATAGATGAGAAGGGTGAAGAAGAGGTAGGAAACAAGTTTTCTGAAGAAGAGAGTCATAACCATGATTTCATTCTTCCTAAAGATGTTGAGGCTAGAGCTGAGAAATAAAAAGTTGGTGAAGATAAAATTGTTCCATTATCCAGAAGTGATCATGAGTCTCTAGATTGAGAGGCTAATACGAAAATAAATAGAGGGAAACAAGTAGTTGTTGACACCCCAACTAAAGATATTTTGATGAAGAATTAAGCTAGATGATCATCTAAGAGGAAGCTAGAAGAGTTATAGGAAGAACCATCTCCAAGAAAAATTTCTGATTCGGAGTCATCAGCCTTAGGACATGATTTTGTTGTTCAGTATCTAAAGAATCTGGTGGATACCATTCCGATCATTCCCGCAATTGAATCTAGATGCCAGATGATCTAGCACAACATGAACTAGAAATCATACTCCATATCCATGGTCCTAGATAGATGTGTAAAGATTGAGGATGATCAAAAGAATTTACTTATCAATTATGAAGCTCACGGGAATTCGTGCAAGAAGATGACCAACTGGTTGAAGATAATCATTGTTGATTTGAGAGAGCTTGATCAATTTCAAGAAAATGTAAAGGAAGCATTTGATACCGAAGACTGAAAAATCTAGGATCTTACAGATATCTTTGAGAAAAATTTAACCCTTGAGAAAAATTTTCGGATTCACAATGTCAAAGATCTGAATGGGTAGTTGAGCTATGTTGTCAAATGTCTGAAAACAGAAAGAGATCTCCGAATTAAGATGGAAGAAAATCTTGTGAAACAAGATGACTTGCGGAAGGCTCCAGAAGAGGCCCTGAAGGCTCAAGAGGATAGGATCATAGCCCTAGATAAGAAAGAATATGAGGATCAAAAGAGTTGAGAAAGATAACGACAATCATGAAGAATATGATGCCCAAGGAAAAAAGAATCCAAATAGAACCAAATCCGATCTTCTGTTTTTTTTCTTGTACTAATTCTTTCAATAGTAATGGAATTGTGGATGTTCATTTTGTTTTTTTGTCTATACTAATATTTCAGTTACCATATTTTTTTTACATTCCCACAAAATATATTTGAAAAAAAAAGGGGGAGAAGGAAATAGTATTCTAAATAAGAGATGGAAAAAGACTTATAAGTATAGAAGAAATATCCCTAAGGGAGATTTTATCTAAGGGGGAGTACCTCATTACGAATATTTCCATATCCATGATAATAAAAATCTCATTCCTTAAATCTATAATATGATCCATAGTGTTCAAAAGACTATGGTGGAGTTAGTTGTATTCATATTTCCCAATGTGAAAGGGGAGATAAATTTTATTTTCAACGTCAAGAAAATTCTTGCTAAGTCCTTTATTCTTTTACATAAAGATGTTTTTCCTTTCCAAAAAGGGGGAGATTTTTTAATCAATAAGGTTTTACTTATGAATTTTCCATTCCTTCATAATTGGGGGGGATTGTAAAGTAAATAAGGTTTCCTTATAAAATCATGATTCCTCTTATTTTAAAAATCACAAACACCTTATTTCAAGGCAAATTTATTTTTACCCTTGTTTTACTCTGTTAAGGAAAATTTCCTTACCCAATAAAATGTACCCTTACCTAGATTTTATTGTTCATATTATAAATCTACTATGTGTAAAATTATGATTGAATCTAAAACCACAAAATCCAATAATTACCTAGATAAGAAGCATTCTGAATTAGGATCCGAATTCTCAGAATTCTGGTTACGAAGTTTTCTATGTTCTGATTTCGAATTCTGAATATGAATTCTGGATAATGAACTCTTCTAAGTTCTAACACTGAATTATGAATAAGATATCTAGATACGATCTCTTCTGAGTTTTGACACCAAATTCATATTACAAATTCTTGATACAAACTTATTTGAGTTATGACTCCAAATTCTGATTACGAATTCTGATTACGAACTTCTCTGAGTTCTGACTCCGAGTTCTTGGAATACAGACTCTGAACTCCTATGAGTTCTGACTCCGAATTCTCATTAACAATGACTCCAAACATTGTAGGTTCTGGTTCCAAATTCTGGTGAATCTAGATTCCGATTTTCCTTGAAATTCAGACTCTGGAATTCTATAGAATTCTGGTTCTAAATTCCTAGAAAACAGAATCTGAACATCTTTGTATTATAGACTCAGAATTCATTTTTGGTTAGACTCCAAACATTATTTTAATCTCATTCCAAATATCAGACTTTGGTTATACTTACACTTGTTTAGTTATAAAATGATGTTGTGCTTTCAGTTACTCAATAACCATGGTTTGAGTGACATGTTTACAGGCCCCTCCGAAATTCAAGGAATAATATGACCGTTGGACGAGGGAGCTGACCATTGGTGTTGTACCTATAAATACGAGATCATATGAAAGATCTCAAACACTTGAAAACATCTTTGACAATCGTGCATAGATTCTATTGAAGTTATTTCTAGAGAGAAAGGATCTTATAAACTCTCAGGCTTCGTGCAGAAAGTTTGAATGGCTTGTTCAAACATTTCTTCATGCATATTTTCTTCGGGAAACTCTGATTTTTGTTGTGTACAATCACGGACTTCCAGGGATAGAAAGACTGAGGTGCTGACTACCTGATAGTTTAGGTCCTACGGGGATAGAAAGAAGGACTCGGATCTTCGTATCGAGGGATTTCCCTTGTTTGGGTAAGATGGACATTCTTGAAAGTATAAATCAAGGGAACTCTTATCCAGGGTTGTTGGATACCCTCTTCTTTGGGTTAAAAGTGTTATTGTTTGTTACATGTAGTGGTACTACTTTGTTTTCTTCTGTGTATTTTAGTTTTTGAGGAATGTATGAAATTTATATACATCCTTTGACTTGTACTCTAATTTAGTTTTATTTTATACGCTTTAAGGTAGAATCATAGTTGTTGTAAACATTTGTTAAGTTTCATTTCCGAAATCACCTTTCTGAAATCAAGAAAGTTATTAGAACATAGAGGTCTTGTGAATTATCTTTTTTAACATTGTTAAACTTAACCATCATTAAATGTTCCAAATGAATTTTTAAAAGTTCAATTCACCCCTCTTTTATTTTAGCATCTCAAGTTTACATATTCCATCCTACATTTGGTATTATAGAGTATATCATACTCACATACCATCTCACAAAACGATCCATGTTGTTTATTTTATTTTAATTTTTTCAAAATAGACCTTAATTAACATTCATGTTCATTCTACCTTTTAGAATATACCAAAATATAATTATAAATAAAACCACAAGTTGATCAAAAAAATGATGAAAGACACCATTCATTAGATCTATTAATACATCATGTGCATTAAATAACTCAAAAGGAGTAACAAAAAACACATTATCTCCATATCTCATTCAAAAAATTGTCTTTGGAATGCCATCCTCCTTCAACATCAGTTGATGGTACCCAGATATCAAATCAATCTTCACAAAATATTTGGTTCCTTAAGTTTATAGAACTTTTCATCAATAAGATTCAAAAGATACTTGTTCTTAATAGTGATGTTATTCAAAGATCTTTAATCAATACAACATCTCATATAACCATCTTTTATTTAAAAAAAACAGGTGCACCGCAATGTGATGTGCTAGGTTGAATTATACCATTATCAAGTAATTCTGGAAACTATTTTTTAAATTACATCAGTTATAAATTATTCATTCGATTAGGGGGTTTGGAAAAATTCTTAGAATCAGGCACTATATCAATTGTAAATTTAGTATCCCGATCAAGAATAATAACATGATATTCATCAAGAAAAACATATTTTAATTCATTCACTAATGTAATGACACAAATCAAAACTGTATCTTATTTTAAAAAACCCGAGATAGATAACATTAAATTATATTATTAATCAATCTCTCTACATTATGGTATGTAATAAAAGGAATGAAATCAATGAATAAAACATTCTTGGTGTTATGATCTATTTTAGCTAGATAAACAAAAATCCCAACCAAACCCAAAATTATATCAAATTCCACTATATCAAGTTCAACATGAATAATAGGAAATATAATACTACTAATTAGAATAATAATATTCATATAAATAATGGCTGCTTTAATACTTTCACTTGGAGTTTTTACCAAAAGTTATATACAAAATTTGTGTGGCTCTATTTCAAATTTACTAGAAATGATCTAAGAAATGAATGACTGTAAAGATCAACAGTCATGTAAAATATTGGAATACATTGAAAAAAACATTATCATACCAATCACCACCACATTTTATGTTCTCACATCAACCGTAGAAGTAGAAAATGATTTTTCCTTGCCCTTTTTTTCGATCTTGCTAGTTTCCACTAAGGGTTATCCACTTTGGAATCACAATGGAATACTGAACTAACTCATTACAACTGAATAATATTACCATTGGTTTTTCATTGCCTTCATGATCGTATTACTTTTTGTGAGAAGAAATATGACAAGCCTAACCACCTCATAAGAACTTCTCTGACTTTGAGTGACATTCTCCTGGATAATTTTTACCACACTTCTGTCAAGATTCTGATTTATTTGTCTTACCTACAGACTTCATTGATGAATTCATTCCCATTTCCTTCTAGTTGGATTGCTTATTTTTCTTTCCCTTATATAAATCATAACCATTAGAAAACTCAATTTCTCTTTTCTCAGAACATCGTTCAAGTTTATCATAGCGTTTGAACTCAAGAGAAGCTAATTCCCCTCAATATTCATCTTCAATCCAATGTAAAACCGATTTATCTTACTATCAAAATTCTAGATAAAATTTGGTACGATCCTTTAAAAAAGGGATAAATTTTCATCATATGTAGCCAAAAAATCTTCCTCCTATGGAATCAATTCAATGAATTTATTTTTCTTGCTAATTCAAATATTATTTGGAAAATATTTCTCAAGAAAGACATTCTTAATTTCATCCCATTCCATGGAATCAATCTCTTAACTTCCTCTAATATTTTTAAACATTGACAACCACAGATCAGCTTCACCTTCCAATACAATAAACTGCAAGACAAATATTTTGATTGTCTGAGCACCCCATTTCATTAAAAATATTTTCTAGTTCCCTAATCCACTATATTTCTTGCACAAGTTCGTATGACCCAAGCAATGATAGGGGTTGTTTCATCATGAAATTATCCACTACCAATAAATTATTCTACAGTTGATCTTGTTGATCTCGTGTATGAACAACACCAATATTTATCACAGGAATCAACTGATCCATCACTGCAACAATCTATTCAGATCCTATTATGACTATCACATGATGTTGATTTTGAAGGTATTTTTCTTATGTATGTCATCCCAACAAAACTACCATATTTCCTCATTTCAAAACCATTCTGGAAGACATATATTGGGTAAAGCAACTTGGTAATATTAAAATTCTATAAACTTTAAATTAAACCGTAATGTAAATATTAATTAATATATATTCATTTAACAATATCCTTACCCCTATAGTCTTCTAAATCGGCCTCTAATACCAACTATAAGGCCACCACCATAAACACTACATAATCTTGAGATATGTCAACAATTTGGATTTAATTCACATTGATGATATTTTGAAGTTTATAGCTTTATATAATTAGGTCATAAATCATATATAAAAATTTAAATTTTACGAATAGACACAGCAACTCACTATCCATTTTATTCTTAAAATAAAAAAACAGTTAAAAAGAAAATTGGTTTCATTTCATGTTTAATGAACAAAACATTTCCATGACCCCATCCCTGATTATATTCATCTTTCTGTTTTTTGATAAATGTTTTAAAACATGGGATGAGAATAAAAATCCCCAAAAGGGATAAAAAATAAGGAAAAATGTTAGTCCTGGGAAAACATGTAAACCATGAATACTTTATCATAATGTGGTACTTTTCTCCTTTAAGAAGTAGTAGTTACACTTTAGTAAATATAAGCCCACTGATTACTGTTTATTATTCAAAATAATAAGTTAAACCAAAAATAATGTAACATATAACAAATAAAGGTAACCTAGAAGTTAGAAATACTTAAATGGAATAAACATACAGTCGACTTCCACACATATCACAGAATCAAATATTCATCTGGCTGACATCCATAACCAATGTGTTAGATGTTATAACATAACCACCCATCCGTGGTTTATCACAAAACAACCTATCAAGGGTTTATTACATAACCATCCATATTTTGTATATCACATAACCACCAATAAAATTTCTATGTACCATTATATAATCTTAACACATAATAAATTATATTTATCAACAATTCAGCCATAAAATATCATTTGAAATCCAAATAAATCATTTCATGATACTAAAATAGTCAATCAACATTCAAAATAATTTTCAATACAAAAATAACATGAAAGTAAATAATGGATTTTTCATTTCCTTTTTAATAATAGTACAGCTTATTGAGGAAGCCAAATATCACATAATATTTACGATGTTAGAGAATTCATTTTCATCGGATACATTAAAAACATTCCTTTTTCTCTTTTAGAGAAATGGTTCATATAAAAATAATACATTTTGAAAAAAATTGAATGAAATTAAATTCAAAAGGTTGGTTATACATCGTATAAAAAATGGTTGTTTATATTATCAATATATGCCTCAATAAAAGAAGATTAAGAGAAAGTCCCCTACCATGAGTCTGACTTATCTTCTCTGTTTCTTGTTCTTACTAAATATTATACTTAGGTTTTTTTTACATGCTTGCGACTATTTTTTATGTTTATTATTCCTTTTATATCACTTATTATAATGTTATAGAAATTATAGAATTATTTAGGTTCATGTGGGATGTTTTGTAAATATTTGGTACTTGAGTCAAAAATGAACTTTTTTTATATAAATTGTCCATGTGGTCAGAAGTCCGTCTTCTCCCTAATAGTATTCATTATTTAAAAATCATATATTTATTGTATAATTTTATTTATAATAATACCTAATATTTGGAGATAAGAAATGAAATGCACTGTTTATTAGACAGTAGGTCGTACGTATGCATGAACACAACTTCATTTTCTTGTCATATTAAAATAATAAAGAATAAATAATAATAAAATTATTTTTTAATAATATTATTATATTAATTTAATATATTTCTTATAGGTTTAATAAATTCATTCTTTATATATTCCATGTATATAAGTACTAAGTCATATCACACTGAGTGGGCAGTAGTCCACACTTTCTCAAACAGAAGTCTCTTATTTAAACAGCTAGGAAAGCATAAATATATGTTCTAAGTAAAAAATTACAGAATTAAATATACATGGTAAATATAATATATATCATATTTGAAAATATTTTCCATTATAATGGCCACTATGTGAAATTCTATGAGAAAAATTTTACTATCTTTATTTCATGAGGCAGTATTGCGTCATACACAGAAATAGAATATTTATTACCCATTAAAAAGAAGTGTTTGTAAATATAAATAGAAAAAATAAAATAACAACTTACTACTATATTTATAATAATGGTGTTTTTATTTACTCATAGAATAATTATATTTGAATGAGTGAGTAATGGAAATGAGACGAAAAAGCATTAGAGAAGGTGCTACCTCTTAATCGGGTAAATTATTTTTGTTTATACAATGTGGCTTCCTTGGGGGGCTTTCTAACATAATGGATGATTCAAGTATGATTAGAGGGATTATGGGAAAATTTATGGGTAGGTCATGGCCAAACCAAAGGGTTCATGAAGTGTGACTATTAGAGAAGAGAGGGTACCTTGTTATTGGAGAGGGAAGGGGCACCCTGAGAAACTCTTAATTTATTAAATTAATATAAATTAATTATTTAAATAAATAGGATCCAAATTGGGATTTGTTGATGAAGATATGAGGATATTTATATATCATCTCATACAATAACTTTTATACATGTATTTATTTTATCTTAATACTTATCTATTTGGTTTACATTTAATTATTCTCTTTTAATTTTAAATGGGGTAACAACATTTTAATTATTAAGAGGCTTTTAATATTACATATATGGGGTATTTGTCCTATAATTGGATAGTTAATAAACATTTAATCCATATTATAGTAATGATATGAATTTAAAATATTTTTAGTATTTTTAAATAATTTAATAATTTACCATTTTTATAAAACATCAATTATGTCTATTTCTAGAATATTCATTTCATTGATGTTAAATAAAATACAAAAGGAGAGATAACATAGAAAAAAATAATTTAATAGTTTTATGAAATGTCATATTATCCTAAAAATGTATTTATGATATAAATTATGTCATATGATATTTATTTTCATTTTTATAATATCATTTATTTGATTCCATCATTAATAAAAATGTCACTGCATCATCATTGTGTCATAATTAAATTAAATTATTTAATGTATAAAAACTACAAATAAAATATCATGATTTAGGAAAGATTATTATCATTAAATTTAATTTTTATAGTTTAATATATCACTTATATATTCCCATATTAATAAATTTTTAGTATGAATATATATGTTTATAACATATTTTCCTTTACTTTAAATTAAAAGAAAAAAGTGTCCTAATCCCTCCCATGTGGCTTCCAAAAGAAAAACAATCCTAAAAAGGATTTTTGTGGTCATAAATATCAAATAAAATATATTTATGATAGGTTTTAGTGTTGTTTTATAATATTATAATATAATTTTTCCCGTTAATTATCTGATTTACCCTACTATTGTGGTAAATAAAAATAATTACTAATGTTACTATTTACCATATACAAAAATATGGGAAAATTTACATAATTTGGAACTTCTGATTCCAAATATGTAATAAAAATTTTAAAATTGGTAATAAAAAATTTTCAGTAATTAATTTAAAATTAATTCTCATTGTCAAAATAAATAATGAGTTTTTTAAAAGTAAATCCCATCGTAAGATTGACATGTGATTATATCAAATTTAAAATTTAAATTACTTATAATGATAAAAATTTGGTTAAATGATAAAACAATTTGTCAAAATATAATTTATAACAATTCAAATGATAATATGTCAATACAAATAAATTAGAAGAAAATGATGTTTTTAATTAAAATGCAGTATGTTTCACTAAGAATTAAAATATGAATTTTATCACAAAAATTCCAAAAATTCATCAAAAATAATTTTTGATTTCCTCATTCTAAATAAAAATTATATAGTTCAAATATAACATATAAAAGTTAAAAAACTATATTTAAAAAATATTTCTCCTTCAAAAGGCAGTTAAACGACGTTTTAAAAATATTAGAGTATATTACGGTTAAAATTTGATTTATTCTCCTTTTAGGCCACTAAAATTTATTTGATTTATGAAAAACCATTTACCAAAAAATTATATATATAATATAGATAGTATTTTATTACCTATAATTTAATTTCTAGGAGTTGACTAAAATTTATAATAAAAATATTAATAATGTATTATTTTTCTCTATAACACAACATTGTGTGCAATGTATGATTTTGGAAAAACCTCTTTTTGCGTGTTGGGTAGGCTATCCAACAAAGCTCCCCCTATAACATAAAATTAATAACATATTCATAAAATTTAATATATAATAAAATATATTATTTTATAAATACCTAAGATGTTACAATGGTAAACACCATATTATAAACTCAATTAAACCTTTACGAATTTTATTTGATTCTATTTAATAGGTTAAAATTATAATTTTCCCATAATGTATCAAATGATAAAAATTTCAAACCAGTTAATTATTAATCACAATATTTATTTATATAAAATATATAAAATAAGTCTAATTTAATTTAGTTAAAAACCATTAAGTAAAGACTTGTGTGAGATCTAAGTAGTGAATGAAACTCAAGCCCAAAAGAGAAAAAGGAAAAAAAGAAATTGATGATGAATTGTGGTGTAATGAAAAATATATCTAAGATCCATAGAGTGATTGTTCAAAATTAAAACTAGAATATAACTAGAAAATGAACTCGATTAAACATATAATAAAGAACAAGAAATGAGAATAGTGAAAAATACAACATCAAAAGAAATGGAGGATCTTCAATTGCTTCAAAATATGAAAATAGATTAGTACAATCATAGAGATGAAATGATGGATATAATATTACACCCCAAGATACTAACAATAACTCTATTCAAAGATGAACATGTTATTAGAAAATATGGATATTTTTTAATTCAGAGTAGATTAAATGAAAAATTAATTATTCATATCATAGTAAAAACTAATTTATTAACTGCTCTTGAATTTTTCCTTCTTAATAATTTTTTTTCTTATAAATTATTGTTTTAAAAAACATGAAATAAATTTAATTAGTTCACATTAAAATATAGTTAAAACATTATCATTTAAAAATTTATTATTTTTTAAAATATCAAGTGTGAGAGAATAGTTATCCAATCCTAAATTAAATACACAGATGTAACATGAAAAACATATTTTAATCGTTTTTATTTTTAAAAGAAATTTGCAAAAAATTGTCATAAGTTTAATAAAAAACATGCACCTTGATATTAAAAAGTAATGAAATTAAAGGATGTAGTTGAATAGAGATTAATTTTCCTTATCGAATTGATTTTCCTATCTTCAGCACTCCCACATCACAAATTCTCCCTAGAAGCTACCATAACGGAAATAATAAACATCTTCCCATGTTTACTCGTTCATTCTTCTCTTGATGAGTGACTGTATATTTTCAAATGATTCCCCCACATGAATAATATGGAATTCTAAATGAATTTACTCAAAGTAATCTACTAATATCCACACTTCCCCACTCACCAAGTGGTCGTTTTTTCACTATTCATCATCTTCTTATATTGACTCAATTGGAACCCCTCTAATAGAATGTGCTCCATCACATTATTATTGAATCATTATTTAACGATTGTCTAAAAATATTCACAATATTACATTGAAAAAAGATTATTTATTACCCAACACCTTTTACTATATTTAAATTTAGGAGGCTAAATAATGATGTGTATTTTAACTATAATTTTATATTTTCTTATGTTCATCCATTCCTTAAAATTTCTAAGAGTGTATTACATTATGTATGATTAGTTTATTATAAATTATATATCATATAATTATCTCAATGCATTCCAATAATAATACTATGTAAAAATATTTTGTGTGTCAAATACACTATCTAATTTATACTATATATGTTTCATCAACATATTTTGGAATGGGTAGCATGGTATGTACCAACCTATACCTCCAAAAATTTCTGTTATGTTTGAACTTGTAGTGGTGGAAAATTTCCACACATATAGCCTCCTATAAATTTCATATACTTTAATATCTCACATATACTATGAACTAGGTAAACATTATGATAGGAATCACTTAATAATTGGGTGAAATATTCTTAAATATTAATATATACCACCAAAAAATCATCTTATATATTGAACAGATTTCAAAATCCTAAAAACTCTATGATATCATGTATCTCCCACAGATAATAATTATCATTCATATGATCCTCCAAATAAAATTTAAATACAAGAAAAAAATTATCAATTCAATAATAAAATTAAACTTCAAAACAATATGAACAATTAATTCCATATTTTAAAATAAGAAATAAAATGTAGTCAAATGAATCATACTATAGATAAAAATGTGGATTATTGGAAACTTTAAAACACTAAATCTTATAAAAATAAATTAATGAATTATTCTAATGATATATTAATACTAATTAATCTCAATGAATGAATATTTTAGAGTAATTAATCAATTGATCAGTTCCACACCATAAATAATAATTTTTAAATGATGAATCACTGAATATAATTTACATTTTTTAATTATTTTTTAAAAAACATGTCAATAAATGTATATTTAATCCCAAAAAACACAATAATTTTGTAACAAAATCTTGAAAACCACTTCTAATATAATATAACGACAAATTACCCCATACTAAATTCCTTACATATCATTAATCAATCAATTCTAACTAATAACTGATGGTAATGTTATCACAAAAATGGAAGCGTTAAAATTCCAATAAAGCAACTATTTTAAATATTATTTCCCCAATGTACATTATTTAGTTAATAAATGGATGATAACTCTCTTAAAAATGAATTTGGAAAAACATTAATTTACTAATTTTAAAAATTTATTAAATTTGAAAATTTTAATATGAAATTAACCAATATTATTTTTTATTCAATTGTTCTTAATATCCTCCCTTTTTCTCCTTCAGAAAATCAATCACAAAATTTATCTTCTCTAGATAATTCAACAAAATTAAATTGATTAGTGAGAATAATAATTAAATATAAATAATCAGTAAAATAATATAATAAATGTATCATACAAAGATCAACTCATATGAGGGGTTCTTTTTTAGATCATTTGAATGAAAATCATATAATTTAAATACTAATCAAAAAAATCATTTCACATATATTTTTTAATCGTAGTCATACAAGTTCATAAAAATAAAGTGTTTTCAAATGAGAAATGAAAATTTTCACCCAAAAATTCCTCATATAAATGAAAATTATTAATATCCTTATGTTTGAAAAAAAAATATCCATATTTGTTGGAAAATTTCAGACAATAATTTTGAAAATTAGAGATAAAAAATATTCAAGTTGTAAATATTTCAATATTATTCGGATGTGTAGTTGATTAAATATATTTTATCCCAAAGTAATATCCATAATTCACATTCAAAACCCAACATTTTATCTTATTTGGATGTTTATGGTGGTAAATATTTATAAAAAGTTTATGTTCAGAAGTATTTTCTAATCAGTAATTCTAGGAAATTACTCAATGGGTCACATTGAATATTGATGATCATAACATCCTAAAAAATGTTTCTAGACAAAATAACAACATGAAAAATCTTTTCCATATATTTTATAACTAGACTATTTAGTGCACAACTATACTATTCATTAAATATCCTGATTTAACTAAATTTTTCAAAAAATATGTTAAAAAACGAACAAGAATCCATATTTAAGGGAAATAATGCATCATATACTAACAAAAAATAATATTATGACCAATTAAAATGTTATAAAACTTTCAACATGTAATAACACATTAAAAAAATTAAAAAACACCTAATACATCTAGTAGTTACAATTGATAATGGAAGTAAAAATAAAGAATAAAATGTATATAATCTCCCATAAAAGTGAAGTTTTATGGTTCTGTGTTTCGTAATCAAAATTTTATTATATTCCATTTAATAGTGGTCCCTGGTTTTCATATTATATTTCCTAGAACAATAATATGATAATTTATATTTTATTTGTGTTTTAAATAAATATAAAATGAAAACATGTATTTAGTTAATTAGATTGGAATTCAAAGCTTCTCTAGTATTCTTATTCTAGAGGACTTTAAAATTTATTAATGTTTCTCCTTTGTGTTTTTTATGGTTCCACTTTTGAAAATTGACACATAGAACATGTTTTATTTATTCATGCACAACGTAGAGAAATAGAACATAAGTACTTAGTTCATACATGATATAAAATGTATCCCAAATAATTGCAATTTTTGTAAATTAATGGTCTCAATAAAATTTTAATTTAAAATTTCATCTCAAAAAAATAAATTCATTTTCAAATATTTTAAAAGAACATTGGATGTTAATATTTTGAAGAATAAGCTCCTAACTCTTACTTTAAAATCCCATACATTAAAAATGTATCCTTTTTTTAATAATAAATGACTTTTAAAATAAAACATGTTTTTTTCATTAAAAAATAGTAATATTATCAACTTGATTTATTCTTTGATCAAAGTCATATTTAACACATATTAACATAATTTTAAATCATTGGATGGCCATATAAATCATATAAAGTGAATTGAAATAATGGTAATAAACTAATTAATCCATTTGAAAATGATGAGATAATAATAGAGCATTTTCCTTTGACAGAAAACAAATTAACTCAATTAATAGATTAATTACTCATGTAATTAGCTTTACTACCCAAATTTTTCATAAAAACATTATATGTAAACATCAAGGAAAAAAATATGAGGTATAATTAATAAATTAGAGAATCCATGAAACAGTAGTTAAAATATACTGTTTTTACACTATAATGGAATAATGCTTCCTTTAAAATAAAATATCATTAACTTATGTTCTGAAATATAATTCATTCCATGAAAACTCAATTGGAACCATATAAAATTCATTTAGGTTTCATGGGAAATAATATTAATAGAACCCTTAAAATAACCCTTACAATTTTAATAACCCTGAATTACTACTTCCACTATAATTATCTTGAGAATTTAATAATTACCAAATATATAGGAGACCTATATTGGGCCCACCCATCATCATGTGTCATATTGGGATCTCATATCATCATCACCTATATCACGCTCTCCCATTATTATGAGCTATATCAAGATAACCTGTAATCCTTAAAATGATAAAGGATTATAAAATCCATTTAATACAAAAAATAATTTCATTTAAATCATTTAACTCATCAAAATTCCCTTTTTAACCCCAGATGTATAACTTTTTTAAAATTGATATATCCAGTTCCATTAAAACCTAATTTTAAAAACAAAAAATGCTAGAAAATATAATAAGGGTTTTTTCATTAAATATAACAAGTAGTATTATAAAATAATCCAAAATATAAAATAATGGTAATGGTTCTGGGAAAATCCATTAATGTTGTATATGTTAAAACAAAACATTTCTTTTTCCCTTTTATATTGTATGTCAAAACCTTCTATAAAAAGATTCATTTTTAAATCCATCAAAATAACATCAATATTTTGATTTATAATTAGTTAATTTCCATATAAATCAATACAACAATTTTAATAAAATGGAAATGGAAAAAATATTTATATAAAATATTTAAATCATTTTAAAAAATGATATTAAAATAAAGTGACCCTTACCTCGAGTTTGTATTGTCTTGTATTTTTATTATATTCATGAATAATAAAATGTTGTTAATTATTAACTTACTTAAGAGATTTTTTCTAATTTATTTTACATTTTAATTTATTCATTTCTATGTTATATTTATGTATATATTCAATTAAGTTCACTTCGGATGTTTGGATGAAATTTGGATTATATGTACAAAATGACATTGACAGGCACACTACAACGATTGAAGTTATTATTAGATCATATCTTTAATAATAGTAATTAAATTTTTGTCATTTTATAAATCAGTTATACTTTTAAATCTAACCATTAAATGTGGTTATAAATAATGAACTATGTTATAGTCATTGAGGAGGTAGGTCATACATATGCATGAGTAAATGTTAACATTTTTCAAAGAACATGATGGAATAAATGCAGGAATAATTTTTTATTTAATGAGTAATGATTAAAAGATAAAAAATTTAATAATTTATATACATTTAATATAATATCCATGTGAAGATATCATTAACTATGAATCACATTGCTTTGGGGAGGTGGAAATTAACACATATGAATGAACAACATTGTAATTTTTTAATAGATAGAAAGATAAGAAAACAGATGATATATTATAAATATCGAGTGATAATTATTTCATGAATATAACATATATATATATATATATATATTAAATCCATCATTATAATCAACTGTGATATGTGATGAATGAAAAATAATTACATCGGTTCGTGATGTGATAGTCCACCATACACATGAATGATCGTTTCGTTTCCAATTTAATTCAAGAGGATATAGATACTAGTACATCCATTAACATAAAAATATATTTGTATATAAAAAATAATGGTGTTATTATTTCATCTGGTTTTAAGAGTATTTGAATTAGGTAAATGAGGAAATAATACATAAACATTCAGTTAAAAATTATACCTCCTATTCGGAAGAACTTTATTGCTTTACATATTAAGTAATCTAAGATTTATATTCATCCCAAAATAAAAACTCCATAATATGGGGATTTATTTTAATAATGTATTTTGTTAGCTATTGGCTAACATATACTGCTCAAATTATGCGTGTTAGCGAGGGGAGAAGGTACCATTATATAATTAGGGAAAGTTGTATTCTTGGAATTTCATGAGACATAAAATTAAAATTAAATAATTTTCATGTTAATATATATAAATACAGATATAATTAGAAGATATAATGATTATTGGTCTAAATACACTAATATAATAAAATTTTTACATGTTTACATTATTTATTTCCCCTTATCTCTTTGTTTTAACCCCCATTAACCCTTGTTAAAATTACAATGATATCAATTTTCTTTACTCTTTATGGATAAAGAAGGATAATATAATAGAAAAAATGACTCCAAAATGTTAGATGTATAATATGTTAATATATATATCATTTCCTTTTTGGGATATATTTTTTTTAGGAGTTTTAAATCATTTAATAAAATTTTGTTATTTATGAAATATTATTGATGTTAATTTTTGGATCTACTCATTTAATTTGAAATTTAGAAAACATTATAAAAAAGTAATTAAAATATTACCCATTCCTATATCCGTAACATGTTATATTTATATACAAATTTAAAGGGACATTATAACTCACCACCAAATTATTAATTTTAATTTTTTAAAAGTAATTTACCTGATTTATCTATCGCTTGAATTAGAATTTAATCGGTGATTAATAAGCATTTAAAGTTTTTTTATAATCCGAAAAAAATAAAACATAAAACCCTATTATAAAAACCCATTAATATTTAAAATAACTAATTATAACTAATCTATTTTTTTTGTCCCTGTAAAAAAAATATTTTCAAATTAACAAATTGTGTGAAATTTTTTAGTTTATCCTTTACATAGAAATTATAAAGGTAAGAATAGAATCTAAAAAATCATATCATATAATTTTAGATTATTAATGTTTAAATATAATCATATAATGAAAATAATGTAATTTCTTGAATAAATTTTAAGCCTTATCAAAATACCTTAGATCTATTTATCCATTTTACAATTGCAATGGTCAAATATTTTTCAATTTTTACTATACACTTAAAAAAATCAAAAAATAATCAAAAATTCAATGGAATATAATTTTGATGTGATTAATTACAAAATAATTTCATTAAATTATAAATCTAAAATTTTGGGGGCATGAATTTAAATAAAAGGAGATAATGCATGAAAATGCAATTTGGTTAGAAATAAGGATTTTTCATTTTTACAAAAAATTACATAATATTCTTATAAAGAATAAAAATCTAAAAAATATTATCAATTAATGTTTATAATAAATTAATATTATTTATCATACAATATTTGGGTTTTTATATTATTTATCCCTTTTGTAAAATGTGTCCTAACAATCTTATCCATCTCTCAAACAATAGGAGATATTTTTCATTATTTCATTTTAAAATTCCCATATTGCATCTTGAACCATATGATTTTCCACAGAATCATGAATTTTTGAATTACTATATTCTACAACACATTCTCTCAACATTAAATAATCTATACTAGTTGTCCCTCATGAGTAATTTTTTTCAACTAAACTACTTTAGGGCCCAAAACAAAAGATACATCTGATATATACATTCTTAATAATGAAATGTGAACTATTTCATTTACCTGAGATAAAATCAGTTTCAAGGCAACTAGATAAAGAATAAATCCATATATCTATTGGATTTAATACTGTATGTTGAACCACTTATGTTACATTAAAATTTTACCACAATTAAAAACACTTTTCCCTCAAGATACAAGATGAAAAACATGATCACCTACCTCAAATAAAAGGACTTTGCATCAATTATATATGCAACTTGTCTACATGATCTGATCCATCCTCAAATTTGGAATATTCTAATTAACATTAAAAAAAATTCTTCAGGCAATTATGTCCCCAAAAACATTTTATATCCTTAATAATTGAAAAATTAGAGGCCAACCCTATTTTGTATAGAAATCTTCAAAATGTGCCATGTGTATAATGGAATAAAAATTATTTTTATAATAAAATTACATTGATGATATATTTTTATTTGAAATTTCATAGAAATATATTAAAACCTATCCAATTAAGAATTAAAAATACCGAATCATTCTCTCTGACAATCCATTAGATTGAGTAGGAAAAACTGTATTGAAATATAATTCTGTACCAAACAAATTCAAAAGAATTTTCCAAAAGATAATAGTAATCATAGTATCATGGTCAAATTGAATAAAGAGTATAAATCCAATTTACTTGAATATATCCTTAATATAAATTCTATCAATTTTTTTTAAATACATAGAATTTTTAATTGGATAGAAATTCGTATATTTATCTAATTGGTTAATAATTGTAACATCCTAATATTTTAAAATAAGAAAAAAAATTTAATAGTGTATGTAACATTGAACACCATGATTATAATAGAATATAACAATCCATGTCTTTAAAACATATTTATTTTATAAAAAAATTAATTTCTTCAATAACTTAAGATTCACAAACAATGATTTTCATCAATATCTTGTGTTACATTCAAGACTGAGTTTTAATCAATAAAAAATATATTATTAATATGAAATTTATATTCTAGAAGATGGAATGGTGGGTATGAATATGATTAATTAAATTATGAATATATAAATTTAATACATGAATATTATTTATATATTTATTATTAATATAATAATAATGATTTATAAAAAAATTTATCTGAACAATTAAATTTCTCTAATTTAAGATTTAGTCACAACTTCTTCACATGTTATAAATTTTATTTTACCACATTTAGGAAAATTATCATAAAAAATCTAAATTTTCTATATTGTAATGCCAAATATATTTTAGGGTTATTTTTTGGGGTTTTTTTTGAAATTATTCATTTTATGAGGAATAGTGAAAAATATTGAATTTTAATTGAAAACACCATTTTAATTTAAATCATTTATAGAGTAAAATTATATATTAAATTTTTATCAGTGTAAAATATGTCTAATTATGGACCGAATATTCCAATTTGTCTCCCTAAAATAATTTTCATAATGATTTTTCATATAAAAACACTGTAAACCTTTAAATTTTTTCTATTTGAAAACCTACTTTCTTGTCTGGTTTATACGATTATTTTTAAATTATTTTCTTCAACATAATTTAATGAAATGTTTAAAAATGTGTTACATTTTATTAATATACAATTATTTAAATTTTTTTAAAAGTTCACATTAATTATTAACCAAAATGAGTAGTGAGAACAGGAAAAATAATTTATCACGGTTATGGTAGAAATTGTTTTATCAGTTCCTAAGATAAAAAGATAAGAGTTATAATGAACTTATATATCATAAAAATCTATTTTTATGATTCTACATTGAATTTTTACATTTATTTATCTGAAATATTAAAATTTGTTTCCACATTCCTTTGAATATGACCAATATAATTAGTAATGTAAAGAAATAGGGAACATAACCTTCCTTTTTTTTAATATCTATAATGATTTTGGGATTAGAAAACAAAATAAGTTCACTAATGGATATCAATTTGGAAAATGAATGATTACTTTTTCATAATATTTTATATTCATTTTTTAGAGAGTAAATAATTACTTAAAATGCTTATAAAATTTCCACACGGTAATTATTTAGATAACAATTAATTAAAATGGATGATACTAAATATATTATAATTAAAGTGAATTAAATGGATTATTCTGTTCTCCTAATTTTGTATATGAATTTAATATATTATAATTCCATAATTTTCCTGACATTTTGAAATTTAGAATAAAATATTAATTTCAAATTAGAATTAATGTTATTTTATAATAAATGATATCTTATTAAATGAGTTGAAATTAATAAAAAACATATTTTTTCAAGTGATTTGTAAATGTTAAAAAATATTAATTATTTTCATTCATAGGCCAATGGTTCTTTAATTTTGATTATATTAACCCTTAAATAGAAAAACAAATCTATTACAGTTGTTATGGTTAGAATTATTTTTTCCCCATTACATTCACTTATGTTAAAGTCAATTTTCAACACACATGGGAAAAAGTAATGTATTACACATCTTTGCTCGTACATCATGATACTTTGGCTGTTTCTTAGTGTTGGATCATGGATTTGGTTCTAGATTTGGATTTGTGGTTGTCTTTGTGTTTTGTTGTCTTTGTTTGCTTCTACTATATACATTGATACTGTTTTCATCCTCTACAGTACATTGTTTTAGATTGATTTTAATATTGATGGTTGCATTTTTTTGTCTTTCATGGATATCATTCGTCATGTTGTGGATTATTTTGTTAGGTCATGTTTGGTTGGTTGTTTTATTTTCAAAAGGGAAAATCATTCCCCATTTGTTGATGTTGACCTTTTCATTTATTTCTAGCCATTGGAACATCGACGATGTCACTCAAGTCCATGTAATATCCCTCTTCCTTCACAATTTAATGTGGTGTCGAGGGATGTTACAAGTGGTATCTTCTTGGTCCGTCCAAATTATTTATAGAACAATTGGTATTTGTATTTGTTGTTATTTTACTTGGTAATGGCTTTTAGTCATGGATTTGAATTCATTCGGGTTTATTCCATGTGATGTGATCGTCGAAAGTAGTAGGATTTTCCGAACATGAATTGTTTTGCATAAAATGATGTAAAGAACCTTTTTATGCTGAAATTTATGTTACCAGGGCATTAGGTACATATGTTTTTTTGAATAAAATTATAGGAATTGAAATCAAATTGTCATCGATTTATCCAATGAAATGAGAATGAAATGAATTATATAAATACCTTACTGATAGGATAAAATATTTCATTTTGAGTAATTATTTTGGGAAACATTCTGATTTTTCATTAAATAAATTGTTTTTTTAACAGTGATTTTTAAAAATAGCATCACATTGGTATTTTGAAAATGGGTTTTTTAAAAGAAGGTTGCGATTTTTAAATATAGTTGAACATGGTAAAAGATGATTTTGGAAAAAACCATTGTGATAGGATGATGTCCTATAATTTAACCTTCCAAGACATCAAAAAATTGATATTGAGACTTAGTGTGTTTTTTGTGTTTAAAAATAGGTCATTGTAGGAGTGGTAGGTATAAAATGGATGAGGATGGTCATAATACTATTCCCCCTGAACCATGGGTGAACCAATAGATGGCTCAAAGTATTGTACAGACATTGCTGTCTATGGATTGTGGGAACATGAGGGATTGGACAAGAGAAGTGGATCATTCTATCCAATTCTTGAAGTAGAATCCTCCCATCTTTCTAGGTGATTCTGAACCAGCAAAGATAGAGGTGTTGTAGAATAGGAAGAATTGTATCTTTGATTTTATCGACAGACTCGCATAGGTGAATGTTATCCTAGAATCTTATTTTTTTTATAATATCATTCACATCAATGGAGGGATTCAGCAGTTTATGCTAAATTTGACCAAGTACATTTAAGGGAGGATTTTTAGGAAGTGTTCAACAAACAATTCTATCATCAGATGTTCATAATTAGGAGAATGAATCATTTCTTCATCATGAAGTAGTAAAATATTTTTCCATTGTTTATGTGGATAAATTCATGAATTTTGTGAATTTTTCACATGAAGATACCCCTAATATGACCTTTCAGGCATGCATTGTTGAATCGAGGAAGATAAAATAGATTCACCCAATAATTGTTATAATCTATATTATGGATTATACAGGGATGGTAAATATAGATATGATAGATAAAAGGTGTAATATATGATATTAGGGAGGATGAAGTATGTTGTACCCACAGTAAAAAGAGGTAACTCTAATTCTGGGAGAATGTGTAATATGGAAACTTATTTCAAAGTTGTTATCATGAATCCAAATTAGAGAGTTATATCATTGAACCTTCTTTCGAGACCCATGCATAAAGCTTCATGTTTCTTATTTGGTTCCTTTGACAACATTATAACAGAGCTACTCTTTATTACAAATTAATACTAGATTTATTAAATGGGATTACACTTAATAAAAACCAAAATATATATAATTAAAGTTTCATTTGGAATTATGTACATTTAATAACTTCTTAAAACATAAAATAGATCATATTTATTGAATACCTCTTTCACATGTTCATAGTTTACCTTCATACTCAAAACATCATCGGATATCCTGGAGACAATTATAAGAAAGGGGTGAGCTATAAATCCCATTAAGGAAATAAAAATACATAAAATAATGAATATAATATATATAGAACAATAAGATTATCAATTGGGAAATTATAATCCTTCTTTTCATATCAATAGATCGTTCATCATATTAATCATTATATGAAAACATAACTCCCTTATGAGTTTTCATGGAATGATGGTTTAAGATCGTGAGAAATTTCACAAAAATTGTTGATAATACCCCAAAAGCCCATGGAAACTACAAATATCTATCACTAATTTTGGACTCAACCATCCTTTAATTTATTTTTTCATTAAAGTATTCATATATATCCCATGGATTTTAATGATATAACCCTAGAGTGTGACTTCATTCTACCAGAACTCACACATGGTGTACATGGAATAATGATATTCCTTTCATACAGTCATTAGAATAGTGTTCAAATTATCCTCATGCTCCTCCTTTCTTTTGGAGTATATTACAATATTGTGTTTAAATATTATGAACAAATATCAAGGTAATATCTAATGACTATATTTATCAAGTCCATGATTATTTCTAGAGCATTGCTGCCCCCAAAATTCTTCATTATGAACACATAGTTCCCTTAATGTTCACGAAAAGCGGTCTTGGGTATTTTTCCCCTTTTTACCCTTACCTAATAGTATCTTGATCAATGATCCACCTTGGATAATTATTGTGCTTCATGTAAGTGATCAAACAATTCCTCAATCTCTAGAAAAGGATACTTGTTCTTTTTTATGATCTAGTTGATCTCATGATAATCAATGAAAATGCACATCGACAAATCCTTCTTCTGGATAAAGAGTATAGGTTCACCACATAGTGAAGAACATGGTCTATGAACAATTTATCTCTATTATACTATAGTTTTTTCTTCCATTCCTCCTTTTTTATAACATCTATCCAATATTATGTCTTAGATATTGGAATCATCCCTGGTATAAGATCAATAAAAAATTCCACCTCACGTCTAGGAAGAATACTAGGAAATTCCTTGGGAATTACATCATCATATTCCCTCCTTATAGGCATGTCTTAATGGAAGATCCATTCCTTAGACACAATAATTTTATCTAGATAAGTTTTCTTATAGGGAAATAATATCAATTCTTAAGATGATGGTTCTAAATAAGATTCAACCACCTCCTTGAACTTGTATATAATAGGAGTTTTATTTACCATACAAACATTTATTAATTATCAGGAAAATTTATTTTTACTCTATATAGGGAAATCCAATCTATTCCCAGACTCGATTCGAATTACACCAAAGGGTGTATTACAAGGGTCCCTTATATGTTCATCCCACAAACGTTGATAGGGGAGGAATTATATACTTATGATGTAACAATTTCCCCATTTTCCATTTTCATAGACATATATACTTTAATGATTTTTAATGATGTTTGGAGAGTTCTTCTAAACATTTGTGACATAAACAAATGCGTAGAACTAGAATCATAAACCAATTCAATATTATTGATCTAATAACTATTTTACTTGTCACCACATCATTTTGGGGATTCACATGAGTGGTAGTGAATGATTAATCAATCCCATGATGGCTTAATGGATATAAATTTCCACTAAAAACAATTGGATTAGTTTATTGGTTTGAAAAGTTCACTAGTTCCATATAGTTTAAGAAATGAACAATATACTAAGGGTTGACTAGATAATTCCATTCAATTATCTCATTTGGGGGTTTCCCACATCATAAATTATGATCTTTGTTCCCTTCGGTCACTTAAATCAATTCCTTTTTACCTTTAGGCAATTTCCATTGTGCTTCTTCTAACACCCATGACACGTGGGATGTTAAAATTTCATGGAACCATTATATCACTCTATTGGAAAAGAAGAATTAAACCCCTATTTCAAATTTTTATCCCCATTATACACTATAGATTCACTGATCTCCATCTCAACTTTGATGGAACATTGGACAATTTCATATTATCAATCAGAGTCACCGATCACCTGGGATTTTCATAAACTGGTCTTTATCCGACCAAAAAATGAGGTCAATAATAATTTTAGGGGAAACGAAAAAACTATATGTATATCGTGTTAGTCTTGGGATTTTTTTATTGTTTACCAAAATATATTCTCTATCTTTTTTTCTTGATGTAATGGAAATACCATTCCATTTAAGATGGAGAGTGTGAGGAATATACTTATCAAGAAAAATTATTGAATTCCTTCTACTCCATTGTATCGATCTCTTCCTATGGCTTCGTTTTATTGATCAATGTCCACCACTGATCATATTCCCCCTCCATATGATAATTATCTAGAAGAACATTCTCTTGTAAAAAAATTAATGTATAGAGTAGATATTTTCAATTGAGTGGGTCCATTTTTCTACAATTAATTGACCAGACGATCCCTTGAAAGTAAATGGCCTTTGTTGCATGAAGATCCCAATTGCTTCCTGATGTCCCTTAGGGGGGATTATGAGCCCCTCCTGATCAAGTTTTATGTTCATAACATGAATTATTTGAGGTATTATCATGAACAATATTTTGATTCCCACTCCTATCGTGTTGGTCATCTCATTGCTGATGTTATCTCTTTTCCCTTCGTATAAGTCGTTAACCTTAGTCCTCCTAGTACCAGCCATTGTATAGAATGAAGTGAAAATCAGGAATGATTATTTTAAATTATTAAATGCAAAAAGGATAATACAATGACATTTATGTAATAACTTATAAATTACATTTATTTACTACCTTATGAACTTATAGGCACTAATCTATGTTATCCATGATCTATTTCCTAACATGTATTCTTATTGGATTTTTTTATTCCTTCAATAATTGATCATATCATGCTTATGAGTTTACCAAAACCTATCCATCATAAGTGTAAAAATTGGTGCACAGTAAGGAATGTTGTCTTGTACTAAATTACCCTAAGTCGGGCCCGAAACAACATTTGAGAGTTGTTACCCCAAGGTAGATCTGTTCCAAAACCATGTCCACCAACAGTGTCTAGATAGGGATATATTCATTTGATAAACACCTTACTACAAACATAATAATTTTTAGGAATTTTTATTATACATACTATTATCCATTTTTCTTTCACTATATTTCTCTAATTCGAAGGCTTTCACTAGAGTTTTATAGTCCTAATCAAAAAATAACTAAAAATTTCCTCTAATACGAACTATAACAACTTTTCTCTTAATTAAAAATTACTAAAAGATTTATTAAATAAGATTAAATGCAATGCAACACAAAATATCTACAATTATTGTACCTGTTTGAATTATGTTCATTACATAATAACATAAAACATGAAATACACCATCATTTATGAAAACCTCATTAACATGTTCATAATATTCCATCATACTTAAAATTACATTGTATATCCTTGGGAAAACAAAAGGGTTTTGATATAAATCTGAGTAAGGTAGTAAATAAGGCATTAGAGGAATATGATAATACATGTATGAAAATTGGAATATCAATGGGTAATAGGGATATGAATAATAATCATGAAAAACGAGACATCATATAATATGATAATCATAACATTGGAAATGCGGAAACAATGTAAAACACAACATCATAAAAATAGGACAAGGATAAATCTACTATCCCTTGATGGGGTGGAAAAAGTCACATAAATGAATCAGATACACCCTTGTCCCAACATTAAATATCATGATACTAATCATTTCCCAATATATTGAAGCATTATCTATGATCTCCCATGATAATCATTTCATTCTAATGCATAAGTGTGCCATCTATATCTTTCATCTGGGATTCATTCAATTTAAAAATGTATTCCATGAAAATGGAATGTAGAGTAAACATATTTTAGTCACCAATAAAGAAGTATATTTTCATAAATTAGAATAAACATGATAGAAAATTTGATATGGTATTAACTACACAATTATTTTGGCATGGAAAATCATGGTCAAATATCGATAGAATAATGATTTACATAAAAATTCATAAAAATATATGATAAGAGATAAATTGGTCTATAATTAATCTGAAATAAAATGGGCAGTAAAAGAGAATTGTAAAATAATATCCCTACATTAAAAATTTAGAAATATAAGGAATAAGGTGGTAAAGATACTTTAATAGAGAAAATAATTAATATGAAATTTTGGCATGGTGATGACTGTCAATAAAGGATCATGAGAGGATAAATAAGAGTGAATGGATTCTATAATCATTTATAAATTTAATTTAGGGTAATAAGAATATGAAATCGAATATTCAATTATAATAAAATTAAAAGTAATAGAGATAACATAAAATGACTACTTGATAAAAGAAGAGAGTGGAGGATGAGGTTATATTACTTGACCGTGTCACTCTAAAAGAATGGGAAGGACTTATTGAGAGATTGGGGAGCGTTGGCTGCACTATAGGGAGTGTAGGAAATAGTTTTGTTGTGCTCCAATGATTTTGAGTGAACATAAATACGAGATTGATTGGGTTTATAATAGAGGGGAGAGGCTGTCATTATTATTTAGGTTTTGGACTATACATAAAAAGTTATCCAAAAACAAAAAACATCCAATAGTTTATTACAATAGTTTCTACCAAAGGGAAATGATATGAACTATAATATAATTCTAGGGGCCAAAAATTTTAAAATATTACCCCTACTGATGTTGAAGGGAGTCACACTCAAGAAGAAATGTTTTTAAAATCATAAAATATATTATATGTCTTGGAGGATTCATAATGGATTTAAAAAATAAATAAAACAAACATAAAATAAAATTATTTTAATGGGAAAACATATATTTGGTATTTTATACTATTTATATTACATATTACATTACCTTGGAGAAATTTTTATGTCATAAAACACAAATTATATTCATACGGTTTTTAATTTTTACATGAAACTTCAATTGGATGAGAAAATTATGAAAAATAACCATTGATTAATTCTTACTTCCTCATTATAAAAATAATATTACTTGTATCTATATAATTTTATACATATTTGAATTTTCACATTTCAAAAAAAATGAAATTTATTGAAAATGACATGATTTTTTGATACTAACATTTTTTGAACCCTTATAAAAATTGAATTTTACTTCATATAAATAATATGATAATTTATATTTAATAACCATTATTTAATAATAATATTTTTTAATAATATTACCTATTTAAAAAATCAATTTATTCTTCAAAATTTATATCTTAATTAAAAAAATTTACAATTTCTGTTTTACTGAATAAAAAATTAATTTATAAAGTAATAATAATATGATGCAAGAATATTCATTATGGTATTAAAAATAATGGACATATTCCACTTCCTAGGGAATTGATACATATCACTTTAATAAATCATAATATGTTTTAAGAGCAACGTTAGCAATTTTGGGGCTTTCATGAGGTGGTTCGGTGAGCATGGTTTGCGCCATGATCTCCATGTGCTGGAACATCTCATGTAATGGGTTTCACTCATGATTATGTTAATGCATTCTAGCTTGGGATTTGACTATGTTAAATACCTGAAACACTACCTCCCTCAGAAGCTCCCAATAAGGGGCTTCATAGGGTATGATCCTACTAGTTGAGTCCATCACTTCCTTTATGTTTGACAATTGGATTCATTGAAACCCTATATTTAAAATAATATTGTGATAATTATTTAGTGACTATATTCTCAAAGATAAATATACTTTATAATCATTAAAATTCAATTTGATATAATGAAAAATGAATTTCAACTATTTTCTATAACCATATTAAATTTAATTAAATCAAAATGGGTATTTTTATACATGATAGTTTAGGTCGTTACACAAATGAAGGGATGGTTTACAACACCTTCAATACCGTTCCAAAATTGAAAAAAATGGGGCACTTTCAGTTCTATTATCACAGTGCACTGAGATTGGGTGTTCAAGACACTTACAAGGTATCACAGTAGTCATATGATTCAATGGGAAGAGGTTAGGATAATCTGTATTATTAGTAGAACATAGCTATCTATGGTGATTCTAGGAATATCGTGACCCCTCATGCAACACAATGTCAACAAGGTAACAAATAATAGAGTGTGTCAACCAAGAAATTATATGGATGTGAACATGTTATTGTAGATGATCATTCTGGACAATCTATGGTGCTCGGTATGATTCTTTTGAATTATACCCTTATACTTATTTTTTTATATGGTTGAATCTCACTCCTTTATTTCTTCTCATGCTTTAGATTTTTTGTGCTTAAAAGTTGAGATGATTCCTTCTATGATAAAAATTCAAACACCTCTAGGTCAAAAAGAATGTTGATATTTTGTGTGTAGATCATGTTCTATAATTGTTGATGTATTCAAGATGAAATAAAATTTCTCAATTCTTGTGATGGATGTCTTTGATATAATCTTAGGTATGGATTGGTTGACAGAATTCAAGGTTCACATTTATATAAATACATGTAAGACAGTTGTTTAATAGATGATAGTGTCGAGCATTTCTTTAGAGGAGAAAAAAGATTAAATGAGGGTGCAACAACCCTTTTGACACCATCAATTGGAACAATATTTTACCAGTTGGTAGAATTGACCATGGCGTCAATGGACGATATCGAGAGTAATATATTCCCATTAGTGGTTCATCAGTTCCCAAACGTTATTCCCAATAATCATTCATGGTTTCCACCTATGAGAGAAGAAAATTATATGATTGATATCCTTCTGGGAGCTAGTTATATTTACCTAAAATCTTATCAAATGGAACTAATAAGATTTTTGAAGAAGATAGTGTATTTGGAGGAGCGGGAAGGCAAAGGATTCATTCTGATGAGAACGTCTCCGTGGGAAGTTCCATTCTTATTTTTCAAATAAGCAGATAGAAATATTCAGTTTTCTGTGGATTTTCATAACCATAATAATTTTATTATAAAAATTGGTATCCACACACACACATTGATGATATGTTAGATCAATTGAGGGAAGTTTAGTAGTTCTCAAAACATAACTTGTAATCAGGATATCCCTAATTGTGCATGCGAAAAGGGAATATTCCGAAAACAAATTTTAGAAGTAGATATGGCCATTATGATTATGTTGTTATGACTATTGTTCAAAAAAATTATCCAATGGCCTTTATGGAAATTATGAATCATATATTTTGGAAATATATGGATTCTTTTATGGTGGTTTTTGTGGACATTATATTGGGGTATTCAAGGACAAGGGCAGAGCATGAGAAACACTTGGAGATAATGTTAACAATATTAATGGATCATCATCATTATTCCAAATTATCTGAGAACATTTTTTATATAGAAAATGTATGTTTAAATGGACATGTAATTTCAGAAAATTGTGTTTCTATGGATATAGAAAAGATAATGGATGTTATCTCATGGAATCCACCAAATAATGTCTTCAAGATACACAGTTTTCAGGGGATAGATAGTTATTAGAGACGTACTTTTCAAGACTTTTCATGATTAGATTCTCTAATACCATCATTGAAAAAGAATAATGTTCCATTCCCATTGGATTAGGAAATATAGAAGACTTTTCAAGAAAAAAATATCTACTTATATCATCACAAATCATGAGTTTTCAAGAATATGGACAAGGGTATGTGGTGTATTGTTATTCATTGGGATTCGGGATGGTATTTGTTCTCAAGTAGGAGGATCATATTGTATCAATTTTATTAATAATGTTGTGATTTATTGAGAGTAACTACCAAACACATTATTTATAGTTATCATTCATAGTCCATTATTTGAAGACATGGACTCATTATCAATTTGGTGATAAATTTATTGTGTTCCAGGATCATAATATCCTAAATCATATTTTCTCACAACGGTATTTGACTCTGATACAAAGGATACAGATGGAGTATATAGAAAATTTTGACATTTATTTATGTATATATCAAGAAAATGAAATTTGGTTCCAGATGCATTAATTATAAATTCATATTCTCATTTTTAAAAAATAATCGTCATATAAGTGGCATTCGATGTCGGTCCTAGCCAACAAGTAATTGGAATTTGAAGAACATTGTGATGTTGTGGATTTATACTTAGATTATTTTGTTCTTAATTTAGTAAATATGGTTAAAGAGGCACAAAAATCTATGGACGAGTGTGGGGGGATAAGGTCAAAAAACAATGGTGGGGAGACCATTGAAGGATGTATGATGGATAATACATCTGGGTTGTGGTTCACGAATTGGATTTTCGTAAAGTTGGTATGTTATGAACAAATTCCTCCTGATTACAACCATTCAGGATGGATTTTTCATCTTGGGATATTTTTAGTGGAATGGAATGGTTTATTCTATAATAGATTTAATGAAATAGTTTTAGGGTACTGGTGGATTTATACTTTTCGGGGTTGGAGAGACCAATGTTGGGGAGAATTTAGCACACTTTGTTTCAAGTATATAACCCCTTATTTATGATTTTTAAGTATATGAAGTATTTGGGTGATGTTAGGGAGGTATTGGAGACCATATGAAAGGTTTTTGTGGATTTCTATAGGTTCATGGTTTGATAATTATTTGGGAAAACTATTCAACTCCTATAGGAATTTTTTTATAGTGAAATAAAGGCAAAAGGGGAAGGCGAACGAATGGTGAACCTGTTGTCCAAACTATGTGTAATTCTTAGAGAAACCACTATTCCTAAATAAGTGTGATTGGAAATGGTTGTCACATTGTTTGGAAACTATGTGAGCTAACTAATAAGGGTTTATCCTTATGGTTGTGGTTGGTACACAATTAGCGCATGGTTTTCCTAACCGTGTGAAAAATCATGCACAGTTTAAAAACTAGATCCAAAAAAGTGGATCTAGTTTGGGGTCATATTTTATCCACTATTCTGTTCCCAAAACCAGCCCTACCTCAATATTTCTTCCTATTTAATGCGGAAGAGGATTATCCTATCTATTTGGAGGTGATACAAAGGCTTCTCTTGGTGTGTTGAAGCCAGATTATCACATTAATTCTTAGTACATGGTAGTTTCTCTTGGTTTTCCTTAGATCTACTTCTCTATCTCTCCCATATTCAAATATATAAGCCCAATGTAGATATATCTAGGGTATTTTTTTCCAAATTTGATTATATTTGTCTTATTATTATATGGTAGGAGATATAAGGTGTTTTTTATTGTTTTTACCCAGTTCCTTTAGCATTTGAGTATCATTATTCATTTTCTATATAAAACTAGAGGACGATGTACTCAATCTCAGATCCTATATTTACAACAGGATGTCTTAGATTCAAATTTTTTGAAATGGTTTTGGAATTTAAATGGGTTCGGCATGATGGTATTGGGGCATTTTTTGGACAAACATGGTGGGGTGTGTTCATATTGCATTTCAAGGCATGTTCGAAATATGACCTTCTGCTCGGTGATAAAGGTGTAATGGAAAATAGTATTGAGTGTTGTTGTGATGAACATGATTATTGGCATGAAACTAATCATGTGTATGGAACTTTCATAACGAAGCTTGCATGTTTGGATGTGTGGTTATGTTGAAAGGAATTGACTATAGCAAAATGGATTTTATGAAATTGTATTACATCATTGCTTCAATATTTTCATTGGAAGATGTTATTTTTTTGAGAAAACTATATTACTATTTAACTATTTTGTATTATTATATAATATATTTTTTGAAATTTATTTATGTTAACTATTTTATATAATTGTGCTAATATGTTCCATCCTTGTGGCATTAATAGAGAAGTCATTGGCGAAAATATTCTGAGTTTCATTACCCACAATTTCTTTAGAAAATTAGTTATTTTTAAAATTTAATTTATAAAGGAAAAGGTAATGTATACACATCTTTGGTATTACTTTATGATACTTGTGGTGTCTCTTTGTGTTGGATCATGGAGTGGGTTAGTGCTTTGGAGTTGTTTTTGTCATTGAGTTTTCTTGGCCTTGTAGTTCTATACTATTTACGTTGTTACTATATTATACTACTATGGTATTTGGTTTGAGGTTTATTTTAATATCAATGGTTTCTTTGTGTTTTCATTCATTTATATCATGCATCATGTGGTTTAATATTTAGTTATGGCATGTTTGGTTGGTTGTTTTTTTTCTTAATGTAAAATCATCCCCCATATTTTATTAAATCCCATAGCATTTATTTACATCATTTGGAACCATAGGGATGTATCTTAAGGCCATGTATCATTCCTCATAATTCATAATAAAACAATTAGGGATGTTATGTTATAATATACCTCTCAAAATTGAATACTATTTAATATTTAAAAAAATTCACTCCTCCTCAACTATAAAAGGGAACTCACTCCCATCACTACATAAGTAATCCTATTTAATTTATTTTAGAAAATACCTACACAAATCACATTAAAATATCCTTTACCTAATAATAGAATAATTGTTTTTAGTATTAATGAAACATAAGAATAATTTAGTGAAAACCAATGGTGGATACAATAATATATAAAATGTTCTTCAATAGGCATCTTTATTTTATTTCATTCCACACCCCCTTCAATTATAATTATACCACAATATTACAATATAATCAATATATTAATTATAATATAATTTTTAAATAATAATTAATCTACCTATAACCCTCTGTACCTCCATCAAATAGGATATTAAATCATCATTTGTGTGTATGGTTGACTTCCGTCACATGAAATGCATTTATTCATTCTTTTAATACCACATCCCACGTTTGTGTATGATGATAGATATGAACAATTTATTTGGTATTTATAGAATTTTTAAGCCTATATATTCCTTATATCATCTATATATTTATACCACCAATTATATAGGGGGTATGATAACATAACTCTTGTGTATGATGAACTACCCCCTTATGAAGCAGTGTGATTCATCATTCAGTAATTTATCTTGGGGAAGTTAATTAAAATAATGTAAATAATTTTCTTATGATATAAATGAAATAATTATTATATTAATTTTACATTTATCATTTTTTTAATATAATATATATCATTTTATTTTTTATCGTTTCACTTATTTAAATATGATAACATTTTTGGTGTTTGTGTGGATTTCTGTCGTCATAAAGCTATGTGACTCTATTTTCATCACAAAACCAAATGGAAGATATATATAAGTGTAATATAAAATATATATATATATATATATTATAATTATGTAACTATTATATATTACTAACATTATTTACATAATTATCATTGAAAAATGTAAATGTTACTCATGTGCCCATTTGACCTACCATCTCCATGATTCTAACATAGACCATTTTAAAAAAAAAATATTCCATGGTTTCCCATAAAAGTATAATTGATTAATTAGTACTATAATTATGTCATTATTATTAATCTTGATATGATGGTGAAATATAATATTCATAAGAAATGTAACATTCATTACAAAGTATGAAAGAGGAACCAGGGCAATTAAAACATGAAACAATGAAAATAATGAAATACTATAATGAAAAAGGCTGATAATAATTCATTTAATGATCATATATTAAATTATAAAAATTAATATGGTTCTTTAATATGTTAATAAAATGGTTAAAACCATTATACAATAGGTTGAAGCATTATCAACCAAAAAACAAGTGTGATGTAAGGATTTTCCCAGCATTCTTTTATTTTTGTGTGATGTATGCAATATTCACCGCTTATTTTTGTTGTGTGGTATATGTAATTCACATCATTGTATTTTATTATTATTATCTTTAAATTTAATGGTATATACATATACATACAAGGATAACCCTTTCAAGGGGTTTTTAGTTTTTATGTTATAAAATAAGTAAGGTATTTTTTCTCAATTTCAATTTTTGAGATATATGCTATGTTATAAAGCAGTCATCATTTATGCTATGTATATACATCACATAGACATATTATATCATGAATATAATTATTTTTTTCTTACTTTATGTTTAATTTAATGATATTATTTCATGGTGGTAATGATTCTATGAAACTATAGTGGTAAGTAACTTATTTTAAAAACTCATTGTTTATCTGGATTGATTATAAATATGCTTACAAGGATGAGATATTATGATCCATCACTGAATAAACACATTAAATTTATTATATTCTTGTCATGAATGATATTTAAAAGTAATAGATTCATTTTACAATCTTTGGTACTTAATATAATTGAGAAAATGTTTTTAAAGAAATCCATATTTATATATCTGTTAGGTCAAAAATCTATATTATTCCAAGAATATAATTTCATTTTTTTAAAAAAATTGTCTCATCACACCAATATAGTTTATTTATAAAACATAACCATTTTTTACCTTTTTTAAAAAATTGTTTAAAATTAATATTTATTTTTATTTTGAAACATTACCTATTTTTATTTTACAAAAAAAATATAAAAGCAATCATCTTTCCATTTTCTGAACAAGCCACCATTCTATCATTTTCATTGTGAAAATAGAATTATATTTTTAACATGAATGGAATGTACATAATTACCTTTTATAAGGTCTAAAATTTCTTTGAAACCATCTTTTCTATATTAAAATGATATTTTTAATGAATATTATTTTCTTACTATAATTTAAATTCATTATTTTTAATAGTGGTATTCAATGAAAATGATTTTCAAAAGGTTCTATGTTTTAAAAAGTGTTTTTCAATATAGAAATAAAATTTTCCTCAATAAATGTCTGAAATTATTATTTTTATATATTATTTTATATTTTTCTATGCTTTATTTCAAGTAAAATATTTTTTTTTAATATTTTCTGTATTGATTGTTTTTAAAAATTTATTTTCATATAAAAAAGTTTTCTCTTCAACAAAATTTATTTAATTATTTATTAATGTTTTTTCAATTTATCAACATCAACAACAACTTTTGTTACTTGTGATCCAATGTTTTTTTAATCTATTTTCAGTGGCTGGCAGTAAAGCGGAGCTTGGGGACATATAATACGAAGGTTAGTTACCTATCGAATCTAGGTGGGTCAGATCCTGTGTGGGTCACTGTGGGGATTAGTACCTATCGATCCTATGATAGTCAGTTCTTAGAGATCCAGTGTGGTTCAACGCATACTGATAGAATGTGGTTCAGAACCGGTGTGGGTCAACGCTCAGCGATCTTGTGTGGGTCAGCACATACCGATCCCTTGTCTGTCAGATCCTGTGTGGATCTGCGCTCATCGATCATATGTGGGTCAGCACATACTGATCCTGTGTGGGTCAGATCCTATGTGGTTCATTGCAGGGGTTAGTACCTATGGATACCGTATGGTCCAGACTCCGTATAATCAGTAGTAGTTCCTCTTGATAGAGAATGATGATCTAACATCATGACTAATCATTTGTACTTCTATACATCACTTATACCTGGGTGAGCAGAGTCTTATATCTTCAAGGTGTACTAATGTGGTACTATATCTTCATCGAGTTACCTGTGTGGTACTCCTAACTTCGTGGTGTTACCTGTGTGCTACTTCTACCTTTGAGGTGTTACCTTTGTGGTATTCTTTCCTCCTATGTGATATTAATTTATCTGGATAACATAGGTATATGTATGGGAAAATACATATGTAGGGTTGACTCTTGTTTCCATGATTTTTGTTTTATCCATTATGGAATGGGGAGAACCCATGGGTCTCAGGGTCCCTACTAAGTATTGTTATACTCACCCCTACACGGGATATGCCCGCACCTTGTTGTGTCTTGTGTAGACGAAGGATAGTGTTGTCTGATGATGAGGGTACTAAGACTGGAGACTTCTCAGAGGTGGACCATATAAGAGGTGTACCATATAGACGACCATTTGATAGTTTTGCCTACCCTTCAGGTAGGACCCTTCATGGGTGTTCATAGGATCTAATTTTAGTTTTACTTGTACATTCTAGTTTTACTTGTACTTTCCATTTGGTGTTGTATTTCGGCCCCTTTACTTACTATACTGACTATGTTTGCAATTTAGTTTTCATTGTTCTTGTATCCTAATGTATGATTGTATTGTGAGAGTTGATAGGTTTAAGGGAAATGCCATCCCAGATTTAGGGATATGCCTTTCCAGTGCTAGTCGCCAGCCCCTGGGCTAAGGAAAACGGGCATGGAGTAGTAACAGCATGAGCCCCAGGGGACATGTCGTGGAAAATTTGTATCAGAGGAGTCAGTTCTACTAATGAACTAGTAATATGACCTTTTTTGTGTGGAAATAGTGTTATGTGTGATGAGTGTGGTTTTCCGTTTGAGGAATCTAGTGTTGGTGTGACAGCTGACGTATCCACACACAAGGACCCTAATGTCTAATTTCCTACTCAGTGCATGAAAACACAGATTGCATATGTGTTTTTGAAAGGTTTTCTTTTGTGATCTCCTTGAGTTAGATCACCTGGTATTACTTAATGATTGTGGCACACCTGTTCCTTTTCAGGTTGCCTCCACACAGACAGCCAGCTTGGCTTCTGTGTAGAGTACGTGATGAGAGCCCAATGAGGGACGGGGATTTTGGTGCAGGGCTCCCTTACGGAAGTTGTACGATCGGGTGGTATACTAGAAGCACCACTACCCATTGCGGAGTTGATTCCACCAACCCCAACTGTAGAGGGTTCACGCCAATTGAGCACATTGAACGAGTTCCAGTGCCAGAGGCCACTGAGGATCCAGCGTGAGACTGATCCACAGGCGGCTGAGGACTGGCAGGATGCAGTGGTTATAGTTTTTTTACTGGTAAGGACACGAGCTGATCTCATGGAGATCCATGCTTCCAGTATTCTTCTAGCAGTATAGGTAAAATGGTGGATCTTGATACTCCAGGTTCACAATGAGGCGACTCTCGTCTGGGTGATCTTCGAGAGACTTTTCAGGGTAGAGTTCATCTGACTGACACTATTCTCAATGTTTATACAGGATCTTCTCCACTTTTAGCAGGGTAGGATGACTGTGGCTTAGTATTTAATAAAATTCACTAACCTCTTATGTTACACCACTGACACAGTGTAGGACCCTTTCTTGAAGGCCTGGTCCTTTAAGTAGGGTCTCAGATAGGTAATTAGATCTTTGATGGTTTCACTCAGTATTCCGACGAAAGAGGGGGTTTTAGAGTGAGAACTCTTAGTAGAGAGAATGGTTGATGAGCAGTCACCGACATCTGGACCCACCACCAGACGACACGTCGAATAGTCATCAGTAGCTAGTAGTAGACTGATGATGCATAGGTCCAAGAGGACCATACATATAGGTTGATGATCGCAGGAAACAGGGTCGGTGGCGCGAGTCTCTCAAGACAGAGCAGGACTGGCGAGAAAAAATCTGTGTTATTTGTGTGGTGGGTAGGGTCACATGGCTCGCGACTGCCCGAAACACCATATAGATGACCAGAAGATAGATGAAGGACCACCAGGGTAGAGTCAAATATTCTATTGAGGAGGTCCATATGTAGAAGGCAGACGTGTAAGAGGAGCGGGATGTGCAGCATGCGGTGGGTGTTGATTCGATGTTTTACCGCCACCACCACTTGGTGGTCGACCCCGACTATAGAGAGCATGTTGATAGGGAAGACCTCAGTTTCAGGAAGTTGAGGCCTATGAAGACTACCCTCCAAAGATGATTTGAGGTACGATCTGTGTCAACTATACCTTTTATTCTCTACTTATAGACATAGGTGCCAGTCATTCTTTTATTACCATGAACCTCGTTCGGAGCATGGAGATACCGATGGAGTCGTTGGCCCAATCCTTACATATAAAGACTCTGAAAATAGTTTATTCGATGATTACACACTGTTTCTGATAGTGTGAGCTTACTCAAAGAGGTGAGAGCTTCGGCTGGGATCTCTTAGTAATGGTGTCGAGGCCTTACGACTTCATATTGGGTATGGACTGGTTATGCAGAGTCCAAGCTGTGATCGACTGTATTAGGTGAAATGTGCAGTTTTTCTGCACAGATGGGACGTATTTTACCTTCACCGGCTAGAAGGGAATATTTGTAGCATTGGATGTACTTACCCAAAGCAGGGGGCAGCCAATCAAACATCAGTTGGCTAGCCTTACCCTCAGAGTACATGATGTTGAGAGTTCAAGCTATCCTGTTGTGGTGGACCATAATGATGATGGTTTCCCTGATGATGTTCTGGGTCAACCTCCAAATAGATAGGTGGAATTTTACATCGTCTTGTACCCCGGGATGACACCGATATCTACCCCATCATATTGGATGGCTTCCGCAGAGCTTCGAATGCTTCGATTACATCTGGAGGACTTGTAGAGAAAGGGATTCATTAGGCCCAGTGTTTCTCCTTTGGAAACCCCAATTTTGTTCACTAGGAAGGTGGATGGGAGTTTGAGACTCATTGTGGTATATTTTCGCCTGAACAAGGTGACCGTGAAAAACAAGTACCCACATCCGAGGATTGATGATCTCTTTTCTCACCTGAAGGGTGCACATTGGTTTTTGAAGATAGACCTCAGATCAGGATATCACTAGCTCAGGGTATGAGATAACGATGTGCCGAAGAAGGACTTCATATGATGGTATGGCCTCTATGAGTTCATTTTTATGCTATTCTGTGTGACAAACTCCCTAGCAGTGTTCATGGGACTCATGAATAGGATCTTCAAGACATACCTTGACTATTTTGTGGTATTCTTCATCAATGACATATTGATATAATCCGCGACAGAGGAGGGGCATGCATATCTTCTTGCAGATGGTTCTGGACACCCTTTGAGAGAACCAACTTTATGGTAAGATCTTGATGTGCCAGTTCTGGATACAAGAGGTCCACGTATTGAGACACGTCATCTCAGAGGCTGTAGTTGTGGTGAATCCAGCAAATGTTGAGGTTGTCCTTGCTTGGGAGCCACCCAAGAGCATGACAGAGGTGCGAAGCTTCTTGATTTTGGCCTGTTATTAATGAAGGTTTATACCTGACTTTTCCAATGTTTCGTAACCCTTACCAGCATTGACAAAGAAGGGGCAACCCTTCGTGTGGTCGAAGATATGCCAGTGGAGTTTCCCGGAGTTGAGGCAGTGACTTATGATTGTCCCAATCATGTGGATAATGGAGGAGCGTGTTGGGTATGTAGTCTACTATGATGTTTCCAGGATTGGGCTCGGATGTGTCCTGATGCAGGAGCGAGCACTGATCGAGTATGGATCTCAATAGCTAAGATATCATGAGAAAGACTATGCTACCCATGGCCTGGAGTTAGCAGCAGTGGTCTTCACCATGAATATGTGGCGACAATACTTAATGGGTGAACGTTTTATAGTTTACTCTAATCAAAATAGTACCGGGTATATCTTCTCTTAGAAGGACATGAACCTGAGATAGTGGTGTTGTCTTGAGTTCCTCTAGGACTATGACTTCGAGATAGTCTAAACTAATGGGAAGGGGAACTTAGTAACAGATGAACTCAGCAGAAGATCTTGGTTTACAGTTGCTGAGTGAGGCAACCGAGCAGCTAGCCACTTTGCGGATATCATATGTGGATCGAGATGGAGAATATTATCTTCAGTGTATGACAGGCACTCCCCCACTCCTTCCGCGAGTCAGGGAGGCGTAGTTTGGGGACACTAACTGCAAGGCTTGATGTGCTCAGATATCCACAGGAAAGTCACCTGATGGATTTTTTGAAGGTGGGGAGCGCATCATCCTTTCCAGATGGCATATTATGGTACTAGAGGTGAATACTGAGGATTTGTTGAGAGAGTTCTATACAACCCCTCTCGTGGTACATCCAGGAGTGGAGAAGATGTACCAATACTTTTGGCATTAGCACTGGTGTTTGAGAATTAAGAAAGTTGTCGCTGAGTTTGTCTCATGGTGCCTCACTTTTCAGCAAGTGAAGGCATAACATCAGGTTCCAACAGGCCTAGTTCAGCCACTAGAGTTTCCAGAGTGGAAGTGGGGTGGAATATCCATGAAGTTTGTGATCGTACATCCATGCACCTCCAAGGGGAATGATTCCATCTGGGTGATTGTTGACCAAATCACCATGTCAGACCACATCCTACCTATCAGAGGGCACGGACCAGCAGAGGGATTGGGATACCTCTACATGCAGAAGATTTTGTGGCTTCATAGAGTGCCAATAATGATTATCTCCTATCATGATGCATGTTTTCCTTCTCGTCTATGGAAGGGGTTACATGAGGAATTCGGGACACAACTTCAGTTCAGCACCACCTTCCATCCTCAGACGGATGGTCAGACAGAGTGGACCATTCAGACCCTGGAGGATATGCTGCGTGCTTGCGTCCTAGATTTCATCAATATCTGGGAAGATCACTTGCCTTTGGTGGAGTTCACGTACAACCATAGTTATCACTCCACTCTCGGAACAGAACCATTTGATTCATTGTATGGTCGACGTCGTAGATCACCTTTGTGATGGATTGACCTAGGGGAGTCAACACTCATGGGACTGTAGATGGTACGAGCTACCACGAAGAAGGATAAGATCATCCACGAGTGGATTAAGAATGCATAGAGTAGGTATAAGTCCTATGCTGGTAGGAGATGAAGACCTCTTGAGTTCGAGGATGGTGACCATATCTTTCGACATGTCTCACCTCAACAAGGTTTGCAGTGATTTGGCAGGGGTGGGAAGTTATCACCAATGTTCATCGTACCCTTTCAGGTCCATATTAGAGTTGGGATGGTGGATTACCTCTTAGCTCTTCCTTTTTAGTTTCACTGGATGCACAACGTTACCCACATATCCTAGTTGAAGAGATGCGTTCAAGATCATTCCCACATCATTGATTAGGGTGAGCTGGTCATCGACGATGGGGCGACGTTTTCAGAGGATCTAGTGGAGATTGAGAATCGACAAGAGAGGCTATTTTGTGGCCAGTCGATACCTCTGGTTCACATTCGTTGGCAGTACGGGAACCTCTAGGAGAGAACATGGGAGTAGTAGGCTCATATTTTTGCTTAGTAGCCCCACTTGTTTCTCTAGATTGTGTTGTGGATTTCAGGGATGCAAAGCCCTAATGTGGGGAGAATGTAAATACCCATATTTTTTAATGTAATTTTTTTAAATTAGATGGGAATATTACAAGTCTGTGAAAATTTACGATGCATGATTTTGAGGCCTGATATGCCCGGAATGAATTTATGGACTTTTTCTCAAGTACGTTCAGTAAACAGGTGAGAGATGTTTTGTAACATTTGAACTAGGGTTTGGAATTGAAATCTGACGTCACCGTTGAACTCACAGTGCCGATATTCTCTTAGGGAGACCTTTACCTTGACCGCAGTAGGTCGAGGATAAAAATTAGTTTTCGGACATTTCGTGGGAGAAAATAAAATAAACTATATTTATTTTATTTTTGAAATTGAAACATCCCCTTTTGAATTTAGTGGCGGGGACCACCTGAAATTGAATCCTCTATTTTGATTTTAGTATTGGGGAACACCTACCCTTGAACTCCCTCTTCAATGTGAGTTAACACTTAGAACTTCCCTAATTAAATGTTCCATCATTAATTGGTTTAATTAACATAACATTTTAATTTGGCACCTCACATCTCGCAGGGAAGAAGGATTGGAAAAACAGGAGAGCCTAGGAGAGATTTTTTGGAAAATCATTTTCCAATGAAGAATGTCCCCATATCAAGATTGTGGACAATGAGTGAGCATGAATCGGGAGCGAGGTGTGGGATCAATGAACATCAGCATCCCCTTCACTGACTTTATCCTCTTCCTCACGACACCTCCAATGGACGAACGAGGTAGGGGATTTACATTGAATTATGATTGAATTTATATGATAATTCATCATATTATTGATGAAAAATGAAGATTTCCAAACTAATATGGATATCTTCCAGTGGATATACATCGCATGGGCTACCCTAGCGGGCCGCGCCCAGCAGGCCGCACCAGCGGGCCGCACCCAACGCGGGCCAGGTCACGCCCAGCCGGCCAGACCACCACTTTTCAGGCTAGTCCGGTCTATGGCCTAGTGATCTAGGCCAGCCGTGACCCAAGAAAACCGGGTCAGGTCCACCCAAAATCGAGTTGGGTCGGCCCAGGCTGGGTCTGCCCGGGCCGGACCAGACAGGGCCCCAAATAGACCCAGATGTGCCATTTTTTCCTAACATTGGAACCAGGTGAATGTTTAACAAACCATCTGCTCCACTAGAATCCCTGGATCGAGAGGGTAAATTTGGTATTCTTCAATTGAGTTTTGGATAAACTTGTAGTATGGCTGGGTTGGGTCAAACCCCAAATCCGACTAGGCCCTTAGAGCCGAAAAGCTGAAAACTTACAGACCGGGTGTCTTGTTGGCGCGCGGTCTGTTGCGTTGGGTCCGTTATGAAATGACTGGCCTTTTTTTTACTCATTTTTCGAGATTATTGGTAGTCGAGGTATGATTGATATCATGGGTGCAGAGGAATCTAGTGGCTGATAGAGAGGCAGAGGTTGGGGATGGATAATATGGATGTTAGTTACCTATGAACTCTAGGCAGGTTGGATCCTGTGTGGGTCATTGTAGGGTTTAGTACCTATCGATATTGTGGGGGTCAGCACTCAACAATCTAGTGTGGTTCAGCACATACCGATCATTTGTGGGTTATATCCTTTGTCGGTCTTCACACAATGATCCTGTCTGGGCTAGAGCATACCGATCCTATGTGGGTCAGATCCTGTGGGGGTCATTTCGGGGGTTAGTACCTATCAATCCGATGTGGGTTAGACTCTGTATAAGCAGTAGTAGTGCCTCCTGGAAAAATAAGATGATCTAGCTTCATAACTAATCATATGTACTTCTGTACATAACTTATTCCTAGGTTACATGAGTCTCAAATCATCATGGTGTACCTGTGTGGTACTATATCTTCGTGGAATTACCTGTGTGGTACTCCTTCCTAGGTGGTGTTACATGTGTTGTACTTCTACCTTCGCAGTGTTACCTTGGTGGTATTATTTCCTCCTATGTGATATGAGTATATCTTGATAACTTATGTATATGTATGGGCATATACCTAAGTAGGTTTGACTGTTGTTTCCATGCTTTGTGGTTTATCCCTTATTGAATCGAGAGACCTCGGGGGTCTCGAAGTTCCTACTGAGTATTATAATACACACCCCTGCACGGGCTATGCCAGCACCTTGATGTGTCTTGTGCAGATGACAGACAATGTTGACTAAGGACGAGGTTACCAGGACTAGAGACTACTCGGATGTGGACATTAGACGAGGAGTAACGTAGAGACAACCATTTGAGGGAAATACCCACCCTTATGGTAGGATCCATGGCCGGTGTTCACAATAGCTGATTTTAGTTTTACCTATACTTTTAAGTCTTACTGTAATTTTTGTTTGGATTGTATTCCGGCCCCTTTAATTACTATACTCACTTTTTTTACTATTTAGTTTACATGTTGCTTGAATCCAACAGTGTGCTTGGATTGTGTGAGTTCACAGTTTTAAAGGCAATGACATCACATATTTATGGATATGCCTTTCTGGTGCTAGTCGCCAACCCCTGGACTAAGGAATGTGGGCATGGTCTAGTCATAGCACGTTCCCTAGGGGACAAGTCATGACAAAAGTATTAAACAAAAGTACAAGAAAACAAATACTCTCCAGAATCATCACAAGCCTCAGCCTAGCCTCATGCCTCCAACTCTACATCAATCAAGTACTTGAAGTAGAATGAATCTTTCCCTTATCAAAACCTACAATAATAACATTTGTTTGGGCCCAAAATCCTGACCCAAACAGGTGTGAGATGAATCCCTATCGGAGACAACCCAAAGATTTGTGCCTAACTATCAGTGAATATAAATAGCAGAAGTATGAAAAATGAAGTAATAAAAAAGGAATTATTCAAAGTAAAAATTATTAGAGTTTCAAAAAAATTCATTTACATTTACCAAATATTCAAAAAAAACACACACAATAAACCCTAAGTGAAGTTCTCACAGTCTAACCCTCTTGTTCAGCTTAGAAAGATACTCTCTGAGGTAGTACTGACCCTGTATTCCCCATTTTGTCTCATAATTGTAAACTAAATACTATCTAAAGAATCACTCAATGTCCAATTCCCCATGTGGTCTCACAACTTGTAACAATATACACTCTGATGGAGTACTCACATCCATCCCCTATGGTCTCACGATGTGAAAAGTATAAAAGATGCTCTGGTGAAGCCCTTAGAATCCATTCCCCCTATGGTCTCACTACACCAGGCTCCCATAGCCCTATGTAATACAATTATCCACAAAAAATATCCAGTAGCCAAAGTAAATCTCAAAATACAACTTGGATAAACAACTAAAATTATAATAACAAGCTTGTCCTATAATAATTACTCTATCCTAACAGAAATATGCATGAAAAAACATCCTAACTAGAAATTCTAGATCCAATGGACAATATCAAAAAAAACATTGGAAAACACATCCATATAAAGGTAATAAACCCTATTCATAATGAAACTCCCCTACTCAAGCAAAAAAAGCATACCCATCATTAATAGTGTTAAATTCCTTAAACATGAAAAACCCTCAAACTAGGGTATAGGGAACCTATTGCACATATAAAACAAATACATATACAGAAAGGCAAAACCCACCTAACTCGATGTTGTGTGATGAATATAGTTGAACCCCAACTTTTGAATCGACCTAGAACGCAGTATATCTAAAAAATCTTCAAGAACGATCAACCATGGAAATATCACGAAAGATAAGAAATTAAGAAAAGAGGCTTTAGAGGAAGGAAGAACTCAATGATTTGATTCCAATGAAATCATAATTGTTTCATTCATAGCTCAGATGGTCGATGGGGGTCTCAGATATGAATTAGTGATCATCGGTCACTCCTGGTCGAGTTAACGCTAGAAGGATGATTTGTTAATTAGACACAACCCCATACTGATTTATCATTTTAAAAACTCATGTTGGGTTCTCTAATGATACACATCATGTATAGTAATTTACCGAACCCAAAATTATGTGGCCACTAGGTCAACCCACAAAACCATATATTGGCCTTTACACGGCCTATAGACGGTTACCCATGACAACCGGGTATACATTGTGTACTCCTTAAAATTTCAAGAAACTCCTCTTTTCTCAAAAACACCAGAAATCCAGATCCATACTAGAAATGGGGATATGGGTTCTTAAAAACATCCCCCCTTAATAAAAATTTTACTAGAATTTCCTTAAAAAGGTAGAGAAGAAGTATAATCCTTTAACAACTTCAGCCACTATGAACGCACATCGGTCTCCCTCTCCCAAGTCTTGTCCTTTACTCACCCATGCTACCATAACACCCATAAAAAAGGAGAATAATATCCCTGGAGTTCCATCTAGAAGTGATCAATGATCCAGATAGGATGCTCTTTGAATTATGCATCCACCATAAACTCATCCTCCAAGTTTTAAAAAACATGATGCAAGTCTGAGATGTAACGTTGTAGCTGAGAAACATAGAAGGTGTTGTGCAAGGTCTAATACCTATGAGGTAACTGAAAATGATAGGAAATCATCCTGACTCTCTCCAAAACCTCATACGGCCTAACGTATCTCAGTGAAAGCTTACATTTTCTCCTAATCCTCATGTGTCCCAACCTTAGAGTGACACATAAGAAAATCTGATCTGCAAACTCAAACTCTTGAGGCAGTCATCATTGGTCAGCATAATACTTCTTCTATGATTTTGTAGTATCCATCCTCTTCTGAATCAACTCCACCTTCTATGTTGTCTCCTGTACAAGATGAGGTCCCACCATAGCTACCTCTCCTGCCTCCAACCAAAATAGGGGTAGTCGGCATGGCCTACCGTACGAAGCTTCATAAAGTTCCATACGAATAGTTTCATGTAAAATATTTTTGTAAGAAATCTCTACCAAAGTTAAGATATTCTCCCAAGAACCACCAAAATCTATAATGCATGCTCGAAGAGTGTCCTCAATCTCATGAATTGTACACTTGGACTAGCCATCTATCTTGTCATGGTATGCTATAATCAGAATTACATGTGTACCCAAAGACCTCTGTAGTCCCTACCAGACCCAAGAAGTAAAACATGCATTACTGTCTGAAATGATGGAGTGTGGATCCCCATGAAAATATACATTATCATAGATGTAAAACCATCCCATCTCATCAACACTAAATGTATCCTTGATCAGTAATAGGTTTTCAACCATAGTGAGTCCATCATAGACAAACCATACCACACCATTCCCTAGTTTCGACCTTGGTAAACCTATCACAATGTCCATCGAGACATCATTCCACTTCCACTCAGGAATGTGTAACTACTGTAAAAGAACTGCTAGTCACTGATTCTCGTCCTTCACCCACTGATAGGTGGAACACCTCATCAAAAAATCAGAAACATCTCTCTTTATACCAGGACACCAAAAATGACGTTCTAGATCTCGATACATCTTGGTGACACTAGGATGAACATCCCATGCCGGGAAATTAAAATCCAACATCAGTTCCTCACATGTTTCTAATGAAACATATATGCAACCATGAGAACTTAGGATCTCGTCCTCACCAATGGACTATCAAGGAATAGGGTCCTCTCCTAACACACTCTCCCATAGAATTGGGCCTTCAGAATCTAATAGCTTCCTCATTCGTACTCGATCATTATTAAAAGAGGTAACTGATACAGTAGAAAGAAATGTCTTCCCATGTCTGTCGTGAACCTCCAAATTCATCTTAGAGAATATGGACATAAGCTACCACTCACTATGGGCCTCCTGAAATACATGTATATGATTCCTCCAACTCAATTAATTTGCCACTCTGTTTCCTTTCCCAAGCATGTAGGCAAGCTCAAATTCAGAGGACTGAAGTTACTCAACCAACCTTCATTATCTCAAATTCATGTCATGATGGGTAAAGATATACTTGAGACTTTTTCGGTTGGTTAACACACGAAAATTCACTCCCATAAGGTAATTTCTCCAATATTGCGATGAAGGAACAACTGCTTCCAACTCGAGATCATGTGTCGTGTAATTTCTATCATGTGGCTTCAACTGCTGAGACCCATACACAACAAATCCTTCCCCCTATATAAGCACTTCTCCCATGCCGATACCTGATGCATCAATATAAATAGTTTAAATCTTTCCATGCTTTTGTATAACTAGTATCGATGCTAATGTCAACGTCACTTTCATCTCCTAAAAGGCTGAATCGCAAGAATATGTCCACAAGTACATCACACCCTTCATAGTCAGGACTTTCAATGTTGCTGGTTAGCTTGAAAAGTCTTTTGTAACGATATTGCAGTAACCATCCAGCCCTAGAAAACATTGTACCTCAATATATTTCTTCGGCTTCTCCTTGTAAACTACTACTCTCACATTCTCTGGGTCTACTGGTTCTCTTGCCTCTACATAAACATGGTCAATGAAGTGAAATTGGTCAATAATAAAGTAGAATTTTTAGAGCTTAGCGTATAACTAATTCTTTCTCAAATTACTCAAAATGATATAAAGATGTGTGGAATTTTCTTGTCGAGTTTGAGAGTAAACCAAGATATCAACCATAAAGACCACTACAATATAATCCTAGTATGGATGAAACACAATGTTCATCAGTTCCATAAAAACTATAGGTTCTTTCGTGCGAACGACTGACATAACCACATACTCTTATAGACCATACCTTCTATGAAAGGTTATAAGAGGTATATTTGATGGTCTAACATGCAAATAATTATAACCCTATCACAAATCAATCTTCGAGAACACATGGGATCCTCAAATTTGATCAAAGTGGTCATCAGTCCTTAGAAAGAGATATCGGTTATTGAAAGTCAACAGGTTTGGATTCCTATAATCCACACAAAGTATTAGTGTATTTTCCGCCTTCATCGCAAACAGGAAAGGCAAAACCCAAGGATATATACTGAGCCAAATGAATCCATTTTCATGTAACTCCTCTAACTGCTTCTTTAGAACATGTAGCTATGGTGTAGCCATACAATAAGGTGTAATGGAAACTGGTGCTGCTCTTGGATCATGCTCAGTATAAATCTTACCTCTCGCTATAGAGGTAAACATGAAACGTCCTCTAGAATTCCATATCTCAAACAATCCACCACTGGAGAAAATTTAATTTGTGAAGTCCCCTGGTCATCTAGATAGTTACTTTCATTCTGCGATGTTACTCCTCCCAACCAATGATTCTCGAGTATAGCTCTTCTTGCCTGGAAATCTTGTTCTCCCTTCAATAGAATCTACCCAACCTATGGTGACATGAAAATCACCTTACAGTGATAGAAATCGAAAAGAACCTAGATGGGAACCAACCAGTCCATTCCAAGAATGAAATCATAGCATGTCATCTCTAAGACATTTAGATCCCATAATATGTGACACCTTCCAAACTCATGAGGGAATTCCTTACACCGACATACACTAGCTGTTATAATCCACAACAGAGTGTCCAACATCAATATATCAGCTGATGTAATGATACAAAGCCCATGGATCTCCAAAATAGAAATAGATATGATACTATGGGAATCCCCTATATCAAAAAGTGAATAATTTGAAATTGAGGCAACCAAAATCATACCTATAACCATAGAGGGTTCAAGATCCTTCTCCCGTAGGGTTTTCTCCAGCAGAAATGTCTAATTAGTGCCGCGGACCTGGGATGATTTCTATGATCCTTGAGCCAATCCACCCTATGGTTTTCAAACACCGTATGCCTAACCACTACGTCCATGACCTTCACCTTAGCCTAAACTACCTGAAGAAAAATAGTTCCCTAACTGATGTGGGGTAGGTGGTCCTACTTTGGTATGAGGAGTCGAAACAGAACAAAAATCATCAGATGTGGGTGAGATAGTCTAAAATATTTACTAAAGATGACCCATATTGTTGTAACATCAAAACTGAACTGGGTCCCTCAAGAAATGTGGCCTCGTATGCCCACTCATCCCCAACATTTAGCAAACCACCTATCTACCTGAAGAAGTATTCTTCATACTCGAATCTCTCCACAAAGACTCCATCTGGTGCTTTCTGATATCAGTAGGAGTGGTACAAATTCTATATGCTAAGTCACCTAGCTCACAGCTCTAGAATCCCTCAGGTTGCGCTCTGTGATCAGCTCCTAGTTGACTATAGAAGTGATTAAAGTCAACATGAAGTTTTCCACCATAGATCAGATGTCATGCCTAAGACCATCCTAAAACATCCTAACCAAAAATAACTCATCACCCCATGAATATTTGGGAGGTGCTACACCTCTGTAAAGTGAGAGAAATACTCCATGACTGAAAGAGTACCCTATTCCTGACTCATGAACTCTCAAGTTCGATTATAACTCAATGTATCCATGTAAGATTAGTCATATAAGGTACAATAGAAATCATCACAACCCATATCCTATTGGTGTACCACTAGTGATATCACATCAAACCATCACTTGGAGGAATCTTGAAGCATGCAAGAAGGGAGCTTCACCTTCCTCTCAGGGGGCATATCCAGATTCTCGGAGATATTCAACATGGATTTTAAACATGACTCTCTAGATTGAGGTCCTCCATCCCCTGAGGATGTGGGAGGAAGTTGCTGGTGAAAAATCCATGTCCACTCTGCCTTAGAAGGGGCAGGATGCGGTGCTCCCTAGTAGGTCTGCATAAACCTCTTGAAGCCTTTGTGGAACGGTGCATCAGCACCAGTGTCAGGAATGACAGATGGTGCCAAGATGGGCACCAAATGAGGATCTACTAGTAGTCCCTGATCTATCAAGTTTGGTGTTTGATGATGTCCCAGTATCTAGTATACAACCATTAAACATCTCAGAGGCATGACTCTGCAAGGTCAAGTGCACACTTTAGTTCATCATTATCACGGACTGAAACTTAGAAGTGAAAGAAGGTAACTGGAGAAAGAAAATATTCATGTTTTTCGAAACCAGGATACACTGTGTGTATGACCCCTAAACATTGTGTTCCATCAATTCCTTAAATGGGTGTGTACTTCTTCCTACATCGGTCGGGTAACACCCTTACACACAGTGTGATCCCCTAGAGACATGACGTGTACATGAATCATTTCCCCCCTGCCCGACATCCTCTACACAGATATAGACACCACTACTACCAGGGTAACTATACGCAGTGTGTGTTCCATGGACTGGGCATGTATCCCTTCAGTCATAACCATCTAGGTCTTTAGTCGCACTATTGGTGACACGGTCGACTCTACACAGCATGTTATAGTGAAAGACAGTGTGTTCAACTTGAGTTTCATCCACCCATTTTGTTGGTCACACGGCTGGACACACAACTCTTTTAAAACTCCGTGTACACCAATTACACGACATTTGAAACAAACCATTTCCCAACCCCATGTCACTTCTCACCCCGCCAATCACACGGTTTATGACTACAAAACATATACATACAGTACACAGTGTGTACACAATATAATTTTTTATCTCCCAAACAAAAAGACACATTTTGTGTATTCATCCATACACACCATGAAATCTAGGTTTTTCTGGACAGTAAGCCTCATAAAATACTCTGGAACCCAAAAAACCTTGAAACGAACATTAATGTGACAAATTCTGATCCATGGGGGCCCATACTCCCCATGATCAATGTTTGGAATCAAAATCATGTATATCACAATTATTACAGCACAATAAAACACATGATCCACCAAATTCCAATCCATGTGGGCCCATAACACCTACGAGACCAAACCTTGGTGCATATTCAAATGAAACATTAAATATTAGAAATAACTTATCAAACATTAGGTATTATATCAAGGATTCTATCACAACATCATGCATATCTGGAACAACATATATCACAACAACATGTAATCGTTAATGCACCCTAAATGGAATGACAAGAATGCATGACATGTAATATCTACATGGTGCTTATATAATACAAGATATGGAATACCCAATTTTAATTGGTTTGAAATAGAAATAGAACCACAATAACATCAATGATAGGAGAAAAACATGTGAATCACCCAACGGTGAAATCAAATCAACTGTAATAATTTGAAAACCATAAAAAATGAACTATTTGAGGTATATTGGTTTTCCCTATACACAGGTTAGCTACTCCCAGGCACAGATTATTACCTACATTCTATTCCTTCATATCCTTGTCTATAGGCTCCCAACAGTAATTCAATAAGAAAAAAAAATCCTTTGATAACACATTATAATGTCTCGGTACTAGGTACCACCCAAAGGTGCCCCGGTGCCACCCAAATTTTCCCTGTACCCAATTGGTCACATGGACTCAAGCACATTTCCCCCAACTCTGGATGCTTCCGACTAGCTGTGAGGGCCTTGGGAGTGATAGTGGGGAACTATAACCTCATTGGCAGAGTAACATAGAAGAAAAAAATATAAAACAGTTGAGGAAGTAGTAATACTCCACAATATGTAAATAGTGGAAGACATAAAGTAAATAAACAATTGGAGAATGTATATATAAATGATACATGTAACATATTACTGGGAAATAATTGAAAAAAATCAAAAAGTTGTAATATAATACTAAAACAATTTAAAAAAAACAAATAAACTCTAGTAGGATTAAAAGCCTCATCCATGTCCCATGCCCTCCATATCCACAACAATCAAGTACCTAAAGTAGAAGGGATATTTCCATTTTCTATACCTGCAAAAATATAATCTGTTTGGGCCCAATATCATGACTCAAAAAAGTGTGACACGAATCCCAGTAGGTGACCACCGGAGCATATGTTCCTAACTATTAGTTAATATATATAGCAGGAAGTATAAAAAATAATGTAATAAACAAGGAAGTAATCAAAGTAAATAATCCTACAGTTTCAACTAAATTCATTTACATATACCAAATATTCAACAACAAAAACACAAGAAACCCTATAGTATGTTCTCACAGTATAACCCCTATGGTTCTTCTTACCTAATGACTCTCTGAAGAAGCAGTCACCATCAATTATCCTTGTGGTCTCGTAACAGTAAACTACAGACTCTGTGAGGTAGCACTCAAAGACCAATTTCTTATGTGCTCTTGCAACATGTAACTACTGACACTCTGATGGGGCACTCACATCCACCCCCCTTATAGTCTCAAAATGTGAAAATTATAATAGACACTCTAAGGAATCCCATAACACCCATTCCTCCTAAGGTCTCCCAACACCAGGTTCCCCCAACCATGTGTATCAAAATTGTGCACAAACGATATCCAGAAGCCAATGTAAATCTCAAAGTTCTATTTTTCTAATAATCAAAAATGTATATAACAATAATTTAATATACTAATTACTCCATCCAAATAGAACTAGGCATGGAATGGACAAAAAGCCTAACAGGAAATTCTAGACCCAATGGAAAATATCAAAAAAACATGGAAAAAACATCCATAACATGGTAATAAACCATATTCACAATCAAACACCCCTACTCAAGAAGAAAAAACAATAAAGGCTTTACTGGGGTTAAATTCACTAAACACGAAATACCCCAAAATAGGGTATTGGGAACTTTTAGTACATATAATTCAAAGACATCTACGGAAAGGCACAAACCACATACCTTGACATTGTACGATCGATATAGTTGATCATTGGCCATTGAATCTACCTATAATGTGATATATCTACAAATATTTCAGGAACTCTGAACCAAGGATATATCATGGAAGAGGAAAAATAAAGCGAATAGGCTCCAGAAGAAGGAAGACCTCACTGATGCAATTCCAACATAATCAATGGTCTTCTATTCGGATCACTAATGGTCGATCAAGGGATTAGAGAATTATCGGTGATCTCCGGTCTCTCCTCGACGAGATGACGCTAGAAGAAGGTGGTTATGTCAATTAAACGTGACCCTGATCTGATTTATCTATTAATAAACTACACAGCGTGTTCTTTAATGATAAAGGGAATGTATATGCCTTTACCAGGACCTATTTCAGATGGTCTCCAGGTCACCCCACACTACCATGTACTGGCTGTTACACAACCATTACACGGCTACCCACAAAAACTATGTACGGGGTATGTACTCCTATGTACAAGGCGTGTACTACTGAAAATTTCCTGAAACACCTCATTTCTCAAAAACACCATTAATCAAGATCCATACCACCAGATTCATACAAAGACATTCTCTGTATTGTTTTTTACCACATTTATCATAAAATGATAATTCTATTTTTGTATATCTAGATTTCAATGATAAATTCTTCACCTGTTTTATTCATTTTCATCACTTCTTGTTTATATTTTCATATAGTACATTATCAATGAAAAACTCAATTTTTTCATCTTAGTACAAAAAAATCAATTCACAAAACATTTGAACTCATAGTTGGATTTTTTTTTAAATATATTGGAATAAATCATGTATAATTATGACTACTTTTAATACCAAGATCCCAAATAAAATAAATTTCAAACTATGCCAATCAAGTGAATATTTGTTCATACACGGCCACTATATCTTCCTCCTTCTATCATAGTTCCAAAATTATTTTCTATCCTAAGTCGAACTATATTATGAAATTAGTTTTCAATGAAAATATTAGTAAATTCATCCCATTCTTAGTTATACATATATTCTCTATATTATATTCTTATCAATTTACCCAAACTTTTTTTATTCACATTACAGATAATAAAATGAAATTGTTAAATTTTACTACACTAAATTACCAATGAATATGATTTTATTTTCCAAGGATTTAATCTATCCATCATCTTCCATAGGCTTAGATGATCCAAATAATTCTAGAGGATTATGTTTCATAAAATCGTCAAATATAAGAATGTTCCTCTGTAGTGAAATTGGTTTCCCTCTCACATGGATATGACCACTATTTATATCTTCTGTCATCCAATCCCTCATAGAAACAAACTTCATTTTTCCAATTCCAACAATTCTACACTGGTGATTTGAATTAATATTATCATATTTGTTCCTTACTTTTTAGATTCCTTAATTCATTTGTGGAAAACCATTTTGAACAGATATTGTTCAAATAAAGCAATACAAAAATCCTCCAATGTTATATCATGGTAACAATAAATTATAATATGTAAAGGGTACATACATTACTTATCCAATCCTATAAAAAATATATACCTTCAATATAATACCTACCAAAATAACCCAATTATTATTACACACCTAATTTTATTTTATTATAAAAAAAGTTCCATTCATTCTCGAATATGTTTTTAGGTGTAGTGTTTTAGATAATTATTTCATAACTCATATATTTCAATCCCATAAATTAAAAATTACACACTTCCTCTTAGTATCCATTCTTTCAAAAAATAAAAGGCTTCTACAATAAAACATGTTTTCCTTTGGTAAAAAATATACATGACATTCAACATGACATATTAATTGTTCCAAATCATCCTTAAAACCCATGAGAACATTTCAAAACATGGTGTTAATGCCTAAATATTCTTATGGGAAAATGAATAAGCAAACACATTAGTCTATTTGAAATCATAGAGGTCAAAAAATGTGTTTTCATTTAACTTACTAAAATTTTCCCTCATGTAATTGTTTACTTTTTCATTAAATTATACTTTCTTTTGTATGTTATTTATAAAACAATTTATCAGAAAATGTAATCTATAAATCATTACTATGAGGGTCTCATTGAAACCACGAGAACTCAAGAAAAACATTTTGATAAAACAAAACATTTCTAACCTAAAATTGAATTATACTTCCTCAAAAATAAAACATCTTTAAAAAAAATTTGGAACAAAATACTTTCATTAAAAAAAATTACAAGAATATAAATGTAATATAGGTACCTTGAGGCGTCACCTTCATAGATCCTTATAAAAACCATTATAATAGAATAACTATTATGGTCTAATTCTAATATAATTCTTTAGAGTGAATAATCACTAACCAATTCATTGGAGAAATATATCAGGATCACCCATTATCATGAGATATATCAGGATCAAACATCATAATAAAAAAACTACCAAGGACAATAGCATGCATAAAATATATAAAATATTTAATTTTCATCATAAAAATAAAAAAGTATACTTTTAAAACAATAAGTAAAATATTTTAATATATTGATATACCACATTCCTTTAAAAGGATATTTTTATAACTATAACATCCATAACATAGGGGGGTGTTTTTTTCTACAAATAAAACATATAATATTATAAATGATTTAAAATCATAAAATAACACTTATAGAAGGGGGAAAATATGTTGATGTTTTATATCATGAAAGAGAACATTTCTTGTTTTCCTTTTGTAATGAAATTAAAAATAGTTATGTAGAATGATTCCTTTTGAAAAAATTGAAATTAAAAATGGAGTTTATAATTTATTTATATTAAAAAAACATCTATAAAATAATTTTAATAATTTTAGGATGATTGTATAATATTTAGAAAATAAAACTCTAAAACATTAAAAATGATATTTATAAATTTTAGTGCCTCTTACCTCAAGTCCAAATAGTCATATATTTTCATTTAATTCATAAATAATAAACATATGTTATTTATTTACTTTCTCAAAAAATTGTTTCAACGTGAATATTACACTTACATTATTTATTACCTTGTTATATTTAATTACATAATCAATTATGTTCCCATCTAAAATTTTGAAGATATTCGGGTCATATGTACAAAATGAATTTCATTGGTTGAATATGATAAAATAGATTATTATTGCATAATATTTAGAGAAATAATCAAAAAATAATTTTCATATTATACATGAATTATAATTTTAAAACCAAACATGATAAATGGTGATGAATAAAGAACTATTTCACAATCATTTAGATGGAAGGTCGTATATAAAAATAAGTAACATTTCAATTTTTCAATACAAATGATGGAAATATGTTAGGTATTATTTTTTATTTACAGAATTATTTTTTATCATAAATTTCATACTATTTATTATAATATAATTAAATATAGTAGTCTTATGATGTCTTTATCAAAAAATAGTTACATCGCTTCGTGGAAGTGGTAATCCACATGTATCACGAACGACGTAATCATTTTTCAATGTATGGAAAGGTAATATAATTGGGGATATATTATACTTAAATAATTATAATTATTTCATTAATATCATATATGTAAATTAAATCCTTTATTATAAGTATTCATAAGAGAGAGTGAGGAATGAAAAATTACACATGTTCATGAGGTGTTTGTCCACCACACACAAGATTAGAAAATATAGGTATATAGAATAAAATGGTGTTATTTTTATATGTTTGGATAATATTTTAAGGTGTTATAATTAGAAAAAAATAAAACACTCAAAAAATCTATACCTACTCTTCATAAAACCTCTTTATATTTACAGTTTGTGTCCTATAAGATTGATAATTTACAAAAACTAAGACCTTTAAAATGTGTGGACGGATGTTAAGAAGCTATTTTGGTGGGTGTTGTTTGAGATATAGTTATAAAATTGTTTGAGATATATTGGAAATGATGTCCCCTTTTATAATTTAGTTAATGGGAATTCAAAAAATTTCATAAAGTATTAAATTAATTTAACGAAATTTTATGATAATGTTCATAAAAGATTATATTATTAAAATATAATATGACTATGGTGTAAAATGATCTAATCTAACAAAAGTTTCACATGTTTAGATTTTTTTACCCCTATGTCATTGTTTTATCCCCCATTAACCCTATTGAAAATTACAGTTATGTCAATGAATTTTAATATTTAGGGCCAAATAATGTCACTATAAATGGAATAATTACCCATAAATACATAATTATTGTTAGGATAAACCATATATAATTTTCAAATATGAAGAAAAATTTTTTATCAAATTTTAAATTACATAAAATTTTTATTATTATTATAAAATATCATTAATGTCACTTTTACAACTATTTACTTAATTTGACATGAAAAACAACAATACAAAAATGTAATTAGAATATAAACCTTTAAAATATCTCTAATAAGTTAATTTTTTAACAATATTTCTGGTACATCATAAATCAACCATATTAATACTAATTTTAGTGTTTTTTAAATATTTTAATATACTTTTCACCTCCTTGCACTAGCATTGAGACGATATTGCGTAAGAATTTAGGTAATATTATCATCACATGATACTAAAAATAAATTACCATGATAAAGAATCATTCTTATATAAAATATCTATTTATAACTGATAATTATTTTTTATCCCACTCATAAAATATTATATATATTAAAAGAATGAGAGTGACATTTTTTACATAATCCATTACATAAACATTATAATTGTCAAAATCAAAGATAAATGGAAAAAAACTCATTTTTAGTAGTAGGAAATATTATGGATTATATATTATCATACAAATAAATTAATTCTTGTGTTTTAAAAGATTTTATGATTTATCACATTAATTTTATTTGTACTTAACTCATTTTACCTTTATTGTGGTAATAATATATAATATTTTCAATATTTATAACGACTAAAAATAAAGAGGTCATCTTTATGAAATATTTACTACCTGATTCAAAATATGGAATCCATTTTTCATGATCCAATTTCTATAAGGGAATATTTTCTTTAATATTAAAATTCAAAACGGAATGAAAAAAAGATTTTCAAAAAAATAACTTTTATATATAAAAATATTTTTATACCAAATTCAAAAATAAAATTAATTACAAAGATCATAATTGTATTTTTTTTAGTAAAATTTAACTATTTAAAATATAAAAAAATAAAAAATAAAATTTTATGTTTTAAATATTTAATAAGAAAATACATTTTCTTTCAAAATAATTATTTTTTAATATTTTTAGAAAAACCAAATATCTCCTAAAACTCTAAAAAATCATCCTAAACTGATTTGGAAAAAACTAATTCAAAAATGAATTTAATTTTTCAAAATTATAATTCTTTAAATTTTATATTGAACTTTTAAATATATCTACAAAATGCCTAAAAAAACAAAGTGGTTAGAAAAAAGGATTTTAACATTTTGATTGAAAAATTACCAAATATTTTTATAATAAATTCATTGTTATAAAATCTATTAAATGTATATTAATAATAATTGAAATTTATTTATTCAAAATGACCAGGTTTTTATATTTATATACGCTTTTCCAATAAATCGATAATGATTCAATAATAAGAACATAATAATGGTTTTTTTATTATTTAAAGAAAATAATAAAATAGTAGAACCATGTGTTGAATTCATTGAAAAGAATAATTTAATGTACTTAGTTTGATTCAAATAATTTTTATTTTTCAATCAAAAAAAAACATTCTAATTTGAATGACCTTTTAGTAAAGTTTGAACCATTGACCATTAACCAAAAATGGTTTATTTCCACCCCCCCCCCCTCCCCCGAAACAAAATGGATCCATTAAATAATACCCTAAATATGGTTAATAGTCAAAAGCTTTGGTACTTGAGATTACTATGTAACCTTTTTTGTCATGAATTGAATAATAAAACCTTCTGACTAGCCTTTATTTCTTTTTTCAATTATTGATATGGGAAAATATCTAATATAATATTTTGAAATCTTATAAATATTCATATGATTCTCAACTTATATCATATAACTCACCAATCTCTAGAAATATAATCTCCTTTGAAGTTTTAATATAATATTTCAAGAATTTTACTATAAGGACATAGCCTTATTACATTACATAACCAAGAATTTTAGTCAAGAACTCACTTCCTTTCACATTGAAGATATTTTTAAGATTATAATTTAATATAATTGGAATATAAATCATACATAACATTCCATATATATATATATAGGATACCAGAAAAAAGATCCATTTCTACCAAAATATAAAACATTTCATATAAAATATGTTTTCTTTTTCAAATCATCATAACATTAAACTTTGATTTCTTATTTGTATTACACATCTTTTAACCTGTGAAAAACGTTTGAAAACATGGGATTGTCACAAAAGTCAACTTATGTGGTATAAAAATAAGTAAATAGGACATTAGTCCATGAATACTAGTATCGTATGAAATCATCTTCGAAAAGACATACTTGTCACCCATGTAAACATAATTCGTGAAACCTGATATTTCCATGACATTTACACAAAACATATAGAATATAAATATAACCATAATGGAATCTTGGGGTATAACTTACATAATCTTGTAACCCTTTCGGATACATTAAAATTTTCCACACACACAACTACCTTACATTGTAACCCTCACAGTTACCTTATTGTTTAACCATTGTAGTTACACTTGGAGTAATCATACATCCGAACTTTAACATAAACATACCCAATGAATTTGAGGGAGATATAGATCCCACCCTTAATCATAAAAAATTCCCTCAAACAATAAAATAATCATACAACATGAATAATTTCATAAAAATAATGCGTTTGAATTTTGTCAAATAGAATTTTTAAGTGGATTTAAAAAGAAAAGACCCTTAAAAATATCTTATAATTGAATTGAGACTTAATATATTGAATGGAAAACTTATATACACTATAAATACTCATAATATATCCTAATTTAATGAATTTTCATCACAAAAAAAAATAAAAACCACGTAAATTATGATGTAGAAGGTTAACCCAAAGAATAGAAATTGGGTTACAGATTTCCTTAACTCGGGTTTTCCTTACTAAAAACATATCTAAACCTCCAATATAATGATTAAAATATTTTAATTAATATCTCATAGAAACATATTCAGGTTTCTAACATCATATATGATCATTTAATATCATCATTTAACCTTTTAATTATTAGTGTTTTGTTCCTTCCATTGTTTTGGGAGCGTTCTTTACATGATTTCAATGGAGGAGTTGTAATTTATTTTCATACCGTATGGAAATGAAATTCTAGAAGTGGAATGAAATGGTATTCATATGTTTACATAATATACAATGATACCATAAATAACTTTTTATCATATATGATGATGAATCATTAGATAAAACATTAATGATATTTGTTTAGATCATTTTTTGCAGTTCCTCAATAATCATGAACGTGTTTCATTATATAATATAATTTCATTCATAGAATATAATTATAGAACACAAAATAGGTTACATGATACAATTTAAATTTTATTTCAACCATTCAAATTATTTTATGGTATTTATTTAAGGATGTAATGGAAATTAAAAACACATCGTCAACGATTTTGGTAAATTGTCATATCGCAGATGTTGTATTTTTGAATAATAGGGAAAAGAGAGGAAGAAAGACAATTATTTTTTTACATTAAAATTATAAAATAAATAATATCTAACAATCTAGTGATTTAAATCATTCCATAGAAGTTGATCAAAATATATTATAATAATATAATGGAATTAAAAAGAAAACACATGAAAAAGGAAGAGGATTTTTACCTCTTGATCACTTCTCCTTGAGATCCTCCTTAAGGCCTTTGGTTTTTTCCATTGGGTGAGACGAATAGGTCTTATAGTTGTGGAGGATTCTTATGTAGTGTATTTGGTATGACATGTTCAATTCTAAAGGTTTGAGAGGTGTGAGAGGAAGAGGGGATTGAGTGTGGTATTTATATTGTAGTCGAGGAGGGATTTAACATCATTTAAATATTTATTTTAATATTTTTTTCTCATCACTATGTATAGTATTGATTCATGTGCTGAAAAATAGTAATAATTTCATGTGATTTTTAACCCAGTGGGCATACACCATCCTTGTATCACCTATAATCCCATAAAACAAGTATTTACAATTTATCGTAATTTATCGTATTTTACTATTCATAAAAAATTCATGAAATTTTTCAAAAATACAGAAACATTACCTTAACTATATTTAGATGTGCATAATTCAAATAAGAACTCCATTTTTTGAAAATAATTTTTTAATTAAGAATAATTTAATTTTTAAATAAATTCCTTTTTTATTCAAATAATTATAATTTTAAAACTATAACTGATTTTTATATCACCAGGAAAATTAAATCAAGATCACATTATCTTGTAACCATAAGAATATAAAATAATGATATGATTTAATATTCACAAGGGTCATATTAATATTCATATAACTATTTGTAAGGGTATGTTAATATTCTCTAAAAAATAAGTCTGTTCCATCTGACTCAAAATAACATCCTAATAACAATTCTAGATGATCGTTTTTTGAAATTCAAAACGCAGAAGTGGATAAATCATTTTAAAAGTCTACTTATAATTATCTGCATAAAAAATATTTTATTCATTTCAATTTATTTTTAAAACCTTGGTGTGTTTCATTCTCCCATCCTTGAAATTTCATTATTTAAATTTTATTTACGTATTTATTTACTTATAAAAAAAATGAGGGTAACGTTCCCTAATAGAATGTTAAGACTCCCATTTTGCTTCATCAAACATTTAGTTTCTCCAAAAAAACATTTACCTGGTGGATAACCATATTCTGCAATACATCTTCACTTCAATCAAGAATCTGAACTGGTTTCTCTTCATAAGAAAGCTCTCCTTATTCTGAATTGGTTTTGGGCTCATAAAATGAGATGAATCTTGAACATACATTCTCAACCTCTAAAAATGAAAAACATTTTGTACCAAAGATAAACTCAGAGGAAAATCTAGTCCATTGGTGACCATTCAGAATTTCTCAAAAAATTCATAAGGTCCAATGAACTATGTACATATCATTCCTTTCTTACCAAAATGCAAAAAACATTTTCATGGTGAGATTCTAAGAAAAACATAATCCCCTACCTCAAAATAAATGTTTTCTTACTATTTTCTGTTTAAGGTTTCTCCCTTCATTGAGATGTACTCATGTGTTGCTGCATCATTTTCACTTTCCCAGCCACATTATCTACAAAATCATGTCCCATTAAATTCCTTTACCCAACATCATCCCAAAAATATGGGGTTCGACACCGCTTCCCATACAATTCCTGAAAAGGTGTCATCATTATAATGGAATGAAAACTATTATTATAATAAAACTCAACTAAAGAATGATGTTGATCCCAAATTCCTGAGTATTATATTGAACATGATAAAAGTATACCCTCCAATATCTGAATCATTATTTCTCACTGCTCATCTTATTGAGGAAGAAAAGTGGTACTGAAATTTAATTCTATTCCCAATGTATTCCTAAGGACTTTCAAAAATTATAAGTGAACCTGGGATCCTGTTTAGAAATAATGGAGTGGGGAACTCCATGTAACCTAACAATCTCCTTGAGGTACAATTGGGAAAGATGATCCAAATATATAGTATCTTGAATAGAAAGAAAATTTGCATATTTAGTCAGTTGGTCAGTAATAAAACATATTGAATTATTACCTCATGAAGTCTTTGGTAGTACCATTACGAATTCTATGGATATATTTTTCCATTTCAATTCTTGCACTGGTAATGTTTGAAGCATCCCCTTTAGTAACATCCTCTCTTCTTTAACCTGGTGACATGTCAAATATTTCATAGTAATATATGAAATATATGTTTTCATTCCATCCCACTAGTAATACTCTCTATTCCCAATGTATTTCTTTGTACTGCAAGGATTAACTAAAAATTGATAACTATGTGGTTCATTCAACAAATATTTGTTCAATTGGGAATCACAAGTCACACACAATATTTTACCAATATCATAACACAGCCTTTTTCAATGTTAAATTCAAGAAACATTCTCATTTTATTGATTATACCTTTTTTTATATCTCATGGTCTTCCTTATGCTTTGATTAATTCTTTCTGATAATGATGACAACACTGAAACTTAAAATAAAATAGTTGTATTTCCTCCACCAACAAATTCTAATCCAAAATTCATCAAATCATCAATACAGAATTCATGTTCAAAAAGTAACATGGTTAATAATGTGTAACGTTTTCGACTCAAGGCATCTGCCACTTTGTTTTCATTTCCTATAAGTTAGTTGATCATGGAGTCATAATCATTTATCTATTAAAGCCATATTCTCTACCTCATGTTGAATTTCATTTGGCGAATATATACTTCAAACATTTATGGTCAAAACATATTTGAAATTTGGATCTGTATAAATGATGCCTCCAAATATTCAAATAAAAAACCATAACTACCAATTTCAAATCATGTGTGGGATAATTTAACTAATTATGTTATAGTTTCCTTGAATCTTAATCAATTACCTAATCATTTTGCATCATAAAAAAATAGTTTCCCTTCAATGATGCATCAATATAGTTGAAAACTCACTATTTTTGGAGGGAAGGTCCAAAACTGCAGCATTCACCAATCTCTACTTCAGTTCCTAAAACCAAACATCACTTTCTTCTTTCCAAATAAATTTAACCCCTTTTCTTATTAACATAGTTAGTATGCTAGATAACAGTGAAAAGGATTTAACTAACTATCGGTAATAGATTTATAATCTAATAAAATAATGAATCTATGTTACAATTGTTGGACTTGGCCATTCATCAACCACTTTTGTTTTGGTAGGATAAACATTTATTACATAAGTATTTACAATGTTCCCAGGAAAAGAAATCAGTTGCAACCAAAAATAATACTTTCTGAATTTTCTATAAATATTTTTTTCTTTAATGTTTGGAATATAACCTATATATGTTTTTTTGCTTCTTTTTACTATTATAAAATATCATAATGTCATCATGAAACACAACTACAAAATTATTCATGAATTGTGGAAATTTTCTATTTATAAGATCCAGGAATACTGGTGGACAATTAGTAAATCCAAACAGCATGACAACAAATTCATAATTACCATATCTAGTATGAAATGTTGTTTTTGTGATTTCATCCTCTGTCAGCTTCAGCTAATGGTATCTATATCTAATGTCAATCATGGAATATTACAGATCTCCCTAGATATGATCAAACAAGTCAAAAATATTAGGCAAAGGATATTTATTTTTTAATATTTACTTTACACAAGGATTTATAATCAAGGAAAAGTCTTATGGAACCATATTCATTTTTAATGAATTATACAAGTGCAATCCATTGTGATGTGCTTTGATGAATGAAGCCCTTATCAAGATACTCATTCCACTGATTTTTCTATTCAATAAGTTCAATTTGAGATATTTGATATGGTGGTGTTAAAATTGTCTTAGAATCAAGAACTTTGTCAATTGTGAATTTGAAATCCCTGTAATGTATGACACTGGGTAACTCATCAAAAAAATAATCATGGTATTCATTTTCCACTAGAACATCATTAATATGAATAGTTCCTTGTTTATTAACAATATGAGCAAGATAACACTAATTTCCTGATGTCAAAAATATCTCATCTTCCAGATATGTTATCAATTGTATGGGTTCGATCTTGTATACAAACCAATTTTTTTTTTTGAAAAACATCTTTTTAAGCTCTACATTCAATATTATTATTATAAATAGAAATCCAATGCATTCCTCAATAGCATCAATAACTAATAATCAAAGAACAACAATGTTTTAAGGTAAATTCATTCCACATACCACAATAGAAGGATTATAATAATTCCTCTTTATTATAATATTTTCCCATATTGTTTTAAAATATGTTTTGGACTCCACCGTTGAAGTGTGATTTCAACTTTACCAGAAAATTCTTTAGAAATAAGAGATTGTGTTGTCCCCATATAAAAAAAATATTAGGGAATTAAGAGTAAACAAACAAGGTACCTAATACAAATTCATTGGATGGCCTAATGTCAGCGGACGAAGCCTCAAAGGATCTGACTACACCTTTCTACATATATTCTCGCTTCTAGGCATCATATTGATATCTCTGAGGGCATGAATTTTCATAATGACCCATCTCACCACATTTAAAAAACATTACAGTTATCTTATCATGATTCGTATTAGGACCATTTTCATTACAATCTTTTCCCATATGTCCAAACAAACCACATTTAAAATACATCCCAGTTTTTGTAATGCATTCCCCATGGTTCGGTTTTCCTTATTTTTCACAAATTGGAAATTGGAATTTCATACCATCAGTTTTATTTGATTGATTCTTACCCATCACAATCCATATAGACCACTAAATATCATATTTTCAAGGTGAATGTGATCATCAGAAAAAATCATTTCTACCTTCTTAGTACATCAGACAAGTTTTTCATAACGTTTGAATTCACTGGAGGCCTAGGATCTTCTATGCCTTGGCTTTAATCTTGCGTAAAAGTAGATGAATTTTCAATCAAGATCCAGAATAATATTTTAATCATACCTCACAAGTTGGGTGAAGCATTCTTCATACAAAGGCACTGAATGTTACTCCTTTTGATTTAATTAAATGAATTGTTTCTTCATCCTTCGTCTCACAACCTTTGGAAAATATTTTTCAAGGATACGAAATTCAAATTCATCCAACTTTAAGGCATCAATCTTTTCTCTACCCCTAATATTTTTTATCACTGACCACCACTGATAAGCTTCAGATTAAAATTGTTAAAATGGAAAGACATAAATTTTTAATATTTGAACATCCCATAACATCGAATATTTTTTCAAGTGATTTAATACATCCTTTAGCCGCAACTAGGTATGAAGATATACAGAATGTAGGAGGGCGTTTCCTCATAAAATAATCCACTATCTTCATGTCCCTTTGTGGTATCTCTGGTTTTTATCTTTCATGGATTCAACTGAAATTTATTTCATATGTTATATTATCCATTAATATCATAAGAATCTTGATTACAATCCATACCTTTCCATGTTGCATATTCAGATGCATATTGTTCAGTTAGTTCCTGTCCACTGGGTTCCTCTCCACTTCAGCTTCCATGTTTCTTTTGCTGAAGACCATTATAAAAACATATCATTGTTGAAGAAAAGTGGTTATCTTTAACTTATATATTATTTCAAATTAACTATTTAGTTAAAATCATTTCTCATATATTATTAACAAAAACCTAACCCCTAATGTAATCAAAACTATAATAAGATACAAACAATAAGAACCCAACCATATTAAATTATATAAATTTTAATTTTTGTTAATAACTCACTTCCTTTCACATTGAGGAACATTTCAAGTTTATATTTTTAGTGAATTTTCATATAACACATACATAACATTCCACATTTATACAAAGTAGATACCAAAATCATAGTTCCCATTTCTTCCAATATATAAAAAATTTAAAATAAAACATCTTTTCATTTAAAAATATTCATAACCTTTAACGTGGATTCCTTATCTATCTTACATATCTTTATAACCTATGAATATCATTTAAAAACTGGTTATGAGGACAAAACCCTTATTAAGGGATATAAAAATAATTATGGAAGACATTACATCATGAATACTGGTAATGTATGAAATCATTCTCAACAAGAAATAATTATCACCCATATAAGCATACATTCTGAATCTTTACATTTCCAGGAAATTTCCAAAAATCATATAAAACATAAATATAACCTTAATGGTATCTGGGTAATTACTGACATTATCTGGTAACCCTCTTGACTACCTTATAATTTTTAACCCTCGTGAAAACCTTACAATGTAACCCTCAAAACTACCTTATTACGTAACTTTCTTAGTTACATTTGGAGTAACCATATGACTGACAAAAAACATTCACATACCAAATGAATTGGAAGAAAATATTAGTCCCAACCTTAATAATAAAAAATTCACATGAACAAGAACATAATCATACAACATAAATAATTTCATAAAAACATTTCTTTTGAATTTTATAAGACAGAATTCCTAAAAGTTGATTTTAAAATAAAAGGACTTAAAAATATCATATAATTGCGGTGAGACTTGATATAGTGGGTTGAATACGTATATAAACTATAAGAACACCTGTTTCATCATAATAAAAACAAATTTCATCACACGAATAATTTTAATACCACGTAAATAATGAAGTTGAAGGTTAACTTAAAGTATGGAAATTTGGTTGTGAATTCCCTTACCTCGGGTTTTTCTTAATTAAAACATATTTAACCATACTATATAATGATTAAAATATTATAATTAATATATTATAGAAACATATGATTTTTTATAATGTAATGACCCAGAATTTCTATGTAAGTGTTTTTTATTATATTGGAATGTTACGAGTCTGCAAAAATTGACGGCATGTGATTCTGAGGACCGATGTTCCCGGAATTAATTTCTGAACATTTATAGGTACCTTTAGTAAATGTGTGAGTAGGTTTTTTTAACATTTGAACCAATTCTCAGAATTGAAATCAGGGGACACCGTTGAACTTGCATCACTGGTATTCTCTTAAGGAGACCTTCACCTCGACCGTAGTAGGTTGAGGGTGAAAGAGAATTTGTAACTTTTTCGTGGAGGAATAGAAAAATAAAAATATTATCATTTTTTTTGAAACCTCTCTTTATGGGGTTATGGAGGTGGGGACCACTCGAACTAAAACCCCCAATTTGAATTCAAGGGTGGGGACCACCCAACTCGTGAACTCCCTCTTTAATGAGGGAGGGGACATTTGGTATCCTCTAAATTAATTATGCCAACACCATCGTAATTATTTGAGAACTATATTTTAAATTAATGAAACAAAATTTAATATGATGGCTATGGTTTTTTGGTGGAATTGTGGATAGTGTGGGAAAAGGGGAATTGGGAGGGAACTTTGGAGGAATTCTTCTTGTCCAACATTGAATGGTACCCCAACAAAGAACGCTAACATTCTCCAATGACTTTGGATCCTTCCTCGTGACATTCACCAATGTGGGACGTCTTATGCAATGAAAAAATGAAATATGTCCTTCCCAACTCACTATGTCAACAAACCTTCGAATTTCCCCTTTTCTAATCTTGACATTTCTTCGTGATTAAATAAATAATTGGGACGCTTGTTACCCTTCTAACGTGGAGGTTGGGGCCAAACGAACAAGACCTGACCACTCCGCAAATCATTGTGTAATATTTTTTACGTTCTTTTCGATGGAGGAGGACGGAGACCGATGCCATCAATTGGAACCGGAAGAACTCGAGAGCGGCGGCTGGCCACGAGAAGAGGCTGCGGTGCAAGTCCGCACCACCAGGTGGAGAAGTTTCGCGGCGGAAAAGGGAGGGCAGATGGATTTTTGCCTTTCGCGGAGTAGCGGCTCCCTATGCGCCACTAGGAGGAGAAGAGGCGTGCCATTCCGGACGGCCAAGCAGGACTGGGCGGGACCCGTAGAGTGTCCCGCGTGCTTCTAGCGACCGAACAGCTTTGGTTGTTCCGTGTTCGAGGGAGGGGGGCACACGACTCCCTCCCACATGTGGCCAAGTCGGGCCACCAGGCCGGGCCGTGTCGGTGAGACATGCCGAACCCAGTGGGCCGTGCCGGAAATAGCGGGTTGGATCAACCAAAATTGGGTCAGACCGGACCCAGACCAGTTTCGACCCTATACGTTCTTTTTTCCATAACTTTGGCACCAGATATCTATTTGACGAACTGTCTGCAGCGCCAGAAACCCTGGAGCGAGACGTACCCACATGAGATTTGGATTATGTTGGGGTAGGGTCGGGTTGGATCAAGCATGAATCCAACCGTGCCCTTGGGACTAAAAGGATAATAAAATACAGTTCGAACGTCCTATTGATGCACCATCTATTGAATTGAGACCCCTTTTACATGGAGATTCTTTGGGATATATATTGTTGAAATATCATAGAAGTTTGAGTATCGACTAGTATCTTGAGGAGAAGACCCTCCTAGAGATGAGAAAGCTTAATGTGGTTACCCTGTAGATGGCTCTGAAGATGTACTGTGATCCTGTGTGGGTATGAGGATGTACTAGGATCCTTTGTGGGTCTGACGATGTACTATGATCCTCTGTGGGTTTGATGTCGTACTAGGATCATGTATGGGTCTGACGATGTACTACAATCTTGTGTGGGTCTGATGTCATACTAGGATCCTGTGTGGGTCTGACAATGTACTATGATCCTATGTGGGTATGATTTCGTACTAGGATCTTGTGTGGGTCTGACGATTTATTATGATTCTGTGTGGGTATGAGACTATACTTGGATCCTGTGTGCATCTGATGATGTACTACGATCTTGTGTGGCTCTAATGACTTACTAGGAACCTGTGTGGGTCTGACGTTGTACTACGATCATGTGTGTGTATGATGAGGTATTAGGATATTGTGTGGGTCTGATGATGTACTACGATCTTTTGTGGGTCTGATGTCGTACTAGGATACTATGTGGGTCTGAAGATGTACTACAATCATATATGGGTTTGATGTTGCACAATGATGTTGTGCGGGTCTGACGACGCACTACGATCGTGTGTGGGTCTGATGATTTAGGATTCTACATGGGTCAGCCTTTTAACAGAGTATGTTGATTCAGTAGTTACATCTAATCATTTCTACTATTGTACCTAGGTTATACCTAGTGTGAGCTGATTCCTTACCTTCATGGTAATATTTCATTCATGGGATATTTGTACATTTTCTAAGGAGTTTGGATGTGTGTTTCCTCATGTATGATATGGTTAATATTTGATAACAAAGGTATATGTATGGGAATATGCGTAAGTAGGGTTGTCCCTGGTTTACTTGCTTGTGGTTTACCCTTTGTAAATTTTTTAAGACCTTGAGGGTCTCGGGGTCTCTACTAAGTATTGTTATACTGACCCCTACATGGATTTCACCCGCACCTTGTGGTGTTTGTTGTAGTTGACGGAAAACACTGACCGAGGATGAGGGTACCAGGACTGGACGGTGCCTGGAGGTGGACCATCCAGCATATCGGTACATACAGGATACGAGCAGACGTGGAGTGCAGAGGAGGTGATCTAAACCTACCATTCGGGTATAAACCTTGGAAGATGACCCAGTAGCTTTAGTTATCTTTCTTCAGTTGTATTGTATTTCAGTTTTACTTGTACCTTTACTGTTGGGCTTGTATTACAACCCCTCTTACATTCAGAACTCTTTTTTCTATACAGTTTACTTGTGTTCATATTTGATGTGAGCTTGTTTGAGTGTTTTTTACATGTTATAAAGAGAATGAATTCCCGGTTTTAGGGGATATACCTTTTCAATGCTAGTCACCATCCCTTGGCCTATGGAAGGCGAGCTTGGGGTTTTCACAGCACGGACCATGGGGGATGGGTCGGGAAAAATTGGTATAAGAGGATTTGGTTCTACCATATACCAAAAGACTCTAATCTTTTTAACGACAACATTGTTAAGTGCAGTGAGTGGGGTTATTAGTTTTGGGATTCTTGTGTTGGTGTGGCGGCTGACGTATCCATACACCTAGACCCTGACTTCTGATCTTAGGCTCAGTGCATGAAAACACTGATTGCGTGTTTGTGTTTCAAGAGTTTTCATTTTGATCTCATTGATTCAGATCACTAGTAATAATTTATTGACCATGGGGTACCTGTTTATTTTCTGGATTCCTTCATACAGATAGCTAGCTAGGGTTCTGGGTATAGTACACACTGATAGCCCACCAAGAGACGAGCCCTCGGTACTGGTCCTTATTCCAGTAGAGGCACCAGTAGAGGCCCCATCAGTGCCATTACTTGTGGGTCCACCGATGCCACCAGCCCCCGCAGAAGTGGGTGCATGTCACTTCAGCGCGTTGTACGAGTTCTAGAGCTAGTGTCCACCCAGGTTCATGGGAGAGACGGACCCACAGGCAAGTTAGGATTGGCTTGAGGCCATAGTGAGAGTCTTCTAACTTGTATGGAAACCAGTAGATCTCATGATGATCTTTGCTTCCAGTCATCTACAGGAAGTAGCAGGAAGATGGGGGAGCTTGATGTTCCAGGTTCACGACGAGGTGATGCATATCTGGTAAGACTTCTAGATAATGTTTTAGGGAGATTTTGACCCTTCGAATCTTCTTTTTGTGTGCATATATGAGCTTCGATGATCTCACTCTGCATCCTGATGTAGGCGAGGGTGTTAGAGTGATCCCTCTTAGTGCCTAGTTTTCTTGCTGAGCAGTCACCAGTAGTGAGACCCACCACCAGTCATCACATACTGGATTCTTATGCAGCTCACAGCAGACAGATTTCACATGGGTCCAAGAGGACCATACCTAGAGGTGGTCGACCACATGATTCAGAGTCGGTTGAATGGGGTACCAGAGACAGAGCCAAGCATGCAAGGAACTGGGAGTGTTTCACTTGTGGTGGGCAGGGTCACATGGCTCAAGACTACCCGAACATCTATACAGATGATTAGAAAATGGTCGAAGGACCCCCTAGGAGGAGACATAGGTTCGACTAAGGAGGTCTACAGGGAGTAAGCTGATGTGGCAGAGGAGCAATCCGTGCAGCTGGCGGTGGGTGACGATTAGAGGTGTTACCACCCCCACCACCAGGTGGTCCACCATGTCCACAAGGAGTAGGTGGACAGGGGAAATCTCAGCTCTAGGAAACTAAGCAAGATGATCACGGTGCTCTGGAAATGATATGAGGTACGATCTCTATCTACTCCACCTTAGATGCAGTACATATAGACACATGTGACAATCATTCTTTTATTTCCATGGACCTCGTTTGGAGATCAAAGATTCTGATGGAGTCGTTGGCTCGATCCTTATTGCTAGAGACTCCTACAAGAGAGGATTCGACGATTACACACTTGTTCCGGCAGTGTGAGCTTACTCGAGGAGGCGAGATCTTCTGCTGGGATCTCCTAGTAGCAGGGTCAAGGCTTTACGATGTCATCTTCTGTATGGACTAGTTATCTACAGGCCATGCTCAGATTGACTGTATTAGGAGAATATTGAGGTGTGTTATCATGGATGGGAGTAAGTTTAACTTCACCGTTGAGAAGGGATCCATTGCAGTACATGATGGACTTACCCAGAGGAGAGTGTGGTCGATTACACATCAGTTTTCTAGATTTATCCTCAGAGCAGTGGATGTAGAGAGTCTGAGGTATTCTATAGTGGTGGACCAGTATGAAGATTTTTTCCCTGATGATGTTTGGGACCTACCTCTTCGTAGATAGGTAGAATTTTACATTTACTTGTACCCTAGGATGACATTTATATCTACACTAGCATATCATATGGCTCCTATGGAGCTTTGTGAGCCTTGGGTACAGCTAGAGGACTTACAGTGGAAGGGATTTATTCAGCCTAGTGTTTCTTCTTGGGCAGCCCCGATTATGTTCACCAAGAAGGTGGATGAGAGCTTCAAACATTGTGTAGACTATCGGAACCTGAACCAGTTGACCTTAAAGAACAAGTACCCACTCTCAAGGATTTATAGCCTCTTTGATCAGATGAATGGATTACAATAGTTCTCGAAGATAAACCTCAGGTCAGGTGATCACCTGGTTAGATTATGAGGAGATGATGTACAGAACATGACTTTCAGATGTTCGTATGACCATTATGAGTTCTTGGTTATTCCTTTTGGTGTGACCAACACCCTAGTTGTGTTAATGGGACTCAGGAATAGGATCTTTCAACCATACCTTCCTCAAATTGTGGTGGTCTTCATCGATGAAATTCTGATCTATGCGGCTACTGAGGAGGAGCATTCCAATCAATTGAAGATAGTTATTGACACACTCAAAGAGAACCAACTTTATGGTAAGCTCTCAAAGTGCTAGTTTTGAATCTGATAGGTGCACTTTCTGGGACATTTCATATCAGAGTCTAGAGATGTAGTGGATCCAGCGAAATTGAGGTGGTACTTTCTTGATAGCCACCCAAGATTGTGACCGAGGTACAGAGTTTTTTGGGTTTTTTTGGATACTACTGTAGGTTTGTGATTTATTTCTAAAGAGTTATAGCACCTTCAATAGCATTCACAATTTATGGGATGCCCTTATTTTGTTCTAAGAGATGTCATAGTAGATTTCCGGAGCTGAGGCGGAGGCTGACTATTTCCCCCATCATGAGGCTTCTAAATGAGGGTGTTGGTACGTATTTTACTGTGACACATCAGGGACCGGACTCCGATGTGTCCTGATGTAGGATCAAGAAGTGATGACATATGGTTCTCGACAGCTGATACAGTATAAGAAGAAATACACTACCCATGACCTGGACTTAGCAGTAGTGTTCTTCTACTATATGATGTGGTGACATTACATGATGTACAAACATTTTATAGTCTACTCTGTTCACAAGAGTCTCAGGTATATCTTCTCGCAGAAGCACCTAAACCTAAGACATCAATGTTGTCTTGAGTTCATCTAAGACTATGACTTCGATATAGTTTATACTCTTGGGATGGGTAATGGTGTAGCAGATGCACTCAGTAATAGATCTGGTATACAACTGCTAGGTGAGGCGACGAAGCAGCTGGCCACTTTGAAAATATCATTTTTAGATCAGGATGGAGTATTTTTTATTCAGTCTCATATAGTCACTCCCCCACATCTTCAACGATTCAAGGAGGCGAAGTGTGGGATGCTGACTACGATACTCAACATGCTCAAATATCCATAGGACAAGAACCAAATAGATTTTATAAAGGTGGGGGGGCAGGTCATCCTCTTCAGAGGATGTACCATGGTACCTGTGTCGCTTGGGGATGAAGTGATGAAGGAGTTCCAGACATATCTTCTAGGGATACATCAAGAAGTGGAGAAGATGTATCAGGATCTCCGACGACCGCATTGGTGGCCAAGAATGAAGAAAGAAGAAGGAGATTTTGTCTCCCAGTGCCTCACTTGTCCGCAAGTGAAAGCGGAGCATCAGGTACCAGCAGGCATAGTAAAACCTTTAGAGGTCCCATAGTGGAAGTGAGATGGGATATCCATGGACTTCGTTATTGTAAATCCAAATACATCCAGGGGCCATGATTCTATCTGGGTGATTGTCGACTAACTCGCGAATTTGGCCCATTTCTTAGCAATCAGAGAGTAGGGATCAATAGTGATCTTTGGACTCCTCTATCTGCAAGAGATTGTGAGGCTACATGGATTACCCTTGATGATTGTCTCCGATCATGATACACCATTCACTTCTCGACTATGGAAGGGGTTGAAGGAGGATTTCAGGATGCAAATTCATTTGGGCACTACCTTCCACCCTTAGACGGATGGTCGTATTGAGCGGACCATTCAAACCCTTGAGGAAATGTTGCGTTCTTGCATCCTCATCTTCGGTCGCAAATTGGAGGGTCACTTTCCATAGTGGATTTTTCATACAACAATAGTTACCACTTCACCATTAGGATGGAACCTTTTGAGGAATTTTATAGGAGACCTTACAGATTACCTCTATGCTAGACTGTCCTAGGGGAGTCAGCACTCTTGGGACCAGACATGGTACGAGCTACCCTGAAGAAGGTTTAGGTCATCGAGGAGCATATGAAGATTGTACAGAGCAGGAAGTAGTCTTATACCGACTGGAGATAGAGACCTCTCGAGTTCGAGGATGGTGCCCATGTCTTCATATGGGTCTCACACCGATGAGGTTTGTGGGGATTTTGTCTTGGAGGCAAGTTATCTCCGAGGTTCATTGGACCCTTCCAGGTAATCAGCTGAGTTTGCGAGGTGGCTTACCGCTTAGCACTTCCACCTAACCTGTACCGGATGCAAGATGTATTCAACGTATCTGAGCTGAGGAGATACATGCATGATCCTACCAATGTCATCGACCACATCGATCTGGACAATGATGATGGGGATACGTCTACAGAGGTTCCAGTAGAGTTTGAGGATTGATAGGAGTGGGTCCCTCGTGGGTGGTCGATAACTTTATTTCGTGTTTGCTGGTAGCATGGTAACCTCCAGGAGAGAAAATAGGAGTGGGAGGATCATATTTGTGCTCAGTACACCCACTTATTTTCCTAGTTTTTTTGTTGTGGATTATGGGGATGAAAATCCCTGATATGGGGAGAATGTAAAGACCCGAAATTTCCATGTAATGTTTTTTATTTTATGGTAATTTTACGAGTCTGAAAAAATTGATGGTGCATGATTCCAAGGCTCGGTGTGCCTGAAACGAATTTCTAAAAAAATTTAGGTACGTTCAGTAAACATGTGAGCGGGTTTTTGAAACATTTTAACCGGTGCTCAGAATGGAAATCTGAGGACACCGTTGAACTCACTGTGCTGATATTCACTTAAGGATACCTTCACCTCGACCATAGTAGGTCGAGGGTGAAAGATAGTTTTTTACTTTTTCATGGAGGAATAGAAAAATAAAAATGTTAACATTTTTTATTTTTGAATCCTCTCTACAAGGGGTTATGGAGTTGGGGGCCACCTTAACAAAAACCCCAAATTTGAATTCGAGGGTGGGGACCACCCGACACTTGATATCCCTCTTTAATGAGGGAGGTGACCTTTTGTATCCAATAAATTAATTATGTCGACACCATCGTAATTAATGGAAAAATCTATTTTAAATTAATGAAACATAATTTAATATGTTGGTTATTCATTTATGGTGGAATTGGGGAATGTGTTGGCAAAGTGGAATTGGGAGGGAACTTTGGAGGAACTCTTCTTCTCCAACGAAGTAATATTCTCCAACGAATAACACTGATTTTCTCGAATTAATTTGGCTCCTTACTTGTGACATTCTCTAACGTGGGATGTCTTCCACAATGAAAAACTGATGTCTTTCCTTACCTCCTCACTACGTCAACAAACCTTCAAGGTAGGGATTGTTGTTTTGAATTTCCCATTTTATGTCCTTGACAATTATTCATGATTCAAGAAATAATTGAGCCACTTACTACCTCTCTAACGTGGAGGGTGCAGGCCAAACGAACATGGCCAGACCACTCTGCAAATCCTTGTGTTATATTTACTGCTTTCATCATGATGGAGGACGACGACGACCAGTGCCGGAAATTTCCACCCATTGAACTCGTGAGCGGCGGCCTGATCCATGGCCGGCTGCGACGAAGGCGGCGTTGCGACCGTGCCCCCGGAGAGGGGTCACATCCCATCGGCCAAGACAGAGCAAAGGTCGTGGCCAGCGGCTACCGACCACGTGAAGGGGTGGCGGCGCACGTCTACGCCGCCTAGCAGAGAAGTCCCACAACCTGGTGTCGCGGAGGCAAAGGGAGGGCATCCAGCGTTCAACCAGTCATCGAGCAGTGGCACATGACACACCACTGGGAGGAGAAGAATCCTGGAATTCTGGACGGCCGAGCTCTGTAACACCCCAAGCTTACATGGTAAGCTTCTCTTTGAATAATACAGTAGCATGTGTTGTGCGCAACTTCGAGTTCTAACACACACCACAACCAATCAATATAGCCCTTATGAATAGTAATACCCATTTATTGAAATTTTATAAAATTTATCTTTCAAAATGGACTTCAATTTTGGATTCATAATATCGAAATTAGCATAGGGTGAATTTTTGGTATTTTTCTGAAAATATTCAATTTTTGATGAATACTGAAAAAACACTGAGTTATAGTTTAAAACTGAATTTTTTTTAAATAATTATTTTATTTTATTTAAATTTAATTAATTTCAAAATAGATACAAATTACCTATATAATTTCAATGTAATTCATTGGTTTTAGTTTAGAATAATTTTAGATATATTAAAATTTTATTGAAATTTTCACTGTCTTTTACACACCTCCTAAGAGAATTTAAAAATTCACATAAAACTTATTTTTACCGCTTCTTTGAGTGAAATTTCAAAAATCCGAGAGAAACGGGTAATATCAAGGAGTTAAATGTGGTTCAATAAGATAAAAATAATTTTTGGTGAATAGTAACTTTTTACTTTTATTTACCACACTTAAAACTAAATAGGGTAATTAAGGGTAAAAATGATACTAATATTACCCTAAAAGAAGTCCTAATTCTATTTTACAAGTGTATCTAAACCGAAAACAATATTAGGAATAAAATATTATCATTTAGGTCCACTTGGATTAGATTAGGACATTTATTATTATTTAATTCAAATAAGAGTTAAAAGAGTTAAAATCCATGTTTAATAACTAAAACATTTTTAATATATGGTTATACAGGAGATAAATTCGATTATAAATATTCATTAGAAAGATAAAAAGATTTCATACATAATGGTAGTTTATTTATAATTTTTAGACTTTAAATAATTTAATTTATTTATGACACAATGATTATGCAGTAATTACATTATTAGTGAAATATTAAAATAATTGATATTATAAATATCAATATAAATGTAATTTGAGATTTTTTATGAATTATACTAATTTTCTAGGTTAATATGACATATTAGGATTGGTTATATAAATTTTATTCGAAGTAATAATGCAGTAATGAAATTATCAAAACAAAATACCCAATAGTGTCAAAATTGACATAAAATAGTTTTTAAAACAACTATTATATTATTAATTGATATTATTTTTCTAAAAATATAAAGTTCATAAAAAGGAATTATATCAAGATATTTGTATCATTAATGTACCACTTGGGGGTCTCTTGTATGTATATAGTATGTTTATTAACTATATAATATAAAAATGAAAAGAGACATGGTAAATTTCAAACTATTTTACTAATAGTTAAATATAAATGATAATGTTAATATAGTGACACAAACCTATCTAAAATATATTTTTTGAAACGATTTCAACCCATCCCCACCTTATACTTTAAATAATCCACTTTTGTGCCATTAGAACCCGAATATAAATTTATTATAAAATAATATTTCTAGCTTTTCCAAAGGTGCCCCTCACCCCTCTTATCAAAGGGAACTCCTCCTTCTCTCTAATTTACACCTTCAAAGCCTTTTGACTCAGCCAAAACCTGCCCAAATATTCTCTCAAATTCCCTTAAATGGACATAAAGGCCTTAGTTTGATCAGAAAGCCAACCTAAGGAGCCCTTTTGATCAAATCAATAGGAAGAACCTGATTAAGTGGTAATGTTTTCACCACCCTCATTCTAGTTCCTCTCTTCTTCAAATTCTTCTTTATTTGTTATTCCCATTCTAAAATAATAACTCAAGTATATTCTATATTATGTGATGTTATTATAAATATGGTAAATCCATATTCAGTATTCTATCCATCCTTTGAATGACATGTCACCATACGTGCGTACGTACAGCTTACCTTCTCCACGTCGTGGTGTAATTGTTATTCAAATCATTATTATTTGGATGGGTATAATAATGATGTATAATTCATATATAATAAATATTACATGATAATGATTCTGTATATATGATATAACATCCAATTATATATTATTTTAATATCAAAATAATGATATTGTCGCTCGTTCGTACGTACGGACTACCGTCTCCACAAACGCGACGTGATTCATTCCCCATCGTATCCATTCAAGTCTAATTCTCATTTGATGATTAAAAATAATGTTTAAGGACTTGATATAATTCTTCATATGAATAATATACATCCCATCCATAAAAAATATGGTTCACATAACATGGAATATAATAAAGAAGAATCTGTTAACACCTGAAACGATGATAATACTAAGATATTATTAACAAATCAATGTTAAAAGATCATATATAATATAATATTAATGTATATGATTCTTGTATAATTTAGTAACAATTATTTAACCATTATACAGGAGGTTAACTTACCTTCAACCAAGGAAAAGTACAACGTAAGAGTTTATTTCAAAATCTCTTCATTATCCGATGTTGTTTATACATAATTATCTACTAGGACCTGTTTATCTTCCTTATCCAGGTTTCTTAAAAATGTATTTCAAAACATTATTAATATTTTACATAATATGGGTTAAATTCATTTATACCCTTGTTTTACTTTTTGTAATATGTTTATAAATGAATCTTTCCATCATTTTCCAAAAAGGTCATTTTTAACCTTTTCTGCAGAATTAAGGTAAGAATGTAATTTTTTAACTTATACGATGGGTGCGGCTATTTTCTACCATTTTAAACTCGTTGAAGCTTCCCTTACAAGCTTATAAGAATATTTTCAATGTAAATGTTTTATTTTATAATTATGTGACTCTAAAATTATTTCAAAATAGAATGATATATTTATTTAAAAAGGGTTTTGATTTCATCTATGTCAACATCCTTTGATGGATTTTAAGTTTATTTGGTGTTGATTTATTATGTTACAAAACATCCATATTATATTGAAGTTTTTGTGATATGTTTGACTGTGGATGTGCTATTTTTACACCATTCATGATTTGTGGTTAAAGTATTGACATTTCGTATTCTAGTTTTAAGAAGAATGTTTATGATATGTTTAAACCTTTTCATATGAGGAATTTATTGGACTTAGTACGTGATGGGTGGATCCCGCTATAGCTCCTCGATTCATTGGTAGGTCTCATGAGACAATTAGATGTGGAATTTCCTGAGGCCCTTTCTCAATTTGATTTATGGTTTTGGACGAGGCCTTAATAATTTTTAAAAGCCTTGGTCGATTCCTTGACAAAATGTTTCAGAATGTCCAGAAGTATACATTCCCTCATTATTGAAATAATATTGATTTTTCATGTGGTCATTCAACTATTTTAATACCTATGATTATGTTTTATTATGGAATTATTTACTCAACTCATATTCTTATCATAAAAGTATCCATTTTTATTATTGTAAAAGGCATGAGGTTTCAATTATTTACCATGCTTAATTTTGATGTCATTTTCTGTTGTATTACTTACCCTTACTCAGCATTTAAGCTCACCGCTTTCTTATGTTTTATTTTCCCAGTAATGGAAGAAGTTAGTTATGAGTGACAAGAAGACATAATCTAGGAGGCTTGAATGTGTCTAATCAAATATATTTGGGTTGTATTTCTTTTCAAGTTGAAAACTTAAACATATGTGTGAATCTTGTTTCCAATAATACTAAACTAATTGGCCTTTCAAGATATGATTTTCATATGATCATTCCAATGTTATGTAATAATGCACTGACTCTGGGTAACTGGGGTCGGAGAGTTACAATTGGTATCAGAGGAAGTTTAGTACCAATCATGGAAGCTAGATTTAGATAATCTCTGATTAGAGCACATATCCCTAAGATAGACTTTGAGGATTAGTGTAGAATAACTTCCTAGAATTTTGGTATTGTAGATATTTTGTGTTTTTCTGAGCAATACATCCTTGTCTGGTACGACCAGGTAGAGGTGGCTCTAGAACAGATGTACCTAGGGGTAAAACCAGAAAACACCACATTGAGGTAGAATCGAACTGGAACTGGTGCACGACAACAGGCCTTGTTGCACTCTTAGTTACGACACTCCTAGGGGATATGCTTAGGATAATTCTCATTTTATTTACAAACCATTCTGAATGGATTATGAGTATATAATTCCTCAAAGAAAACAATTTAATGATTATGGATTATATCCATAAACTATTCAATTTATGTTATGTGTTTTAGATGTTTGGATTTATGGATTGTGATTCATAAACTAAAATAGTGTATTCCATTATTTAGAAATGGCGCCTAGTAGAAGAAATGGAAACCGAATCAATGAATTCACTCCATGTAGGGGTTTCCCTCCTTCTCAAGATAATTATAGTGGAACTGTTTATGCAACTAGTGCTGATCAGCTAATCACCATACTAGGACAACTCACTTAGGTTATGAATGATAACCTTACCCGTATGGATCACCCTGATCCGCATCATGGAGGATCAATGTTAGATCACTTCATAAGGAAACAAACACCAAAATTCAATGGGAGTATAAATCCATTGGTATCTGAGCAATGGATAAGTTCTCTAGAGAAAATATTTCTGGCTTTGGGGAGTAGTGAAAGGGAAAAATTTATCATGGCAGTTTACCGCCTCACTGGAGAGGCTGATCAATGGTAGTCATTGATTAAAAACATGATTGAAGATGATGAAGTATCAAATATGGAATGGAGGGAGTTCAAAGATCTGTTTTTATAAAAATGCTTTCCTCGTGACCATTGAGCAGATATGGAGAGGCAATTTCTGAGTCTGAGACAAAAGGAGGATGAGAATGTCGCAAAGTATGAGGCTAACTTTACAATGTTAGCATGATATTCTTCAGATTATATACGTAACCCAATAAGTAAGATTGATCGTTTATTTGATGGGTTAAAACTATTTCTCTGTCAAGCATTGGTCTCATAATCCTTCTCATCATATGAAGACATTGTCTTGTGTGATATCAAGGTAGAAAAAGAATTCTCTATGTCTCATGACTTTAAATCAAAGCAAGATAATAAGAGATCTGTTGAACACTATGTGAATGGAAATAAGGAAACATGGAATAACAGAAGAATTGAATTTCCACCTTGTTATAATTGCAAAAGGAAGCACCCTTGTGCCTTTCTAAAAGGAAAAGGAGTATGCTACAATTGTGGACAGAATGGCCATCTAGCTGGGGATGGTAAAGTGAAGAAATATGTTACGAATGTTCAATTCCAGAATTACTGGGATATGGGATATTATGCAAATGAATATCCTAAGTGTCAGGTAAACATACCTCATAAAGGGCCTAAGGGCCATGTCTAAACTTATGAAATCATTTCTACTGAGGTTAAAGCCCCAAAAGACATGGTCTCAGGTAATTTAATGGCTTACTCAAGTTTATAAAATGCTTTATTAGATTTTGGATCATCACATTGTTTCTTATCTTCCTAGTTTGCTAAGAAAATTCATTATTTCCAATTTGATTTAACAAGGGAGTTGTTAGTTAAAACTCCTAAGGAGGTATCATTACAACAAAGTTTTGTGAATCAGTCCCCATTGGATCACATAAATGTAATTTATCTACGGATATCATCGTCAAACATATGAATGAATTTGATATAATCCTCCGTATGGATTGGCTTTCAGACCATGATGCAAAAATTTATTGTAAGCCGAAGGAGGTTACTATTTTTGATGATGATGATAAGGAACACCTTATCTTTAGAGAGGAATCATCACCCCCTAACTCTTACCCAGATCCACCCCCAGTAGCTCAACTAAATTCAATTATTAGGGAGGAAGAGAATGAAATAACTGTGGGTAAATAAAGGAATGTTCAAATAGAGGATGTGCCTATTGTGAAAGAATACCTAGATGTGTTTCCAGAATATTTACTTGGATGTCCTCCAGAATGAGAAATTGAGTTTTCCATTGATTTAATTCCTCGTTCAAGGCCTATATCGAAGTCCCCTAATAGAGTGGACACAGTGGAATTAGTTGAACTAAAGAAGCAACTAGAGAAATTGAGAAATAAGGGATTTTTTCTCCTTAGTGTTTCTCCATGGGCAGCCCCTGTCCTTTTTGTTAAGAAGAAAGATGGATTTATGAGGTTATGTTTCGACTATAGGGAAATCAATGCCATGACAATAATGAACACATATCCCCTACCTCGCATTGATGATTTATTTGATCAAATGCATGGAGCTCAATACGTTTCAAAGATTGACCTTCGATCTAGATACCATTAGTTGTCTGTGAATAACGAAGACATTTGAAGACAACATTTCGAACTAGGGATGGGCATTACGAGTTTACAGTAATGCCTTTTGGATTGACTAATGAACCCTCTATATTCATTGATCTAATGAATAGAGTTTTCAAGGAATATCTCGATGATTTTGTGGTGGTATTTATTGAGGATATCTTGGTATACTCCAAAATCAACAAGGATCATGAAAATCACTTGCGCATTATCCTAAAGACTCTTAGAAGACATGAATTATATTGGAAGTTTAGTATGTGTGAATTCTGGCTTCAGGAGATTTCTTTTCTTGTCCATATTGTCTCTAAGGATATAATCTATGTTGATCCATCTAATATAAGAAAAATACAAGAATGGCCTTCACCGATGAGTATAACTGAGGTACACAGTTTTATTGGATTAGCATGTTATTATCGACGTTTGGTCCAGAACTTTGCCCGATTGGTTAACCCATTAACAAATCTCATACTTAAAGGGTTTAAATTTTATTGGACAAAAGTGTATGGAGAATTGTTTGAAGAACTGAATACAAGATTAGTCAATACTCCTATATTGACTCTACCATCAGGGAATGATGGGTTCATTATTTATAGTGATGCATCGAAGAAAGGACATGGTTGTGTCCTTTTGTAGTATGATAGAGTTATTGCCTATGTATCACGATAGTAGAAAATTCATGAGAAAAAATATCCTACTCAAGATCTTGAGTTATCTGCTGTAATCGTTACTTTGAAGATATGGAGACATTATCTCTATGGTGAAAAATGTGATATCTATACTGATCACAAGAGTTTGAAGTATATTTTTTCATAGAAAGAACTGAACATAAGGCAAAGGAGATGACTTGAACTATTCAAAGATTATGATTGTACGATACACTACCATTAGGGGAAGGAAAATAAGGTGGCAGATTCTTTGAGTAGAAAAGATCTTGGAGTTTTTAACATGATGAAAATTGAAAGGGATCCTATTTTCATGGATCTAGTGAAGAAGTATATTGGAATTACCATGGAAGGTGAAACATTGATACTTTTTCACATGGTTTCCTACCCATCTTTACTAGAAAAGATAAAGAGTCCTCACACCAGTGATAAAGAGTTCCAAAAAAAGATTAAAGTTGTGAATGATGGGTGATTGAGAGACTTTGTGTCTGAAGAAGGAATTTTGAAATTTGGTAAGAGACTTTGTGTTCTTGATATACCTGATCTAAAAAGGGAATTGTTAGATGATTCTCATAGTTCCAATTTCTCTATACAACCTGGGAGCACCAAAATGTATAGAGATTTGAAGGAACATTTTTGGTGGGAAAACATGAAGAGGGAGATTGCTGATTTTGTTTTAAGATGCATGGTTTGTCAACAAGTGAAAGATAGAAGGAAACATCATAGAGGAGTCATGCAACCTCCTACCATACCGAAGTGGAAATGGGATAATATTATGATGGAATTTATCATGGCACTACCGAAGACTCCAAGAAAGAATGATGAAATATGGGTAATTGTTGATCGTCTTACCAAGTCATCATGTTTTCTTGATATAAGGGAAGATTTACCACTTGAACGTCTAGCAAGACTATATATTAATGAAGTTGTGAGACTTCATGGAGTACCCCTATCGATTGTTTCTAATCATGATCTCTGTTTATTTCACGATTCTGGAAGAGTCTTCAGAAGGCCTTGGATACTGAACATTGTTTGAGCACTTCCTACCACCCTAAAATAGATGGACAATCAGAATGGATAATACAAACCTTAGATGACATGTTGAGATCATGATCACTTTACATTGAGGGTATGTGTGATCAATATTTACCTCTAGTGGAATTTTCCTATAACAATAGCTTCCATTCAAGTATTCAGATGGCACCATGTGAAGCGTTATATGGAAAGAGATGCCGCACAACAACTTGTTTGGATGACGTTGGCGAGAGAAAACTCGTAGACCCAGAACTGGTGGAGGAAACGATGGAAAAGGTGAAGGTAATCCAAAATCACATCAAAGCAGCTCAAAGTAGGCAGAAGAGCTATGCCAATAACCGAAGGAAGGATTTGGAATTTCAGGTAGGAGATCATGTTTTCTTGAAGGTATCTCCATGTAAGTGAGTTATATGATTCGGTAAGAAGGGTAAATTGAGTCACATGTACATTGGACCTTTCCATTTTCAAGAACGAATTGGGGTTGTAGCTTTTCGTTTGGAAATACCGCCAAGTCTCTCCAAAGTTCACGATGTGTTCCACGTATCACTGTTGAGAAAATACATGCCTGACCCAAGGCATGTACTCACTTACGAGGAATTGGAACTGGAACCCAATATGTCTTATTAGGAAGAGCCCATCAGGATTCTTGATATAAGAGAATAAGTGCTGAGAAACTGGATGACTCGTCTGGTAAAACATCTATGGAGAAACCATAAGATGGAACAAGAAACGTGAGAACCCGAGGAATATATAATGAAGAACCACCCAAGTCTTTTTATGCAATAATATTCTAGAAATTTGAAGGGATAAATTATTTGAAGGAGGGGAGAATTTAACACCCCAAGCTTCTATGGTACTCTTCTCTTTGAATAGTATAGTAGGGTGTGTTGTATGCAACTTCGAGTTCTAACACACACTACAACCAATCAAACTAGCCGTTATGAAAAGTAATACCCACTTTTTGAAATTTTATAAATTTTATCTTCAAAATAGGCTTCATTTTTGGATTTGGAATATCAAAATTAGCTTAGGGTGAATTTTTGGTATTTTTTTGAAAACAATCAATTTTTGAAGAATAGTGAAAAAACACTGAGTTATAGTTTATACCCGAATTTTTATTTAAATAATTATTTATTTTATTTAAATTTAATTAAGTTAAAAATAGTTACATAATACATATATAATTTCACTGTTATTCATTGGAGTTAGTTTAGAATAATTTTAGATATATGAAAAATTTATTGAACTTTTCACCGTTTTTTACCCACCTCCTAGGAGAATTTAAAAATTCACAAAAAACTTAATTATACCACCTATGTGAGTGGAATTTCGAAAATCCGAGATATACGGTTAATATCAAGGAGTAAAATATGGTTCAATAAGATAAAAATAGGTTTTAGTGAATAGTAACTTTTTATTTTATTTCCCACGGTTAAAAGTAAATAGGGTAATTAGGGTTAAAATGATTTTAATACTACCCTAACACATGTCTTAATTCTATTAGAAAAGTGTTTCTCGACCAAAAAACATCTTTAGGAATAAAATATTAACCTTTATTTCCACTTTGATTAGATTTGGACATTTATTATTATTTAATTCAAAGAAGAGTAAAAAGAGTTAAAATCAATGTTTAATAAATAAAACATTTTTAATATAGGGTTATACATAAGATAAATTAGATTATAAATATTAATTAGAAATAAAAAAATATTTCCTAAATTATGGTATTTTATATATAATTTTTGGACATTAAATAATTTAATTTATTTTTGACGCAATGATGATGCAGTAATTACCTTAATATTGAAATATTAAAAAAATTGGTATTATCAATTTCATAATAAATCTAATTTGTGGGTTTTTATGCATTCCACTAATTTATTGGTTAATATGACATATTTGGATTGGTTATATTAATTTTATTCGAAGTAATAATGCTATTATAAAATTATCAAAAACAAAATACCAAATAGTGTCAGAATTGACATAAAAGTGTTTTTAAAACAAATATTATATTATTAATTGATATTCTAATACTAAAAATATATGTCTTGGTAAAAGGACTTATATCATGATAGTTGTATCATTAATGGACCACTTGGGGGTTGCTTGAATGTATATAGTAAGTTTATTAAATATATAATATAAAAATTCAAAGAGACATGGTAAATGTCAAACTATTTTACTAAGAGTAAATATAAATGATAAGGTTAATATAGTAACCAAAACTGTCAAAAATCTAATGGATGAAAGGATTTAGATCCACCACCACCTTAAACTTTAAATAATACACTTTGGAGCTATTAGAAACCAAATATTAATTTAGTATAAAATAATATTTCTAGCTTTTCCAAAGGTACCTCTCACCCCTCTTATAAAAGGGCACTCCTCCTTCTCTCTTATTTACACCATCAATGCCTTTTGGCTCGGCCAACCCCTGCCCATATATTCTCTCAATATCCCTCACTTCGACCTAGATGCCTTAGTTTGATCAAAAATCCAACCTGTGGATCCCTTTTGATCAAATCAAAAGGAAGAGACCGATTAAGAGGTAATGTTTTCACCACCCTCTTTCAAGTTCCTTTCTTCTTCAACTTCTTATTTATTTGTTATTCCCATTATAAAATAATAACTCAAGTATCATATAAATTCTATGATGTTATTATTAATATGGTAAAACCATATTCAGTATTCTATCCATCCTTTGAATGACATGTCACCATACGTGTGTACGTAGGGCTTACCGTCTCCACGTCGTGGTGTAATTGTTATTCAAAACATTATTATTTGGATGGGTATAATAATGATGTTTAATTCTTGTAAATAATAAATATAACATGTTAATTATTCTTTATATATGTTATAACATCCAATTATATATTATTTTAATATTAAAATAATTATATTGTCACTCGTGCGTACGTACAGACTACCGTCTCCACGAATGTGATGAGATTCATTCCCCATCGTATCCATTCAAGTCTAATTCTGATTTGATGATTAAATATAATGTTTATGGACTTGATATCAATCAGGATATGAATAATATATATCCCATCAATAAAAAATATGGCTCACATAACAATGAATATAAAGAAATACGAATTCGTTAACACTCGAAATGATGATAATACTAAGATATTATTAAAAAATCAATGTTAAAAGATCATATATGATATCATATTAAAGTATATGATTATTGTATAATTTAACAAAAATTATATCACCATTATACAGGAGGTTAACCTACCCTCAACCAAGGAAAATTACAAGGTAATGGTTTATTTCCTAATCTTTTCAAAATCTGAGTTTGTTTATACATAATTATCTATTGGGACCTCTTTATCATCCACATCAATGTTTCTTAAAAATGTATTTCAAAACATTTTTCTATATTACAGAATATGGGTTAAATTCATTTATACCATTATTTTAAATTTTATTAGATGTTTATAAAAGAATCATTTCGTTGTTTTCCAAAAAAGGACCTTTTTATCCTTTTTGACAGAATTAAGGTAAGAATGTATTTTTATAACTTATACGGCGGGTGTGGCTATTTTCTAACATTATAAACTTGTCAAAGCTTCCCTTACAAGCTTATAAGAATATTTTCAAAGTAAATGTTTTATTTTATAATTATGTGACTCTTAAATGAATTCAAAATAGAACGAGATATTTCTCTAAAAAGGGTTTTTATTTCATCTATGTCAACATCCTTTGATGGATTTTAAGTTTATTTGGAGTTTATTTGTTATGATACAAATAATCCATATTATATTGAATGTTTTATGGTATGTTTGACTGTGGATGTGCTATTTCTACACCATTCATGATTTATGGTTAAATTATTGACATTTCGTATGATAGTTTTAATATGACTGTTTATGATATGTTTAAACCTTTTAATATGAAGAATGTATTGGACTTAGTAAGTGACGGGTGGAGCCAGCTAGAGCTCGTCGATGCATCGGTAGGTCTCATTAGACAACTAGACATGGAATTTGCCGAGGCCATTTCCCAATTTTATTTATGGTTTTAGCTGAGGCCTTAATCATTTTTAGACATCTTGGTCGAGGCCTTGAAAAAATGATTCAGAATTTCCGGCATTATACATTACCTCATTATGAAAATAATATTGATGGTTCATGTGGTCATTCGACTAGTAGAATACCCATGATTATGTTTTATTATATAATTATTTACTCAGCTCATATTCTTTTCATAAAAGTATTCATGTTTATTATTGGAAAAGGCATGTGGTTTCAATTATTTATCATCCTTAATATTTTGTCATTTTACGCTGTATTAATTACCCTTAATGAGCATTTGAGCTCACACCATTCTGATGTTTCATTTTCCCAGGATATGATGAAGTTAGTTATGACTAACCAGCAGGCATAATCTAGGAGGCTTGGATGTTTCTAATGGAATATATTTGTGTTGTATTTCTTTTCAAGTTGTAAAGTTAAACTTATGTATAAATCTTGTTTCCAATAATACTAAACTGATCGGTCTTTCGAGACACGATTTCCTTATTACCATGACAATGTTATGTTATAATTCACCGACTCTAGGTAATTGGGGTTGGGGTGCTACAAGTTGGACCGAGTGGGACCCGCGGCGGGTCTCGTGTGCTACTGCCGACCAAACGGCTTCGGCCATTAGTTGTTTGAGGGTGTGGGGCATGAGACTCCCCCCCACATGTGGCCAAGCTGGGCCACCAGGCTGGGCCACATCGGCATGCTGGGTTGGACCCAGTGGGCCAGGTTGGAACAAGTGGGTCGGGTCGTCCCAAACCGAGTCGGACCAGACCCGAACCAGTTTCGACCCAATACATTCTGTTGGGCATAACTTTGGAACCGGACGTCTGTTTGATGAACCATATGCAGTGCTGGAAACCATGGAGAGAGACGGTCCTCTTGGTATATCCCACGTGATATTTGGATAATGTTGGGGTACAGTCAAGTTGGATCGAGCACGAATCCAACCAGGCCCTCGAGACTAAAAGTATAATAACATAAAGACCTGGCGTTCAATTGATGCATCGTCTATTGTATTGAGAACCCTTTTACATGGTGGTCTTTTGGGATTCTTCCTGCTGGGACTTCAAGGTAGTTGGAGTATTAACCAATAGCTTGAGGAGTGGACTCTCCTAGGGAAAATCAAGCTTAGTGCAGGTACCCTGTAGCTGGCTCCGACGTTGTACTACGATCCTGTGTGGGTATAACTATGTATTTGGATCCTTTGTGGGTTTGAAAATGTAAAATGATCCTATGTGGTTCTGATGACATACTAGGATAATTTGTGGGACTAAATATGTACTACGATCCTTATGTGTCTGATGTAGTACTAGGATCCTGTGTGGGTCTGACGATGTACTACGATCCTATGTGGGTTTGATGTCGTACTAGGATCCTGTGTGGGTCTAATGATGTACTACAATCCTGGGTGGGTCTGATGATGTACTTGGATCGTGTGTGGGTCAGGCGATGTAGTACGATCATGTGTGTTTCTGAAGAGGTACTAGGATCCTGTGTGGGTCTGACGATGTAATATGATCCTGTGTGGGTCTGATGGCGTACTAGGAAGCTGTGTGGGTCTGACGATATAATACGATCATTTGTGAGTCTAATGTCGTACTAGGATCTTGTTTGGGTCTGACAATGTACTATGATCTTGTGTGGGACTGATGATTTAGGATCCTACGTGGGTATGCCTCTTAGCAGAGTAATATGATTCCGTAGTTACGTCTAATCATCTATACTACTATACCTAATCTATACCTGGTGTGAGTTGAGTCCTTACCTTCATGGTAATCTTTCCTATATGGAATACTTTTTTACATGATTTTTGGTTTATCCATTTTGTATTTTTTGAGACCTTGAGGGTATTGGGGTCTCTACTGAGTATTATTATACACACCCCTACACAGGCTTCACCCGCACCATGTTGAGTTTGGTGCAGAAGAGAGACAATGATGATCATGGTTGAGGTTACCAGGACTAGACGTTTCCCTGAGGTGGACCATACGGTGTATTGGTACACAAAGGAGACGGGCGGACTTGTAGTGTGGATGAGACGATTTATACCATCCATTCAGTTATGATCCTCGGAGGACGACCTAGTAATTTTCCTTCTCTTTCTTCAGTTGTATTGTATTTCAATTGTACTTGTACTTTTTCTGTTGGGATTATATGTCGGCCCCTCTTACATTTAGCAATCTCTTTTCTATACAATTTACTTGTGTTGGATTTTTTGTGTTCATGGTTGAGTACGTTTTACAGGTTATAATGGCAATGCCTTCCAGGTTTTAGGGGATACACCTTTCGGTGCTAGTCGCCAGCCCCTGGCCTATGAAAGGCGGGTTTGGGGTAGTCACAGCACGGGCCCCAGGTGATGGTTCCTGAGATATAACCACTTATAATATCATTTCATAACATTATTTCACATTTTAATTATTATTATTTTGTTCATTCCATTTTTGTGGGCATGTTCTTTACATGTTTTCCATGGTCAGTCTATATATGATTTTCTTGTCATATTGAAATGAAATTCAATAAGTGTAATGAAATGGTATTTATATTTTTACAGAATATATATTTATCCCATAAATCATTTTTGTCATATATTATTATGAACCATTACAGAAAACAATAATGATACTTTTTTAGAACATATTTGGCGGTTTCTTGATAATCATAAAGTTGTTTCATTATATAATTTAATTTCATGCAAAAAAGTTCATTACATATTTTAAAATAAGTCACATAATAAAATTTAAATTCTTTTTCAACCATTAAGATAGTTTTATGATCTTATTTAGAAGGATTTTATAGAAATTGAAAACACATTCTACAAGATTTTGGTAAATTAGCACATCATGGATGGTGTTTTTTAGAATAAGGGGGAGAGGTGAGAAAGAACGATGTTGAATTTTTTACATGAACATGATAACATAGAGAATATATAATATTTTGGATATTTCATACCTCCAATATTGGTAGAATGGAATAGAGTATAAGAAAATAAAGGAATGGAAAATAAATCAAATGAAAAGGGAAGAGGATTCTTACATCTTGTTCTATTCTCCTTGAGATCCTCCTTATGGCCTTTGGTTTTTGCCTTTTGGTTAGACCAGAAGGTCCTGGACATATAGAATATCCTCGGGGAAGGGATTTTGTAGAAAATATACAATGATCAAGGCTTAACATGTGTCAAAGGAAGAGGGGAATAAGGGAGGTATTTATAGTGGATGAGAGGAGGGGATTTATATTATTTTAATCAATATTTTAATATTTTTTCCCAAGACTATGAATAGTCTTGATTCATGTGATGCAAAATGATAATAATTTCCTTAAAGTTCTATAAAATTGGGATTAAATCATCCTTGAATAACCTATGATTCAGTGAAACCAATATTTAACATTTGACATAATTTATCATCTTTTACTATTTATCCAAATTGGATGAATTTCCGAAAAATCCCCAAAACTCACCCTATTCATTTCACGATGTGTAGAATTCAAAAATGGAGTACATTTTTTAAAAATTATTTGTTAAATATGAATATTTGAATTTTCAAATAAAATCATACATCATTCAAAAATAATAATGTTAATACTATATCTGATTTTCTATCACCTAGAAAAATTATTCAAGATATAATTATCTTATAACAATATGAAAATAAAATAACGATATGATTTACTATTAAAAATGGTCACATTACTATTCAAGTTATTATTTATAATGGATTGTTACTATTCACAAAAAAAACAATTTGGTTCCATCAGACTCCAAATAACATATTTATCAAAATTTTAGATGATTGTTTTCTGAATTTAAAATCAATGAAGAGGATAAATTATGTTTAATGGTTAGTTATAAATACCTACTTAAATAATAGTTTCATTAATTTCAATTTATTTGTAAAACTTTTTGGTGTAATATTTATATTATAAAAGGATTTTTGAAGTAATTCCATAGATACGTGGAATGAAATACTAAAGAGAAGTAGTTCCAAAAATAGGTTTTAATATTTAATTTTACATCAATATGGAGTTATTTTCAATATTTGTGTTGTAACCTAAGTTATATTGTGTTAAATTTATAATTTCTAGGAAAATGGATGTTCAAACCATATGACATGTGTCGTGGAATGAATATTTGTTTCATAAGTACCACTTCACACATCATATGGTTCATTCACATAATGAGTTCAAAAGGAGTTATAGGAGAGATGTTTCGGAAAGGTTGTTCTTTTACATTATCATATTGTATATTCCAAGATACACTATATTTAATGAAACAACCTTAAACATTATATAATCCTGAGTTGATTCATGAATTCACATTGAGGATTGTTTCAGGTTTAGAGTTTTAGAGAATTAGGCCATAACTATTACATAATATCGCAAATATTTCAAAGTAGAAAGTTCTACTCTAACCAATTTTTTCAAAATAATTAAACTCCTTAAATAAATACAGAATTATTCTCCTGGATAAAAATATTATTGAACTCTTCATTTCTCTAAACCTTCCATATACCCTATGAAAATCATTTCAAACCCTTTGTATGAGCATAAAAAGCTCAGTAAGGGATATAAAATAAGGGAAAAAACAATAGTCCACTAATTCATACCAATCAATGAAATAATACATTCCATTCATAAATGAAAATAACTTTAACATACCTCATGAAATTATTATATTTATGAATAAAACATAGAAATCAATAATCATAAAGGTAACGTTTGGCATCCATAAAATACTTACATTGTAGCTTTCACAGCTAAATAGGGAGTTATGTTTGAAATACCCATCATAGTATATTCCATAAAAATCTTAGGTGAAACTATAATGATTACTTATATCAAGTTACCAAATTAATTGGAGAGTTATATAATGCTCACCCACCCTTGGGTTATCATGACACCACCTGTATACATAAACAATTCTCAAGAACAAAAACATAATCATAGCACATAACAAAAGAATAAAGGAAAGATACCATTTCTACATTGAAATCACAATATATATATTCAAGATATTGAAATAATAAATTCTTTATCAAAACCATTTTAAATAAAAAAATATTTAAAAAGGTTATATTTTATTTATTTTCCTTTAAAAAATATTATGGCTTGTTATGGAATCCAAATATCAAATACTACATGTGGCAGTAGATAAATTCTTGTCACCGTGTGTGTTAAAAAGAAACATTACCTTTTTCATTTAGTTAAAATATTCATAAAACAAAATATTATTTTTGAAAAATATTTAAATAAATTAAAATAAATGTTTTTAATTATACATCGTATAAAATAAGGTCCTGGATAAACCAAAATACGCCTCAATGAAATGGATATTGAGACGAAGTCCCATACATTGAGTCCGAATTTAATTAATTCATTATTTATATCCATGAATAATAAAATTACGTTAATTTTTACTTTATTTAGAAAATTACTCATGTTTATTAATCCTTTAATAATACTTATGACCTTTTTAAAACAATCACATAATTATTCAAGTTCATATCAGTCGTTTTTTCAATGTCTGCTACTTCAGTCACAAATGAACATGTTATAATTACAAATTGTCCATGTGGTAAAAATTACATCATCTCTAGAATAGTATTAATAACTTAAATATCATATATATCTGGTATATATATTTATTTATTGTAGTCCATAACATTTAGAGATAATAATTGAATTGCACCATTCATAGAGATAGTAGGTCATACAGTCTCATTAACATTGCTTTCATTTCATTTACATGTTTAATGGAATGAAAAATATATGTTAAATAGGTATCTAATAATTCCAATATAATAAGATGTTTTATATATGTTATATAAGTACATTAAATCTATCATTTATATGTTACTTGTATGTCATGAAAGAGTCATATCACTTTGAGGGGGTGGTAGTCCGCACATCCTCAAATGAAATTATCGTATTTAAACATTATGGAAAGAATAAAGGTATGTTGTAAATAAGAATAAGTAAGGATAGTGACAATATAAATATAATATATCTCATATATAATTACAGTTCCATCATAATGGCCACCATGATAGGTGGTAGGAAAAAATTGAACAATCATCATTTGGTGAGGCAGTAGTTCACCGTACATAGAAATAGTATGTCTGTATCCGTTAGATGGAGGTGTGTGTAAGAGTAATTATAATCCTTCTCATAAGAATACCGTATTATATTTAGGATATTGGTGTTATTATTAATCAAATATTAATAATAGAATTGGGACTGGAGAGAAAAATAAAGGAAAATAACTTGAGAGAGGATGTTACCTCTAAATCGGGTAACATTCATTGATTTAAGCCAAAAGGCATTCAGAAATTTCCTTAATCCCAGTATAAGAATTATATGAGTAATGGAGGGATGTTAGGATTTTGTTTTGGAAGAGTATGAAAGATCCATGGTGCTTGACATGTCTGAGTAAGTGGGTAGAGGTGGTGTCCTTTCATAAGAGGGAGGCAGGGAACTTTAGAAAGGTCTTGAAATGTTATTTTATTATAAATTTATTTTCGATTTCAAATTTTTCCAAACATATTTAATTTAGATATAACATTCTATTGGGTATAAAAACTCTCAACCAATAGATATTAGACAATTTTAGGTCTAAAAATTTAACTTATCATTTAGCATTAACCCTTAGTTAAAAACATAAACTCGTACCATGTCTTCTTGAATTTTCATAATATATAGTAACTATAGTTACTGTAAAATAAAAATAGAACCATAAGTGGATAATTAAGGAAATGTTTTACATTATATAAGTAATTTGACCAAATATTTGATTCATGAATATTATATCATAATATAAAATTATGTTTGTTTTAGAAACTCATTTATGTCAATTTTGAGAGTATAAAATAATAGATTTCTGTTAAAGTAAAAAAATAGGATTCCTTTGAACCAAAGGCATTAAATCAAATATATAATGTAAATATAATCCAAAATATTCATGGATTACCTCAAAATAACAAAATTAAATTAATTTTAATATTTATCATATCATTTCTTTGAATACTTTATTAATGAAGCAATCACTACATTATCATTGTGTCATTATTAAATTCATTTATTAAATGTATAAAAATTATAAATAAAATATCATTATGTATAAAATATTTTCTTATTTCTAATAAATATTTATTTTCAAAGATATCACTTATATAACCCCATATAAAAATGTTTTAGTAAAAGATACATGTTTAATTAATATTTCTCTTTACCTTAAATTAATTTTTATAAAATGGCATTTTCACACTCATGTGGCTCCATGGGGTACCAAAATAGACCCAAGGATGACCATGGTCGAAAATATCTCATAAAATAGGATTATAACAAGTATTAGGGTAGTTTAATATTATTATAATATTATTTTTACCCATATTTACCACATTTACCCTTTAGCCAAGGTAAATAAAATAATTACTGGAGTTACCTTTCATAATGTACAAAAATAAAAGGTATCTACTCACACAATTTGTACCCTATGAATCCAAATATGGATTCCATTATTATAAAATCAAAACACCAAAGTTTCAGTAATTAATTTAAAATTAATTCCCATTTTCATAACCAAAAAATGGTTTTTATGAAATAAAATCTATCAAATTATTGGCATGTGATTATATCCAATTTATATGTGCAATTGATTTTAATGAAAATAATTAGAATAAATTATAAAAATATAATCCAATTAAAAATTAAAGCCAGTTAAAAAGATAATTTTTCTATATAAATAAATTAGATGAAACAATAGTTTTGAATTAAAATGAAACATTTTTTTACAATTCATTAAAATATGAACTTCATCAAAAAATAAAAAAAATCAACCAATGAAAATATTGATATTACTATTCTAATTAATAAATTTATATTTTTAAAATAGAATATGTAGTGGTGTAAGTAACTAGATTTAAAAAATGATCACCATCAAAATGCGGTAAAGAGACCATTTAAAAATATTAGAGAATTTCAATCATAAAATTGGATTCATTCTCATTTTAAGACTCTAATATTCATTGGATAAATGTAAAAAAAATTAAAAAAACAAGTAAAACCATAATATAGTTAATTCTATTCATTACCTCTATTACAATGCCTAGGAATTAAATACCATTTAAAATTATTATATTATATTTCAGTATAACTCCACATTGTATGCAACGTATGATTTTGGAAAAACCCATTGTTTTATGTCGCAAATGATATTGGACAAAGAAACTATTTTAATGTAAAATTATAATATTATTAAATAATATTAATATATATGAAAAATTATTATTATATAAATTCACGTGATCCTATATCATTCACCTCTGTTGGGAATTGAATCCTCATAATTCTATTCACTTATAAAATAAGTGGGGGTATTTATCCCTCGAAGGATTTTCAGATTCCCATGTTTCCTATTAATGCATAAGCTTTTTACACAATCCTATAACCTGGGTAATTACCTTATTCAGCAACACTTTCTCCCTCTAATCAATAATCTAGACAGGTTGTTCCTCATAAGAAAGATTTCGTTCCATCTGGAATACCTCTGGACTCAACAAATGAGATGGATCTGCCATATACTATCTCAACATTGAAACATTAAAATCATTATGTACCTAGGATAAAATTTGAGGTAAATCCACTCTGTAGGAAAATAATAAAACTTTCCCTAGGATTTCATAAGGCCTAATGAACCTTTGACTCATCTTTCATTTCTTATGAAAAATCTTTACCCTTTTCCATGGGGAAACTTTGAGAGAGATGTGATCACCAACCTCGAAAGAAAGATCCATCCTCTGGTTATGCACATAACTCTTCTGTCAACTCTGATCAATTCTCGTGTGCCTATAAATTAACTAAAAAAAATTTCCTTATCTTCTAACAATTTTGGTCCCATCATATTCCTTTCACCTACTTCATCCAAAAAATATAGAGTTCAAAACTACTTTCTATATAATGCTTCAAATGGATCTATCTCTATAAGAGAATGAAAAAAATTATTATAAGGAAAATTAACCAAATAAATATGTTGGTCCCAACTTACGTCGTAATCCATTAAACAAATACATTGCATATCTTCCAAGGTATGAATAGTTCATTATTACTATCCATCTGATTGTAGATGAAAAGATGTATTAAAATTTAATTTATAAACCATTGACTTTTGAAGGAAATTCCAAATTATAGAATTGAATCGAGGATCATGATTAGATATAATGGAAGGGGGAAATCCATTTAACCTGACTATCTATTTAATATACAATTGAGAATGTTTATCTACAGACAAAGTACCTCAAATAGAAAGAAGATGACCTGATTTTGTAAATCGATCAATAATAACCCAGATTTATTGTCACCTCGAGAAGACTTCGGTAATCCCACTAGAAAATCCATGGAAACATTTTCATATTCCACTCTAGTACTAGAAAAGGATAAATCATTACTTTTGATAACTTCTTCTCTGCTTTAACATGTTCTCATTCCAAACATCTCAAGGTAATGTCAGCAATTTATCATTTCATTCCATCCAACCATTAATACTCCCAATGATCCATGAATATCTTAGTACAACCAGGATGAACTAAAAACAGAGATCTATGAGCTTCACATAACAACTCTTTCTTCAACTAAGAATCATGAGGCGAACATAATATCTTTCCAAACCACAAAAAAAAGACTTTTCAATAGTAAATTTAGGTAATATACCCTTATAAACCAATTATACCCTTTTCTAGAACTCACGGTCTTCATTTGGAACATTATTTATTCTTTCTGCTAGAGATGATTATTCTAAAGCGTAAAACAAACCTAAGAAATTCCCTACACCAACTACTTCTGATCCAAAATTAATCAAATCGAACACCAACAGATATCAGCCCAATCATATAATGGTTTATATAGCATTACTCTCTCAACACAAAGCATTATCCACTTTATTTCCATTTCCTTGATGGTAGTGAATTGTGAAATCATAATTCGCGAATATTTCCATTAGTCTTCTTTGTATCATGTTCAATTATTTCTAAGTGAATATATATTTCATAATTTTGTAATCGTTATATATTTCACACATTACACCAAACAAATTATTCCTCCAAATTTTTAATGAAATAATAAAAGAAGATAATTACTAATCATGTGTAGGGTAATTTAACTCATGAGGATTTAATTGACGTAAATAATAATAAATTAACTAATCATTATGTATTAGTTCACATCCAAGTCCATCCAATGAAACATCACTATCGATAACAAATTCACTATTCCTGGAAGGCTGGCCCAAAACTGGATAGTTTACCAATCTTCTTTTCAATTCCTGAATACATTTATCACATTATTTTGTCCAGACTAATTTAACACCTATTCGAGTCAACTTAGTTAGTGGGAAAGATTACCATGAACTTTTTTCAATGAATATTCGATAATAACTACTAAAGCAAGAAAACTATGAATCTTGGTTATATTGGTGGGTGTCGGTCATTCTTTAATAACTTTTGTTTTAGCAAGATCAACTTTTATTCCATATTTACAAATAATGTGACCATAGAATGAATTTTAAAAAAAAACTAAATCGAGATGAATTTAACATATATTTTATTTTCTGTAAAGGTTTGTAAGACAACCCTTAAATGAAATTCATGCTCCTATTTACTTTTAGAATATACTAAAGCATCTTCAATAAAGAAACACATTCTTATCCAAGAGCTCAAGAAAAATTCTAATCATAAGATCCATAAATATATTATGTGCATTAGTAATAAAAAACGCGTAACTAAAAATTCATAATGGATAAATCTATTATGAAACATGGTCTTCAGAATGTATTATACTATTACATTCAACTGATGGTACGCTAACCTCAAGTCAGTCATTGAAAAATATTACGCTCCCTACACCTGATCAAACAAGTCATCAATATGAGGAAAATAATACTTTTCCTTAGTAGTGATGTTATTCAAGGCTCTATAATCAATTTATTGTCTCATTGAACTATCATTATTTTTAACAAACATGACAGGATCACCCCATGGTGATATACTAGGTTGAAAGAACCCTTTATCTAATAACTCATACAATTGCTTAATTAAATCTAAAAGTTTAATTTGTACCATTCGATAAGGGGGTTTGGATATTTTATTAGCATCAAGAACTATGTAAATATTAAAATAAACTTCGTGATAATGTAATATTCTCGGAAACTCATCATAAAAAACATCAAGATACTCATTTACAACTGGCACATCATTAATCTGAATAGTTCCTTTATTTTCAAAAGTAAGTGCAAGGTAACATTAATTTCCATATTTTACTAGTTTCTCAGTGTCCTGATATGTTATAAAAATTAAGGGTTCATTTTCATACACAAAAATAAATTATTTCTGAAAAGAACCCTATTTAGCTAAGATATCAACATTATCACGATAAACGGAAAGAAAATTCAAACCAAAAATAACATATCACTCTTATAGAGGAAAAAAATAAGTTCTGAATGTAGATTCATTCCACACAAAAGGACACGAGGGATCTTATTCATTCTTTTTTGTCTTAGAATCTCATCCAGATGTTTATACAACGATTTCAGGATTCATATCATGTGATGGAATTCCAAATTTAGTAGAAATTTTTTCATAAATGAAAGAATGTGTGGACCCAAAATAAAACAACACATTCAAATATTATGAATAAATAAACAATGTACATTATAATACTTCATCAGATGGACCAAAATCTTTTGAATTAGTTGCAATGGATTTCACCACCCCTTTATGCTTTTAGTCTAGCTGAATCGCATTATTTTAGTTCTTCGTCAGAAAATCATTTGCATAATGACCCATGTCATTGAACATAATTTTTTTTAATATTAATAAATTAGATTTTATCAAACCACTACCCTGATATTTTTCAGTGAAATTACAAGCCTTATGTCCCATTTTAAAATATCATAAACACATACAATAATTAATAAGGCATTTCCATGTGTGCTTTTTACCAAAATTTTAACAAACTATAAACATAAGTTTCATACCATCAGAATTTTTTGAAGATTTATTCCCTTTCCTCTGCCAACTCGACCTCTTATTCTGTTGTTATTCAATGAATACATGATCATCAGAAAACTCCATTTCCACCTTCTCCACACGTTGAAATTTTTTTCATAACATTTGAAATCATGAGAAGCTAATTCCTTTTGATACTTTTTCATTAATCCTAAGTAAAAACGATTGAATTTACTATAAAGATAAAATTTGAAATGTGGAGCATACATTGCCAGTTGAGTGAATTTTTCTTTATATGTAGATATGGAGTCATCCTCCAACCTCAATTCCAAGAATTTGATTTCCATCCTATGTTGAACTGCCTTAGGAAAATATTTCTCAAGGAACATACCTTTGAATTCATCCCATTAAAGAGAATCAATCTCTCTAATATCCCTACTATTTTTAACCGTCGACCACCACTGATCGACTACACCTTCAAAATGGTAAATTGTGAGACTATCCTTTGGATGTTCTAAACACCCCATGAAATCAATAATACTTTTCAGTTCTTTAATCTACCATTCAGCTAGCATAGGGATAAATGATATTCTGAATGGCAAGGGATGTTTCCTCATGAAATGATCCACTATTTACATGTTCCTATTTGTTTTATTTGTATGACCTCGTGCATGGATACCACCACAATTTATATCCTTATTCAATTGTGTCATCCCTATAAAATACTATTCAATTCGGATTCCATCCATTTCAATTTGATAATATGGTAAGTTGTTTTATTCTTGATGTCATCCCATAAAAGCTTACCAGTTTCCTCTACAAAATACCATTCTGAACACAAAAGAATCTTTAATGAAGCAATACGGTAATCATAAAATTGTATATAATTTTAATATTTCCATAAATTAAAAACTATTTATGTATTTTCATTTTACAATATCCTGACTCCTAATGTTATTGAAACCGACCTCATATACAATCTATAAGCCCCCATCCTTAAACAACAAATAATCTTGTGATAAGTCAGGAATTCACATTGAGGAACTTTTTAGGATTATGGTTTTATATAATTAAGCCATAAATATTATATTAATTCTAAAATAACACAAACTAGGAACTTCTACTCTAACCAATTTTTTCACAATAATAAAACCCCATAAATAAAAACAAGAATCATTTCCTTGATAAAAATACTTATTGAATTATTCCTTTCACTTACACTACCTTATACCCTATGTATAACATTTCAAAAACATGGGATTAACAATAAAAGCTCTATAAGGGATATAAAATTAGGGAATAATAAATTAGTCCATGAATACAGACAAAACAATGAAATCATACTATACAATCATAAAACATAAGCTCCTTAACATTCCACATTTAATTATAAGATTTATGAATATCACATAGAAATAATTAATCATAAATGTATCTTGTGTCATCTATAACAATCCTAAATTTTAGCTTTCACAGCTATATTGGGAGTTACGTTGGGAATACACATCATAATATATTCCAAAAATCCCATAGGAGAAACATTAAAATTAACCTCTATCACATTACAAAATACATTGAAGATCTATCGCGGGCTCACCCACCCTAGATTTATCATGAAACCACGTTTATATGAAAACAATTTCTAAGAACCATAATGTAATCATAACACATAAAACAAGAATCAAGGGAAGATAAAATTTACACAGTGAAATCACAATATATAATTTAATGATATTGACATAATTAATGATTTCTCATAACCATTTTCAATACCAATATATGTAAAAATGGTAAATGGTGTTTATTTTTCTTCAAAAATATTACATCTTGTTGGGGAAGCAAAATATCAAATAACACTCACGGCGGTGGAAAGTTCGTTGTCACCACACATGTTAAAAAGAAACATTCACTTTGTCATTTGGTAAAATGATTTGTAAAACAAAAGATTACTTTCGAAAACTATTGAATTAAATTAAAATAAATGGGTATAATTATACAAAATATAAAATAAAGTCATGTATAAACCAAAATATGCCACAATGAAAGGAGATATAGGTGAATTACCTTACCTTGAGTTTGAATTGCATTGTTCGTTATATATCTCCATGAATAAAAAAATGAGTTAATTTTTACATTTTTTAGAACCTTTTTCATGTTTATTATTCCTTTTATATAACTTTTTACCTTCTTATAACAATCATATAATTATTCACGTTCATATTGGTTGTTTTGTCGATGTTCGGTACTGGAGTCAAAAATGAACTTGTTATAATTAAAAATAGTCTATGTGGTCACAATTCCATTATCTCCATAATAGTTTTAATAATTTAAATATCATATATATCTAGTACATTAATGTATTTATAATATTCCATAAAATTTGGAGATAATAAACTAAGTGCAATGTTTATGGAGATGGTAGGTCGTACGTACACAAGAATATTTCTTTCATTTCATTTTCATATTTAATTGAATGAAAAATAAATTATACATAGTTATATTATTATTCCAGTATAATATAATATATTATACACATTAATTATGTTCAATTATTCCATCTTTTATACGTTCTTTTCATGGCATGAATGAGTCATATCATTTTGACGGGCGGTTGTATGCACTTCCTCAAATAAAATTATCATTTTTACACATTATGAATAACCGAAATGTATGTTGTAAATAAAAATAAGAAGTATAGAAAAAATAGGAATATAATATATGTCATATATAAATATAATTCCACTATAACTTCCACCATGAGTGGTGGTAGGAGAAAATTGAACAATCATCGTTTCGGGAGGCAGTAGTCTACTTAACACAGAAACAATATGTTCATTTCTATTAGATTGAGGTTTGTGTAAATGTATTTAGAATACTTATCATAACAGCATTATAGAATATTTAGGATATAGTTCATGTTTTGTAATCATAGAATAGAAAATTATAGGGAGTGGAGAAGGAAAATAAAGGAAATGAACTTGAGAGAATATGTGAACTCTAAAATGAGTAACTTCATTTTATTTGAGCCAAAATTATTTCATTAATTTCATTCATCAAACGGTAATGCTTCAATAATATAGGTAGGGATTTTGGTTTTTTTTTGAACGAATGTAGATGATCAATGGGGATTGATTAGAGTGAGTAATTGGGTAGAGGTAGTGGCCTTTTATAAAAGGGAGGAGGGGCACTTTATGAAGGTCTTGAAAAATCATTTAATTATAAATTGATTTCCGTTTCAAATGGTCCCAAACTCATTTATTTCAAAGATAATATTATTTTGGGTCTAATACATAACCAAAAAATGTTTTAGATATGTTTAGGTCAAAATGTTACCTTATCTTTTAGCTTTAACCTTTAGTCAAAAACATTAACCCTTACCATGTCTTCTTGAATTTTCATAATATATGGTAACTATAGTTACTCTAAAATGCATATAAAATCATAAATGGATCCTTAATGAAATGTATAAAATTATATATGTCATTTTTAAAAATTTACATTTTCCTAACAATTATATCATTAAATAAACTATAATTTGTTTTAAAAACTCATTTATGTCAATTTTGTCACTAAAAAAATATAATTTTTCTTAAATTCATAACAACATGGTTATTTAAAAAAATACAACAAATCAAATTTAATATGGAAATATCATTCATAGAATTCATGGATGGCATAAAAATAACCAGATTAAATTTATTTTAATATTTTTAATTTCATTTATTTGAATACTTTATTAATGAAGAAATCGGGACTTCGTTATTATGTCATACATAAATTTATTTTTTTAATGTCAAAAAAAATTTAATAAAATATCAAGATTTAGTAAATCCATATAAATTTCTAATGACTATTAATAGTCAAAGATATCACTTGTATAACCTCAAATAAAAAATTAGTAAAAGTTTCATGTTTGTGTTATATTTATCATTACCACGAATGTTAGGAGTCAGGAGAAGATGATCCTAGGAAAATCAAATAAAAATTATAATGTACATGATAAGGAATCACAGAGTCTCTCTACCAAGACTAGTGTAATCCTCACCAAAATAATTTTCATGAACAATACTATCACAGTAATCATGTGACATAAAGGACCAAAAGGAGGTGAATTTAGTAATTTCCATTTTCTTAAGAGCATCAGCCACTTGATTAGCGTCAGGAAAAACATGTGTGACTTTAAGGGAGAGCGTGTCAAGAACACGAAGGCAGTCAGTCCAGACCGGTAGAATCTTCCATGGCACATTCCTCGATCATTCTTTCAAAATTCGAACTGCAACAGATGAATCTGATTTTATCCATAAATCATTCCAACCAAAATGTAAAACATACAAGATTTATTTAATAATATCCCAAAGCTCTGCATCAATTGAGAACCCATTGACAATAACATGGAAGAATAATCCTTTTATAAACCCCTGAGAGGTACATAATTCACCACCACATCAAGAGGACCCTGGATCACCAGAGGAAGCCCCATCAACATTAACCTTTATCAACTTTGGAAGAGGCGTTATCGATCAGATATATTTCTCCATCAGTGGTTTATTTTACCTATCATTAATACCATGAGATCTCAGCAAAAAAAGATCAGAAACATCATTTCCCAAAGAACCGGTTTGGATATTATAGGCCATGCAGATGGCATGAGGAATTACTAGAACATCAGTAAGAAATTGCAGCTTTATTTTTTTGAACAGTTGGTCATTTCATGACTTCCAGATGATGTCTTTAACAGCCGCAAACACTACCAATAGAAGATCATTGACTTTCTCACTAAGATTAGCCTTGAAAATGGCCCGTAGTAATCCATAAATTGATCAATCATGAAGGTAGAAATGAAAATTATCATGCATATAATTCCATAGCCTTCTAGTGAGTTTGTATGAAACAATGATATGGGAGATGGTTTCATATGCCTCCGGGCATAAAGAGCAGACCGGGGCGAGATACAACCCAGTATGTTGCCAAAAATCCTACAGTGGGAGCATGTTTTTAAATATTTTCAAGATAAGAAGAGACCACAAAGGGGGAATAAAAGGTTTATTGAAACCCATAACCCTGCATTGGGGATGCATAACGTCACCATAAAGTGAATTGTAACATTCCTTTGTGGTGAAAATTACATCTGGATTTTAAATCCACACTAGAACATCATAATCAGTAATGTAGTACCTCATGAATTCCTTGCACAACTGACTGGGCAGGATTATAGTATGCTTTGGATATAAGAAAAATTCACCAATTGATTTGAGCATAATAGATGATGGAATGAAAATCTCATCAAAGATGGGTTGGGATACCCAATTGGTCGTCCAATAATTCAAATTGGACTACATACAGACCATGAATTTCATGTAAGCCAAAAGATCAGAATATGCCTGATTTAGAGCATTCCAGACAGAGGATCACATTTAATTAACATATCCATTCTATAATTTTCCAATAAATATAGTTGTCAGATACTCTATAGAGGGATATAGACAAGAATGAATTTTCCATGTGAACTTTTTAATCAGAATGTCATTGAAGATACTGATGTATTTAATTCCCAACCCTCCCATTGGTGCTGGTTTATTTTAGTCATTCCCAAAAACTATAACCAATTTCATCTCATGAATGGAGATGGTCCATATGATGTTTCTAATTCTAACACTTAACTCTTTAATCAGTGATCTTGGCCACTTATATAGAGAAACAGAATAATCCTACATTGAAGTAATCCTTCAATTTACCTAACATATTCTCCCTATATGAGACCTATTTTTTCCTTTCCTGATTGAAAATTTATTGGTGATTTTCAATGCTATATTTTCTAAATGACATATTTTATCTGTGCCATTAAAAAGTGGTACACCAAGGTATGTAAATGGGAGAGATCCCCTTTTAACTCCCAACTTCATATTAATTCTGTATTGCCTTGATATAATAACTTTGTCACCAACAAACACAAAATATTTTACCCAATTAATGAACTAACCTACAACCTCTTCATATTTTGATAAAATTCCTTTAATACAAGATATGGTAAGTTTTATCTCCTTCTCAAAGAGCAATATATCATCAGCATAATGTTATTGTGAAGGAGCACATTAATCCCTTCCAATTTTCATTCATTGATACCTTCCAAAATTAATAAGATCAATAAGGCACCAACATAAATAATCTTCTGGAATTACAAAAAAAATACCAGAAAGATGGTTTCCCTACCTAAACCCTTTTGAGCTTTAGAAAATCCACTAGGATATCCATTTACCAGAATAGACAGCCTTGCACTGGAGATAATGGATACAATTAGATCAATGAACCTATGTGCGAAACCATGCATTTTGAGAATAGAGAACAGAAATATCCATCTTATGGTATCAAAATCTTTTTAAATGTATGTTTTATTTCCATATTTACATAATTAACCTTACTCTTCATAGAATTCACACAATCATAGGCAGTAAAAAGAAATTTTTTTGTGTTTCTCGCTGGTACAAACCCTAACTGATTCTTGGAGATAAGCCCCATAGCAATTTCACTAAACCGCGGAGCCAGAATTTTACTAATGGCCTTAGGTATCATATTCCAAATAGAAATAATTCATAAATATTTGATGTCCAATTTATTCTAATTTTTAGGAATTAAGGCAAAAAAGATTGAATTCATCCCAAAAGGCATATACGATGATCTAAAAAATTCATGCCCATCATTTGTAACATCAATGTGCACTATATCCTAGTAAAGTATAAAGCATTTATTAGTAAATCCATCTAGACATGAAACACTATCATTATTTAGCAAGAAGAGAGAATTGTGTATCTATTTTGCACTAGGGATGTCAACAAGATTCTTATTCTGATCTTCTTCAATAGAAGTGTCAAAGAACCGAATTATTTTATCAGAATTATCATTTCTAGTATCTGAGTACAACTACACAATGTAATTTTTCACAACATCAGCAATATCATTCTCTGAATCGCAAATATTCCCATCAATTCTAAGATCATTAAGACTCCTATTTTCCATTTTTCACTATTAATTCAATGAAAGAGTCTTGATTTCTTGTCTCCTTACATTAACCACCTAAAACTGAATTGATTCTGAACAATTTTATCCTTCAGAGACATTAAATTTTCCAAACATGAAGCGACATGTAACTCCTCTGCAGATGGAAAATCTTGAGACAGATTACTATCTTGAATTCCAGACAGGGTATTTTTAGCCACTCTGATATCATTATCAAGGGAGGATAAATAATCCATACTCTATTTCTTCAGCCTTTCCTTATCTAATTTTAGTTAACAACATATAATGTGCCATGAGCTACCCAAGAATACACTTTTCTCCATTCATCCAAAACAATCTATCTGCACCCAGGAATAATAAGCCAATTATTATTTAATTTGAAAGGGAGATGGACTAACCATACATTATTGAGATAAACATCATGATGTATGGGACTGTGATCATAATGTAGTCGTGGTAGGGTCCCAACCACATCAATCGCCCCATTTTAATCATCCACATTCACAAAACACCTGTCCAATTTACTTGTCAGTCTCCCATTAATAGTGTATCTACTCCATTTATAGTCTGCACCCGAAATGGGGACCTCAGCAAGACTACATTTATCAATGCAAGATAAAAAATCACAGGCTATAGCATTACAGAAGTAGACACCAATTTTTCTCATCAGGCCTCAGAACCGTATTAAAACCACCAATGAGAACTCAACTATTCATCACAATCTTAGAAATATCAACTAACATTCTCTAAAATGCTCTTCTTCTTGTGTAAATATTGAAGGCATAAACAAACGTTACCAAAAGAGAGTAACTATTATTACATCCTGAAAATGTGACAGATTGAAAATTAGTCAAAGTAGAATTAACAAAAACACATTCATGTTTAAGCACCCAAAAGGATTGAGAATTCCTAGTGAATTGATTTCATGAAATGAGGGAATATCCCAGAGAATCCCATTTAAAGGATCTACAATTATCAAACGTCATCCTTGACTCTGTAATACCAACTAATAACAGCCTATTGGTCATAATAAGATGTCTAAGAGATCAGAATGTGAGAGGATTCCTAATCCCATGATAATTTCATAATAGAATCCTAATTGTTTTTGACCTGGGTCCAGTGTTAGGCCCATTATTAATCTTTTTGGTAGCCTTATCAGAGGGAAGAATGCCATTACCAGTATGAGTAACCGATATTTGATCAGAAACTGTAGGTCCATTATCCTCCCTTAACAAGTTTAGTAGGAATAATCTATTACTCGAATCATCTTGAACAAACAATAGGATACCAGGTAGTTTTCTACTTGCAGCCTTATAAATTTTTACATACAGGAATTCCCCGAGGTAAAAAGAAGGAGAAATTGGGTCTGCATCATATACAGGGTTCATTCCAGGGCATGCATCATGAACTTGAGAAACAAGAGGGTATGTTCTAGGACCTGCATCATGGCCTTGATTCATTGGATTTGATAGATCTGCAGTAGGTTTTTCATCATGTTCTTCACCCATCACAGAATTAGCACCAGGATCAGTAGGGGCAATGTCAGTTATAGCAGCCAGGTCTGCATTCTGAAATTTTTTCCCTTCACTAGATTCATCATCATGGTATTCTGAAAACATCGCTGCAACATCAGGATCAGCAGGGGTAATGACCTTATCTCCATCCTGAAGTTGTCTCCCTTCATTTTCCATTGAACCATCCCCACTATAAGGGACCACAACTGGTGTTTCTGTGCATTCAGAAATATGAATGCTAGAATGACCCAAGATAGGTTCTGGAGAGCATGCATCAATCTCACCACTGATCTTCTCACCATTATATGTAGCTTCCTCTAAGAGATTCTTGAGAATAGGGACTCCATCATCCACCATACCAACTTTTACAGAGGATCTGGAAGGATCATTAAGAGCTTCCTTGTCAACATTGAGATTACAACTAGCCTTAAAGGCCATTGTCTTGTTCTTACAATTCCTACAGCTCTCATCATCATGACATCGAACCATAGAAAGATTGAAGGTCTTATTTCTGTTGCACTCGGAGATGGTATGACCAATGAAATGACAATTCAAATAGAATTTATGATTTTTTTCTCATATATTATGCCTAGGGTGAGACTGTCATCTTTAGTAGTTTATATAACTTCCTCAACTGGAGTACCAGACATATCAACCTCAATGAGTATTCTCGTATAATGTCCAAAGGTAGGATTATCAGTCTGTTTATCAAGTTGAATGGGTTTTCAAACCGTCAAGGCAATGTTCCAAAGAATTTTAGGATGCCAATAAAGCCAATTTAGATAAAACACACGAATCCAAAATTTGGAAAATGTATATTTCATAGTGTTGGGATGAAAATTCCAATCCCATTCACGTATTCGAAGAAAACAAGGCCTGAGAGGGACTGAGCGAAGACTCCCGACCTGCTTCATGAACTCATATGATGGAAAAACAATATTATAGAATCCAAGGCCCATTTTTCATCTTTCATTCAGTAAAACCCTAAATTTAAACTATCCTCACCATGAACTCACTAAACATCCATGGCTCCACCCCTTTAGGTATTACCACTCTTGAAATAATTGGGTATCTACAGAGCTTAATCCATTCTTCAGCAGCATTCTGATTCACAACGACATGTGAAAAACTTCCTTTCCAGATAATTTGTTCTGAGGTCACAGATTCGCAATCAAGAAAAAATATATCACAAACACCTTTAATATTATTTGCAAAGCTCTTATTTGATTTTCCCTTCTGAAGCACATCAGGGTTTTTCATTGTACAAAGACTGAAGAGATCCTTATGCCCAACTCAATCCACAGCCCCATCCAGACAATCATCTTTATTTCCTGATTCATGAACGGGATTCGGTACAGCTGATCTAAAGTTCGCGCTTCATTCATCTTAAAACTCCGCCATCTATATTTCTCTTTATTTTAAATTAATTTTTATAAAATGTCATTTTCACACCAATGGGGTTCCATGGGGTCCCAAAATAGTCTCAATGATACCCATGCTCAAAAGTAAATCATCCAGTAAGGTTAGAACATGTTTTATGGTAGTTTAATATAATTATAATATTATTTATAACCATTATTTACCTTTATTTAGCCTTTAACCATAATAAATAAAATAATAACTAAATTTACTATTCCAAATATCCAAAAAATAAAGAGTAACTATTCACATAATTTAGTAATTCGGATTCCAAATATGGAATCAATTATTCCAAATTCAAGACATAGAAGATATAGTAACCAATTTAAAAATAGTTCTTATTGTTGAAGCAAAAAAGTTTGTTTTTATAAAATAAAATCTATCAAAATATTGACATTTGTTTATATCGAATTTAAATGTGAAATTACCTCCGATGACCATAATTGGATTAAATGATAATAATATAATCTAATTACACTTTAAAACCAAATAAAATGACAATTGAACTATATACATAAGTTAGATGAAATTGCAGTTTTAAATTAAAATAAAGTATTTTTCACTATTCATTAAAATATGTATTTCATCAAAAAGATACAAAAATTTCAACCAAAGTAAATTTCTATGTTCCTCTAACAATTAATAAGTTTATTTTTTAAAAATAGATCATATAAATTAATCAAAAACATGATTAAAATGGGTTCTCTATCCAATGTTGGTAAACCATCCTTTTAAAAACATTAGATTATTTTGATGCTTAAAATTGGATACAATCTCATTTTAAGCCTCTAATACTCATTTAATAAATGTAAAAACATTTAAAAAATATGTAAAATCAAAATATAGTAAATTTTTTTCACTCACACAAATACCACGGCTATGTCTTAACTATAATTTAAAATTATTATATTATTTTTTGGTATAACCCAACATTGTATGAAACATAATATTTAGGAGAAACCCGTTGTTATGTTTCGATTACACTATCAGATAAAATCATCTGTTGATCTTACTATTAATATCTTATTCACTAATATTAATAGTAATGAAATATTATTATTATATAAATAACAGATATATTACACTATATGACACATACATCACACTGAAAAGGATGCGTTGGAGATTTTTCAGTGCTACTGTAAAGTGTTGGTTGCACTATGAAATATTATTTTGTACTAGGAAGGTATATTTTAGGGAATTTGATGATTTTGTTTAATGAAGCTCACATTGTGTAATTAATATCCACATTACAACCTGATCAATCATAAAATATGGTTGAATTGTTTTCAATATAAACATCCATAAGGAAAAAAACAATGATGTGGTTTTGGAGTATCGAATTACATTTCCACTAATAATTTCATAATTTTGTAATTAATTTAATCCCCTCATGAAACATTTGGTGGTTTCAGCTTATTTAGAGGACAAGCTGAACACTCACATAGTTAAAGAGGATTTTACTTTATGGTCGATTGAATTTGTAAAACTTTGGTCAAAATGATGATGTAATTACTCAGGATGGTTGGATAATGATTTCAGTAAATATGGATGAATTATTTGAATTTAAAAATGGGTATTTGATAGAAGAAAAACCATGGGAATGATTATAATTAATGGAAGTTGGTATTTTGTTTTTTAAATTTATAATATAAAATTCAATAACATCCTAGTATAGGGGATCATGCTATGTAGAAGTAAATTAATTAGACCAAAATAAAGAGGTAGTGGAATATAGATGATCTAGAACTTGGGAAACAATAGTGATTATTATTGAATATATAATTTTTTATTATAAATTTTAGTTAATCTAATTTACAATAATGATTAGTATTATATGTATAATCTACTATGTGTATCATTGATATGATTTTTATGAGTAATAAATAAATAAAGAGAACACCATTATTGATTATATTTCAATCATTAGATTGATATCTTATGAGTTTAACATGTATTTCTATCATTATTCTATATCCCTCATGAAATTTTTGTTTTTATGAGTGGAAAAAATCTTGTTCCTTCGATGTGTAGTAATCTATTCCTAAATATTATAATCACATAATAATTAATTACTAGTCAATTCACATATCATAGCACAATTAATTTTTTATACATGGGTAGATCCCTTTATGAGTAAACCAACTAAAATTTATATGTCAATGATCATAATTATATGATGAGTTGATTTACCATAAAGATATATTGAAGGTGTTATTTCAAATAAAATCAAATATATGTTTTATATAATGAAAATTAGAAATTACACACTTCCCTAATTCACCCCCACACAGTGGTTATATAGTAGGACCATAGGGTACAACATGTGTCATCATAACCATTTGTTATTTCTTAAATCAATAGATTTAGAAGAAAATTTAATAGAAAATATTATGAAATAAAAGGGAGTATCATTATTCAGTTGGTTCAATTATAAAATTGGAAAAATAGAAAAAATATCATATTAATAATTTCTTGGGATTGATTTATACTTATTTTTTGTTCGTGGAATTCATGTTATTGATTTGGTCAGCAAATATTTGATGGAACCTGATGAGAAGTTTTTGAATAATGATTTTTTGTCTCCAAATTTCTTTTAAGTATATCAATATATTTAAATATATATTAAGGTGAGTTATTTTTCTATTATAAAAGGTAATTAGGATATACATGTTATCATCTATGAAGGAGGTAGAGAATTCCAAGAATAAAAATTCATAATTTTGAAAAATAAGTTTTAGGACCTAAAATATACCACAAGTAAAATTGTAAATGGATAACTTATTAATCTCAATTAATTTATTAGTAAATTACATGGACATTGAAATGACTTAAAGTATTTGGATATTATAATTAAATTTATTTGTATGTTTTAAGCAATGTATAAACCAAATGTTTCAAATCATGAAGAAATAAAACATGTAGAGTTATCACATGATAGATTACATAGAAATTTGATAATATTTGGAATATGAGTGATGACAGGGATATCTTTATAAAATAAAAAAATTGATAACAATTAATCATTTTTAAAAAAAAAGAGTTTTGTGATGGAATGTTTTTGTAAAATGTAAATGATGATTCCTTATCTCATTTTTCATCAAATTTCAAAACAGGTAATAGTAGACTTGAATTTAAGTTAATGTTATATTTATTTTTTGTTTAATTTCTAGACAAAAAACATATTTCTGTCCAAAGATGTGTTATAAAAGTGATGGTTTGTTTGAATTCTCAACAAAATTAATGAAGATTATTACCACTGTATTGAATTTTAATTTGGGAAATTAAATTAAAATGATATATTAGAGTAAAGTATTAGATATATGAAAATAATATGTTGTTTAGTGGAGAAGTATTAAATTAATGTATATTACAATAATCAATTAGAGAGATTGTTATTCCTAAATATAGAATATGAAGGTGTTATTGAAGATACTGATCTATTTAAAAATAAGAATAATATACTTGGAATTTTTTATCATAAAAATTCGGTTCTAATGATGAACATCAAGAAGAAACTGATAATAAAAAAATAGTTGAAGATTCATAGATTAATATTTTAAAATCTAAAGAAGTTGTGAATTTGAAATGGAAAATTAAATAAAAAACCAAGATTATTAATGATCTTCATATATCTATTAAGGTGAACAATAAAAAATTAATAAAGGGGAAGTCATAATATTGACAAAGAATTTGGAATCAATGGTAAAAATATATTTTTATAATAAGAATGATTAGTTATAGAAAATATTTATGATTGTTTTTAATCAAAATGAAAATTGATTCCAAAATAATTTTAAATAATCATTATGTTCCCAAAGATCTAGTTGTATGGGTAAAAATGGTAATTCCAATAATGGTGAAACATAAATGAAAATGTCTAAAAATATGAATTGCATGGGGAAGAAGATTAAAGGATAAAAATATCAACCATTGATAAATTTTTAATAGTCATGAAGTTATTAACATTCCAAATATTAATGGATAAATGAAAAAATTGGGATATTTTCTTTGGTGACGTGATCATTTGGTGGTTTCCTTGGCCACACTACATCTTATTATGGTGAATTTTAATGTTATTTTTGATTGGATGGTATATTATGTAAACAAAAGAGAGATCGATAATATTATTTATATCAAAGTAAAAAAAATTATTTTTATGGTTACTATATTGATTTAGTGAAATTTTGGAATAAATCAATAGATTTTAAAATGATAATGAGTACATATTCTAGTGAAAATTAATATATAACATATTTATGAAAATCCATGTCACTTACATTATAAAAAAAATTTATTCAGGTAAATAATAAGAATATGATATGATGTATTATGATGAATATAATAACAAATGATTAATAAATTTCTCAACTCAATTTTTTATATCTTGTAAATGAAGTAACATAATGAAAAAGGATACATATTCTTAAATTTTAGTAAAATAATCAAAGAATACTAGGACCTCGATATAGTAAAGATAATAATTTTCTCATGTGAATGATAATATGAAACTATTTAATAAAATATTGGGATAATATGATAGAATAATATATTTCAGAAATAATACACTATAAAATATTAAATTTAATGGAAATACAAATTATAGGATAGGGAATTGAAGAGTATTTGTATAATTTATATTATTGATCTTCATTATATTTTATTATGTGTTAATCACTTGTCTTGCTCATATATGGATTCCATATCAAATCTAAAATAATGTTTTTCAAAGTAAAGGATAATAATTATCTTATAAATTTTTTAATGATTGGTAGAAATATAAACCATGTTGATAAAAAAATAATACGTGTCCTATAACTGTGGAATAAGAGAAACTTTTATAGCGTGACAAAATTGTAAATATTCATTTTAATATAATAGAGAATTTATTAATTTTGAAGGTGATTATTCATATCAAATTAATGAAAAATAACAGAGAAAAATATCGTGATGCATAATTATTATGGAGTATAAAAATAAGTTCTTATTATACAGATAGTTAAAGAGATCTAGGTTTACAAAATAGTATCCCAAATATTGTTTTTGGTCCAATCTATCATTATTTATCTCTGATGATATATATTACATGTTTTTATTGATGATTATAGAATATTATGATTTTCCATGTTTATATGATCAATAATTAAATTTCTTAATATCATAAAAAGACTTCAATTAATTTCAGAAAAATAAACCATAATATGATGATATGATGATTTGAAATGGAAACAATGTATGAGTCTTATATGGTTTAAAATTAACTAAGATGGAATTAGTCATGAACTTTTTTGGAAAGAGATCCACAACAGAATGGGTTTTTGGGAAGAATAAAACATATAGATAATAATATAGTAAGAAAAATACTTGTAGAAAGTGGAATCAAATTTCGTTTATAGAAAAAAAATAAATACAATTTGATGTCTGTACTCATATCATTTAATTAATAAGTACAAAATTATAGATTAAATAAAAAAATGTTTCATATAAGGAATCCTTCATTGAAACACCTTAGAGTATTTGTAAGAATATTATTTATTCAAAATAAATATATCAATCAATGAAAATTAGCTTATATAGTGGATGAAGACATATTCCTTTAATATTGATCAATGATTGGGGCCTTAAATTTTTACAATAAAATAATAAAAAATATTTTCAAGAGAAGTGGTTTAAAGTATCAGGAAAATGAATATGATGAAAATTTTAGAAATTTTTACATCGTCTTCTTGATGAAGATAATTAAATAAATACATATTTGACAAATCTCAAATTAATTATATTTATGATGATCTAGAAATTTAATTAATAAAATAAAAAGGATAAAAATAGATTAATCCAGTGACTCAATGAAGTATGAAAAGTGGCCAAGATAATAACACTAATATAACTATAGATAAATATACCACAACACAATATCAAAAGTGAAAATAAGGGAGAAAAATTCCATATTATATCTGATTAAAAAATCATCATAAGAAGATGAAACAAATTATGATTCAAAGATAAATTAATGGAATAATTATTTGTATAGTTTTCTAAAAAACAAACAAGAAAGCATGGGTACATACCAAATTATTATAATGAAGTTGGTATGAAGTGGGTATTAAAGAATAAAATAAATAAAGAATGAAAAGTGATTTATAATAATGAAATATTGGTTTCTATGGTTTATTCTTTGGTATATGTATTTTATGTTGAACACGTATTCTATCCAGTGGTATTAATTGATTTTAGAATAATTTTTTTTGTAGTTTCTATTTGAAGAAAATTCAGTATATAAGAAATTTATTTGATGGTATCATTTTTAATAGATTTCATAATGAAAAAGGTGTGTATTTGGTAGATAATTAGTTTTTTATATGACATGATTATATAAAAGTGTATATATTGGAAATGTAAATATATGGATAAAATAAAGAACCCCATTTTTGTTATTCATTTGTGGATAAATTTTTTTTTGAGAAAGTGGGAGTTAAAAAAAGTAAGGGATGACCATTATCACTTTGTTAAAAATTAATTATATGAAAAATTTATTATGATAGAGTATATAGTTTAGGAAACAAAAATAATTAAATTGAAACATTTTCAGAATTAATTATTCGGTCATTTAAGTGTCATTGATAAGAGATTTTATATATTTGTTAGATGAATATTCATTAAGAAGAGATATGTAGTATAATAATTTCACAAGTTAAATATGTATAAGAAATGATAAATAAATATATCATTTAATTTTAAACTTTTGTATTAAAATTTAAATTAGTTAAAAAAAATTAGAAATGTCTGAGGATAATGATGGAGTAGATTCAATGTTTTGTAGAAGAATCATCAGGATTATGCTCCATCTTACTACAACTAATCCAAATATTTTTTATCTTATATTATTAGCAGAAATTTTAAAATTTATCTTACGAATGTGAATCCTTAAAAATTAATAATAAGAATTAGATATGTTCAGAGATATGTGAATTGTGGTTTTGTGTTCATGGATGTAAAAAATCTTGATTTTTTCCCAATTTAAATAGTGATTAAGAAGGGTAAATTATGGATGAAGATTTAATAAGTGGTTGATCATTTTATATTAAATTAATCATGGTTGGATAGATAAATAAAACACAGTATTTTTTTTATGTATGTATTATAATTAGAATAAATTTATGTAACTATGCTTGTGAAGAATATATTTGGATGAAGTGTCAACATCCAGATATGGGTGATGATGTTCCACGAACAATGTTTATCATGTTCAATGACCAATGTGACGTCAAATTAACCAATAATTTTTACAACATTATTCCTTGAACCACTTTGAGATCATCTATAGTTTTATAAAAGAAAAGGTTGGACAGAATGTTATAAAACTTGAATTTGTTAGAATATAACAACATGCTCCAGATATATCCACCAAATCGTTTGTTTGACATATGATTGAGGCACATCTATTGAAAACTGGATTTTAATAAATTCATTCTAAATGATGTGGTGTGGATTTCACCACTAATCACTATTCATATATATATACTTTAATTTTTTTACAGATATTACCTATTCTTGATTGAAAGAATAAAGAGGAAAACACTATCCGTCAGAACTTGGTAAAGGTTCAGGCGCATGATCGGGTGATTTATTAGTGGTAGAATAGAAGTAGTTAAATATTTATTTTTTTATAAAATTATTCTTGAAATATATAATCTTTGAGAAAATGTTGATTTCCCTCTTCTTAGTATGACGTAGTGAATATTTAAACTGGACTGATTTAGTGAACAAAATACATTTAATATTTTTATCTAAGCTAGAGAGTTACTAAATGAGGAGAAATTAAATCATGTAATAGATATAAACATATTTTATTAATGGATTATATTTCAAATATACTATATGGGGAATAATTTAACGAATATATAAACTTCTAAAAGTTAAAAAATATACAATGGGGGAATATTTTTCAAACAGAGGTCGTAAAATTAAAAAACAAATTAGTAATAAATTATTATGGTGCTTTTTTTAGAAGCATGATAAATGTTGATATAATTATAGAATTTTTTGGAAAGGGAATTTCATGACACAATCCATTAATCATTATATTAGGAGGTATTTTTTATAGATCATTTAGAATATATTATTTTTATTCACGCCCAAAGATCAAAGTCATTTCCATGAAAACATATGTCTAGGTTAAATCATATATTTTATCTAATTATTCATGTCATTATACTTGTGATGACATAGAAATAATACCATGTGGAATTTGTGTGATATTATTATGTTTTACTAAAATTAATTGGCACCAAAATGAAATCTTAGTTCACATCTTGATGTTTTTTTGCGCAGATTAAGTGAGTTTGTTAAAAAAACTCAAGTCATGTAAAGAAGAATTTCCCAATGAAATGTTCAATATTATAATATCTTTGAAGGTTTCCGAATGAAATAACCCAATATGAAAACAATACATTGGACTATGATTTTAAAGAATATGATTTTCCCCATTATTTGATGGATCACACATTGAATTGTAACAGGCGTAGTAGTTTTTGAATTTCTTAAGGAATAAACTGGCCTATGAAATTTTGAATGATCTTGAGAAAAAATGATGATGTGTTCTTATCTTGAATGTATGTTAGTTATTTGTGAAACTAATATATATATTTTTGAATTCAAAAGAATATATTTGATAAAATATCAACCAATGGATGGATTTGAAATAAACTAATTTAGAAGTGAGAAATTGAATGAATTTCAAATTTTATATTCAAAATATTCTAGATATTGGGGATCTAGTTTTGAAGAATTATATTAATAAAATAAAATAAAAGGGGTTAGGGATTTTAAGAATCTTGAAATAGGGTTTGATCGGTGAGTATTAGTGAATATAAGATTTTTTAGTAATGTGTGATCAATCCATGTCACATTAAAGATCAAACATCAAAGTATAATTTTTTTCACATAAATTATATATCTAGAAGTGAAAATTAAATCAATATGAAGATCACCATTTTTTTGTTTATTCTTCTGAATGATATATTTTGAGTTTGACTCTTATTTAAATTATTATATTATATCACTATTGAAAGTAGTGTGAAATATAGAAAAAATTCTGGGACATAGAATGATAAGTGAATTATTCCTAAACCTTGTAATCATATACTAGTGAAGTATTAATTATTTTTGATATCAACACCCTATTGATATGTACATCTAAGACATATCCAGTTTTGGATGAACCAATAAAAAATTTATTATCCAATCTATTTAGATATTTTTTTATCTGATGAAAAAAATAATATAGATTCAATGGGTCTGTTCTAATGATATGTAATGATACAATTAACATACTTAAAAGAAGAAATTTATCGCCACCATAATCCCCCCTCCAATAATGGTATACAGTGGGTCATCATAGAAAAAATGATATATATATATATAGATAAATCCCTATGATGGTCATGAAAGAAGTTCTATAAGCCCATAAGTCTTCATCATGTTTCAAAGACCACCTCTTACTATAACTCCCAATTGCCTTTAATAAAATTTGATTCAGTTATATATATAAAATATCATCCAGTAAACTATATTATAATAGGTATGTGTATCGTGTTTTATATATATAGCCATAGTTTTTAATACTATATTTAAATTTAATTATGTTAAACTGGGATCAATTATCATTGATGAAATCCTTTGGCACTCTGTATCTTTATAATATATATTTATTAATGAATTTAACAACACTATTTTCAAGTTTTTTTTGGGATTTCCATGACATCAAAACATTTAGAAACATATTAAACATATTCAATGATATAACCATTCCCATGAGATGATGGAAATGGTCTTATAATGTCCTAACACAACACATAAGAAATCTTTACATCTAAAATATCATTATAAGGCATCTATTTTCTTATTCCCCCACAACCCAGTTTTTGTAACCTGTCACAACCAAACCCCAAGATTCTAGATTCATTAAAGAGAGTTATCTATTAGAATATATCTTTTAAAACCTTTGGAGTTTTCCTCTCACCTTGATAATAGTTCCAAATTATTATCACGTTAATAAAAAATTAGAATATTTGTTTATGAAACTAACTTTACCCCTGTCTATTGGAAATAAGGGTTGAACATAGAGGGAAGGAAATATGTGAAATGTATCCAAGAAAACAATATAAAACACAAATTATAAAATAAATCATCTACTAATCAATGTTAAATGGTGGTGTAAAATTAAATTGATCTTTTATTAGTATTTATAATGTTCAAATGCAAAAAAAATTAAACTAATTAGAAAATGATCTCCATTCAACATTAAATAATGGATAAATATTTATCCCAATGAAAAAGAAAATAATGAATTAAATAAGAAATTTTCAACTAATAAAAAATGTGAACATATATTCCTAAAGAAATAAAATATAAAATATTGGAATGGATTAACTCAAATCAGATTTTAATAATAATATATCTATCAAGAGGTGATCGGGATATCAGCTAAATTTGGAATCCCTCTATTCATAAATGGGTCAATGGAAAATGAATTGAGGGTTTACTCATAAAAATAAATTTTTAAATGAATTATAAATTATATTATTCTTTATTGAAAATTATTTTTTTATCAAAATATTTTTCCCAAAAATGGATTCTTGAAATAGATAGAAATGGATCAAGGTTAACTATAGATGAAACTTGATTATTTAAGAATTAATTTTGTGAAACTAGTAAAAATAAAATAATTGTTATCCAATCTTGGATGAATTTATAGAATTTATTATAAAGATTAAAATTTCTTCAAATTTATTCCCAACATAAATTAATCTTAAAAAAAATTCATTTCAAGAAAAATCATGTTATACATTACGGTAGAGAATGTACAAAAATAGATAGAATTAGAATGAGAAAAATAATATATGTCCATCCTATTTTACTTTATCTAGAATAAATATTTTCCTCATCTCCAATTGAATCTACAATGATCAAGAAAACAAAAACGTGTAAATTCTAATCTAGTTCATATTTCTCCTGATGAATGTCAGCCTGTTTTCAAATCAGGTCATCAAGAAAATAAATTGGAATTCATAGTGAATTTCAATATTTTTATTAATTATCTTTCTCTCATTTTTATTCTATATATGGAATCTTTTCTCTCTTCAATATATCCCTCGTGCAACTCGATGAAATATGATCTAACAAAATGGTCTCCCCATACATGATTCTGGAATAAAACTTCAATGATTCTCTTATAATCACCATAATATTCATATGAACATAGGTTTTTCGTGATAAAAATCATATGCATGATTATCATTTATAAATGTTAAACATGATGGGTATTTTAATCACGATTTTAAATGTTGATATCATCTGCTAATCCTTTAAATTTTTATATGGAAATGGTATTACATATCAATGGATTCATAGAAATTATATTACATATTGGTAGCTCAATAAACTCCATGAATTTTTCCAAGTCCATACTTCTTATGTATCAAATAAATTTTACAATTTATCTTATGAATAAACATTAATCATAAATGGAATTGGATAAAAATTTAAGATTCAACCTCTTCCTAGAAATTTTTTTTTTATGTGTGAACTTGAAGTTGGTTCAAATTTTCATATGTATCACCTCTAAAACATTTCACATACACTATAATCTCACGTATCCACTACACTAGGGAAGGATTATATTAGGGATCACCTAAATATTGGGAGAAATATTCTAATATATAAATTAATATCTTAGAAAAATAATCTAATTTATTGAACTAAATCTGAAATTCCACAAACTCTAAAATACCACAAATCCCCCTGATTCCAGTAATTGTCTTATTAATGATCTTATAATAAAAATTTCAATACATTCTTATAATAAACAATTCGATATGAAAATTAAATATTTAAACAAGATTAATAATTCTTTCAATATTTCAAACAAAAAATTAAAATTTAATAAAACAAATAAAGTTAAAAAGAAATACTTGGATCATTTCAAATATTAATCCCGAGTTTTTTACTAATTAGATCAAAAATTATTTCCTTGAAAGTTTCATTGTATTTTACATAAAATATTAATCATTTTTTATCAAATAATCACCTAATACATTTATCACTAAAAATTACCATTTTTAAACAAATATATGTATAAGAATATTTTCTTTTTAAAATGATCAAGACTCTATAAATTGTAAATTATTACACATTTAAATCCAAAACCCACATTAATATCCAATAAAATAACATTAGAAAATGAATTAATAAATGTTTACATAAATTTATATAATTTTTAGACCTATAAAATGATTCATACTTATAAATTTTCATCCATAAAAAATATACTTACAACCTCAAACCTTAAGAATAGAATCTCTCTCAAACTCCAATGCATGATCGTCTATAAAATATAGATTTTTAAAATCCTAAAATCATAATTCAATTATGGCACAAAATTGAAGAAAAATGATAAGAAACATTTTTTATAAAATTTGATTATTCTTAAACACCAACACAACATCAAATTTCACAAAAATGAAAAATGTATGGAAATGAATTCAAGTATTAATTTTTTATAGGTTTCCTACTATAGAAGTGTTTGTCTCTAGAATTACAATATTTTATCAACCTTAAGATAAAGGAATCAATCACCCTCAAATATCATATTTGATATTTTCCCACCATTCTTCCATTGAGATCTATTTCCAATAGTTTTTAACACATAATCATTGAATCTTCCTCTAACTCTAACAATTTAAGCACCACCAAAAAAAATGACTAGGTATATAACCCTAAAATTATCAAAATAAATTTATAATGAACCCTCTCAATAATAGATTGTGTCCCCAAGAAATATTAATCCTGTCCAAAAAATTATATATCAGTAAATTACACCCACAAAACCATTCTAATCACATAGATTATAATCTAAATACACACTTTATCATCGGAATAATATAATCATAATGATTTTGCTCGATTACTAATGAAATTCTATATAGCCTCACTGTTTCATACAAATTAAACTCATTAAATCAAAAATATAATAGCATAACAATAAAATATAACTCATCATTCTAAACCAATAATATAAATTTCAAAAGATCACATAAATCTAGAAAAATCATATTTTTTTATCCTTAAAGCATCAACTAAAATTATATTATTCTATTATACCATCTACCAAAAAGGACATATCAATGGTGTGACATAAGGGGATGTTTAAGAGATATATGGGAGAATAGAATTTTCTTTGTTTAGTGAATTTTATAAGAATTGGGGAATTTTGTTTCTCAATGTTCATTTCTGCATTAACTAATGATGGACATTTATCAATGATTTATTTAGAAATATTTTTTTTATTAGTGATAATAATATTGGTGAATTTTCTTTATCTATTTATTTAATCTAAAATATTTACATATATTTATGGGAATGAATGATATATATCTTGATTTTTTAAAATAATGTATTAATTGATCTTCTAAAATTTGGGAAATTATTATATGATTTTTTATATATTATTTATAATAATAATATTGTTATTATTATTATTGTTATATATTTATATGTTGCATATATATATATAAATAAATTTTATATAAATTTATTTAATATTATTTCATATTGAAATTATAATAAACATTGTATTATATGAATTTTATATGGGTAAATATATACATGTATGGGTTGGTTCAAATATTAGGCACACAAAAACCCATATCATTTAGTTCTTCACAAACACACACACATGTATTATATGTGAATAGGGATGGTGAAATATATAAATCTTTATTTTGAAAATGTAAACTTGAATGTGAAAATGGTTTTATATAATTTACTTATATTTATAATTTTGGGAATTTTCATAATAAAAATGTTTATATATTACTCAAAAAATACTAACTTATATATAAATTATAACAGAACTAAAGTTATATTTATACATTATTTAATTTTTAGGATCCCATCATTTCATAAAAAGTATAAACACATCAAATATAATTATAAATCATTTTATTACATTTAATAGAATTTCTAAAAGGTTTCATAATGGTTTAGAGAGTTCAGGGGGATTTTTTAGACCCCGAAACTCTAGTTTTTAGGGGAACAGGAAGAGGTGCATGGTTAGCACACGATTAATAGTAACAATGTAGGTAAAATATGAAGCACTATAAGAGGTGGATCACGATATGTAAATTTTATGAGGTAGTCTCATAATGAGATAGAAGATGAATAAAAACTATGGAGTGGTTCATTAGTTGATGGAAATGGTTTTTCAAAAATTTAACCTATCATTAATGGGTTGTTTCACTTAGGCAGATGATGGGTATAGATAGTGCATAGTTTGGGAAAACAATCCCCTAATTAAAAATGGATTAAATTAATATTTTTTACTAACATTCATTTAGGTTTAACCACCCCTTATTCTCCATTTTTCATGCACAAAAACCTCTTTGTTCCATGTATGATCCTTCCCCCATCAAAGATGGGGTTTGATCTAGATTCTCCATCTTGACTTAGAATCACACAAAGTCATTTGTGTTGGATATATAATGGTATTCCCTTCTTCCTCTTCCTTATTATCCTCATTGTTCACTCACATTATAATGTTATTTCTAGGGGATCTAATATTCCCAATTTTCAAGTTTTTCTTTATTCCATTGATTTCAAACATTCCATCATATATTATAGGCCAATAACAAACATGTAATCCATTAAACGTCTAAGACTAGTGGTTTCATTCTTTTTTCCGTAATGACGGATTATCTATAAATTAGTATGTTATTCAATAAGAAAAACATTCCAAGTAACATTTTCTATGTTTATTATTCCTTAATTTAAATTTTTGGTCCTATATTTATATAACCCATGTGACCCATGATCACCAATAAGGGTTGGGGACCTGAAATGGTTCCTCCCCTTTAGGATTAATTCTAATATAGAAGGAACAACCGTGAGTTTCTTATAAACAACATTAACTATATGGGGTGTGTTCAATACCCATGTAGTAAGGAGTTTATAATTAATTAATTAAAAATGGGATCAATTAAACTGAATGGAAGGATTTATTCCATTATTATCCTTATATTCCATGTCTATGAAATTTGACTACCTTAAGAGTAATGTTATAAATATCCTTTTCAAATGATATTGATCAATGAGATTAAATGTTATATTAAATGGTATAGTTATATTGAGTACTCATTACCATACATTATTCCATATCAACGGTGATACATGGTTTCCAACTCAAAACCCCATTGATGGACTCATCAGTCATTTTTTAAATTAAAATGAATTACTAAACAGATTTACAATCACGTCATTTGTGATACATGGGTTATCATATGAATTCCATTGATGGGAACTCTTGAATAGATGGATTTAATTTGTGACATGAGTGAAACATGGGTCCCATACATTGTATTACATGGGTAGACTTTGGGGGTAGTGATTTATATTTGTCCATGAGTGACAATTTTATTTCTTTTATTGGACTCCAAGGACTGATTTATTTGTTGGTGAGCTTATACCACACCTTGAGAAAGAAATATGTTCCTATGTTGAATTCCCTGGGCGTACTTGTAGATTTATAGGTTCATATTGCACCTAAAGTTATACATGGGGTCCTCATATGTAATTCCTTGGATGGTCTCACGTTTCCAATAAATAAATTGATTAAATAATCTACATGATGTATCTTCCACATCAAATAAAATACTAAAATTCAATTAATACAATACATACATGATGACCTTGATAAATTTCCTTAATAAAGTGTAATTATTATGGGATTGTTTCATACCATATACTGATATAATCAATGGGATAGACCTTTTTAGGAGTCTGGTCCCTATCCTTATTATAAATTAAAATCATAATTGGTATTATTTCATAGACATTTCGTCTTAGGCTGAAGTAGGAAGTATCAGACGGTTTTCCTAGTTGTTACACAGTCAAACATATGACATATGTATTTCATACACAGTATGTATTATTACCTTCACTCTACTAATTTATATATACACATGTTGGATATCATTAGAAACAATTCATGACTTTTCTTTAGTATATCATACATCATGTATTTTTCATCGAGTTGTACTCAGAAAAACATAATTGATGTATGTAGGGACAAGGTATAGTGGTCTACTATGGATGCATTATTTACCTATTCTAGAATAGAGTATAAGAGAAGTTGACTGATCTTATTCCCACAACTATATTGGGGATAACTTTTTATATCATTCACATTTTTGTATAACATGTTGTATATGGACTCTTCATTGTTTTCCATTTATTAATTCTTTTATATCATGACTTCATCATCATTTTATAAATGGATATGGTTTCTTCCATATTATTTTTTTCTTGATGATTTCATATTACAACATTGTATTTTCAGAATTTTATTGTTTATTAAAATTAATATTATTTTATATTGTTATGTTCCACTCTATTCATGATTTTATAGTCTCTGTTCCATATCATTATAGACCCTCACTTCAATTCAGTAGCCTCAGGAATACATGGAGTCACAATTGAGACCATCTAGATAACCAATTTCAATAACATTGAGTGAACCATGTATAGGGCATCATAAAGTTGTATAAGAGCATTCTTTTCATTTTGTCTTTCTATTTTGAATATAATATTGGAGGCTAGAAATTTTTGGAATTTGTTAATAATCCTCTAAATGGATATGTTAAGCCACATTTATGGAAAATCCAAATTATCTTGGATGGGAATTTCAATTCTGGATTATGCCTATTATAGTTGTATTGATTGAACCACCGGTTGAAGGATCTGATATGTGGAATTTATTATTCTTGATATGGATTACTTTTACCCTTATCCCATCATTGTAATGAGATATTGGAATCATTCATCGCTATTGGAAAAAAGTGATTCACATATCATTTGTTTTCCAATCCATATAGGTTTCCTTACATTACATTCTGATTATGTTTTATGTTTATCTTTATACAATAATTAGGGAAAGATTCATCATTCGTACTTTTATACCATGCTTCTTTGACTATATCAATGTTTACCAGTATTTTTTATAGTGACCGCATTCCATGTTTTTCTTATGATATAAGATTTTTTATTAAAGTGTATTAATAAACCAAATTGGTGTTTTCTCGTATATATTGATGCTAGAACCATAATTAACAAATTCTAACATTTTGAGCTCTGTTAAATTAGTTCCATGCACTAAAACATTGATCATAATGATTAAATAGATGTTAATAACAATTTATAAAGTGTAATTTATATTATAAATTAGTATGGATAACTCATATAAGAAAACCATCATATATGGGATTGTTTCATTTTGATGCTAAAAATAAAAGCCTTATTCTTGTTACAGGACTTTCCAATAGAAATACACGAAGAATAGTAATTTATAATGTTGAAATGGACACACATATAACTAGACCATTTTAAATACATAAATGAATATGAAATTTTTATTTAGTAAAAAATTAATGAAATATTTAAAATTAAATGGTGAGGAAAATTTCAACCTAAATTGTGTTTTCAATTATAACGTGCAATTGAATCTCTATATACCAGAACCTTTAATGTATAATAGAGAATATTAAATTGACCAAACCTTAGTAGTATGAATTTTGGAGTGTCATTTTGGATACCTTTTGAGATGATATATCACTTAGAACTAGCTTTAGTATCTAGAAGAGGGGTGTTGATCATTACATATAAAGGCATTGAAATTGTACTTTTCTTTTATCTATACTATGTTATATTAAAGAAATCTATTGGAATGTGTTCTATTGGAATTTTATAGATATTACAGCATGAGAACCTTGATTCATACACCAAGAATTTGTTGACGAACATGATCCCAAGGTGGTGGGACTTAAGTCACCAATATTTCCTATATAGTGCCTTAGTACATATAATTATTACTGATCTTGGTACCAATAATCAATTTTGTGGGGTATGTGTATAGAACATGCAGACTATACAGGGAGAACAAAAACATGAACCTATATTAGAAGACAATATATATGAGTTTCAATAATATCATCTTCCCATAATTTCAGGGGATGGTAGTCTACATGCAATAGAGTCATTGATAAAGGCCTTGCTATATAACTCCAGGAATCATTAGAAAAATCCTAAGAGGATATTAAATTTCACTACATATATGGATAAAATTATATCAAATGATTTCGTAAAATTATTTCCCTCAATGAACATAATAAAGATACAGTTTGGGTTATTTTTAGATGGCCTTATATGATTCTTTTCTATCTCAGGACATTGACGGATTAGAAATATAGAGATTTTGTGCACCTAGGGAAGGGATTTTCATTATTAATGAACTAATCCAATTATTTCACGGTTCTCTAGTTCTTCGCACTTATTCTTCTATGTGATGAGTTATCTAGGACTAGGTTATTCGAATATAGTCTCAATTATCACATCTAATCCCTGGTGAATGTGTTCAGATTGACTAGCAAATCTGAGAGAGTGAATCAAACAGACATTTCAGATCATAACCTGAGAGAGGTTGAGGGTACGATCCACGGTGGTTCGGCTCTGAGACAGAAAAAACTACTTGAACACGAGGTAGGGTGCACTGCTTTGACTCTTTTCATGTGAACAACAATTAGACTATGCACTTAGGTGACTAGGTGGTATTCCATTAGTGTGGTAGGAATTTGGATTTGAAGACCCAATATATCATGGATTTAGTAATGTTTTAAACATTCAAAGTGATGTAACATCTTTAGAACATTCTTAGAGATTTACCTACATTGTCATGTGAGAGAGAATTTTCACCGACACCACATTCATGAGTGGGGTCAATAATCCATTGTCCAAATGGGAGATAGAGTACTACCACACAATTAGGATAATGAGGTGTTCATGGATGTGGGATTTAGACACATGACTTATAATACCTACAGATCATTCATTGAAAAGGTATTCAAGATATAATTTAAGGCTATGAAAAAGTGAAGATATATGCAGTGCATCTAATTCCTAAGGATCCGAGTTTCATTCCATCTAAATTTAGTGGAAAGATCTATGTTTCCTATAATATATTATATTCTTTATTTCATTGAGGATATTCCCAGTAAATTATATCAATTTCTATTTTAATCAAACATGGCCTCGTTTTTTTGTATTCCTGTTTCATAATGACACTAATACCCATTTGGGAATTCAATCTGATTTTGAACTATGGTTCAGTGATAACCCCCTTGGGATAGGTGAATATTATTACACATGGGACCTCTTTATACTCAAGACAAAAATCTTTTTTATCATTCATAGGATTTAATGAATGGTTCTTTAGCATGCCTATGTAGATTTTTATCACTATAGAGTATGTTTTACATCACTATTAGGGGTATCTATATTAAAAATGGTGAATGGAATTTCAATGAAAGTGGAGTTGGGCCTGATCTTTATAGGCTATGTAGAGTAAATTTTCAAATTTATATAAATTATTTAGATTATCAGGTAATACATTTGGTTGATTTTCCTACTCCATTTAACAATTTCAAGGAAATATTATTTGAGGAAATTTTTGGACTAAATCCTGAGATTGGGGAATGGTTCACTATCATGCTAGTTTTTGGTGTAGCACTCATATTCATTCCTCATTATAGGATGGGTATTACATAGTTTCAAGAGTTCAAGAGGAAGGTATATGACTTATAAGAAAATGGTATTATACTTCACATTACTACATTTATTGGTTCATCCATTCTTTTCATCAACAATGAAGATTGTTCCCTAATGATTTTTGGGTATTATTGGAGGATTAACCATTTTATGGTATGTAATAGGTATCCTTTAACTCATATTTGTGACCTCTTGGACTATCATTAAGTATCATGGGTTTTCTCCAAGATAAAATTGAGGATAGTCTATGATCATGTATAAGTTAACCTTTCAAACATACCTCAGACGTTGTTTCAATGCGGTTTTGGTATTTATGAGTATATGTTTATGGAATTTTGTTTGATAAATATGTCCATAATTTTTATGGTTTTGATGAATCAAGATTCCCATATGTATCTGGACACATTTTCATAACACTGAGAGAGGACCAATTCTATGCTAAACTTTCTTAATGACAGTTTTACATCAATTGGGCCTACTTCCAGAGTCACATTATATTAGTGAAAGGTGTGTTTGCTAACCCAGAGTATGTGAGATACATTGTTTCCTTGGAAGATCTTAATAATGTACTTATCATAAAGATTTTATTAGGTATTATTGGATTTTAACTGTTATTTATATAGGATTTATGAAATCATTCTGCACTGGTCACAAGCACGACCAGCAAAAGATTTTCATGTTTACATGATCTAAAGAACCTGATATATCCTTTCAAGAGTTTAAATGTATATTTAATTTAGTTATGATTCTAATATTACCTGATTCTACAAGAGGATAATTATTTTATTTAGAGGCATTAGGTAATGGAATGAAATCCATTTTTATGAAGGTATCATAGATCATGGTATACATATCCTCTAGTTTAGGGATTGTGAAAATAATTACCTGACACATGATATCGATATAGGAGATATGATTCATGTATTATATTTGTGGAGACATTATAAACTTGGAGAAATATTTTTTCTATACATTGACCACAAAATATCCAAGTATATATTTAGAATGAATTACTTGAATCTCATGAAATGAAGATGGGTTAAATATATATAATCATTCGATTTTTCACTGGTGTATATTCCTGCAAAAGGAAATGTCGTTGTAAATTATTTAAAATGGAAGAATGATAAATAGGTTTCCCATGAGGCTAATATTGATTATAATTTCATGGCTCTATTTTCAAAGATTTATTTTGAGGTTCAAGACCATTATGGATAACCTAGACTTACCTCATTATGAGTGACCTCTTCACTTCTTGATAATGATGATATGAGGAAGCTATATAATCATAAGGGTTTGTTCTTATAGAAGAGTGTTTTAGGTGAGGACCCACCACATTGTTGGATTGTTTTGGGGATGAGATATTATGAATTCAAGAGTATGTATATTTTCCATCATTCAAATGATAGGAACTGATCAGAGAGTCTCATCTCATTCCTTGGGCAGTATGTCCTGGCCATACGAAGTGGTACCATGGTTGAATCCACCAGTATTGGTGGCCTGATATGTAATGGAAGATAGAAAGTTTTTTTACTTGATATTCCACTTTAAAGTCGGTGATGGAAGAACACCAGTCTACGTTAGGGATTTTACATACATTTTACATTCCTAAGAATAAATGGTATGATGTCACTCTGGATTTTGTAATTGGAACACCTAGGTCGCATTGTGTCTTTGACACGGTATTGTGGTCATAGAATGATTAAAGATAACCCCTCAAATTTTACCTGTTAGAGAGAACCATTCAGTGGATGATCTAGGTAGTCTATATATTCGAGAGATGATTGTCCTTCACAGATTTCCAAGTACTATTGTTTCTGATAAATATGCTCATTTTACACAGTTGTTCTAGAAAGGGTGGAAAAATGAATTTATTTAATAGGTACATTCATGTATAGACTCTCACCCATAAACAGATGGTCAGTTTAACCATATGATATAGGTTTTATAGGATATTCTATATCCCTGAATCCTAAATCTCACAGGTTCTTGGTAGAAACACCTACCACTATTCTAATTTTAATATAATAGCTACTTTCAAGGATGCCAGAGATAGATCCTTATGATTCTATATATGTTAGGAGATTCCATTCACTCTATTACTAGTTATAGAATGTATAGGTTGTAATAATGGGATAACATCTCGTTTTGGAAACATTAAAGAAGATACAACTCATTAAGACATATATGTCTATGTCTCAGTCTTGGAAGAAGTCTTATTTCAATCACCATTGATGACCTATTAAGATAGAGGTTGGGGATCAAGTAGTTTTTTGAGTTTCACCTTGACTTTCAAATAGAACAATTTAGAGATAGGGTAAAATTTCCCCTCATTATATCAAAATTTTTGAGATTTTACAGAGAGTCAAGATGATACCTTATCGGTTATAGTAACCTCCAACTTATTGATCCTTTCAAAATTTATTCCACATGACTAAATTATATTTTTATCACTCACTTATGTCTTATATTTTACATCATGATGAGGTAGAGTTAGAGGAAGATTTATACTTTGAGTAAAATCTTATATGAATCATTAATCAGAGTAGGAAGGCTCTCCAAAGAATATCATTTAATATATTATGGGATCTATGGAATTACATCTGTGTACAGGACATGTCTTGTGGGAGAGAAGATGATGTATATTCTTAGTATCAATAGTTATTCATAGATGGTGTTATACCACTATAGTAAGGGAAACCTAGGGATGTGTTGATTTAACAAGTAAATATTTTACAATTCGGGATTCTCTTATGAGTTATGAAACCTTATAATTTCATCATAATTTTTTACTATATAATATAAGATCTTAATTATTTTAGTATGGGTTCTGGTGCAGGAACATCATGTTCGTAGCTCAGGGCATTGGTTTTTTAGAGGAAAATAATGTCATGAACGGTGGGTGAATTATTAGTAGTAATTGAGTGTATCAACAAGGAAACATTTTATTAGGTGGAGCCATGTTTTGAAACCATTTAAGGTATTCCACATGGTTTTTTTAGCAGCCATAGAAAAATCTATAGTGGGGATCTACACTGGTTGTGCATGGTTTATCAAACTGTGCACAAATCCCAAATGGGTAGTGCCACAATGGCATATCCTTCACATGATTGGTGCATGGTTCGGTCCAACTGTGTGGCCTAATCATGAACCCATTAAAAATGGGTGAAATTTACATTTCTCCCATAAATTGAATTAATATTTAACCCCCCTTTATTCTCCCTTTTTTAATTGATAGTTTCCTATTTTTTTGTTTGGATATACTTCTTCCGGCTAATCAAGGATATGTGCTATATTTTATTTTTGGACTCATAATAACACACCATAGACTTCATAGTATCACTAATTGTATGCCCTTTGATCATCTTCTTTATTTTCTTAATATTTACTACCCTTATGAATTTTTATTTCTAGGTGAGCTAATATGCTCTATTTTTAGGGGATTTTTCAATTATTTATATTTTTATCTTTCTAACTCATATTTGAGTCCATTAATAGATGAGGAATGCACATAAAATATAAGGTTGTTGGTCATAGGATTTTCCAGAAAATTCTAGTTTTTTATGTGTTGCATCATTTTGACTTACACCCAACTTTCCAAGCTTCACCTTTTAAATATAGTTTTTAATAAATAAAATGTATTTTCATATGTTTATATGACCCATGTGACCCATAATCTCCACTGAGGATTGGTGACACCATATGGAATGAACCATTTTGTTATGTTTCTAAACTAGATCAAATGACCTTGAATTTATTATGAACATGATTCACCTTAGGAGTTGTGTTCTTTAATCATTATAATTGAAAGGATGTAATTAATTTTGTTATAATTTGGATTAATAAACATGAAATGAAGGATTTACCAAATGTCCAGCCTTTTTATCATTGGATATGAAATTGAACTACTATATGAGGTAAGTTATACTCATCCTTTATAAATTATATAGATCAATTGGATTTAAATATATGTAAAATGTTTTTTGTAGATTGAGAGACCATTAAAATTTGTTATACCATGTCGAGGGTGATACATGGGTCCCCACTCAAAGAAATATATATGGACCCAATGGTCTTATTTTATTAAAATAAATTATTAAATGGATTTACAGTATTGTAGTGGGAGATTCATGGGATAGAATTTGAATTCAATGGATGCGACAATGCCAGCTGGTTGATTAACTATAATCTATAAATCAAACTTGGGTTACTTACATGAAATGTAGTGGAAAATATTTTAGGGAAACACTTTATATTAATCCATTAGTGACACTTAGGTTTCTTACATTGGACACAAATAATGGACTCATATAGTGGAAATGTTATATCGTGCCAAGTGAAATTCCTAGTTTTCTATTTGGAATGTCAAGGATGAGTTTGTAGGGTGATGGGTTCATAGTGCACATGGAGTGATATCAGGATCCTCAGATAGAAGACCTTGGATGGAGTCGAGATTCCATAAATAAATAAATAAATTCATCTATGTCACTCATCATCCAAGTCAAATAAAATGCATGGATTTAGTCAATAATTTTAAAACATTATATACTTTTAATATTTCATTTATCATGTTTAAATTATATAGGGTGTGTTTATCCAATATAGAAATACATTCCATAAGGAAACCCTTAGTTATGAGTCAATACCCAAACCTTCCCATAAATTAATATCTTAATTGGTATTAATTAATAGAAATTTCATCTTAATTTGATGTAGGTGGTATCAGATAGGTTTCATGTCTATAACGTAGTCCAATATATGATACATGAATTTCAAACACAGTTTAAATTATTACCTACACACTAATTTGTTGTATATTAATGAATGGGATGGAATTATAAATCATTGGTAGTGGCCTATTGTGTATATCTCAGCACTTGTTCGGTGTGATGATTGGTACCTTGAAAAACATCATTGGTTTAGGTGGAGATAAGAGAAGATGTCTTTCTATGGATAGCTGATTTATCTATATTAGGATGGTTATTGGGAGAAAAGCACCATGAATATGCTCATGATGCCACTACATATAGATTTTCATCTTTGTATTATCATTTTATAGCATGTTTTATTTGTATTCTACTCTATTTCTGTTGTTTTCCCATGTATTATTTGACGACATGATCTTCATTTTGTATATGTTTTTATTTTTGAACCATTAAGTTTCATTTGGTTTATTTACTCTTCTATTTTTTCAGTTCATTTATTATATTTTTTCACTAATAATTGTTATTTCAATCCATTGTGTTCTACTCTGATCATGAGGGTATAGTCTCCAAATTATACAATATAAGACCCTGAGTTCTAGTCGAAAACCTCTTTCGTATAGAGAGGATCTTTTTCACCCTTTTGGAAAATAAGGATTAGTGATATATGAGATAATTATGTCCAAAAAGTCACATAGTTATTTATATATTTTTTAAATATGAAATATTATTCATTTAACTATAATATTAATTTCTAGTAATATATATATATACAAAACTTAAAAACCCAAATATTAAATAGAAAGTACGTAATAATAAATTATATATATAATTTTTTAATACAATGGATAATAAATTAAATTAATATTTTTCATAAAAATTTTGGCAGAAGGAATATGTAGAAATAATAATATATAAAAAAGGTTTAAATAAATTACATCTTAATTACGGTCTATATAATCAAGTGATTAAATTAACCCTGGAATCCAATCCCACTATGGATATCAAAAAAAGTTGAAACAAATTAATACAATGATCTAACCTCCAAGATAGATTTCTTTAACAATGCATCTACCATGTGATTTTCCACCCTATAAACATGATAGATATGTGAGTGAAAGATATCCATTGCTTTCCGATTATCAAACAAATACATGAAAAATATTAATGGAACATTCTCTGGTATGGACCTTATAGTCTCCATTGTAGGGGTTGAATCAAAATATAATCCTTCAAAACATCCATCCAAATAGAACTGAATGTTTAATTTCATGAATCATAGACCATAGGTAAACCTTATATACTTATCCATTAGCAATATAATGTTAAAAAATATCTATATAAATATTTCATGAGTAAAAAAACACCATCATAGCTTGATGGTCTTGGTACACCTAATGTCGTTCCATCAACATTTAATATAATCACACTTAATATAGGGGGCATCCATCAAATAATATTCATGAAAATTACTTCCCTACGTGTTCCTAGAACACCATTAAAACAACATATATTTAAATAAAAAAGAAATTCATTACACATAGTACATATTTTTATATTATAATTTTATTACACTTCATTATGAAAAACAAATTATCCCATGTGATAGGATGTAAGATGATTTTCAAAAATAATCCAATTTATCATTTTCCAGGTGAAGGTGATGACATTATTACAACGACTAAGATAATGTTGTAAATTTGTTCTCTATGATGAGATTTAGTGATAGAAAACATCATATCAAAATAAATATCAAGAAAAACATTGAAATTAAATAAATCCCACACATATCATATTATATTATTTAAAATTTTCATTAAATAAATTTTTCATCGATTTTAAGATTCACATAGAAGTAAACAGTTAACTAAGGTGAATTAAAACAAAAATAGTGTTGTTCATAATCTAAAGTAACTTGATTCCTCCATTATTTCCACATATAATTATTTTATAAGGAGAAATTATGACCTTCCTAAATTTCATAATCCATCTTGGAACACTTGAATCATTTTGAGATTTAAATCTACTGATCTCTGTGGAATTAAAACTTCTAGTATTTCTCATTATCTAGATTAGTATGTGTGTATTAATATGGGAATATATATGAACTGGCATATTAATTGTTATTTTTCTCACCATTATTTGATTTTAATTAACAAAAATATTCTTACAGAGTTTTTTTAAATTATTTTGAATTTATATATTTTTTAATTTTTATTTATTTATTATTTTTCTTGTTAGTTTGTTTACAATATTAATATTTAAAAAAATATTTCTTTCATTTATTAAAATAATTTTGATGTATATTAATTATTATTATTTATTTTTTTACTATTCTTAATAATATATATATATATATATATTTAAATTTTTTCTTATAAAAATTTAATTTTCTAAAATTTATTTTTACCCTTATGTTTTTTTCATTTACTTATCTCCACCTTTATGTAATATTTACTATTTTTTACCCTTATATTGATTATATTCTACCCTTATATAATTTCCCTTTAACCATTGTAATTTATTTGAAATCTGTTTCAACTATTACGCAGGAGTTGTTTACCTTTAAACTTGAAGTTGATATTTTATTCCTCATTTACATAACACCCTATTTACTCTTATGTTTCATTCTAGCACACCTTTACAAAAGTAGTTTTATTATTTACATTCCCTTATACATTTTTAGTTTACCCTAGTGTAGGAACTGTAAATTCATGCTTATCTTTAAATAGTTTTTCATTACCAATACTTAACATTTATAAAATATATGTTGCCTTTATGAAGATATTATAAGTTACCATTGTACATGTATGTATACCCTTAAAAAGGGCAAAAGAATCCAAGATACACTTTAGCAGCTGGTGTTTTCTTTACGCATCCTATTTATTTTTCATTTTATAATTATTTACCTTATAATATTTTTTTTACACCATTACGAAAGCATGAAATATGAAACCAATATTCTAACATGAATATAATACACTTGTTAAAATTTTTCTCATGATATTGTTGATATTTTGATTTTATTCATCATAATAAAAAGTGTTTATTCTTGTTTTTATAATTCTATAAATTTATATAAAGAATACATTTAATCTTCTTTCAGGTGTATAGTATCATTAAAAAACTAAAATATTTTGAGATTGAAATTTCTAATTTGTTTTCCGAGATATTATAATTTCTAAAATCATGTCTAATATAAATTAATTTTTTAAAACTTTTTTTAATTATTTTTCATCCACTATGTTTAAATTTTGATAGAATCTAACATATAAATACAAAAAGATATATCAAATTAAAATTTTGAATATTATGGAGTATATTTATGTGTGATTCATGTATTTTATTTGACATATTGCTATGTCATATTCTAAAAAATGTATAATCAATTTATATCACCATATAAGATGATCCTAGAATTTTATTATTATTATTATTTAAATTATTAAACTATTCATTTAGTCTTGCTGAGTTCTTTTTATTCAATAGAGGTGGGGCATGTATATATATAATAATATTCAAGATTAATGGAATGTAGACATTAATGACTTAATGAATTGAATTATTAAAAATATTTATGAATAATTAGAATTACATAAAAAGTGAAATTTTGTGGCTTAGGAAACTATATCACAACACACTACAACATCGTGATTGTCCTTTATATCAACATTCTTAGTATCTCTTCACGATCTCAAATCCCTCCCTATCTGAATCCTCATCTTCTAAAAATGAGTGTGTACCCAAATTGTAATATGTTTCTCACTATCTTAATATTATCATTCTCCCTATATGTTCATCAAATTCATAGGGATAATTGAGAAAAATATAGAAAATCGTCTTCATACTCGTTAATCCTTTTGGTTCTTACTACCATTAAATTATGGGACTATGGTCCAATTGACGTTTTTCCTTTCAAAATATAATGGTCTCTTCATTTGAGGTTTCGAGCTTCTCGGTAAAATTTCCAGTTTATATTATATATTATTTCTTATAATAACATAACAATAAAGGTAAATATTTTGTAACTTAGAAATAAATAATTTCAAGATATTGATAAATTAAATCCTTAATAAATTCTCATATTAGATGTAGGGGTACCTTCAGGTACAATATTTATCCTCCTTAAAAAATTTTGTGTCAAATTTACATTCCTTATTTTAATTTATTTTTATCTTTCAGTCATTTAATTAATAATTTTCTTCATCTATCAAATATGATAAACCAATTTATTATTAAATTTACCTCTTTAATTTTATCTCTTTTAATTTCATTTTTTCACTTTTAATGCATTTAATTTTTTTTTTGATTTTTTAGATTTTTTAATGTTTTTTACTGTTTTTTTAAACATGGTTTTTTTCAATTTATAACGGCTATACACCTATACCATGCCCGCTATTTACATTTTTTCTCCCATATTCGTCCTATTTTGGTATAGATGAAGTATGTTTTTATCAAAATACATCATGACATTAAAATTGATATTATTCACAAAAAATTGTTTTTAATATTAATCGCTATCAAAGTAGGATTTTTTTAATGGAATCATTTTCAAAAGATCCTATTTTTATATTAAATAGATTATTACTTTTGAACAAATTGAATATCAACATTTATTAGTAGTATTGGATTGTTTTTATATAATTATTATGAATGGAATTAAACATTCAAATATATCATAAAATAATTGGAATCAAAATATTATTTACCAATTTTTACTTATATATAAAATAGACGAATAATTTATATTTTCTCATAAATACAAATTAATTCAATTCTATTCCCTTATAAAAAATAGCTCATAAAATTTTTAGGTCTTTATAAATATTTTATTAAGGTGAAAATGAAGTCATTGAGGACAGATAGTGAAAAGATTCCATCAACTTGTATAAAATCCATAACAACTTTTACAAAACTAACTGCAATGAAAAAAATTATCAATGTCTTATAAAAAAGATAAAATTTAAATTCTAGAATTATATTTTTTGGTTGGAAAAGGATTGTTCACATCAATCCGGATTATCCCTTATATAAGAAAATATATAAAAAAGACTAAATATTATAAGGATTTAAATTTTTTCAACTAGAATACTAAATAAGAGTTTATTTCAAGAAGTTAATCACGTGATAAAAGTATCACATGTCTCATGATGCATGTTGAGGATGGAATTGAGGATAGTTCTAAAATTTATATTTCCTCTTTTAATTACCCTTCTAATTATTCTACAAATTATACATAATCCCTAAATTATGAATATATTTACAATACTAAAAATAACCATTAAAATGGATACTGTGATATTTTTCAGAATTAAATGCTCTTAAAAAGAAAAAATAACTTTTTTTCTAAAAAAGTTAAATTTTAAAACAAAACAAATATTTTATTTTATAACTAAATGATCTTCCAAACATTGAATATTTGGAATTTCAAATTAATGATAAAAAAATTAATTCTTATTTTACTCAATGTATAAAAATTAAAAAGAAACAGGGGTTCTAATAATCCTTATAAAAATAATTATGGTTTGGGTTTTTTTAAACAATAAAGTTCTTCCATAAATTATAAAAATTACATATATTCTAAAGGTGAAATCACAAAATAAATTTCTTAATTGTTGTAAAAAATGGCTTCATCTCGTTTAATAATAAAGAGCTAAAAATGATAGATATAGTAGCCCCAAAATAATTCATATTTCATATCAATTTAATTAATTAAATTCTATTTCTAAAAATGTTTATGTTCCTAAATATATTTCTTCCATTATTAAAAGACACAATTTTTTAATATTTCAATTAATATTAACTCACACCACTTGACGCAAATTCTAGGTACCAAAAGGCACAATGTTTTTATAATTTGTGTAATAATTCCACCTAAACTCTTAGAAATATTTTATAGTGGTTATACAATAAATGAAATGTATGATTCAACTCCAATGTAGTATGTTATCAAAATGAGAAATCTAGAGAGTTGGAATCAAAAATTCAACCCATGAACTATTTTAAATTTATAAAAATTAATTTTTTTATTGATTTGTTACTCTCTATCTTATATACATTAATCAAAAATATATTATAAAATATTGAAAAAAATATCATACCATATTTTAAATTGTTATCTCATGACATTATTTTTAATTGTCATTTTAATTTTTTGTAATATTCCTTATCAATTAATTTTCATTTTTATTTCCAAATTATTTTAAAATATTATCTTATCAATTGAAAAAATTATAGTTTTTTCAGTAAAAATATACATCTTTAAAGGAACCTGGTTTTAAAATGAATTTATTTATTTCATCCCAAGATCAATGTATAATAAATTAATTTAAAACCAACTAAAAGTAAAAATTATAAGTGTATTAGTCATAAAGATAATTATTATTGACATCATAATCAGTATCTTATCCATGATAATATTCATTCTCTTGTAAAACTCAGTTGTGGCCAAACAGTCTGATATTTACAGAAATAATCACTTGAAGAAAAAATTGTTTGTGAACCTTGACCACATGGAAGGAAAAACATTTATTACTTAATTCCTAAGAAACCATGTCACCTCTTTTAAATCCCCAATAAAAATTATTCCTTTATATTTTTTCCCAAACTAATTTTTCTATTATTAAACATAAGCATTAAACATTTGTAAATATCAATTAATCTATTATATTTACATGGATTTTCTTCTTGACTCATTTGGACGAGGCTTTCAATGTATTGAAAAAAAAATTAAAATAATGTAAAAATTAGAAAATGATACAAACAATATTCTATAGAAGTGACCATGGTACGTAATTTGAAACTAATACTTTCAACAGTTTTGTGATTATCAAGTATAGCATCCCTCGATTTCCTCATAGAGATCACATTAAAAAACGTGTTTATCAAAAGTTGAAATAGGATAATCTATGAATTTTCTGAGGGAACCTTTAATGATATTTCCATTATTTAATAATTCCGGGATGTGAGTGCAGATGTCACATGTTTTACCCTTTACTATGCCCTTATGAGATTCAGCTTAAGAGAAAATACCTTATAAACTTCAAAAAGGAAAACATAAAAAATTTGGCGTATTTATAGTATTTTTTTAAATAATTTATCTTTAATACCAAGGATAATTTAAAAAAGTTTGACCAAAAATATGACAACAGAATTTCAATTGGGTATTGAAACTCACGTAAAGCCATTGATGTCTCTACTAATAGGACATAACCCCTAAAATAGTGGATTCACATCAAATTAAATGTGAATGTTCCTAAATCACGTCTACAATGTGATATTTATTTTTTTCAATCCAGTTTTACCCATCATCAAACTCAATATTGTAAAACAATTGATGATACACCAAACACCTCATTTGACCCTTTTCTCATGTCTTGGACACAATCCAAAAACCATCCCTCTAAGAATTGTATTGGATAATTACAATTTTTAACTTTTTCCGGAAGGTTTGTATTAAATGGTTTTCAATATAATGATTTTATCTCTTACCTTAAACAATAATAAGTGTCTAATCGGCTCTATAAACAATGACCTTCAAGGGAATTGGGTTATTTATTCTGAATAAATAAATAACATTTTAATCTATATTAATTTGATTTTATTTTTAAATTTATATTTATTTTATTTTTAAAATTTTATTAAAATGTATTTTTATTTTTTAAAATTGATAGTGAAATTTAATTTCAAATTTAATTTTGAATATATTTTCAAATTTATTTTTTAATTTCATATTAAATTGGTTTTTAAATTTATTAATATTTTTTCTTATTGGTTTTTATATTTCTTTTTAGATTTCTTTTTTAATTTATTTTTTAAATTACAGTTAATTTTTTTAAAATTTATTTTAAACATAATTTTAAATTTTGATTTAGTTTTTTAGTTTTATTTTTATATTTTTCTAGTTATTTTTCAAAAATACTAAATTACTTTTATATTTTAAAGTTCTAATTATATTTTATTTTTGAATCTTTTTAACTTTTTTTACAAAAAATATAAAAAATTATTTCATTATATAAGTATTTCATAACATTATCACACTTTTTGTATGTCAAATGAGTATCATAAAATAATAAACATTATTATATTGATACAAATAAGTGGATGTGGTTTTGGTAAAAATTATCCAAGGAATTGATCTAAAAATTGGATTATTGTTTTTTTATACCTTTCTCCTTCCATGGCTTGATAAGTCAGCCCTTACTGGATATCAGGTTTAACACTCCAAGGGAATTTTCTATAGTTTATTTGTATAAAATCATTCAACCCTTAATGATAAAAATGATATTTAAAAATATCAATGATTTTATTTTAAATTTTTGGATATCATTCCTTTAAAATAACATGATGCATTGATTGAGGGGGATCTAATCTTCATTATTATAGAATGATTAATTAAGATTCATTTTCATATAAAAATTATTTTTAAAATTTTAAAATATTCCTTATTTTTTAAAATAATTTTTTTTGTTTTTTTACATATTTTTCTAAATTTTTTAACCTATTAATTTCAATATTAAGAAATATTTTTTAAAATCCATTATCCCAAATATTTCCTTCTCTCAAACTATTTTCAAATCATTGACTTTTTTCTCGCATTAATTATCATTAATGATGGTAAAGGTAGATTTTATATTTATATATGTATAAAATAACCCCTTTTATATCCTTTTTTTAATATCATAGATGGATAAGTTTGTGAATCCCATAAAAAATAAGTATATGATATATTTGTTGGATAATTTTCTATTATATTACTCTTTGTTAATTTAATTTGTTATTCAAGTCTTTGTGATAACACGATGGGGTGATATTGTAGTAATTCTTACCAATCCTTTATTTTAATAATCGTAAATATTCATAAATTTATTTTTTTTATTTATATTTATTTAATATTTGTGTTTATTTATTAATTATTTTGTACATATATTTATTTACTATATTGATAATTAAAAAATTATTAGTATTATTTAAAATAATAAAATTGGATTCATTATTTCCCTAACTTTATATATTTTTAGATTTCACTTACATAGGTATTATAAATTCACGCATGCCTTTATGCACCAATTCATAATCCTTACACTGGTTGTATAAATTTATTTCTAGCTTTATGAAGTTATGATTTACCCTTATGTGAGGTATTTAAAATATTTTTTACATTTCTAATGATATTCTATGTAACCCTTATTTATGTATGTATATCCTTACATAGCACATTAAAATACATTCCCCCCTAACACAGTGAAAGTATCTTATTTACATGAAATTTTTTCATTTTACCATTATGAAACCTATGGAATTAATTTTCCACCTTTATTCATAACTGAAATTTTACCCTAATATAGTTTTATGAATATAAAAAACAATTTTAATCTACTTTCATGATTTCATTATTTTTATTATTTTTTTATATTGATAATAAGTGCTTAATTTTTTTAATGATTCTATAAATTCATATTAATGTTATAGAACATATGTAAAGTATCGTTTACTTAAAAAAAATTATATTAAAATTAAATATTTTCTTTATTCATGTTTATATTTTTAGTATGAAACTCAATTAATATAATTTTCTTATTTTGAGTTCTTTTAATTATATTTATCATTTATAAAACAATGTTTAAGAAAATGAAGTTATTCATACATGTTTTATTGTATTCAATACACAATTTTTAATAATAAATATTATCGCATGTATAAATATGGAAACATATTTCAAATTCAAAATATGAATATTACGGAATATCTCTATGTGATATTAGTGTGTATTCATTTAACCTTTATTATCAACTATTTCCAATGGATGCATTATAAATCTAATCTATCTACATTATTATAACATAATATTCTTATTAATATTTTTGTTGGTATTTCATAACTATTCCATTGGTCTTGTTGGGTTATTATTCATTAATGGGGTAAAGTTATGCACAAAAATAATTCTTCTTGGGATTCATGTAATTCCTACATGATAACATAAAGAACTATGTGAATCACGAAAATTTTAGAAGGATTTGATGGCTAAAAATAAAATCCTTTGGATGCTTGGCTAACTACAACACAACACATCTATAGTGTTCTACTCATCATTTATATCAACATGATGAACTCATCTTCAGGTTCTAAAATCTCTATATTTATCAATACACTTCATTATTAGATGAGTGTTGGCCAAAATGTTTATATATTACTCACACTCTCTATATTCTCAATATCCCCTTGTGTTCATCATATACCATGGGAGATTTTAGACTAATATAAAAATATATTTTTCATCATCTTTAATATTTTCTTTTCTAATTACCATTAAAGTAAGGTAATACGGTTTAATAGTTTTTTTCCTCCCAAAATAAACAAGAATACTAATTTTATATTTATAGATTCACATTTAATGAGTTATTGCCTCTGTTATCTAGTTTCTTTCTATAACTTAAAAAGGGTAGGGATAGTTTTGGTGTCTTGGATACCAATAAATCTATGGGATTAATAAATTAAATTCTTAAGTGATTAAGGTTTTAGATTTACATATATCCTCAGGTTCTATTAATGAACATCCTTCCAAAATATCTATTCCTATATACTTTCGACATTTTAATTTATTTATTTTTTTCAATATTTCTTTTCATCATTTAATTAATTCATCAAACATGCTTCATCGATTTATTTTCAAATTTCTATTTTATTACATTTTATTTTATTAATTTTATTATTTTCCATTTTAAACTTTTATTTATTCAATTTAGTATAATGGTATTAATTTCATTTCTATCATTAAAATAAATTTTCTGACATGGATTGTTTTTCTATAATTTTTTTATGGGAAATTAACTACCTCCTTCCATTTTATCTCTTATCTACAAAATATAATCTTATAATAAAAAAATAAATAAAGTTCCTCAACAATTTTATTTTCAAATCACCGATTTCCATATACAACTAATTCAAAGGTATCTTTATTAAATGCTTAAAATGTATATCAATCCATATAGTGGTAAAAAAGATGACCTATGAGTCTTACAAAAAAAATCTACTTCTCACACTCATAATTTCATAATCAGGGGATCTTAATTCAAGAAAAATAGATTATGAGAGAGAAAAACCTAACCCAATCTATAAATTCACAACAAACCATTATTAAAGAAAATAAATGACCTCATCATCTAATGGAAATATAATCCATGCAAGATTTTTAAGATGAGACTCATGAAATCCTCATAGTTTCTTAATTCCCAGCCCAACAATATCAATAAGTTTAGTGAATTCCATTCAAGAAATAGAAATTAACATTATTTCATGGACAAATCCATCCCATGAAAATTTTCTAATAATTTAATCAATATATTTATCCAAACTATTAGACCATCTACACAGAGAGAAATCATATATAAGAATGGATATAATCGTTGAGTAGGAAAATATATTTTTTCCACATAGTGAATTTTATTCCCATTATATTTATCTATTTGACCTATAATATTGTAGAAAATATTCTAAAAATATAATATTTTGACCTTTACCTAAAAATAAATGGAAACCCATATATTCAAAAGGTATGGATCCTATACTAACGTGCAGAACCCCGGTAATCCTTTTTATATTTGATGTAAATATCTCCTCTCCACACACATTGAATTGTTTTTTCTAGGTAATTTCATGACCATTAACCTCCTCATAAAGGTTAAATATAGGGTTAACAGACTACAAGGTCTTCTTAAATGCCTCCCCAAAGATCAGGAGATCCCTAGAATAAAATATTTGTGAGGGTAAAAGAAAACTCCTTCCAAAAATAAATTATTTGTATGAAATATCATGGGAAATATAAAAAATGAATCTACTAATGTAATCATCAACAATTTTAAAAAATAATCCAGGGTGAGGATCACCTTTTATAACTCTATCGAAGAACCCAAAACCCCCTATTGGGGGACCCATTAATAAGAAAATTGAGTTTAGAACACCTAAGGATGAAATATATCAATATAATAATATAATTGGAGAAGCCAAACCTCTTGAGAAAATCAAAAATTATTCTTCCATAAAAAGTGTAAAAACATTTGGAGATTTAACAATCCTATGAATTCATCCAAAAAATAATAATAATGATATTTTTAACAGTATTCTTTATGGAAAAAAATCTAAATTAATTAATGTCAAATCCATTCTCCATCTTTAGGTGAAGAGAAACATATTGAGAATTATACCCATATTTAATTGAAGTGGAGTAAAGTAATTCATTCACATACCTCACTACGTCTTCATGAATGATATCCCTATATAATATGGTAAATTTATTTTTGAATCCATCAGGGCCTACTACACTCTATAGATTTAGATAGAAAAGAGAATATTTTATCTCTTATTATGAAGAAACCATATTCTATGATCGATTGTGATGGTCAATAATGTGAAAAGGAAGATTATCAATTACTTTTGATCTATTATCATCTTCAAAATCATTATACAATCTCTTGATGTAATGAAAAAAATGATTAAAAATATGAGCATCGCAAGTAAATAGGTAGTCATTTACGTGAATTTCTAGAACAATACAAACAACCTCCAAGGGTTGACCCACATCATAATTATCCCATGAAAATTGATAACCCAAAGGGTCTATGGAATGAAACCCTTTCATTTAGGCCCCAAGGACCCCTTCCTATGATATGTGCTCTGTTAATGTGGACCTAGGTATACAACCATGAATTTGATATCTCTAATGTCATCAGCCATAAATGTCTCATAAATCCATCCCATGAAGGTTTCTAGGGTTGGAAACCTAGTAATATGCATAATTATGAGGTGAATTTAATAATCAGGAAAGCCTCCAACTACAATATATATGTTAAAATATTTTATAATTTACATAATTATTTTCAAATGTAATTACTAATTAAATATATATTTCTATATATATTAATAATATATTTATATATAATTAGTAATGACTAGAAATATTTTCATTATATTAAATTATTAATATTATGATTTTTATTTATAAAATTTTACAATTATGTTTATTTATATATATTCTTAAAAATACTTATTCAATTATACATTCAATACTATTTTAAAAAATATATTTAATAATATCAAAACATAATTATTAATTATTAATATTTTGATATATAAATAATCATATATCAAAATATATATTAGAAATAATAAATTTATTTAAATGTAATTATTAATGTAGTTTCTTTTAATTATATATCTGTATCGTTAATATTATATTGTGAAAAATATTTATATTTTAATACTATTCATGTAATGGATAAAATATAATCTATTTTTATAAATAAAATTTATATTTATTCTTTAAAAAATTTATTATTATTTTAAATAATATTGATTTTTAATTTAGTATTTAAATTTAATTAATAAAATATTGAATATAATCCTCTATAAATTGAAATATAGTTACTAGTATGCATTTTTATAAAGTGTTAAATATTTATTCATTTATATAAGTTTATTTTTAAAAAAATTATTAAATATATTTAAAGAAAACTTTTAATTATTAGTATTTTATATATATAATAATATTATATAAAATTTTATAATTAGTAATTTATTTTAAATATTATATATTTAATCTTTATTTTTCGAAAATAATATATTTTTGTATAAATTTATATAATTAATAATATTTTGTAAAATATATATCCACATTTATTTAATGAATAATATTTTACAAATAATATTAATCTAATTCGAATATAATTATTAATTATTAATTATTTTTATATAATTAATAATATATATTATTTCATTAATACTTGTATTGTTTTTTCATTCTCCTTTATTGGTGATAATATTAGTGCTCTGGAATCAACCTATATCAAAGAAAAAGTTAGGGATGATAAATAACAATCATTTTTCATCCAAAAATTAAAATTTATTAAATACTATTTTATTATCTCTTCTGATTTTAGTATTTATAAAAGTCTCCTTTAACAGTTCTTTGTAGTAAGGGTTGATAAAGTTCATACCATATTTTTAAAATTAGCCAAATTATATTACCCCTCAACCATTCTAATAAAGCTATCATGGAATTCAAACTCTAACCCCCCCCCCACACACAAAAATATCATTTTTTATAATTCATCGTCGAAAACTGAAGGTATTAAAACTTATTTTTAACAAAATCTCCAACAACAATGTTGTTTTATTTGTGATTTTTTGTATTGTTCTTCTTGTGTATGTCGATATTTGACCCCATCATTATTCCTTGTTGAACCTTACTACTCTCTACCTATACAATATGTGTTTTTTATGTTATTATAAAAATAGATACCAATATAAATTTAGATATTTTTTTGCACACTCACACACACACACACATATATATATATATACTTTTCTATGAATTTTTTTTGGGTGTGTGTGCATGTGAGTGTTTGTTTATGAGTGTGTGCGTATATATATAAATATATATAATGTTATATGTTTTAAATTTTAGTATTGAAACACAAAATATATACTTTGAGAAATAATATTTTTATATTAGAAAATTAGTTTAATCATTTTTCTATAATATGTTACACAATAATTTTAGTTTTAAAGCCCAAAAACATTCCTCCATGTTCTTAATTATTTTTGTGTTTGATATTTTAATATATTTTAATTTTTTATTTTGAAATATGTTAGAAAATAATTTTTTCCCTATTATATCTGGCACTATTTTCAATAATGTGTTTACATTTTTCTTTATGATATAATTTATTTGAAAAAGATAAATTTTAATTTTTTTATAACATTTTTCAAAAAAAATTTGTTATATATATTTTATATTATTAAATTATTATTAAAAAACAAAAAGAATATTTAACTTCTTTATTTTACATATGGATACTCCATGTTTTAAATTTTGAAATGTATCTTTTTTATCATAGAACATTTTTTATGAAATTATTTATCATGGAACATATGAAATTTATATAAATTGAATAGTTAAATAGGTTTCCATGGGATAATTTAATATATGTTATGTGTCTATAATTCTAAAAACATATTTTAATGGAATAAAATTACCTTTGTAAAATGATTATTATGTTTAAAAATTACTTCAATTTAACACAAAACATATGAAATGAATAGATTGAATCATAAGATTAGATTTAAAATAAAATTTCATTCCTCATTATATTCTGTGTTTGTCCATATATTTACTTAATCTAAATTAATAACTTAACATATTTTCTCGATAGTTAATTCTTCATCTGTTGATTATACTAGTCTCATGGGATGATAATGTAACAATTTGGAAAATGATAAAATTTTACAAGGTGAACAACAATATGGATGTGAGAGATAACCTTAAGGTAAAAAGGTGAGGAAGTGAAATAATGTCAAAAAAAGAAGCAGTGTAGAGATATATAGTTAATAAATTTTTTTACCGAAGATGTAGAGGTACAAAAATACAACATTATATGGAATTTAGGGGTTCGACATTTTATCCCCAACAAATCCATTTAATTTGTTACATTGGGATTAGTGGTCTACTACTTTTTTTAACTGAGATAGATATGTGTAATGATGTTGTATATTCATAGATAAAAATAATTTAGAAATATATTAGGGAAGCATTTTGATTTGAATTAATTATTTTACCAGAAAAACAAATAATTTATGTTTATTTACTCTTTATTAACCCTTTTAGAGTACATTTATATTATAGTAAAATCAGTTGAAAACCAAATTAATGGTTTTTAGAAACAATGACCTAAAATTTAATAAAATTCATATCAAATATTATCATTAGGATGTTGAGGTGGAAGTAAAACCTCACCCACTATCTATATACTAAATCATCATAACCAAAGAAACATTGGATTCTTCTATTAAATGCAAGGAGGATGAAGTGTTTATGTTGCATTATAATTTTTATTTTGTTTCATTCTTATTATAATTATTAATCACTAGGATTGAAAACAATTAATTTATGAAGTAGAATACAAGTTATTAAAATAAGAAACACACATCGATACAAAGGTACCCCCTTTTATAAATCAATAATTGAGTACACATCACTTGAATAAAAAATTGAAAAAAATTTATTTCTATAATAAAATATTTATGAGATAAAAAAATAACATTATATTATATCTTTAAAATAAAAATTAGAGAATAATAATATCAAGACACTTTCATCCCATACATATTCTATGAAAGGAGGATTGCATAAATAAAAGGGATAAATTGTAGTTGAAAACACAATGAATTTCAAGCAATCATGTGTAAGTATGAACTAATATAAATTGTTTTTACATTGAAAAAATGTTACAAAAAACATAATACTAATTTAAATATATTTTTCCAGATTTTATTGAATAATTTTCTTCTACTATAGCCCAAGAATAGGTAATTTCAGTGGCTTTAATGTAACCATGAAAATATTTCTATATTAGATGTACAGGTCATAGAGTGTCACCCTGAGAATACATTAATGATGTAAATAATATGAATATAAAAACAAGGAAAAAGAAAATTCATAGGTATAGATAGGTACTATATTATAAAAATATTGTTGGAAGGATGATTTGATAAAATATATTCTTCTAGGTGAATAATAATAATAACCAACACAACCACAATAACACTTTGAATAATGGCACACCCCATGTTTTTTAAGCAATCAATTCCTCTCAAAAGTCATCCATACCTAAGGAAATTAATATTATCCTTGTTATTTATGATAAATGTGAATAAAATAACTATTCATGCATATCTTGTACAAAAATAATTATGGGTAAAATTTATTATGATTTATATCTATCATCATCCAATCAATTCCATGTTTTAATAACAACATTGTACAATATCCAAGAAATATTATATTGAATAAAAAACATCCAAAATATAATTTTAGTGTATGGATTCAAATATACCAAGTCCAAGGCCCCAAGATTTATATACACCTTGATGATCTTGATATTCACATTTTCAGACATTTCACTGGAACATTATTTACATAGCTACTTAATCTAATAAATAATTGTGATGAATATGAGGTGTTTCATTTATAAATTATTTTATATGAAAAAACATAGAAGTACTGAAAAAAATTCTAAAAAAAGTTATTTTATTATAGAACAATAAACAAAAGTGGAAATAACATAATGATTTGAGACAATATTAAAGATCATCTAATAGATCAAAAAGACATATTGAGGGTACATTTACCCCACTAATTACATATTCACATTTTTTAACAATAAAATTTCATGAAGATACAATATTCTAGAATAGATATATTTATTAAATATAAATTTAAGTGAAAATATATAGATATTTCATTAGTTACAAGATTTTTTGGGATAATATAAATTAAATTTTCATGCATTAATGTTTACAAGCCACAATTTTGAATATATACGTGTTGTAAAATTTAATAATTTCATTCTCCAACAAATGACATATAATTATCATTATAGTCTAATATTGTTTATATTTTTTATAGTGGTATATATCAAACAAATGTAAAGGTAAAACCATGTGAAAAAAAGTTTTTAATTGTTACTCTTAATTTCACTTCAAAAGAGAAAACTTAATTGATAAATATGAAATTTTATTTAGAGCACACCAAGTAGATCTGACTTCAAAAAAAACACCAAAATATTGGATCTTTTCAATACCTACAGTTCATGGTAAGAACTCAGCAATATAAACATATAAAATATATTTTTATTATTTATTATTAATTATTCATTTTTAATTTTTATTTACTAAATTGATGCTCCTTGTGATCAATTTAGATACTATAAAGATATATTTTTTTGATCCAATGCATTGATTTCTAAAAAATAAATGACACATAATGATCCTTAAGAATTTTTAATACATGAAATTCAATATTTTATAAAACTATTTAAAATTATATGTTTTACATTTTGTTATAAAAAATATTTTAGGAAAGGGAGTTATTTTTTTCATTAAACAATAGAAATGAGAACAGGTCATGTTTAAAAAAATACCTATGTATTTATAAAACTAGGAATGTATTATTTATCATATTATAATTTTTCACTACCAAGTCTTATTTGAGGAAAAATTATTTATATCTATCATGGTTTCATAAATATGTAAAATAAATTATTCACATTGATTATTATTATTATTACATTGGTAAATTTATAAAAAAAATCATATTTTTTCCAAAAAATATCATCCGTGAAGAGGTATTTTATCAATGTAATTAAATTTTCATTCAAATTATTTTCTAAAAATTTGTTAATATATATTTTTATATAAAATAAAGATAACCAATAGCACACATATAAATAATATTAAAAAATATTGTTTCATAATTTGTAGTAAGAGTAAATTATATCAAAAATGATTATAAAAATCATAAATATGTGGGTTCCCATCAAAATTTTAATTTTTTAATTTAATGATATATTAAATAGAGGACTAATATTATTTTTACTTAGTTAAATTTATAATCATTTAATATATATCTAAAATATAATGTGTTCAAATTAAAACTGAAATTTTAATTAAAAACACATTTCCCAGACTCCAAAGTAAGAAATCATTGTCAGGATATCATGGTAATTTTGGAAAACTATAGATGAATCAATTTTTACATGTATGAATTTGTAGCATGTCATTCTAAAATGCAGTTTGGCTAGTATGAATGAGAGTTCATGTAATCAATTTAAAACATACATTTTATTTCCAAAAACAAGTCACAGACTAAGAAAAAAGAGATAATTTTGATATTTTCATGTATGAATAGAAAATGATCAATGACTCATATTTTACATGTATGTAATAATATAATATTATTCAAACAAAATTTTTGGTTGGTATTAAAAGAAATTATTTTTTTTAGTTTAAAAGTGTAATTTTAATTCAAAATATGCATCACATACTCAAAATTGAGAAACCATTATTAGATTATCATGATTCATTAGAAAAAATAATCATGATTATTTTTTACATGTAGGAATTATATTCATGAAATTTTAACATGAAGTGTATCCATTATGATTGAAAGTGTGGGTCATCAGTTTAAAAGTGAAATATTCCCTCAAAATGAAAGACACATACTCAAATTCAAGAAAATGAACTCATATTTTTTTGATACATTAAAAATAAATGATTGATATAAGATATATATAAATCAACCACATTTCAGTGTAACTCATGGTTTAACATATGTTCCAGAAACTTGTTAATTAAATTCACAAGTAATATTTTGATTCAATAACTGACTCTCATGTCCAAAACATGAAAAAACATCTAAATTATAATGATATATTAGGAAAATCCAATTTGACTTGTTCTTAAATTGAAAGATTTTAAATCACATTATTCTGATATTAAATGTGTCTAACATGATTGAATGAGTGTTTTTATTTTAAAACATACATTTTGACTCAAAATGGGATTTGTTTTCCAAATATGAAGAATGAATGCTTGGTGTCATGAACCAACTCAGGTAGACTTCATACCGATAACCTAAGACTTCCCTCAATGTAGCCCTAGAGGCATTCCAGATCCTCCATGGTGAAAATCAGTGTTGTTCATCAGGGTGAAGTTGTTGGGGAAAATTTGGCCCACAAAAATAAGACAAATAACCTAAATAACCATAAAAATAAAATGGTAAACACTAGTATTTTAAAATAAATAATATAGAAAATAGCAATATGTGACCATTCATGTTACTAAAAACCACTAAACTATTGTCGAACAATAGCGGCTGAGACCTAGATTGAAGTATAACCGAAGATAAAAAAATAAATATGTGAGAGTATTAAAACATAACAGGCAAGACAAAAATATCTATTCCCAACTCATTTAATTTGAATTAAATATTCATTAATATATAGTTTTTTATTGATGACAGGTTAAATAGAAAGAAATAATGATCCATTCCCCTCTAAATTTAAAACAAGATTTTTACTTATGAGAATCTTTCACATTTAACTGGAAAATAAATAAACCAAAGAAAAGGTTGTTCACTTTAAAATAAGGGAATGGGGGAATTTAATTATTTGAAAACATTATTTTTCAAATATAAGAAAAACAAACATTCACTTTTTTTATGGAAATGTCATGAACCCAGATCCAAAATTAATATCATGCTATTAGGGAAATGGGATAATAGTGCTCAAGAAACCATACCAGGAAATGCACCGAAATAATCCACCATATATAAAAATTAGTCTATAGAAAATAGTGGAATTGCATAGGAACCAACAGGAAAATGTTGAACATAACAACACTAGTCTCATCCTGTAGGAATACCTAACCCGATGAAATCAATCATCTCACCCACTCTATTTTAGCAACCTGGCCTAACCGAGGGGCATAATTCCAAAGTATATAAAGGTAAAACTAAGGGACACTATTCATACCATAATATTAACTAGTGCAGCTAGCATTCTTATAATTACTTTTATCTCTCTTAGGTTCCCCTTTCATGTTCACAATTGGGTGTTCCAACTGAATCCAAGTAACAAACTATACATGCAATCCATCCCAAAAGTCATGTAAACCAATACCACCCTATCCACCCTATGTAATATTATATAGAATTTAAAAAATCATCACTCAAGGTATTATCCAAAATCATAACACTCTCATCTCTTCATCAACCAATATTGTTAGGGACACATTCCAAGGAGTGTTTTCCATTAAATAAAATTTTAAACTGCCAATCGGTTTCACAAAACCATTCATGGAAAACCTCATCTTGAATAACTAAATAGAGACCAAATTTAAAAAATAAAATACTTTCTAAAAATCCATCCAACCAATTCAAACACAAAAAAAATCTAAGAAAAACCAACTGTGTATTTCGTCATAAACATGATGTTCAAATCAAAATCAAAGCATTTCTCACAATCTTGAAAACCAAAGGAATTGACTTCATTACATGAAAAAATATTAATAACAATTATATAACACTGATTAGTATAAAAACAAGGTGAAAAACTAAAACCATCAAATTTTATTTATATTTAAATGCCAAATTAAAAGGGATCCTTCCTCAAATTAATGGTGTGCAACTTTAAAAAATGATAACTCATATCTTCTGTTTTCTTTTTACATGCATGTGCACCTTCTCATATATATAAGGACACATATCCATGATGTACATATATCTATGGCCGAATATGTACATAGGGTCCTTACATATGATCTTATGTGTTCATATAACCCTTTACACTTACACCATTATGCACTTCCATATACATATGTAAGAATAACTAGATCCATTATATATATTCAACTTACAATCGGTAAATATATATAAAGGGGAAGTTAGGTCAATATATTAATACGTATGCATATTCTTATACGTCCTTGATATTAGAAACATGAATCCACTTCCAGGATGACCAATATGCACCAAAAAAATACTATGAACCCAAATATTACAAAAACCCTAATTAAAATTTGACCAAAAGTAATGAAAAAAAGAAAAACTACATCAATATAGTGTTTATATGAAAGAAAATCTTCTAAAATGCTATTCATTTTGTGGAGGATTCGGAAACACAAAATAAAACATATTGGTAGAACTATTGTAAACCCTAAAAATAGAAACGAATCAAAAAATTGGGATAGTCCTTAAACTAGGGTATGGTTGAGCATGGTAGGGTGAAAGGGATGAAAAAACCAATCATAAATAGAGAGAAGAAAGATCTTGTGACCATACCTTCGAGTGAGTACCAAAACTCCTCTAGAGATTCAGGAAAAAATATTGTATTGAGGTGTCTCTAGATGAGGGAGCCCTGCGTGCATTAGGAGGATGAGGGGTGGGTCTCGTGAAGTGTATAGAAAGGATTAAATCAATAACAAATGAGAGAGAAAAAATAACAAATAAAAGGAAAAATAAAATAAAAACACAAAATTTTAAAATTTTGGGTTATGTGATAGGTTTGTACATGGATTACCATACCATACACCAACCATATTGTCCTTATTTGACAAGCATGAGGCACCACACGATTTCCCCTAGGTGAGCCACATAGTTAGAAAAAACATGCTACAATTACGTCAAATGAAACTCCCAACTTAGAGATCCAAATAACATTCTTTCCTCAGGGTTTAAAAGACTATGCACAATCTGTGATCCACACCACATTTTCACCCAGGCACTCATATGGGCACCACATGGTTACTACTAACCATATGGCCAAACTGTGCAAAAAAATAAAGAGATTCCAAAAAAATTGAAATTATATCATCCATATACCAGATCACAAAATATAGGCTAATAATAATTAAATAATTAAAATAACTAAAATTTAATGGTTGGGTTGTGAAAATAATCCTCACCAAAAAAACTTTCGGCCCCCAGAAATTCACCGAGACACATGAAGAACTAAACAAAAACTAAAAACAGAATGAAGAAGACAAAACCACTAAACTCAAAATGTCACTTTTAACATCCCAAGTCAAACTATATAACTGTAAGGAAATGTGTAATCAAGGATAACTATGGTGTATATCCCCACCATAGGAGACCATATTTCACCAAACAAAACTAGAACTAAGAACTCCCATCCAAATAGTAAACCATTAACAAAAAGGAACCTCAATAAAAGGAACATTAACCAAAAATCTGGAAAAACTATAATTCATCATTTCTACAAGATTTGATCATCTCTAAATAGATCACAAGATGAAACCAAAACCAATCCATAAAATTCCAAGAGCATATAAAATAACCTCCCATCATAGACACACATCCACAAAGTCACAACAACGAGAATTTCATGATGATAATACAACCCATAATTTTACAACAAGGAGAAATTGAAAATGGAAAATAAAACATCATAAAGAATATTTATACATCGTATTATCAAACTATGGAGACAATATCTGAACCAAGGTTCCCCACAATCCCAGTGATTCCTGACTCTGTGATGAGATTCACAACAGGACTAATGGTTGGAGGCCTAATTTCTTGAAGCATCTAAAGGATCGAAATCATGAGATGATAACCTCATACTATAAATTACTCTTTAAGAATCACATCTTAATAAACTTCTCTAGGGACAAACTTACTACAATCCATTGGTGGATAATTACATGAACTATTTTATTGGAAGAATAAACCATAACAGAAACAAATAAGTTAATGTCTAATAATGAAAGGTGGGAACTAAAAAGGAGACTTTCTAGAAATAGGTTCCTCCATTACATACTCCACTCTTGAAGGGGAACCACCACATAGGCCATTAAAAATATTCTATAAACCTTGGAAGAAGATATCCCATGATTTTATAATATTCTAACTGATAAATTCACATAATATCTATATAAAAGGAAACAACCACCTTCAAGTGGTCAACATTCCCATTCACTGGGAGTTAACCATTTTGATAATCCATTATCTTTGGGGTTTTCTTCCACTTTAATATCTCAAGAATATCCCATTGGGTGAAAGTGGTCTTGAATATCTCCTAAGATATAACAACTCACAATAATAATGGAATGATCACCTTTCACTTGTCTAATCCCAGTATTTTAAACAAACCCAAGACAACTCACACTCTCATGGCATTTGATGTTCCCAAAAAACAAGATGACACTATCAACTTCCCACTTCAACTCAAATACCTAAAATTTCCGTCGATAGTTGTAGAAAATAGGCAATAATTAAGATGATCTATACTCCATCAACACTCAAGGTTTCGAGGTGGGGTAAGAATTGGATGAGACGTCGTAAAAACCAACTAGTTATTTATAGGAAACATACTCTTAAAAAAATACGGTAACAAAATATATCAACATTGAAATAGAACTAAAATAATTGACCTTTTGAATCAAATACCATGCTCATAAACCAATAGAACATAAAAACAAATCAAAGAAAATATAATATCAATAAAAAACACACCAATCATCACAAAACAAACCAAGGACATTATTCTAAAAGAAACGATTTCCAAATTATCCCATTTAAAAAATTTATTCCTCCTTTCAAAATCAAACATCATTTTCCATTTAAAAAGTAATTTCAACACATCTACATCAAATAAATTCAAAACACCACCTAAATTTACCCTTTAATACCACAAATCTTGTGGAAATAATCCACCATTTAGTAGAAACAATTTTCATTTTAAAAAACAACTTTGGAAAAACCAAGTCAAATTTTTAATTTTAAATATTCACGCATATCATCCATGGAACAATCACATATATGCCCATCCCAACTCCCACATGTATCATCCACACTTATATACCAAAATGAACCTTATACACACACTAACTTATGTGAATGTATATAAAGAATTCTAAGGGTTACACATACCAATTTTCCAGAAAAATAAATACTTTCTTATTTAGATCATATTTCACATTTCATAAAACCTTTCAAAATTGAAAACATTTTTCACTTCGATATCCAAAAAAACCAACGATTTTTCATTTTTTAAATCCAACTATAGAAAGTTAAGCCTCATTTTATAAATCAAGGGAAGCTCCCAAAAAAATTCAAACTGACACAAACTAAAAGTAGACTAATGAATCACCTATATAGAAATAATAGAAAAATGTGACTTTGGGTAATACATACTCAAGCCACGTGGTTTATAAGACCATGCTCCAAGCATGTACCAATCAATGGAAGTATATTGAACTATTTAGATGAGATCCACATGGTTCGCTAAACTGTGTAAGCCCACTGGGTAGCTCCAACTCACTTCTAATGTCATCCCCAACATACACAATCTAATCAAACTAAAAAACAACTATAAAATGACGAAAAAAATAAAAATTTTGATTTCGAACTCAAACACCCCTGACAACTAAGTCTTATCACGAGTTGTGGAGATCATCCATTGACTTGTGACCAACCCATGAGCCCCTAAAATCCTATCTAAAAAATAATTTACATTTAAAATAAACAGTTGATGCCTTTGATTTCAATTTTTCAAAAACCAACTCAGTATGATTGTAATCGAGTCACCCAAGCGTGCCCACAAAAAGGCCCAAGAGACGTTCCTGATGCTCCTAGGATGGAAACTAGTGTCTGGAGTCAAAATAAATTTGTTAGGAATTACATATCCAATCAAAAATAAAAATAATAAAATATAAATTTAAAATTTAAAAACTAGCCGAAAAAAATAAACAAAACTATACATACCTCCAGGAGACCTTTCGGGTCACCCCTGGACAATAAACTGCCGTCACCCCACAGTGAATTGGACCAAACTGGTAGTAGCACCAAACCTAAAAAATATAAATAATGCAATAGGAATGACTTTTAAAACTCAATTGGCATGCCCAAACAGTCTTTCCCCCAATTCATTTACTTTAACATAATGATTCTTTTTTTTTGGATGAGGACAAGGACAATTTCATTGATGGAAGCAATGCTAGTATTCCCAACCCAAATATTTTTTATCATATCACTAATGTCAGTACCGATTATGTGCCTGTATTGTTTAAAAAATAAGGTGTGGAACCCATCCAGTCCTGGGGCATAAGTGGGATGAAGATGTTTCAGATCCAGGTGTATCTCCTCATCCGTCACATCTTTGGTGAGCTGCCTTTTGACCTCATCGGTGAGCACGGGTCTAATACAATCTTTCACCTCAGCAGACATGAAAGGGGTTCCTGCAGTGATGATGTTCTAGATATAGTATTTCAGGGCCTCATGGATACCATTGGTGTCCAAAACATTTCTTCCATCTGGTTGTAAGATGTAAGTAATAGAGTTTTTCCAACGCCTGGCTGATTCATTCTAGTGAAAATACTTGGTATTAGCGTCCCCTTCTTTAATGTGGTTATCTCACACATAAATATCCCAGAAACTTTCCTTGACATGCAGGGCCATTTCTAGCTTTCATTTTGTGGCTCCAATCTTCGATAGAATGAAATTTGATGTGGGTTGTTTGATGAGGTTCTTCTGTCTCTTTTCGAGGACACCACAGTGCCAGTCGGGGTGGTGTAATTTCTTTTTGCTCAAAGACCTAAGACTGAATTTTAAATGTTGGAGATTGAGGCAAACATCCACATGAGTGCTTTTCCAGCTTGATCGGATCACCTCTTTGCATTCCTGGTCTTTTGACCAGACGCTCTCAAATTTTAAGGGTCTGCGGACTTTTCTATTTCATTCGCCTTGCATACAATCAATGAGAATTAGATAGTGGTACGAACAGTTTAGGGCTATGTGGCAGATATGAAACAGGATGAATAGATTAATCCAATCAGTAGAACCCATAAATATATCAAGACACTCAGTGATGGGGGTGACTTCATTATTATCATGGAACCATATAAAAAGATTACATGTGTACCCCATATCGACCAGGTCCACCCTAGAGACCACTTCCTTGAAGATTGACATTGAAGATGAGGTTCGGATGATTCTGCCCCTCTTTTCCTTATGTAACATAATCTCATTTAAATCTCCTCCGAAATGGATAGGGCTCGGTAAGTCATGTCATAGCTTGCAAAGAAGATCCCAGGACTTCACCTTATCATTATGGGATAGCCATCCATAGAATCCCACAAAAGTCCATGGTGGCTGACAGTATGTTTGAATAGTCACTGCCACATGGTGTGAAAAGAAGGACAAAATTTTGACGTCAATATTGTCCATCCAAAGGATACATAGGCCACTGGAATGGCCTTTTCTAGACACCGGGATGTATCCTTGGAAGCTACACTTCAGAGCAATACCATTGGTATCCTTATTTTCTAGTATGGTTTTTGACAGGAAAAGCATATCAGGGAGACTTTGAGTGCAATTGCGCTGAAGCATGTGAACCGTTCGTGTGTTCCTAAGCCCACAATAGTTCCATCATAAATCAATCATTTCTCTAGGCGGGGTTGAGTCTTGCCTGCTGCCGCCTTTGGTTCCTCCGAACATGTTTCTCCACTTGTCGTTTTCCTTCTTTTGGTAGGATTCCTCTTTGATTGGCATGTTTCATTTTGTCATGTCCGGACGCCGAGTTTAGGGTCATCCGTGTCACCATCACTCTCTCCTCGTTGCACACTTTTCCACATTCGATGGGTAATTGGGCCCATTATTGGAGTTCCCTTCATTCCAATGGCCTCCATTGTTATAATGCCTACTACGGTTGAATGTGGGTCAGGGTCTGGATCTGGTGGTTCAATGTGCATCGACATTGGCTTTGAGCAATGTGTTGGTGGTTCTTTTTTATTCATCGCCAACTTTGTAGATGTTTGAGTATTGTCCTTCATAGTGTTAGGATGAACTCTAGCTTCTCTCTGAGTGGGAGGGCTGGCATTAGGGAAATTCAATGGACCTAGAATTAGGGATTTTTTAGGTATGGGTTCCGCCTGACTGGTATGGGCCAACATGGGATGCTCATGGTCCTTTTGTTTTTCCATCTCCAGGATGAAAGCATATTAATTCGATTTGGTATAGATTCAAGGGCCATATTAGAGGATAATTTAACCTAATCCGCTCTCACATTTTGTGGTGCGCGTTCTTTCCAGATGGCCAAGGTGAACACAGAAAAAGTAAAAGATTGGGAGCTTCTCGAACTTTACTGATATCCAAGTGTTGGTGTCTTCGATTTTCAGGAACATTCCCCTCATCTGTGTCTCTAACACTTCAATTTACACCTTGATCCAAACCTCGAGGGCCCATTGTATTAGGTTTGAGCTATCCCAGCCATGAATGTGACCTAAACTATCCCCAATTTCTATCATAATTTTTTCTATTCTTTCATGTAAGATGATTCCTTTAATTCCTATCCAGAAGGGGAGCGGGATAAATTCACTCGTTGGATATTGTCCACCCCTTTGCATTCTTCCCTGAGGAGGAGTTGATTATCAAAGGACCACGGTCTTCCATGCAATATTTTGTCTCTATCAATCTCATTAAATAACTCAATTATGAAGCAATTGATCCCCACTTCTAGAATATCCACTCCTGCATCAAGTTTCCAGATGTTCTGTATAGTGTTTTTGAGAGCCCCCAGATTTACTGATATTTTTTCCATGAACATTCCCACCACGAGTAGAGACATGCACTTTTCTAACAGTGTGTATTCATTTCTACGTGATTTGATCATCACATTTTCTTTTTCCGTCAGGGACAACCTCTTCCATTGATTTTCAAATTCCGTATCCATGGAGTAAAACCAAAAAGTTGGTTTCGTTATCCTCCTTAATGACTGGCACCCTGAAAGTCCCCAAGGCTCTGGAACACCTTACATAGGAACTAGGTCAAAGCTCCAAAAATTCCCTCTATGCTAGGCCGACCTAGTCCAACCTCACTTGAGTCAAAGCCCAGTCCAACAAGGAGGTCCCTAGACCGGATACCACTTCGCGGCCTCCTTAAGCAGTCCACTCAACAAAGATAGGCACATAGCCTTCACGATCAACCCTGCCCATTGAGTGGTCAACCACAAGAAACCCGCACCGTGGCGCAAAGTAGCCTTCATGGAGCAACACCCCATGGTAGAACCTTCGCAGCTTCACAACATGACTGATGCTTCACCAAGGAACATCGCGAAACAGACACATCGTGACGACCAGATTGCGATCACTCAACGTGTCAAATCTTGGAGGAAAGTGCTTCGCTAGTAAAACCACTTCATGGCGGAGCTTCGGAAAATAATGCAAATGTCTTAACACCCAAAGTTCATCGCCATCTTTACAGAGCACACCAAGTATTCGGAGATCAATGCCCCATGGCAAGAACTTTGTAGCAGCCACTTGGAGATCTCTCAACGTAGTAAATCTTCACGGAAGGTTCTTCGTGAATCAAACCACTTCGCGGTGGAACTCTGCAACATCATGGATACAGCTTAGTTCCCATAGGTCACCGCCATCTTCAAAGAACACACCATGTCTTCACAGATCAACACCACATGGCAGGAACTTCGTTGTGGCCACATCATGATCTCTCCAAGCAGTTAATCATTGCAGAAGGTGCTTCGCGAATCAAATCACTTCGTGGTGGAAACTTCGCAAAACATGGAAACTGATTAACGCCCAAAGCTCACCTCCTATCTTCACGGAATCAGGTATGATATGTGATTAGTGTAAATATTTCCTCGAACTCAGGTTTTTGACTTGAGACTCTGAGCCCATAGATCTGAATGTAGAAAAAGGATTTGCGATTAGGGTTATGTTTTCCTTGAAATCTGGTATTTTTCTCGAGACTAAGATCACTTGGATTTGTATTGTAGATGGAGTTTGAGATTTTGAGATATGGAACTGCCCACCCTCTCCTAGTTATGGAACCGACGTAAGATGTCATTGAATGATTGGACTTCACAACCCTAGAGGAGGCTGGAACTGCGCCTGATGGAAATTCGAGCAGATGAAGATGAAGCCTGACTCCCTATGAAACATAGAAATCGGGGTCCATGAACAAGAGGAGAATAATATGAGACAAAGGGAACAAAGTTTACTCACTACATAGGGGTCGTGGAGTGGCATAGAAATGGAAAAAACAAACCACTGGCACCAAATATGATGAAAGACATGCGAAATGAAGAACTGAAGCGGGGTACACAGAGGGAGACGGAGCCGTTTTAAACCAATCATACAAGGAAACTCAAAACCTAGGATGCCCTATGAGAGAATTCTCTCATGCGGGAGAGACGCATCACCACTAACATAAAGATTCTTTAATTTCTAGTTTGAAATAAATGGATCTGAAATTAGGTTTTTCTACAAAATACATTTTAAAAACAAAAAAAATCATTATCCACTACACCTATAATTAAAAAAAGTGTTTTACATAAGATATACTTCCTCATTTAAGTGAAGTACATGAAAACAAATTAAATGGTTGTTCATAATAAAATAGGTGAGAGGGTGGACTTTCATTGTTTCAAAACATTATTTCAAAAAAAACTAAAAAATATTCACATTATTATAAGGAGACAAACTAAACCATGAGTCAATGATAAGATCACACAATGAGTTAAATGGTCTAATGTTAGTCAAGAAACAATTCCTTTCAAGGATGATAAATCATCCTCCATAGATAATTTAGTACCTAAGAAAACATAGGAATTTCTTAGGAACACAGAGGAAAATAAACCACATGCTAACACCTGACACTTTCAATAACCATTCTTAACCCGATGTCATAAATACAATCACATGATTATTTTTACCCTACTTGTCCTAATCAAGGGGCACAATCCAAAATCATTGAAAGGTATTAATAAAAACCACAAGCCATCCCAAAATTATAAACTCTTCCTGAAATCGTTCTCATATGTCCTCATAGCTATTTCAAGTTCACATTTCATGTTCACAAGGGGGTGGGACAAAAAATCCAAGAAACTAAGTTTACATAAAATCCATTACAAAATTCACATGAATTTTCACCACCCCAATAACCTAAATGAATAGTCCCTTTCCCTTAAAATAAAAACAGATAATGGAATTTCCAAATTGAGGACACTCCCATCTCTTTGTCAAACAACATGGTTGTGGAGACATTCCATGGAGTGGTTTCCAATGAAAATATTTTTAAATTGCCAACTGAAACTCACACAACCATTCACGGAAATCCATTTCTTGAAGAAACAACTACACACCACTTTTAAAACCTTATATCAACTTAAAAATACTATTTAGACATCATAACCACCACTGTAATCCTAAAAGAATTTACAAAAATAAATCGGCCATTTCATCACACACATGACATGTTAAAAAAATCATCCCATTTCTCACAATCTTAAAAAACTAGGGAATACTCTTCATTTAATTCTATAAAAAATTACTTAAAATTATATAACACTAATTACTGTAAAAAAATTAGGTGTGAAAATCCATCAATCAATGATTCATTAAATTTAAAGGCCAATTGAAAAGTCAACATGCTTTAAAATCCAGGTGTGGTTCTTTAAACGATGAAAACTTGAATAATCTCTTTTCTGATTACACGAATATGCACCATAAAATATATAACTGGAAACATTACCCCCAGCACATATTTTCATTTCCAAATTTTTACAAATGGATCCTTACATATTTTTTTATATGAGTATACACCCCTTTACACTTACACCTGTATGGACATCCATATACACAAGTAACCACGCCAATCACCATTTTAGATATTCTTCCTTTCATGGGTAAATATATATAAAGTCAGAACATACATACATACATTCATACTTATGGATACAACTCTATGTATTTTATAATGATGATCTTAATCCACTACCAAGATAACCAAGATGCACTACAAAAATATTATTAACACAAAAAATAAAACTATAAAAATTATGATTGTACTAAATGAAAAAAATGATGAAAACGTATGTAAAAATAGGTTAGGTTGGAACAAAACGTTCTAAAATTATACTCCTCTGAGGGTGGATTTCAAAACATGTGATAAGAAGTCCTGAGAGACCCATTGGAAACACTAAAAATAGACAAGAACAACAAATTGTATTAATTCCTATCCTTGGTTTTGTTTGGCCTAGGTTGGGTGACATGGAAGAGACAAAACAATGTAAATAGAGAGAGGGATGAGTTGGAGACCATACCTTAGTGTATGTTCCCTTCTTTTTCCATGTATGTTTCTCTCAGATTTTTTTATTAGAGCCTTGCTGGCCGAGTCCTTTTCAATGATAGAGAGCCTTACTGGGGAAAATGTCCTAATGTTATGGGACGTATGCTCGTTTGAGTTAATGGAGTTCTGGTATAAATTGGAAATGTTTTTTTTGAAATATTTTTTAGTTGATAATTTAAAGGATTTTTTTAGAGTTAAATGGAAAATGGGTTGAAAACTCAAATGCATGACATTTACACATTGTATAAAGGGTTTAAATATCGTGAAATGTATAATCGGTTTTAATTAAATAAATTTTAGTTGATAAGTTTTTTTGTAAACACTATTAAAAACATTTACACATCATGTAACAATATTAGGCGTTGTGTAAATGCACAACATATTATTTTAAATAAGTTTTGCTATCTAATTTTTTTTATTTCACTTTGACGTATTTTCTCTCTATCCTAGAGAATTATCTAGGACAATTTAGGGTTCCAAAATCCCTTCTGGATGTACAGTTTTGTGACAAATCCATAGTTAGTTATTTTTTTAGGTTTTAAACTCTTTTTCATCCTTCTTCACCCTGTTGTGTTTAAATAACCTGTAAAATAGAATTTCTTTTTATCATGATTCGTTTTGATCTAGGAACCTATTTTTATTCATTCACACCTTATTCCTCATTGGGGTTACATGTTGGAAGAATTTTTGGATCATCAGTTAAAGTTAGTGTACTAAACCTTAACCCAATGGTTTGATAAATTATACTTTTACACAATATTTTGATTCACCCTCATTATGGGTGCCCAAATAAATTAAACAAATTAATTATATTATCACTCGATTTCCATTGGTTTCAAAGAAACTTTTATTTAGAAAATGGTTTAAATTTTGTATAGTTTGGCATGTTAACTATGGTGATTTCTTATTATAGATTCCCTATATTGTGTCATATTACTTATTGATATAATTTTTAATAAATTTTGAATTGAATTAAAAAGAGTCATATGAAATAATATTGGTAATTCCCATAATTTTCCATTGAGATAAGCAATGTGATATTTTGATTTCCATGTTGTATGACTGAAATTTTGTTCCCTGTTGAGATATTTATATAACGAGTTATAGTCGGGAACTAATACACGTATATGATGTAATGATGATTGTGAGTGGCCTCATCCCTACTTAGTTATGTAATGCTTATAGGTATTTGACCAAGAAATGTTGTAATGTTGTTAGGGATTTGACCTGGAATTTTTGTAATGATTAAATGGATTTGGCCCAGATTGGTTGTTGTGAATATGTCACAGTTATATGTTATGGTTGGTATGGTCATAATAAATTCTCTGAGATATTTTGGAATGGTTCCGAAATAGTTTCTTTACCTTTGTAACATGGTTTTGGTTGGCATGGTCGTAAGACATGCTCATAGATATTCTGACACATATCTGAAGCATGTCGTTGTATTTATTTAATTATTGAATTAATTAAAAGACATCTTTATCACATTACTCCATACACTCCTTATTAGACTAGGTTTTTAGACACGGTGGTGTTGACTTATTGAGTTAAAATCACACCCTATTTTGGCCTCCAATTGGAACCAAGTACATTTCATTGATATAGGGTTTATAGTGGAAAAGGACCTCGCTGTTTATTACTAGTTTTCTTTTGGAATAGAGTTTAGAGATGGGACCTGTATGGGGATTGAGACCTGGGACTTTGAGTTCTTCATTGAGTCTTCTATTATTTTTCTTGTATTTTTATAGAATTATATTTAGGTACATTCTAGCACATAATTAGGTTATTACTATACTATTATTTTATTATTCATATGATCATTGTTTTTAGATTCTCATATGTCTTTAGATTTATTGTAGTATGGGTTTTATTTGGTTTATTATAATTCTATGGCATTTCACACTAGGGGGTATAGTCTCTCCTTTATACACTTTACACCCCCACTGCTAATCGGAAGCCTCTGGTGTATAGGGAGGTGTGGATGAGGTCATGTAAATAACCATTTTCTACCATGTGATAGTGTTTCAGATTAGGGGACGCTAAAAATTATTATCAAAGGAGATGGTTTTCTTTGGTTTTCCCATATAGTTTGAAAAATGTGGATAGGATTCCTTGATGTGTCGGGACATCGTAATGATCTTGTGCCAGGGAGTACCTAACCCTCGTATGGGGGGAATCAGAGTAACCTAGCATGAGATTATTGTATGTGAGGTGTGATTTTTACTATTGATGTTAAATTAAAATGGTGTGTTCACATGTTGGGTGAGGTAATCATTTTCTGATCTTACTGTTTGTTGGGATTTTTTACTTGTATCCCAGTACGGATGGATATAAGAATGCATGCATCATAATAGGCACGTAGGGATATATATTCGTGCATTGTTCATGATAAAGACATATCCATTTTTCATGTAATACATACATAGTGTTAGAACTATGATATCACATATCTGTTTCATTGAAAAAATAAAATGAGTTGTCATGTCATGTTAAAATACATGTTATCCATGTCTAGAAAGGAGAATATTTAGTGGTTTTATGTTGAAGTCATCTAATGGCTTGACCTTATTGGTAGCTTATTAACTATGTTCCTTGTTTCTCTGGTATAGATATTGAATCCTCATCATCTTCAAATTGAGCGTTTGGAGAGTGGAAATCAGTATGATCCTAACATAACTGAACTATAACTTCCTATAATTCATGAGATGCATATGGATGTTCAGCTTCGCAACAGCTTCCGGAGGGTCATACGATACCTGAAAATGGAGACTGCTCATATCATTCCTTTGATATCTGAACTGAAATGAGAGTTTCAACTTTAGCATCTGTCTCTGTTTGTTGAGAAAGGGGGAACCCAGGCAGCTGATTTATAGATTTATTTAGACCAAATCAACCTCATGATTCTCTTGAAACCGTCAGATATGTGGGTGAAACTTGTTGTGTATATGTTTTTTGGACCTTACAGGAAGTGGTGGGATATTTTTTTGATGTTAGGTTGTAGGATGATGTATCTTAGAAGGACATAGAGATGAAGTTCCTAAGACATTTCCATCCCAAAACCTTAAGGGGTGAAAAATCACATCAGTTCACACATTAGACATAGGAGGGTTTGTTGGTGTTGGACTATGCAAGATATTTTACATACCAACAATGCTTTGTCCATATTTGGAGACTAATGAGATCTCTAGGGTGATGCGTTTTTGGAATAGTCTTCTTTATGAGACCAGGTTGTAGGTAAATGTTTTATTTTTAAGAAACATTAAAGAATTGGTGAATAATGCACTCATCATAGAAAGGAATATGAGAGAGACAATGTGCAGTGGTCAGGATATTCTTGTAGGGAGAACTGAGAATTCATTTTCAAGTGGTAAGAAGCATCTTTATTACAATATCCACCAATGTAATAGTGGGAATGGAAGTTAAGGAATTGAACTACTATCTAAATATTGTGTTCAGTTACAGTGCTATCAATGTGAAATTTTTGGTTACAACCATTTTTAGATTCCCAACCCCATGGTCACCTATCAAATAATTGGTACCATAGGTCATACTTAGAGGTTATATTATAACATTCCACATAATACATGTGCCAAAGGTTCAGGACAAGAACCAGAATCTAGAAGATGCTACGATAACCCTTAGTAGGTTGGTAGCTAGAGTTCCACTTATAGTTTAATCCATGGAAAGGAATATGGTACCCTAGTGCTTGAGAAATAGTACTAAGAAAGGTATGTTTCTCAGGGTAGTCTGGTTGAAGCCCAATGTAGTGGTAAAACCAAGTTGTATGCTATTTAGACTGATCTGTCTAATGTGGATGATGGTCTATCTACCATCAGAGGTATGATTATTATATAATCTACCTTAACATGTGTTTTATATGATACTAGTGAATTTTATTCATTTCTATCTTCTCTTTTGTAAAACATTTTAGTCTTGGATGTTGAAATATTTGATAGTGTGTTAACAATTGACAAACCATTGGGAGTGTGGTATGATTATATCAAATGTTTCAAGGCATGCTCTCTAGATATTGGTGGCTGTTTTTTCTTTTGGAAACCATTCATGATGGAAATGGAATGACTCAACTTCATTCATGGTATAGGTAGGTGAGATCTACACTATTCTCATATTGACTATATTAGGAGAATATTTATTTTCCTATCTCTAGAAGAAATCATCTATTCTCACCAGGGTGACTGGGATCTTCAGGTTGGTCCTGTCGAAAAAATTCAATGTCCATTGGATTGTATTAGGGATAAATTTTTTATTATTTCTATATAAAATGGTGTAATATAGTAGGTTTATATTCCTCTAGTGGTATACCATTATTATGATTTTTCTCAGATGTGTTTTATTGCATACTTCCTGAGCGATAGATCGATTTCATGATTGAGTTGGTGATGGGAGTAGAGCTAGTTTCTACCCCTCCATACCAAATGACACCAGAAGAGTTTGGGTTTTTAAGGATTAAATGGAATATTGATAATATAATATGTTGATACATCTGAGTACATGCCTTTGTTTTATCTTGGTCTCTTCACCAAAATGATGATGTATCTTTTCTATTATGTATTGATTATCTGGGGTTAACCCAGAAGATAGTCAAGAACCTATATCTTCTTCTTCAAATTGATGATATTTTTGAATAGATGAGATTTTCCCAGATATTATCCAAGATCTAATTTAGATAAGGATATCATCATTTTATATTGGGGACTATCATACACACCTTGGACTTCTTTTAATATCAATTATATATTGTATGAATTCATAGTGATTTCATTTTGTTTGACTAATGGACATTCCATATTCATCGCCACAATGAATATGATATTTCATATGTTTCAAAATAATTTTTTGGTGGTCTTCACCAATGATATCATATTGTACACCCATTTCACAGATGATCAGGGCAAACATCATGACATTTCCCAGAGTACGTTGAGAGAGAATTTGATTTACACCAAGTTAAATAAATGCAGTTTTTAGATAAGTGAAGTCCACTTTTTAGGCAATGACATCTCATATAGAGGAGTGTAACTTGATACAGGGAAATTCATAAATTTTATATCTTGGGAACAACCAAATTATATCTCTGAAATTTGAATATTTAAAGGTTCTCGGGTCATTAACAGCATTTGTTCCAAGATTTCATCGGTCTGGCAACACTAATGTGTCGGCTGATCATGAAAGGGGTAATTTTTTTGTCTGATTCATGAAAAAGATATTTTCTAGAGATGAAATTTAGTCTAACCTCAACACATATCCTAACTTTTAATATGTCAAAAAAACATATATTATTTACTATGACTCAAATGGAGTTGGAATCAGAGCAATTCTGACACAGGAGGATCGAGTGGTTAATTATTGATCCAGGCAGGTGAGGCTAAATGAGTGGAATTAACCTACGTATGATCTAGAGATAGAAGTAATGTTAAATTCCCTATTATTTTGGAGATACTGTATCGGGGGTGAGAGGTTTCTATTTTACAATGATCACAAGAGCCTTATGTAAATATTTTTTAAGTGAGACCTAAACTTTGGGCAGAGGAGATGGGTTGAGTATCTGTAGTCCTTTGACATTGAATTATATTATACACCAGGAAAATTAAATGGAGTTGCTATATCATTGACATGGAAGACACTGAAAAAGGATTTATGATATTCTTTTAATGAGAGGTAAATAATGGCTCTGTTGCAGACATGCATCTTGGAGTTCAGGAATCATAGTGGTGGGTATCTCTGACATCAACATCATTTATACACTAGTTTTTTATACGATTAAAATAGAGTAGATTTCAAATATTTAGGGATCAATTCTAAGAGAAAAATTATATGTTTGGGGGACACCATCAGGATGGTCTCAAAATAGTAGAAATTTTTTTCCTTACTATGGATGAGTATGGGTTTATATGGGATAGTGCGAGGAGCTGATGTGGGGGTTTTGTGATTATAGATGGACAATGCATCCTAGTTTATCAATGATATATCATGATATCAATAGATAGAATTGGTGGTCCTGAGTGAATAAGGAATTGGAAAAAATCATGGTTATATGCCTTAATTGTCGACCAGGGAATGGAGAGAATCTGATTCCAACTAGGATTTTGCAGTCCTTGCATATCCAGGAGTAGAAATAAAATGATTTCATAATGAATTTAATGACACGATCACCCAAGATGACATGTATTAATGATGTTATATGGGTTTTTTGGATATAATGACTAAGGATTCCCAAATCTTACCTACTAGGGAAACCTATATAGTGTTAGACCTGGGATATCATTATGGGAACAAGGTGGTCCTGGTGAATGGTGTTCCGAGGCGTATCATTTCATACTAATATCCCCATTTCATGTCACATTTCTCGAAGGGCCTTCAAAAATCCTTTTCACCACCTATTCATTAATCACATCCTATCATCCACAAACTGATGTTTAATCTTAGTGGACAATTAATGTTCTTGAAGATATTTTATAAGCCTACGTTTAGGATTTTTGAGATTCATCGGAGAAATATATGAAATTCATGGAGTTTTCTTATAATAATTGCTTCCATACAATGTTAAAAATTTCATCATATGATACTTTTTATGGAAGTCCATGTCCTTCTCCACATTGTTTGTTGGAGACAGGTGAGGGAGTGCATGTTGGGACTAGTATCATACGTGGGACTTCTAAATGAGTTTAATTGATCAGAATGTGGTTGTGACTATGTAGATTAGATATAAATCATATGTTGACCATCTGATATGACCTCTAGAATTTGAGGATTGTCATCATGTTTTCTTTCAGGGGTTTCCTATGATAGGTAATTCCCATGTTAGCAAACAAGGAAAGCATACGACCAAGTTTTTCTAGTCATTTGAAATAGTATCAAGGGTCGCTTCAGTGGTATATCTTTTATCACATCCACAATTCAATAATTCCATGAACAATGTTTTCCATGTGTCCCAACATTGAAGATAGCATCCAAAATCCTCCTAGGTGATAGGTGTGGTAGACAACATTCCTTGTGATGATGTGTCATTTGTGGTGAATCTCAAACAATTTATGGATTATAGTGATTGATATATTCATGTTCTGACTATATCATTGTTCGGAGTATAGTGGTAGTATGGGAAAGTGTTTGAGTAAACATGGGAGAGGTATTTTTACATGCCAACATAGTGGCCATACATGTTCACTGAGACATCCAGGTGATTCATAGATTGGCTCAAGGATTATCTGTTATAAGGTGGGAACGTCATAAGATCCCTACTTTTTCCACTTTTTTTTCTCTCTGAGTTTTTGAATGATCATTAGTGGTCGATTCTTGTTCGAATATAGAGAGTCTTTTTTATTAAATTACCTAATGTTTAGGTTGTATTCTCATTTGTCTTAATGGAGTAGGCATAAAAATGGGGATATGTCTTCAATGGTTTCTGGTAATTTGAGAAAACTTAATGGAGTTTTTGAGAGTTAAATGGAAAATTGGATTAAAACAAAACTACATAACAACTACACATCATGTATAGGGTTTACAAATCAGGTAATATTTTGGGGTTTTAATTAAATTAATATGAGGTCATGATAGTTTTTTTGAATACTATTAATAACATTTACAAAAATCAGTAACTACATTATACACCATGTAATGTCTATAAATTCTATTTTAAGAATGTTGAGTGGAAAACACTTATTCTATTCCACAACATCTCTTCTCCTCTTGACTCGAGTCCATTATCAATGTGATCTTCAGGATCCAACTTCCCTTATAGACATCCTATTTGTGTGAGAAATCCATTTTAAAGTGGTTTCAGTTATGTCTGTTCTTATTTTTTTCATTCTCAAACAAGTTGTGGGGAAATCCCTTGGATAATTTCATTATTTCTTTATATCTTGATTGGTTTTGATATATAATCCTCTTTTTCATCATATGACCATTTTTCCACATATATGTTTGTCATTGAAGGGTTTTTTGGATCTTCAGTTAAAGGTAGGGGTAAAAATCCTAACCTAATGGTTTGATAATTCATAATTTTATGCAATATTCTGATTTACATTTGTTGTATGTGCCCTAATTAATTAAATAATTGAATGATATTATCCATTTAATTACTTTGGTTTCAAAGGATTTGTTTTTGGAAAATGGAAAATAGTATGTTAAGCATGACATGTGACCGAGTGTGATATTTTTTTATAGACTCCATAAGTTGTGTCTTATAGATTATTGACATGATTTTTAATCAATTTTTAATTCAATTGAAGAGTGTATTATGAAATAATAATGGTAATTCACATAATTAACCATTGTGATATGTGAGGCAATGTTATGTTATACATTATTTATGAAAGTATTTTTATACCATGATGAAATGAATATATAAAGATCTAGGATAGATAGTTTCATGTGTATATGGGGTATTTCTAATAGTGAGTGGGCTCGGCCTAGTCCAATGTTGTAATCCTCGTAGGGATTTGACCTTGAAATTCTCTAATGCTTAAAGGGATTTGACCTAGAAAAGATATAATGCATATAGGGGGTGTATCCAGATTTCTTTTTGTGAATATACAATGAGATTATGGTTATGGATGGAATGGTCATAAGACATGATCAATGATATTTCTTGTATGGTGCCAAAGAATATTATTTACCATGGTTACATGCTTGTGGTTAGCGTGGTCATAATACATGATCAGAGATATTATTGCGCTGATTTGAAGGATGTTCTTGTATTTATTTAATTATTGAATAAATATATACACCAGTTTATTGATTTATTATATACACTTCTTATTAGACTTTTCTTTTTAGACATAGTGATGTCAACCAACTGAGTTATAGTCATATCCTATTTGGGTTTTTGTTTGTCACTCGAGCAGATTTCATGGATGTATGTTTGAATAAGGGAAAATGACCTTGTTGTTGATTACTCGTTTATTGTTTGGATGGTGTTTGGGGATGGGAATGGTTTGAGGATTAAGACCAGGGACTTTTATTTTTTTATTGATTCTTCTATTCATCTTCATGTATTGTTCAATAATGACATTTATTTAAATTCTTTCACATCATTACAAATTTATTTTATTATTTTTGATTTTTCAGTTGGCCTTTATTTTTATCTTCCATTATTTCTTTTCTTTCATTATTATTTATATAATATTATGGTTTGTTCTTTTATCATGACACTTCATACAAGGTTGTATAGTCTCCCCACTATACACATTACACCCCCACTATTAGTGAGCAGCCTCTGGAATACATTGAGGGGAACTTGAGTTCTCATAACTAATCATTTTCGTCCACCTATGAGAGTTCAAAATTTGGGGATGTTACACTTAGGGCAAGGATGTATAATCCACGAAAGATCCAGGTAATTATTTTGGGGAGTGGATGCTCAACAGGATGGAGTTATGTGCAGATAGAGAGGAGGATGTTAGGGAGGCTCACGCGACACAAATAGAGTAATAACGAGAGAAAAAATATAGGAAAAATAAAACAAATACCCACAAAATTAGATGTTGGGAGAACCATACGGTTTTCACACTGTTTACTAAAGAGTTCTGTATCCATGATGTCCCTTCTAGAAAATCATGAGGGGTTTCATGGTTACCTGTAGGTGAGCCCCACGTTTGAAAAAAACCATTCGAAATTGCACTATCAAATCATAGAGCCAAAATTCATGCTTTCTGTATGGTTTAAGAAGCCGTACACATGCTTTTCACCAATCGAATGTCTCACCTAGGCACTCACACAGGAACAAAATTTTTACTAATAACTATTTGGTACAACTGTTCCATAGCTAAATATCTAAGAAAATTTTAAAAAATGACCTGCCAACTACCAAAACTCAAAAGAGAGGCTGATGATTTTTAAATGTTAAAAATAATTACAATTTCATGGTCGGGGTACAACACATGTATTGTATTGATTCTTTATAAAAATTAATTATTATTAATTTTTCACATGTAGAAATTAGCGACATTAAATTCATATGTACATTTTTTATAGAAACTGCATGTTTTCAATTTAAAAGTGACATTTTATTTCAAAATATAAAGTACATAATTAAAATTGACAAGACAAGATAATATTATCATGAATCATTATTACAATAAAAAATAATACATTTTTTAGATTTAGGAATGAATTAAATTTCATTTTGATATGTGGTACGATCAGTTTGTCTGAAAGTGAATGTTTTCAATTTCAATGTGAAATTTTAGATAAAAACCCAAATCAACTACTAAAAATAAATCAAATTCAATTCAACTGTTGTCTTAATTTGGTAAAATGATTAGTTTTTAATTTTTTATGTGTAAGAAGTAACATCATGAAATTATAACATGTTTTGTGGTAATGTGTTTTCAATTTAATAATAAATTTTTTTATGAAACACACATGAGATATTAAAAACTAAGAAAATACGATTGAAATGTAATGAAACATTAGGAAAGTGTGTGGTAATTTATTTTTTTCCATTTTGGAAATAATAGCACAACAATCTTATGTTTGGTTTGGCTAGTTTGAATAAAAGTTCATTTTTTGAAAAAGTTTCATTTTAGTTCAAAATGATTTTAAAATAGTCAAAATATATAAAATATTGTAATTTTTTATTATTTTGTAGAATTGTGATTAATGATTCATTTGTTACATATAATAATTAAATGAACATCATTTTGATACCTAGTGTTTTTTATATGACTTATTTTAATTATTTTCTATTTTAAGGAATAATTTTAGTTCAAAACACATTTCACATACACAAAACTAAATATACCTGCTAGGATTTTCATGATAATTTACTATAATAATTATTTTTTTCATTTTTTTCCTTGAAATATTTACATCTTATTTATTGGACACATAGTGTATTTGATTTGACTAAATGTTTGTGTTTTTAGTTTAAATGTGAAATTTTAGTTCAAAATTGATGTCATATACATAAAATTGTGAAAACATTCTTTTGATTTCCATGATACTAACATATTGGGATTAATTGAATGTAAATATTGCACATATTTATTTAGTTTTGACTAAAAATGTGTTTTTCAAAATTGAATGTGAAGATTTATATAAAACATTCACTATATAGTCAAAATAAATAAAAAATATTGATTAACAAGATACATCAAGTTAATGACCACTAATTGTATTTTATCATGTAGTAATTAACTACATATTAATTTAATACATTATTTTTCCAGTTTGACGGAAAGTGTATGTTTTTATCTTTAAAGCATTTTTTTTTCAAAACATGTGTCACAATGTAAAAAACCAGAATAAAGTAATAATAATGCCATTATACATTAGGGAGATGATAAATTATTCAATTTTTTCTTCTTGTAATTTATTTTATATAATTCTAATATATGGTGTGTATTATCGGATAGAAAGTGTGTTTTCAATTAAAAAGTGTCATTTTATATAAAAACACTTGTAAAATACTAAAAAATCATAAAAATCGATCAAATTTCTTCGACACATTAGGATAATAATTTTTTATAATTTGTTATATTTAATAATTAAATAGATATCAATATGTTACACAATATGTCTAATTTTACTAAAATGATGTGTTCTCAGTTTAAAAGTGAAATTTTGGTTCAAAGCACACGCCTGATACACTAAACAATGAAACCCCACTTGTCATATCATAATATATTTTTTATGATGATCAGTTATTGATTAATAATATTTAAATTAACAACACACGAATCCAACGCATTATTTGTTCATTTTTACCAAAATTGAATATTTTAAATTTAAATGTTACATTTTAGTTCAAAAAGTGCATCACATAGTCAAAAATGAGAGAACATGCTCATATTTTTATATTACATAGTAATATATTTTATTTTTAATTAAGTTAACTTTTTTATTCATATAATATTTTTTATCATTTATAATATTATTTTTATTTAGGTTATTGTTTTAGTTATTATATCACATTTTTGAATGAAAATAGCATTAGAAAATCCATGCTCTTTGGATATATCCACATAGGGGGCAAAGAAAAGAAACAATTACCACCCTATATAGGGAGGTCTGGGGAAATATTCTTTCCCACAAAATATTTTTAGATATATGAAAATACTCTTTCCCCACCCCATGGGGACTAGAAAAAATAAAAATATATTTTTATTTCAATAATTTGTAAATAATTTTATTATTTTTTATTAGTAATTTAATTGTACATAAAATTATAGTGAAAAAAATATAAAAAAACATAAGAGAGTAAAACGATATATTTTTATATGTTATATTTAATGACCACGACCCCAATCACATAGATATAGTTTGTAATTTAACACATAGTAATTAGAATACATGGAATTATATTAGAAATATAATGGATCAATAGAAATCAAGAGAAAAGATACAAAATTATTACATTACATCATGAAAAATTAATAAAAATTGAGAATGAATCATTATTCCTTAGTGTTGTCCATATGGCTGATCAAACATTTTAATACACTTCTTTACTTTGGGAAATGGGAAAAAAATTAAAGTTTGAGTTCTAATGTACAGCAATAGAAAACAAATAGTAATGTTTAACATGACATAAGAAATATAATAGGAATAAATAAACAATCAATTCCCTCAAAATAATTATATATACATAAAATATAAAATCCATGAATTCTAAAGGAATTAAATGAGTAAATAATCACATTATTATGGAAATTTTAAAAATGTATAACTCTAATCAATATAAATATATCATTGTTGCTATGTTCCAAGACATAATACATAAAGGGAATGGATTCTCTCATTAACATATATTATTTGCCTCATGTGGCCTATTAGTTCACTATAGGTATATCTAATTCAATTCCCCACCCATCGTAGGAAATTCAAATGCATTGAATAAAATAGTATATGGATATATGATAATATTCACGAAGGAAAAACATTAGAATATGATGAATAAATGATCGATGGGGATTATGTTACCATATTTTCCAATATATTATAGATAATTATAGAGTAAAAATTGATTCCATGATTCAATTAATTAATAAGGAAATCTTGGTGAATACACTTCAATAAAACAAGGAGTTACTAGGGAATCAAAATGTTTAAATAATCCACCACTAAAAGTGAAGAATATGGAAATGCAGTTATTAGGTACATGTAAGTACCAATATCATCCTAGGGAATATGTAAATGAATATATGTATTTGAAATCATTGGATACATTTATATAAATATAACTTAAATAATTTAGTCAAACTATATTTAAATCCATAAATATAGTTTGTAATTTGAATGTGAATCATCCAAAAAATATTCTCTCAAATTGTCAAACTAGGTGTGTAGTTAGGACCACTTATTGTGCCTTGAGAAAGGATTTAGTTATAACATAACTAAAACATTTCCTAGTTCTTTATCCAAGGTGGATCTATGTTATATCCAACGTCAATTTGTTTTATCTATTAGAGAACTTCATTTCAACAAAAATTACACACATTTTAACAAAATCTTATGATGGTTTTAAGACTATGGGAAAGTTTGATCATTATATTAGATTATAAATGTAGTATAATGAGAGGTAATAGTGACATATCATTGATAATATCACAAATGAATTTGAAATACTGAATAATAAAAATATTTTTTATTAAAAATAAAAATAAAATGAAGGACTTTAAAAAAAGGTAAATAAGTGGTCATGAACACATACCTTGCAAGGATGATTCTTAAAGCTTAATAAGTGGACATTAGAACATTAGTAACTACCTGAACAGATTATTGAGAGTTAAATTGATATAAGAATCCTCAAAATTATATTTTTAGAGGAGATAAAGGAGGTAATGGGTGAGTAAATATAGAAAATTAATGATAAATGTTCATTAATTTCAAAACACTGGACTTTGAAATCGTTGTTGTAGAAAATGTAAAATCATTGTGTAGCCATGTTTTTCACTCATGTGATTTAATATTTAACGATTTATTTTTAAATTTCAATTTTTTAGAATCTGGATCTTTAATTTTATATTACATTGGTATTGGAAATATAATATTTCCACAAAATACTATTTTAAAAGATAAATTTTTATTTTAGACATTGAAAGATATTTATATGTTCAGAAAAAAATTAGTTCACTAAAATACATTATAAATTAAAATTTCATCAGTCATGGATTCTCTTATATTATATATTACATCATTTTACATTATAATTATACCATAAATTTTATAGTGTACTCTCATTGTATTTTCCTTCCTATTGAAGAATTTAATTCCCTAATAAAATTATGAAAAAAATAACCAGAAACTAATCTTGATACACTAAATTGAAATACACAATTGGAGTAAGTACCATTTCATTTTTAAAAAAAATACACATTTTGTACAACATAACCCCTTGATACGAAACCCCATATCACGTCTGAATAATCTATAAGGGTGATGTGTGAAATGGTCGTATGTTCATGATGTTTTTTATCGAATATTTATCTTGTGGTGATTTCTTTTAACTTTAACATTCCCCATATATTATTTTACTTTATCTTTAGATGTTCATGTTCTTCTTGATCTTAGTCCAGGGTTAACCATAATGATGTTAGCTCCTTTCCAAGATTTGATAAATAAACATTATAAGGGATATTTCTATAGGTTGAGGTCATGGTTAATCCATTTTTCAATAATTAAATATCATCATTTCCCTTAATATAAACTAATCCCCGTGGTGAATTTTTATAGTAATTCTCAATGGTTATAAATCTCAATAGATATAAATCATAACTTTCATAATGTAATAGACATATTTATTATAACTTACTAGAAATTAATTAATACAAGTCCCCTAAGTCATAGTTCACATTTTATTTCATTCAACATATTGATTATTTGGCCCACATTATTTTTAATATGTACTATTCTTATTAAAAACATGGTTTTTATTAGGGAATGTGGTCCACCCGACATATATAATATAGCTGGATTGTTTTTCCTATTTTCCATTATTATTTTTATAAATATTACTAATTTTTTACTCATATATAGAGTATGTTATATTATTAAAATATAGTTTTATTCATTATAATAATTTATTATTTATTGCATACAATATTCATATAAAATTTTCATGCACAAAATTGTAAGTCAATACACAAAAAATTTGGATAATCATTCATCATTACATCCTCTAACCAGCATGTTATATTTCCAAAATATCATTCCCCCATGTTTACTTTACAAAGATCAATCATTTTATATTGTTCCATTTGCTCTCTTATATCAAGAATCTTAATTGGATCTTTATTATAATACTTTCTTGGTTCCAACAAAATTTGATCCACCATAAAATCATGTGAAGCGTCTTGCATATACATAAATAATTTGATGTATGGAATATGTTATGCACCTATGAAAAGTTTAGTGGTAGGGAAAATCATTATTTTATATCACCTACTTAATATAATAACTGAAAATACCCAATATACCATGAAATAAGATCCCATTTCTTTTGAAATATCAGGATACTTTTCTATAGACATCTCATCAAGAATACATTGGCTCTTAAATGGAATTAATCATCTTTTTTTTAATGTTATCATAAATATGTATTCTACATTGGGACGATTTGATGTACTTTTGGATTTTTATTTCCTTTTATGTGTCTCTTCCATAATTTTATGGAATAATATCTTTATTTCTCTAAATTCATCCCAGCATGTCAGTGTTCGAAATCTTTATTAATTCAATGTTTTTTATGGATTCATTTTTTTACTAGATTGAGAACGTTAATTTTTTGAAATCAACACTAGAGGTAAATATTAATAAAAACCTAATATTTAAAGAGATTATTACCTTATAATGTGCTATACGTTTTGGTCAATTGTTATATTAGAGACTAAAAAATATAGACGTTCAAAAATAATTTATATTGAGGATTTCACTATCATTATGGTGTCTCAATCACTTCATAAGGGTCCCAAAATAGAGGGTTTATTATATATAATAGGGGAAAACATGTATATGATTTCTAAACATTATAAAGTAGACAAATCCATTAAATATTTGAATAAAAAAGTGTTCAATGAATAACTAAAATATCCAAGATTAGTTTTAAAATAAAATTTCATTCGTCATTATATTCTGTGTTTGTCCATATATTTACTTAATCTAAATTAATAACTTAACATATTTTCTAGATATTTAATTCTTCATCTGTTGATTATACTAGTCTCATGGGATGATAATGTAACAATTTGGAAAATGATAAAATTTTACAAGGTGAACAACAATATGAATGTGAGAGATAACCTTAAGGTAAAAAGGCGAGGAAGTGAAATAATGTCAAAAAAAGAAGCAGTGTAGAGATATATAGTTAATAAATTTTTTTACAGAAGATGTAGAGGTAAAAAAATACAACATTATATGGAATTCAGGGGTTCAACATATTATCCCCAACCAATCCATTTAATTTGTTACATTGGGATTAGTGGTCTACTACTTTTTTAACAGAGATAGATATGTGTAATGATGTTGTATATTCATAGATGAAAATAATTTAGAAATATATTAGGGTATCATTTTGATTTGAATTATTTATTTTACTAAAAAAACTAATAATTAATGTTTATTTACTCTTTATTAACCCTTTTAGAGTACATTTATATTATAGTAAAATCAGTTGAAAACCAAATTAATGGTTTTTAGAAACGATGATATAAAATTTAATAAAATTCATATCAAATATTATCATTAGGATGTTGAGGTGGAAGTAAAACCTCACCCATCATCTATATACTAAGTCATCATAACCAAAGAAACATTGGATTCTTCTATTAAATGTAAGGAGGATGAAGTGTTTAAGTTTCATTATACTTTTTATTTTGTTTCATTTTTATTATAATTATTAATCACTAGGATTGAAACCAATTAATTTATGAAGTAGAATACAAGTTATTAAAATAACAAACACGCATCGATACAAAGGTACCCCCTTTTATAAATCAATAATTGAGTACACATCACTTGAATAAAAAATTGAAAAATTTTATTTCTATAATAAACTATTTATTGGATAAAAAACAATAACATTATATTATATCTTTAAAATAAAAATTAGAGAATAATAATATCAAGACACTTTCATCCCATACATATTCTATGAAAGTAGGATTGCATAAATAAAAGGGATAAATTGTAGTTGAAAACACAATGAATTTCAAGAAATCATGTGTAAGTATGAACTAATATAAATTGTTTTTACATTGAAAAAATTTTACAAAAAAACATAATACTAATTTAAATATATTTTTCCAGATTTTATTGAATAATTTTCTTCTACTATAGCCCAAGAATAGGTAATTTCAGTGGATTTAATGTAACCATGAAATTATTTCTATATTCGATGTACAGGTCATGGAGTGTCACCCTGAGAATACATTGATGATGTAAATCATATGAATATAAAAACAAGGAAAAAGAAAATTCATAGGTATAGATAGGTACTATATTATAAAAATATTGTTGGAAGGATGATTTGATAAAATATATTATTCTAGGTGAACAATAATAATAACCAACACAACCACAATAACACTTTGAATAATGGCACACCCCTTGTTTTTTAAGCAATCAATTCCTCTCAAAGGTCATCCATACCTAAGGAAATTAATATTATCCTTGTTATTTATGATAAATCTGAATAAAATAACTATTCTTACATATCTTGTACAAAAATAATTATGGGTAAAATTTATTACGATTTATATCTATCATCATCCAATCAATTCCATGTTTCAATAATAACATTATACAATATCAAAGAAATATTTTATTGAATAAAAAACATCCAAAATATAATTTTAGTGTATGGATTCATATATACCAAGACCAAGGCCCCATGATTTATATACCCTTGATGATCTGGATATTCACATTTTCAAACATTTCACTGGAACATTATTTACATAGCTACTTAATCTAATAAATAATTGTGATGAAAATGAGGTGTTTCATTTATAAATTATTTTATATGAAAAAACATAGAAGTACTGAAAAAAATTCTAAAAAAAATTATTTTATTATAGAACAATAAACAAAAGTGGAAATAACATAATGATTTGAGACAATATTAAAGATCATCTAATAGATCAAAAAGACATATTGAGGGTACATTTACCCCACTAATTACACATTCACATTTTTTAACAATAAAATTTCATGAAGATACAATATTCTAGAATAGATATATCTATTAAATATAAATTTAAGTGAAAATATATAGATATTTCATTAGTTACAAGATTTTTTGGGATAATATAAATTAAATACTCATGCATTAATGTTTACAAGCCACAATTTTGAATGTATACATGTTGTAAAATTTAATAATTTCATTCTCCAACAAATGACATATAATTATCATTATAGTCTAATATTGTTTATATTTTCTATAGTGGTATATATCAAACAAATGTAAAGGTAAAACCATGTGAAAAAAACTTTGTAATTGTTACTCTTAATTTCACTTCAAAAGAGAAAACATAATTGATAAATATGAAATTTTATTTAGAGCACACCAAGTAGATCTGACTTCAAAAAAATACCATAATATTGGATCTTTTCAATACCTACAGTTCATGGTAAGAACTCAACAATATAAACATATAAAATATATTTTTATTATTTTTTATTAATTATTCATTTTTAATTTTTATTTACTAAATTGATGCTCTTTGTGATCAATTTAGATACTATAAAGATATATTTTTTTGATCCAATGCATTGATATCTAAAAAATAAATGACACATAATGATCCTTATGAATTTTTAATACATGAAATTCAATATTTTATAAAACTATTTAAAATTACATGTTTTCGATTTCATTATAAAAAATATTTTAGGAAAGGGAGTTATTTTTTTCATTAAAAAATAGAAATGAGAACAGGTCATGTTTAAAAAAATACCTATGTATTTATAAAACTAGAAATGTATTATGTATCATATTATAATTTTTCACTACCAAGTCTTATTTGAGGAAAAATTATTTATATCTATCATGGTTTCATAAATATGTAAAATAAATTATTCACATTGATTATTATTATTATTACATTGGTAAATTTATAAAAAAATAATATTTTTTCCAAAAAATATCATCCGTGAAGAGGTATTTTATCAATGTAATTAAATTTTCATTCAAAATATTTTCTAAAAATTTGTTAATATATATTTTTCTATAAAATAAAGATAACCAATAGCACACATATAAATAATATAAAAAAAATATTGTTTCATAATTTGTAGGAAGATTAAATTATATCAAAAATGATTAAAAAATCATAAATATGTGGGTTCCTATCAAAATTTTAATTTTTTAATTTAATGATATATTAAATAGAGGACTAATATTTTTTTTACTTAGTTAAATTTATAATAATTGAATGTATATCTAAAATATAATGTGTTCAAATTAAAACCGAAATTTTAATTAAAAATACATTTCCCAGACTCAAAAGTAAGAAATCATTGTCAGGATATCATGGTAATTTTGGAAAACTATAGATGAATCCATTTTTACATGTATGAATTTGTAGAAAGTCATTCTAAAATGCAGTTTGGCTTGTATGAATGAGAGTTCATGTAATCAATTTAAAAGATACATTTTATTTCCAAAAACAAGTCACAGACTAAGAAAATAGAGATAATTTTGATATTTTCATGTATGAATAGAAAAATGATCAATGACTCATATTTTACATGTATGGAATAATATAATATTATTCAAACAAAATTTTTGGTTGGTATTAAAAGAATGTGTATTTTTTTAGTTTAAAAGTGTAATTTTAATTCAAAATACGCATCACATACTCAAAATTGAGAAACCATTATTAGATTATCATGATTCATTAGGAAAAATAATCATGATTATTTTTTTACATGTAGGAATTATATTCATGAAATTTTAACATGAAGTGTATCCATTATGATTAAAAGTGTGTGTCATCAGTTTAAAAGTGAAATTTTCCCTCAAAATGAAAGACACATACTCAAATTCAAGAAAATGAACTCATATTTTCTTGATACATTAAAAATAAATGATCGATATAAGATATATATAAATCAACCACATTTCAGTGTAACTCATGGTTTAACATATGTTCCAGAAACTTGTTAATTAAATTCATAAGTAAGATTTTGATTCAATAACTTACTCTCATGTCCAAAACATGAAAAAACAACTAAATTATAATGATATATTAGGAAAATCAAATTCGACTTGTTCTTAAATTGAAAGATTTTATATCACATTATTCTGATATTAAATGTGTCTAACATGATTGAATGTGTGTATTTATTTTAAAACATACATTTTGACTCAAAATGGGATTTTTTTTCCAAATATGAAGAATGAATTCTTGGTGTCATGAACCAACTCAGGTAGACTTCATACCGATAACCTAAGACTTCCCTCAATGTAGCCCTAGAGGCATTCCAGATCCTCCATGGTGAAAATCAGTGTTGTTCATCAGGGTGAAGTTGTTGGGGAAAATTTGTCCCACAAAAATAAGACAAATAACCTAAATAACCATAAAAATAAAATGGTAAACACTAGTATTATAAAATAAATAATATAGAAAATAGCACTATGTGACTATTCATGTTTCTAAAAACCACTAAACTATTGTCGAACAACAGCGGCTGAGACCTAGATTGAAGTATAACCGAAGATAAAAAATGCAATATGTGAGAGTATTAAAACATAACAGGCATGAAAAAACTATCTATTCCCAACTCATTTAATTTGAATTAAATATTCATTAATATATAGTTTTAAAAACTACATTGTTCATATTGTTTTTTATTGATGACAGGTTAAATAGAAAGAATTAATGATCCATTCCCCTCTAAATTTAAAACAAGATTTTTACTTATGAGAATCTTTCACATTTAACAGGAAAATAAATAAACCAAAGAAAAGGTTGTTCACTTTAAAATAAGGGAATGGGGGAATTTAATTATTTGAAAACATTATTTTTCAAATATAATAAAAACAAACATTCACTTTTTTTATGGAAATGTCATGAACCCGAATCCAAAATTAATATCATGCTATTAGGGAAATGGGATAATATTGCTCAAGAAACCATACCAGGAAATGCACCGAAATCATCCACCATATATAAAAATTATTCTATAAAAAACATTGGAATTACATAGGAACTAAGAGGAAAATGTTTAACATAACAACACTAGGTTCGTCCTGTAGGCATACCTAACCCGATGAAATCAATCATCTCACCCACTCTATTTTAGCAACCTGGCCTAACCGAGGTGCATAATTCCAAAGTATATAAAGGTCCAACTAAGGGCCACTAGTCATACCATAATATTAACTAGTGCAGCTAGCATTCTTTTAATTACTTTTAGCTCTGTTAGGTTCCCCTTTCATGTTCACAAGTGGGTGTTCCAACTGAATCCAAGTAACAAACTATACATGCAATCCATCCCAAAAGTCATGTAAACCAATACCACCCTATCCACACTATGTAATATTATATAGAATTTAAAACATCATCACTCAAGGTATTATCCAAAATCAGAACACTCTCATCTCTTCATCAACCAATATTGTTAGGGACACATTCCAAGGAGTGTTTTCCAATAAATAAAATTTTAAACTGCCAATCGGTTTCACAAAACCATTCATGGAAAACCTCATCTTGAATAACTAAATAGACACTAAATTTAAAACATAAAATACTTTCTAAAAATCCATCCAACCAATTCAAACACAAAAAAAATCTAAGAAAAACCAACTGTGTATTTCGTCATAAACTTGATGTTCAAATCACAATCAAAGCATTTCTCACAATCTTGAAAACCAAAGGAATTGACTTCATTACATGAAAAAATATTAATAACAATTATATAACCCTGATTAGTATAAAAACAAGGTGAAAAACTAAATCCATCAAATGTTATTTATATTTAAAGGCCAAATTAAAAGGGATCCTTCCTCAAATTAAAGGTGTGCTACTTTAAACAATGATAACTCATATCTTCTATTTTCTTTTTACATGCATGTGCACCTTCTCATATATATAAGGACACATATCCATGATGTACATATATCTATGGCCGAATATGTACATAGGGTCCTCACATATGATCTTATGTGTTCATATAACCCTTTACACTTACACCATTATGTACTTCCATATACATATCTAAGAATAACTAGATCCATTATATATATTCAACTTACAATCGGTAAATATATATAAAGGGGAAGTTAGGTCAATATATTACTATGTATGAATATGCTTATACGTCCTTGATATTAGAAACATGAATCCACTTCCAGGATGACCAATATGCACCAAAAAAAATATTAAGAACCCAAATATTACAAAACCTTAATTAAATTTTGACCAAAAGTAATGAAAAAAAGAAAAACTACATCAATATAGTGTTTAGATGAAAGAAAATGTTCTAAAATGCTATTTATTTTGTGTAGGATTCTGAAACACAAAAAAAAACATATTGGTAGAACTATTATAAACCCTAAAAATAGAGACGAATCAAAAAATTGGGATAGTCCCTAAACTAGGGTTTGGTTGAGCATGGTAGGGTGTAAGGGATGAAAAAACCAACCATAAATGGAGAGAAGAATGATCTTGTGACCATACCTTCGAGTGAGTACCAAAACTCCTCTAGATATTCGGGAAAAAATGTTATATTGAGGTATCTCTAGAGGAGGGAGCCCTGTGTGCATTAGGAGGATGAGGGGTGGGTCTCGTGAAGTGTATAGAAAGGATTAAATCAACAAAAAATGAGAGAGAAAAATGACAAATAAAAGGAAAAATAAAATAAAAACACAAAATTTTAAAATTTTGGGTTATGTGATAGGTTTGTACAAGGATTACCATACCATACACCAACCATATTGTCCTTATTTGACAAGCATGAGGCACCACACGATTTCCCCTAGTTGAGCCAAATAGTTAGAAAAAACATGCTACAGTTACATCAAATGAAACTCCCAACTTAGAGAGCCAAACAACATTCTTTCCTCAGGGTTTAAAAGACTATGCACAATCTGTGATCCACACCACTTTTTCACCCAGGCACTCATATGGGCACCACATGGTTACTACTAACCATATGGCCAAACTGTGAAAAAAAATAAAGAGATTCCAAAAAAATTGAAATTATATCATCCATATACCGGATCACAAAATATAGGCTAATAATAATTAAATAATTAAAATAACTAAAATTTAATGGTTGGGTTGTGAAAATAATCCTCACCAAAAACACATTCGGCCCCCAGAAAGTCACCGAGACACATGAAGAACTAAACAGAAACTGAAAACAGAATGAAGAAGACAAAACCACTAAACTCAAAATGTCACTTTTAACATACCAAGTCAAACTCTATAACTGTAAGGAAATTTGTAATCAAGGAGAACAATGGTGTATATCCCCACCATAGGAGACCATATTTCACCAAACAAAACTATAACTAAGAACTCCCATCCAAATAGTAAACCATTAACAAAAAGGAACCTCAATAAAAGGAACATTTACCAAAAATCTGGAAAAACTATAATTCATCATTTCTACAAGATATGATCATATCTGAATAGATCACAAGATGAAACCAAAACCAATCCACAAAATTCCAAGAGCATATAAAATAACCCCCCATCATAGACACACATCCACAAAGTCACAACAACGAGAATTTCATGATGATAATACAACCCATCATTTTACAACAAGGAGAAATTGAAAATGGAAAATAAAACATCATAACGAATATCTATACATCGTATTATCAAACTATGGAGACAATATCTGAACCAAGGTTCCCCACAATCCCAGTGATTCTTGACTCTGTGAAGAGCTTCACAACAGGACTAATGGTTGGAGTCTTAATTTCTTGAAGCATCTAAAGGATTGAAATCATGAGCTGATAACCTCATACTATAAATTCCTCTTTAAGAATCACATCTTAATAAACTTCTAAAGGGACACACTTACTACAATCCATTGGTGGACAATTACATGAACTATTTTATTGGAAGAATATACCATAATAGAAACAAATAAGTTAATGCCTAACAATGAAAGGCGGGAACTAAAAAGGAGACTTTCTAGAAATAGGTTCCTCCATTACATACTCCACTCTTGAAGGGGAACCACCACATAGGCCATTAAAAATATTCTATAAACCTTGGAAGAAGATATCCCATGATTGTATAATATTCTAACTGATAAATTCACATAATATCTATATAAAAGGAAACAAGCTCCTTCAAGTGGTCAACATTCCCCTTCACTGGGAGTTAACCATTTTGAGAATCCATTATCTTTGGGGTTTTCTTCCCCTTTAATTTCTCAAGAATATCCCATTGGGTGAAAGTGGTCTTGAAGATCTCCTAAGATATAACAACTCACAATAATAATGGAATGATAACCTTTCACTTGTCTGATCATAGTATTTTAAACATACCCATGACAACTCACACTCTCATGGCATTTGAAGTTCCCAAAAACAAGATAACACTATCAACTTCCCACTTCAACTCAAATACCTAAAATTTCCATCGATAGTTGTAGAAAATAGGCAATAATTAAGATGATCTATACTCCATCAACACTCAAGGTTTTGAGGGGGGTAAGAATTGGATGAGACGTCGTTTAAACCAACTAGTTATTTATAGGAAACATACTCTCAAAAATATACGGTACCAAAATATATCAACATTGAAATAGAACTATAATAATTGACCTTTTGAATCAAATACCATGATCATAAACCAATAGAACATAAAACCAAATCAAATAAAATATAATCTCAATAAAAAACACACCAATCATCACAAAATAAAGCAAGGAGATTATTCTAAAAGAAACGATTTCCAAATTATCCCATTTAAAAATTTAATTCCTCCTTTCAAAATCAAACATCATTTTCCATTTAAAAAGTAATTTCAACACATCTACATCAAAGAAATTCAAAACACCACCTAACTTTACCCTTTAATACCACAAATCTTGTGGAAATAATCCACCATTTAGTGGAAACAATTTTCATTTTAAAAAACAACTTTGGAACAACCAAGTCAAATTTTTAATTTTAAATATTCACGCATATCGTCCAAGGAACAATCACATATATGCCCATCCCCACATCCACTTGTATCATCCACACTTATATACCAAAATGAGCCTTACACACACACTAACTTATGTGAATGTATATAATGAATTCTAAGGGTTAAACATACCAATTTTCCACGAAAATAAATAATTTCTAATTTAGTTCATATTTCACATTTCATAAAACCTTTCAAAATTGAAAACATTTTTCACTTCGATATCCAAAAAAACCAACGGTTTTTCATTTTTTAAATCCAACTATAGAAAGTTAAGCCTCATTTTATAAATCAAGGGAAGCTCCCAAAAAAATTCAAACTGACATAAACTAAAAGTCGACAAATGAATCACCTATATAGAAATAATAGAAAAATGTGACTTTGGGTAATACATACTCAAGCCACATGGATTATAAGACCATGCTCCAAGCATGCACCAATCAATGGAAGCATATTGAACTATTTAGGTGATATCCACATGGTTCGCTACACTGTGTAAGCCCACTGGGTAGCTCCAACTCACTTCTAATGTCATCCCCAACATACACAATCTAATCAAACTAAAAAACACCAATAACATGACGAAAAAATAAAAATTATGATTTCGAACTCAAACACCCCTGACAATTAAGTCTTATCACGAGTGGTGGAGATCAGCCATTGACTCGTGACCAACCCATGAGCCCCTAAAATCCTATCTAACAAATAATTTACATTTAAAATAAACAGTTGATGCCTTTGATTTCATTATTTCAAAAACCAACTCAGTATGATTGTAATCCTGTCACCCAAGCGTGCCAGTAAAAAGGCCCAAGAGACGTTCCTGATCCTCCTAGGATGGAAACTAGTGTCTGGAGTCAAAATAAATTTGTTAGGAATTACATATCCCATCAAAAATAAAAATAATAAAATAAAAATTTAAAATTTAAAAACTAGCCGAAAAAAATAAACAAAACTATACATACCTCCAGGAGACCTTTCGGGTCACCCCTGGATAATAAACTGACGTCACCCCACAGTGAATTGGACCAAACTGGTAGTAGCACCAAACCTAAAAAATATAAATAATGCAATAGGAATGACTTTTAAAACTCAATTGTCATGCCCAAACAGTCTTTCCCCCAATTCATTTACTTTAACTTAATGATTCTTTTTTTTGGATGAGGAAAAGGACAATTTCATTGATGGCAGCAATGCTAGTATTCCCAACCCAAATATTATTTATCATATCGCTAATGTCAGTACCGATTATGTGCCAGTATTGTTTAAAAAATAAGGTGTGGAACCCATCCAGTTCTGGGGCATAAGTGGGATGAAGATGATTCAGATCCAGGTGTATCTCGTCATCCGTCACATCTTTGGTGAGCAGCCTTTTGATCTCATCGGTGATCATAGGTCTAATACAATCTTTCACCTCAGAGGACATGAAAGGGGTTCCTGCAGTGAAGATGTTCTAGATATAGTATGTCAGGGCCTCGAGGATACCATTGGTGTCCGAAACATTTCTTCCATCTGGTTGTAAGATGTAAGTAATAGAGTTTTTCCAACTCCTGGCTGATTCATTCTGGTGAAAATACTTGGTATTAGCGTCCCCTTCTTTAATTTGGTTATCTCACACATAAATATCCCAAAAACTTTCCTTGACATGCAGGGCCATTGCTAGCTTTGATTGTGTGGCTCCAATCTTCGATAGAATGAAATTGGATGTGGGTTGTTTGATGAGGTTCTTGAGTCTCTTTTCGAGGACACCATAGTGCCAGTCGGGGTGGTGTAATTTCTTATTGCTCGAAGACTTAAGACTTAATGTGACATGTTGGAGATTGAGGCAAACATCCACCTGAGTGATTTTCCAGCTTGATCGGATCACCTCTTTGCATTCCTGGTCTTTTGACCAGACGCTCTCAAATTTGAAGGGTCTGCAGACTTTTCTATTTCATTCGCCTTGCATACAATCAATGAGAATTAGATAGTGGTACGAACAGTTTAGGGCTATGTGGCCGATATGAAACATGATGAACAGATTAATCCAATCAGTAGAACCTAGAAATATATCAAGACACTCAGCGATGGGGGTGACTTCATTATTATCGAGGAACCATATAAAAATATTACATGTGTACCCCATATCGACCAGGTCCACCCTAGAGACCGCGTCCTTGAATATTGACATCGAAGCTGAGGTTCAGATGATTCTGCCCCTCTTTTCCTTATGTAACATAATCTCATTTAAATCTCCTCCGAAAGGGATAGGGCTCGGTAAGTCATGTCACAGCTTTCAAAGAAGATCCCAGGACTTCACCTTATCATTATGGGATAGCCAGCCATAGAATCCCACAAAAGTCCATGGTGGCTGACAGTCTGTTTGAATAGTCGTTGCCACATGGTGTAAAAAGAAAGACAAAATTTTGATGTCCATATTGTCCTTCCAAAGGATACAGAGGCCACTGGAATGGCCTTTTCTAGACACCGGGATGTATCCTTGGAAGCTACACTTCAGATCAATACCATGGGTATCCTTATTTTCCAGTATGGTTTTTGACAGGAAAACCATATCAGGGAGACTTTGAGTGCAATTGCGCTGAAGCATGTGAACCGTTCGTGTGTTCCCAAGCCCACAATAGTTCCATCATAAATCAATCATTTCTCTAGGCGGGGTTGAGTCTCACCTGCCGCTGCCTTTGGTTCCTCCGAACTTGTTTCTCCACTTGTCGTTTTCCTTATTTTGGTAGGACTCCACTTTGATTGGCATGTTTCATTTTGTCATTTTCGGACGCCGAGTTTAGGGTCATCCGTGTCACCATCACTCTCTCCTCATTGCACCCTTTTCCACATTCGATGGGTAATTGGGACCAGTATTGGAGTTCCCTTCATTCCAATGGCCTCCATTGTTATAATGCCTACTACGGTTGAATGTGGGTCAGGGTCTGGATCTGGTGGTTCAATGTGCATCGACATTGGCTTTGAGTAATGTGTTGGTGGTTCTTTATTCTTCATCGCCAACTTTGTAGATGTTTGAGTATTGTCCTTCATGGAGTTAGGATGAACTCCAGCTTCTCTCTGAGTGGGAGGCCTAGCAATAGGGAAATTCAATGGACCTAAAATTAGGGTTTTTTTAGGTATGGGTTCCGCCTAACTGGTATGAGCCAACATGAGATGTTCATGGTCCTTTTGTTTTTCCATCTCTGGGATGAAAGCATATTAATTCGATTTGGCATAGAGCAAAGGGCCATATTAGAGGATAATTTAACCTAATCCACTCTCACATTTTGTGGTGCGCGTTCTTTCCAGATGGCCAAGGTGACCACAGAAAAAGTAAAAGATTGGGAGCTTCTCGAACATTACTGATATCCAAGTGTTGGTGTCTTCGATTTTCAAGAACATTCCCCTCATCAGTGTCTCAGACACTTCAATTTGCACCTTGATCCAGACCTCGGGGGCCCATTGTATTGGGTTTGAGCTATCCCAGTCATGAATGTGACCTAAACTGTACCCAAGTTCTCTCATAATTTTTTCTATTCTTTCATGTAAGATGATTCCTTTAATTCCTATCCAGAAGGGGAGCGGGTTAAATTCACTCGCTGGATATTGTCCACCCCTTTGCATTCTTCCCTGAGGAGGAGTTGATTATCAAAGGACCGCGGTCTGCCATGTAAGATTTTGTCTCTATCAATCTCATTAAAAAACTCAATGATGAAGAAATTGATCCCCACTTCTAGAATATCCACTCCTGCATCAAGTTTCCAGATGTTCTGTAGAGTGTTTTTGAGAGCCCCCAAATTTACCGATATTTTTTCCATGAACATTCCCACCACGAGTAGAGACATGCGCTTTTCTAATAGTGTGTATTCATTTCTACGTGCTTTGATGATCACATTTTCTTTTTCCGTCTGGGACAACCTCTTCCATTGATTTTCAAATTCCGTATCCATGGAGTAAAAACAAAAAGTTGATTTCATTATCCTCCTTAAATACTGGCACCTTGAATGTCCCCAAGGCTCTGGAACACCTTACATAGAAACTAGGTCAAAGCTCCAAAAATTCCCTCTATGCTAGGCCGACCTAGTCCAACCTCACTTGAGTCAAAGCCCTGTCCAACAAGGAAGTCCCTAGACCGGATACCACTTCACGGCCTCCTTAAGCAGTCCAATCAACAAAGATAGGCACATAGCCTTCACGATCAACCCTACCCATTGAGTGGTCAACCCAAAGAAACCCGCACCGTGGCGCACAGTAGACTTCATGGAGCAACATCCCTTGGTAGAACCTTCGCAGCTTCACAACATGACTGATGCTTCACCAAGGAACATCGCAAAACAGACACATCGTGACGACTAGATCGCGATCACTCAACGTGTCAAATCTTGGAGGAAAGTGCTTCGCTTGTAAAACCACTTCATGGCGGAGCTTCGGAGAATCATGGATACGTCTTAACACCCACAGGTCATCGCCGTCTTTACAGAGCACACCAGGTATTCGCAGATCAATGCCCCATGGCAAGAACTTTGTAGCGTCCACTTGGCGATCTCTCAACGCAGTAAATCGTCACAGAAGGTTCTTCGCGAATCAAACCACTTCGCGGTGGAACTTTCCAACATCGTGGATACAAATTAGTTCCCATAGGTCACTTCCATATTCAAAGAACACACCATGTCTTCACGGATCAACATTACATGGCAGGAACTTCATGGCAGCCACCTCGTGATCTCTCCAAGTAGTTAATCATTGCAGAAGGTGCTTCGCGAATCAAATCACTTCGCGGTGGAAACTTCGCAAAACATGGAAAATGATTAACGCCAAAAGCTCACCTCTTATCTTCACGGAATCAGGTATGATATGTGATTAGTGTAAATATATCCTCGAACTCAGGTTTTTGACTTGAGACTCTGAGCCCATAGATCTGAATGCATAAAAAGGATTTGCGATTAGGGTTATGTTTTCCTCTAAATCTGGTATTTTTCTCGAGACTAAGATCACTTGGATCTTTATTGTAGATGGAGTTAGAGATTTTGAGATATGGAACATCCCACCCCCTCTTAGATATGGAACCGATGTAAGATGTCAGTGAAAGATTGGACTTCACAACCCTAGGGGAGGCTGGAACTGCGCCTGACGGCAATTCGAGCAGATGAAGTTGAAGACTGACTCCCTCTGAAACATAGAAATCGGGGTCCAGGAACAAGAGGAGAATAATAGGAGACAAAGGGAACAAAGTTTACTCACTACATAGGGGTTGGGGAGTGGCATAGAAATGGAAAAAACAAACCACTGGCACCGAATATGATGAAATACATGAGAAATGAAGAACTGAAGCGGGGTACACAGAGGGAGACGTAGCCGTTTTAAACCAATCATACAAGGAAACTCAAAACCTTGGATGCCCTATGAGAGAATTCTCTCATGCGGGAGAGACGCATCACCACTAACATAAAGATTCTTTAATTGCTAGTTTGAAATAAATGGATCTGAAATTAGGTTTTTCTACAAAATAAATTTTAAAAAGAAAAAAATCATTATCCACTACACCTATAATTAAAAAAAGTGTTTTACATAAGATAGCCTCCCTCATTTAAGTGAAGTACATGAAAACAAATTAAATGGTTGTTCATAATAAAATAGGTGAGAGGGTGTACTTTCATTTTTTCCAAACATTCTTTCAAAAAAAATTAAAAAATATTCACATTATTATAAGGAGACAAAGTAAACCATGAGTCAATGATAAGATCACAAAATGAGTTAAATGGTGTAATGGTAGTCAAGAAACAATTCCTTTAAAGGTTGATAAATCATCCTCCATAGATAATTTAGTACCTGAGAAAACATAGGAATTTCTTAGGAACACAGAGGAAAATAAACCACATGCTAACACCTGACACTTTCAATAACCATTCTTAACCCGATGTCATAAATACAATCACATGATTGTTTTTACCCTACTTGTCCTAATCAAGGGGCATAATCCAAAATCATAGAAAGGTATTAATAAAAACCACTAGCCATCCCAAAATTCTAAACTCTTCCTGAAATCATTCTCATATGTCCTCATAGCTTTGTCAAGTTCACATTTCATGTTCATAAAGGGGTGGGACAAAAATCCAAGAAACTAAGTTTACATAAAATCCATTACAAAATTCACATGAATTTTCACCACCCCAATAACCTAAATAAATAGTCTCTTTCCCTTCAAATAAAAAAACATAATGGAATTTCCAAATTGAGGACACTCCCATCTCTTCGTCAAACAACATGGTTGTGGAGACATTCCACGGAGTGGTTTCCAATGAAAACATTTTTAAATTGCCAACTGAAACTCACACAACCATTCACGGAAATCCATTTCTTGATGAAACAACTACACACCACTTTTAAAACCATATATCAACTTAAAAATACTATTTAGACATCATAACCACCACTGTAATCCTAAAAGAATTTACAAAAATAAATCGTCCATTTCATCACACACATGACATGTTAAAAAAATCATCCCATTTCTCACAATCATGAAAAACTAGGGAATACTCTTCATTTAATTCTACAAAAAATTACTTAAAATTATATAACACTAAATACTGTAAAAAAATTAGGTGTGAAAATCCAGCAATCAATGATTCATTACATTTAGGCCAATTGAAAAGTCAACATGCTTCAAAATCCAGGTTTGGTTCTTTAAACGATGAAAACTTGAATAATCTCTTTTCTGATTACACGAATATACACCTTAAAATATATAACTGGAAACATTAACCCCTGCACATATTTTCATTTCCAAATTTTTACAAATGGATCCTTACATAATTTTTTATATGAGTATACACCCCTTTACACTTACACCTGTATGAACATCCATATACACAAGTAACCACACCAATCACCATTTTAGATATTCGTCCTTCCATGGGTAAATATATATAAAGTTGGAACATACATACATAAATTCATACTTATGGATACAACTCTATGTATTTTATAATGATGATCTTAATCCACTTCCAAGATAACCAAGATGAACTACAAAAATATTATTAACACAAAAAATAAAACAATAAAAATTATGATTGTACTAAATGAAAAACAAAATAATGAAAACGTATGTAAAAATAGATTAGGTTGGAACAAAACTTTCTAAAATTATACTCCTATGATGGTGGATTTCAAAACATGTGATAAGAAGTCCTGAGAGACCCATTGGAAACACTAAAAATTGACAAGAACAACAAATTGGGTTAATTCCTATCCTTGGTTTTGTTTAGCCTAGGTTGGGTGACATGGAAGAGACAAAACAATGTAAATAGAGAGTGGGATGAGTTGGAGACCATACCTTAGTCTATGTTCCCTTCTTTTTCCATGTATGTTTCTCTCAGATTTTTTATTAGAGCCTTGCTGGCCGAGTCCTTTTCAATGATAGACAGCCTTACTGGGGAAAATGTCCTAATGTTATGGGACATATGCTCGTTTGAATTAATGGAGTTCTGGTATAAATTAGAAAAGTTTTTTTGCAATATTTTTTAGTTGATAATTTAAAGGATTTTTTTAGAGTTAAATGGAAAATGTGTTGAAAACTCAAATGCATGACATTTACACATCGTATAAAGGGTTTAAATATCGTGAAATGTTCCATCGGTTTTAATTAAATAAATTTCAGGAGATAAGTTTTTCTGTAAACACTATTAAAAACATTTACACATCATGTAACAATATTAGGCATTGTGTAAATGCACAACATATTATTTTAAATAAGTTTTTCTGTCTAATTTTTTTTATTTCACTTTGACGTATTTTCTCTCTATCCTAGAGAATTCTCTAGGACAATTTAGGGTTCCAACGTCCCTTCTGGATGTACAGTTTTGTGAGAAATCCATGGTTAGTTATTTTTTTAGGTTTTAAACTCTTTTTCTTCCTTCTTCACCCTGTTGGGTTTAAATAACCTGTAAAATAGAATTTTTTTTATCATGATTCTTTTTGATCTAGGAACCTATTTTTATTCATTCACACCTTGTTCCTCATTGGGGTTACATGTTGGAAGAATTTTTGGATCATCAGTTTAAGTTAGTGTACTAAACCTTAACCCAATGGTTTGATAAATAATACTTTTACACAATATTTTGATTCACCCTCATTATGGGTGCCCAAATAAATTAAACAAATTAATTATATTATCACTCGATTTCCATTGGTTTCAAATAAAATTTTATTTGGAAAATGGTTTAAAGTTTGTATAGTTTGGCATGTTAACTATGGTGATTTCTTATTATAGATTCCCTAAATTGTGTCTTATTACTTATTGATATAATTTTTAATAAATTTTGAATTGAATTAAAAAGAGTCATATGAAATAATATTGGTAATTACCATAATTTTCCATTGAGATAAGCAACGTGATATTTTGATTTCCATGTTGTATGATTGAAATTTTGTTCCCTGTTGAGATATTTATATAACGAGTTATACCCGGGAACTAACACACGTATATGATGTAATGATGATTGTCAGTGGCCTCATCCCTACTTAATTATGTAATGCTTATAGGTATTTGACCAAGATATGTTGTAATGTTGTTAGGGATTTGACCTGGAATTTTTGAAATGATTAAATGGATTTGGCCCAGATTGGTTGTTTTGAATATGTCACAGTTATATGTTTATGGTTGCTATGGTCATAATAAATTCTCTGAGATATTTTGGAATGGTTCCGAAATAGTTTCTTTACCTTTGCTACATGTTTTTGGTTGGCATGGTCGTAAGACATGCACATAGATATTCTGACACATATCTGAAGCATGTCGTTGTATTTAATTAATTATTGAATTAATTAAAAGACAACTTTATCACATTACTCCATACACTCCTTATTAGACTGGGTTTTTAGACACGGTGGTGATGACTTATTGAGTTAAAATCACACCCTATTTTGGCCTCCAATTGGAACCAAGTACATTTCATTGATATGGGGTTTATAGTGGAAAAGTACCCTACTGTTTATTACTAGTTTTCTTTTGGAATAGAGTTTAGAGATGGGACCTGTGTGGGGATTGAGACCTGGGACTTTGTGTTCTTCATTGAGTCTTCTATTATTTTTCTTTTATTTTTATAGAATTATATTTAGGTACATTCTAGCACATAATTAGGTTATTACTATACTATTATTTTAATACTAATATGATCATTGTTTTTAGATTCTCAAATGTCTTTAGATTTATTGTAATATGGGTTTTATTAGGTTTATTATAATTTTATTGCATTTCACACTAGGGGGTATAGTCTCTCCATTATACACTTTTCACCCCCACTGCTAATCGGAAGCCTCTGGTGTATAGGGAGGTGCGGATGAGGTTGTGTAAATAACCATTTTCTACCATGTGATAGTGTTTCGGATTATGGGATGCTAAAAATTGTTATCAAAGGAGATGGTTTTCTTTGGTTTTCCCATATGGTTTGAAAAAGGTAGATAGGATTCCTTGATGTGTTAGGACATCGTAATGATCTTGTGCCAGGGAGTACCTAACCCTCGTACGGGGGGAATCCGAGTAACCTAGGATGAGATTATTGTATGTGAGGTGTGATTTTTACTATTGATGTTAATTTAAAATGGTGTGTTCACAAGTTGGGTGAGGTAATCATTTTCTGATCTTACTGTTTGTTGGGATTTTTTACTTGTATCCCTGTACGGATGGATATAAGAATGCATGCATCATAATAGGCACGTAGGGATATATATTCGTGCATTGTTCATGATAAAGACATATCCATTTTTTCATGTAATACATACATAGTGTTAGAACTATGATATCACATATCTGTTTCATTGAAAAAATAAAATTAGTTGTCTTGTCATGTTAAACTACATGTTATCCATGTCCAGAAAGGCAAATATTTAGTGGTTTTATGATGAAGTCATCTAATGGCTTGACCTTATTGGTAGCTTATTATCTATGTTCCTTGTTTCTCTGGTAGAGATATTGAATCCTCATCATCTTCAAATTGAGCATTTGGAGAGTGGAAATCAGTATGATCCTAACATAACTGAACAATAACTTCCTATAATTCATGAGATGCATATGGATGTTCAGTTTCGCAACAGCTTCCTGAGGGTCATGCGATACCTGAAAATGGAGACTGCTCATATCATCCATTTGATATCTGAACTGAAATGAGAGTTTCATCTTTAGCATCTGTCTCTGTTTGTTGAGAAAGGGGGAACCCAGGTAGCTGATTTATAGATTTATTTAGACCAAATCAACCTCAAGATTCTCTTGAAACCGTCAAATATGAGGGTGAAACTTGTTGTGTATATGTTTTTTGGACCTTCCATGAAGTGGTGGGATATTTTTTTGATGTTAGGAAGTAGGATGATGTATCATAGAAGGACATAGAGATGAAGTTCCTAAGACATTTCCATCCCAAAACCTTAAGGGGTGAAAAATCGCATCAGTTCACACATTAGACATAGGAGGGTTTGTTGGTGTTGGACTATGCAAGATATTTTACAGACCAACAATGCTTTGTCCATATTAGGAGACTAATGATATCTCTAGGGTGAGGTGTTTTTGGGATAGTCTTCTTTATGAGACCAGGTTGTAGGTAAATGTTTTATTTTTAGGAAACAATAAAGAATTGGTGAATAATGAACTCATCATAGAAAGGAATATGAGAGAGACAATGTTCAGTGGTCAGGATATTATTGTAGGGATAACTGAGAATTCATTTTCAAGTGGTAAGAAGCATCTTTATTACAATATCCACCAATGTAATAGTGGGAAGGGAAGTTAAGGAATTGAACTACTATCTAAATATTGTGTTCAGTTACAGTGCTATCAATGTGAAATGTTTGGTTACAACCATTTTTAGTTTCCCAACTCCATGGTCACCTATCAAATACTTGGTACCATAGGTCATACTTAGAGGTTATATTATAACATTCCACATAATACATGTGCCAGAGGTTCACGACAAGAACCGGAATCATGAAGATGCTATGATAACCCTTAGTAGGTTGGTAGCTAGAGTTCCACTTATAGTTTAATCCATGGAAAGGAATATGGTACCCTAGTGATTGAGAAATAGTACTAAGAATGGTATGTTTCTCAGGGTAGTGTTATTGAAGCCCAATGTAGTGGTAAAATCAAGTTGTATGCTATTTAGACTGATCTGTCTAATGTGGATGATGGTCTATCTACCATCAGAGGTATGATTATTATATAATATACCTTAAAATGTTTTTTATAGGATACTAGTGAATTTTATTCATTTCTATCTTCTCTTTTGTAAAACATTTTAGTCTTGGATGTGGAAATATTTGATAGTGTGTTAACAATTGACAAACCATTGGGTGTGTGGTATGATTATATCAAATGTTTCAAGGCATGCTCTCTAGAGATTGGTGGCTATTTTTTCTTTTGGAAACCATTCATGATGGAAATGGAATGACTCAACTTCATTCATGGTATAGGTAGGTGAGATCTACACTATTCTCATATTGAATATATTAGGATAAGAGTTATTTTCCTATCTCTAGAAGAAATCATCTATTCTCACCATGGTGAGTGGGATCTTCAGGTTGGTCCTGTCGAAAAAATTCAATGTCGATTGGATTGTATCAGGGATAAATTTTTTATTATTTCTATATAAAATGGTGTAATATAGTAGGTTTATATTCCTCTAGTGGTAGACCATTCTTAGGATTTTTCCCGGATGTGTTTTATGGCATACTTCCTGAGCGATAGATCGATTTCATGATTGAGTTGGTGATGGGAGTAGAGCTAGTTTCTACCCCTCCATACCAAATGACACCAGAAGAGTTTGGGTTTTTAAGGATTAAATGGAATATCGATAATATAATATATTGATACATCTGAGTACATGTCTTTGTTTTATCTTGGTCTCTTCACCAAAATGATGATGTATCTTTTCTATTATGTATTGATTATCTGGGGTTAACCCAGATGATAGTCAAGAACCTATATCTTCTTCTTCAAATTGATGATATTTTTGAATAGATGAAATTTTCCCAGATATTATCCAAGATCTAATTTAGATAAGGATATAATCATTTTATGTTGGGGACTATCATACACACCTTGGACTTCTTTTAGGATCAATTATATATTGTATGAATTCATAGTGAATTCATTTTGTTTGACTAATGGACATTCCATATTCCTCGCCACAATGAATATGATATTTCATATGTTTCAAAATAATTTTTTGGTGGTCTTAACCAATGATATCATATTGTACACCCATTTCACAGATGATCAGGGCAAACATCATGACATTTCCCAGAGTACGTTGAGAGAGAATTTGATTTACACCAAGTTAAATAAATGCAGTTTTTAGATAAGTGAAGTCCACTTTTTAGGAAATGACATCTCATATAGAGGAGTGTAACTTGATATAGGGAAATTCATAGATTTTATATCTTGGGAACAACCAAATTATATCTCTGAAATTTTAAGATTTAAAGGTTTCTCGGGTCATTACCAGCATTTGTTCCAAGATTTCATCGGTCTGGCAACACTAATGTCTCGGCTGACCATGAAAGGGGTAATTTTTTTGTCTGATTCATGAAAAAGATATTTTCTAGAGATGAAATTTAGTCTTACCTCAACACATATCCTAACTTTTAATATTTCAAAAAAAAACATATATTATTTACTATGACTCAAATGGAGTTGGAATCAGAGCAATTCTGACACAGGAGGATCGAGTGGTTAATTATTGATCCAGGCAAGTGAGGCTAAATGAGTGGAATTAACCTATGTATGATCTAGAGTTAGAAATACTGTTAAATTCCCTATGATTTTGGAGATATTGTATCTGGGGTGAGAGGTTTCTATTTTACAATGATCACAAGAGCCTTATGTAAATATTTTTTAAGTGAGACCTAAACTTTGGGCAGAGGAGATGGGTTGAGTATCTGCTGTCCTTTGACATTGAATTATATTATACACCAGGAAAATTAAATGGAGTTGTTATATCATTGAGATGGAAGACACTGAAAAATGATTTATGATATTCTTTTAATGAGTGGTAAATAATGGCTCTGTTGCAGACATGCATCTTGGAGTTCAGGAATCATAGTGGTGGATAGCTCTGACATCAACATCATTTATACACAAGTTTTTTTTATGATTAAAATAGAGTAGATTTCAAATATGAAGGGATCAATTATAAGAGACAAATTATATGTTTGGGGGACACGATCAGGATGGTCTCAAAACAGTAGAAATTTTTTTCATTACTATGGATGAGTATGGGTTCATATGGGATAGTGCGAGGAGCAGATGTGGGGGTTTCGTGATTCTAGATGGAAAATGCACCCTAGTTTATCAATGATATATCATGATATCAATAGATAGAATTGGTGGTCCTGAGTGAAGAAGGAGTTGGAAAACATCATGGTTATATGCCTTAATTGTCGACCAGGGAAAGGAGAGAATTTGATTCCAACTAGGATTTTGCAGTCCTTGCATATCCAGGAGTAGAAATAAAATGATTTCATAATGAATTTATGACACGATCACCCAAGATGACATGTATCAATGATGTTATATGGTTTTTTCGATATAATGACTAAGGATTCCCAATTCATACCTATTAGGGAAACCTATATTGGGTTAGACCTGGGATATCATTATGGGAACAAGGTGGTTCTGGTGAATGGTGTTCCGAGGTGTATCATTTCATACTAATATCCCCATTTCATGTCACATTTCTCGAAGGGTCTTCAAAAATCCTTTTCACCACCTGTTCTTTAATCACATCCTATCATCCACAAACTGATGTTTAATCTTAGTGGACAATTAATGTTCTTGAAGATATTTTAAAAGCCTACGTTTAGTATTTTTGAGTTTCATGGGAGAAATATATGAAATTCATGGAGTTCTATAATAATAATAGCTTCCATAAAATGTTAAAAATTTCATCATATGATACTTTTTATGGAATTCCATGTCCTTCTCCACATTGTCTGTCAGAGACAGGTGAGGGAGTGCATGTTGGGACTAGTATCATACATGGGACTTCTAAAAGAGTTTAATTGATCAGAAAGTGGTTGTGACTATGTAGATCAGATATAAATCAAATGTTGACCATCTGAGATGACCTCTAGAATTTTAGGATTGTCATCATGTTTTCTTTCAGGGGTTTCCTATGATAGGGAATTCCCATGTTAGTAAACAAGGAAATCATACGACCAAGTTTTTCTAGTCATTTGAAATAGTATCAAGGGTCGCTTCAGTGGTATATCTTTTATCACATCCAAAATTCTATAATTCCATGAACAATGTTTTCCATGTGTCACAACATTGAAGATAGCATCCAAAACCCTCCTAGGTGATAGGTGTGGTAGACAACATTCCTTGTGCTGATGTGTCATTTGTTGTGAATCTCAAACAATTTATGGATTATAGTGATTGATATATTCATGTTCTGACTATATCATTGTTTGGAGTATAGTGGTAGTATGGGAAAGTGTTTGAGTAAACATGGGAGAGTTATTTTTATATGCCAACATAGTGGCCAGACATGTTCACTGAGACATCTGGGTGATTCATAGATTGGATCAAGGATGATCTGTTATAAAGTGGGAACGTCATAAGATCCCTACTTTTTCCACTTTTTTTCTCTCTGAGTTTTTGAATGATCATTAGTGGTCGATTCTTGTTCGAATATAGAGAGTCTTTTTTATTAAATTACCTAATGTTTAGGTTGTATTCTCATTTGTCTTAATGGAGTAGACGTAAAAATGGGGCTATGTCTTCAATGGTATCTTGTAATTTGAGAAACCTTAATGGAGTTTTTGAGAGTTAAATGGAAAATAGGATTAAAACAAAACTACATGACATCTACAAATCATGTATAGGGTTTACAAATCAGGTAATATTTTGGGGTTTTAATTAAATTAATATGAGGTCATGATAGATTTTGTGAATACTATTAATAACATTTACAAAAATGAGTAACTACATTATACACCATGTAATGTCTCTAAATTCTTTTTTAAGCATGTTGAGTGGAAAACACTTATTCTATTCCACAACATCTCTTCTCCTCTTGACTCGAGTCCATTATCAAGGTGATCTTCGGGATCCAACTTCCCTTATAGACATCCTATTTGTGTGAGAAATCCATTTTAAAGTGGTTTCAGTTATGTTTGGTCTAATTTTTTTCATTCTCAAACAAGTAGTGGGGAAATCCCTTGGATAATTTCATTTTTGCTTTATATCTTGATCAGTTTTGATATATAATCCTCTTTTTCATCATATGACCATTTTTCCACATAGATGTTGGTCATTGAAGGGGTTTTTGGATCGTCAGTTAAAGGTAGGGGTAAAAAACCTAACCTAATGGTTTGATAATTCATAAGTTTATGCAATATTCTGATTTACATTTGTTGTATGTGCCCTAATTAATTAAATAATTGAATGAGATTATCCATTTAATTACTTTGGTTTCAAAGGATTTGTTTTTGGAAAATGGAAAATAGTATGTTAAGCATGACATGTGACCGAGTGTGATATTTTTTTATAGACTCCATAAGTTGTGTCTTATAGATTATTGACATGATTTTTAATCAATTGTTAATTCAATTGAAGAGTGTATTATGAAATAATAATGGTAATTCACATAATTAACCATTGTGATATGTGAGGCGATGGTATGTTATACATAATTTATGAAAGGATTTTTATACCATGATGAAATGAATATATAAAGTTCTCGGATAGATAGTTTCATGTGTATATGGGGTATTTCTAATAGTGAGTGGGCTCGGCCTAGTCCAATGTTGTAATCCTCATAGGGATTTGACCTTGATATTCTGTAATGCTTAAAGGGATTTGACCTAGAAAAGATATAATGCATATAGGGGGTGTATCCATATTTCGTTTTGTGAATATACAATGAGATTATGGTTATGGATGGAATGGTCATAAGACATGATCAATGATATTTCTTGTATGGTGCCAAATAATATTATTTACCATGGTTACATGCTTTTGGTTAGCGTGGTCATAATACATGATCAGAGATATTATTGCGCTGATTTGAAGCATGTTGTTGTATTTATTTAATTATTGAATAAATATCTACACCAGTTTATTGATTTATTATATACACTTCTTATTATACTTGTCTTTTTAGACATAGTGATGTCGACCTACTGAGTTATAGTCATATCCTATTTGGGTTGTTGTTTGTCACCCGAGCAGATTTCATGGATGTATATTTGAATAAAGGAAAATGACCTTGTTGTTGATTACTCGTTTTTTGTTTGTATGGTGTTTGGGGATGGGAATGGTTTGAGGATTAAGACCAGGGACTTTTATTTTTTTATTGAGTCTTCTATTCATCTTCATGTATTGTTCAATAATGACATTTATTTAAATTCTTTCACATCATTAAAAATTTATTTTATTATTTTTTGATTATTCAGTTGGCCTTTATTTTTATCTTCCATTATTTCTTTTCTTTCAATATTATATATATAATATTATGGTTTGTTCTATTATCATGACAATTCATACAAGGTTGTATAGTCTCCCAACTATACACATTACACCACCACTATTAGTGAGAAGCCTCTGGCATACATTGAGGGGCACTTGAGTTCTCATAACTAATCATTTTCGTCTACCTATGAGAGTTCCAAATTTGGGGATGTTACACTTAGGGAAAGGATGTCTAATCCACCAAAGATCCAGGTAATTATTTTGGGGAGTGGACGCTCAACAGGATGGAGTTATGTGCAGATAGATAGGAGGATGTTAGGGAGGCTCATGCGACACAAATAGAGAAATAAAGAGAGAAAAAATATAGGAAAAATAAAACAAATACCCACAAAATTAGATGATGGGAGAACCATACGGTTTTCACACTGTTTACTAAAGAGTTCTGTATCCATGATGTCCCTTCTAGAAAATCATGAGGGGTTTCTTGGTTACCTGTAGGTGAGCCCCACGTTTGAAAAAAACCTTTCGAAATTGCACTATCAACTCATAGAGCCAAAATTCATGCTTTCTGTATGGTTTAACAAGCCGTACACATGCTTTTCACCTAACGAATGTCTCACCTAGGAACTCACATAGGAACAAACTTTTTACTAATAACTATTGGTACAACTATGCCATATCTAAATATCTTACAAAATTTTAAAAAATGACCTGCCAACTACCAAAACTCAAAAGAGAGGATGATAATTTTTAAATGTTAAAAATAATTACAATTTCATGGTCAGGGTGAAACACATGTATTGTATTGATTCTTTATAAAAATTAATTATTATTAATTTTTCACATGTAGAAATTAGCGACATTAAATTCATACATACATTTTTTTTATAAACTGCTTGTTTTCAATTTAAAAGTGACATTTTATTTCAAAATATGAAGTACATAATTAAAATTGACAAGACAAGATAATATTATCATGAATCATTATTACAATAAACAATAATACATTTTTTAGATTTAAGAATGAATTAAATTTCATTTTGATATGTGGTATGATCAGCTTGTCTGAAAGTGCATGTTTTCAATTTCAATGTGACATTTTAGATAAAAACCCAAATCAACTAATAAAAATAAATCAAATTTAATTCAACTATTGTCTTAATTTGGTAAAATGATTAGTTTTTAATTTTTTATGTGAAGGAAGTAACATCATGAAATTATAACATGTTTTGTGGTAATGTGTTTTCAATTTAATAATAACATTTTTTTATGAAACACACATGAGATATTAAAAACTATGAAAATACGATTGAAATGTAATGAAACATTAGGAAAGTGTGTGGTAATTTATTTTTTTCCATTTTGGAAATAATAGCACAATAATCTTATGTTTGGTTTGGCTAGTTTGAATAAAAGTTCATTTTTTAACAAAGTTTCATTTTAGTTCAAAATGATTTTAAAATAGTCAAAATTAATAAAATATTGTAATTTTTTATTATTTTGTAGAATTGTGATTAATGATTCATTTGTTACATATAATAATTAAATAAACATCATTTTGATACCTAGTGTTTTTTATATGACTTATTTTAATTATCTTCTATTTGAAGGAATAATTTTAGTTCCAAACACATTTCACATACACAAAACTAAATATACCTGCTAGGATTTTCATGATAATTTACTATAATAATTATTTTTTCATTTTTTTCCATGAAATATTTACATCTTATTTATTTGACACATACTGTATTTGATTTGACTAAATGTCTGTGTTTTTAGTTTAAAAGTGAAATTTTAGTTCAAAGTTAATGTCATATAGATAAAATTGTGAAAACATTCTTTTGATTTCCATGATACTAACATATTGGGATTAATTGAATGTAAATCTTGCACATATTTATTTAGTTTTGACTAAAAATGTGTCTTTCAAAATTGAATGTGAATTTTTATATAAAACATTCATTATATAGTCAAAATCCATAAAGAATATTGATTATCAAGATACATCAAGTTAATGACCACTAATTGTATTTTATCATGTAGTGATTAACTAAATATTAATTTAATACATTATTTTTCCAATTTGACGGAAAGTGCATGTTTTTAACTTTAAAGCGATTTTTTTTTTCAAAACATGTGTCACAATGTAAAAAAAATGAATAAAGTAATAATATTTCCATTATACATTAGGGAGATGATAAATTATTCAATTTTTGCTTCTTGTAATTGATTTTATATAATTCTAATATATGGTGTGTATGATCGGATAGAAAGTGTGTTTTCAATTTAAAAGTGTCATTTTATATAAAAACACTTGTGACATACTAAAAAATCATAAAAATCGATCAAATTTCTTCGACACATTAGGATAATAATTTGTTATAATTTTTTATATTTAATAATTAAATAGATATCAATATGTTACACAATATGTCTAATTTTACTAAAATGGTGTGTTCTCAGTTTAAAAGTGAAATTTTGGTTCAAAGCACACGCCTGATACTCTAAACAATGAAACCCCACTTGTCTTATCATAATATTTTTTTTAAGATGATCAGTTATTGATTAATAATATTTAAATTAACAACACACGAATGCAATGCATTATTTGTTCATTTTTACCAAAAGTGCATATTTTAAATTTAAATGTTACATTTTAGTTCAAAAGTGCATCACATAGTCAAAAATGAGAGAACATGCTCATATTTTTATATTACATAGTAATATATTTTATTTTTTAGTAAGTTAACTTTTTTATTCATATAATATTTTTTATCATTTATAATATTATTTTTATTTAGGTTATTGTTTTATTTATTATATAACATTTTTGAATGAAAATAGCATTGGAAAATCCATGCACTTTGGATATATCCACATAGGAAACAAAGAAAAGAAACAATTACCACCCTATATAGGGAGGTCTGGGGAAATATTCTTCCCCACAAAATATTTTTAGTTCTATGAAAATACTCTTTCCCCACCCCATGGGGACTAGAAAAAATAAAATTCTATTTTTATTTCAATAATTTGTAAAAAAATTTATTATTTTTTATTAGTAATTTAATTGTACAAAAAATTATAGTGAAAAAAATATAAGAAAATTAAGAGAGTAAAACGATATATTTTTATATGTTATATTTAATGACCACGACCCTAATCACATAGATATAGTTTGTAATTTAACACATAGTAATTAGAATACATGGAATTATATTAGAAATATAATGGTTCAATATAAATCAAGAGAAAAGATACAAAAATATTACATTACATCATGAAAAATTAAAAAAAAATTGAGTATGAATCATTATTCCTTAGTGTTGTCCATAAGGCTGATAAAACATTTTAATACACTTCTTTACTTTGGGAAATGGGAAAAAAATTAATCTTTGAGTTCTGATGTACAGCAATAGAAAAAAAATAGTAATGTTTAACATGACATAAGAAATATACTAGGAATAAATAAACAATCAATTCCCTCAAAATAATTATATATACATAAAGTATAAAATCCATGAATTCTAAAAGAAATAAATGAGTAAATAATCACATTATTATGGAAATTTTAAAAATGTATAAATCTAATCAATATAAATATATCATTATTTCTATGTTCCAAGATATAATACAGAAAGGGAAAGGATTCTCTCATTAACATATATTATTTGCCTCATGTGGCCTATTAGTTCACTATAGGTATATCTAATTCAATTCCCCACCCATCCTAGGAAATTCAAATGCATTGAATCAAATAGTATATGGATATATGATAATATTCAAGAAGGAAAAACATTAGAATATGATGAATAAATGATCTATGGGGATTATGTTACCATATTTTCCAATATATTATAGATAATTATAGAGTAAAAATTGATTCCATGATTCAATTAATTAATAAGGAAATCTTGGTGAATACACTTGAATAAAACAAGGAGTTACTAGGCAATCAAAATGTTTAAATAATCCACCACTACAAGTGAAGAATATGGAAATGCAGTTATTAGGTAGATGTAAGTACCAATATCATCCTAGGGAATATGTAAATGAATATATGTATTTGAAATCATTGGATACATTTATATAGATATAACTTAAATAATTTAGTCAAACTATATTTAAATCCATAAATATAGTTTGTAATCTGAATGTGAATCATCCAAAAAATATTCTCTCAAAGTGTCAAAATAGGTGTGTAGTTAGGACCACTTATTGTGCCTTGAGTAAGGATTTAGTTATAACATAACTAAAACATTTCCTAGTTCTTTATCCAAGGTGGATCTATGTTATATCCAACGTCAACTTGTTTTATCTATTAGATAACTTCATTTAAACAAATATCACACACATTTTAACAAAATCTTATGATGGTTTTAAGACTATGGGAAAGTTTGAGCATTATAATAGCTTATAAATGTAGTATAATGAGAGGTAATAGTGACATATCATTGATAATATAACAAATGAATTTGAAATACTGAATAATAAAAATATTTTTTATTAAAAATAAAAATAAAATGAAGGACTTTAAAAAAAGGTAAATAAGTGGTCATGAACACATACCTTGCAAGGATGATTCTTAAAGCTTAATAAGTGGACATTAGAACATTAGTAACTACCTGAACAGATTATTGAGAGTTAAATTGATATAAGAATCCTAAAAATTATATTTTTAGAGGAGATAAAGGAGGGAATGGGTGAGTAAATATAGAAAATTAATGATAAATGTTCATTAATTTCAAAACACTGGACATTGAAATCGTTGTTGTCGAAAATGTAAAATCATTGTGTAGCCATGTTTTTCACTCATGTGATTTAAAATTTAACGATTTATTTTTATATTTCAATTTTTTAGAACTTGGATATTTAATTTTATATTACATTGGTATTGGAAATATAATATTTCCACAAAATACTGTTTTAAAAGATTAATTTTTATTATAGAAATTGAAAGATATTTATATGTTCAGAAAAAAATTAGTTCACTAAAATACATTATAAATTAAAATGTCATCAGTCATGGATTCTCTTATATTATATATTACATCATTTTATATTATAATTTTACCATAAATTTTATAGTGTACTCTCACCGTATTTTCCTTCTTATTGAAGAATTTAATTCCCTAATAAAATTATGAAAAAAATAACCAGAAACTAATCTTGATACACTAAATTGAAATACACAATTGGAGTAAGTACCATTTCATTTTAAAAAAATACACATTTAATACAATATAACCCCTTGATACGAAACCCCATATCACGTCTGAATAATCTCTAAGGGTGATTTGTGAAATGGTCGTATGTTCATGATGATTTTTATCGAATATTTATCTTGTGGTTATTTCTTTTAACTTTAACATTCCCCATATATGATTTTACTTTATCTTTAGTTGTTCATGTTATTCTTGATCTTAGTCCAGGGTTAACCATAATGATGTTAGCTCCTTTCCAAGATTTGATAAATAAACATTATAAGGGATATTTCTATAGGTTGAGGTAATGGTTAATCCATTTTTCAATAATTAAATATCATCATTTCCCTTAATATAAACTAATCCCAGTGGTGAATTTTTATAGTAATTCTCAATGCTTATAAATATCAATAGATATAAATCATAACATTCATAATGTAATAGACATATTTACTATTACTTCCTAGAAATTAATTAATACAAATCCCATAAGTCATAGTTCACATTTTAGTTCATTCAATATATTGATAATTTGGCCCACATTATTTTTAATATGTACTATTCTTATTAAAAACATGGTTTTTATTAGGGAATGTGGTCCAGCCGACATATATAATATACCTGGATTTTTTTCCTATTTTCCATTATTATTTTTATAAATATTACTAATTTTTAACTCTTATATAGATTATGTTATATTATAAAAATATAGTTTTATTCATTATAATAATTTATTATTTATTGCATACAATATTCATATAAAAATTTCATGCACAAAATTGTAAGTCAATACACAAAAAATTTGGATAATCATTCATCATTACATCCTCTCACCAACATGTTATATTTCCAAAATATTATTCCCCCATGTTTACTTTACAACGATCAATCATTTTATATTGTTCCATTTGCTCTCTTATATCAAGAATCTTAATTGGATCTTTATTATAATACTTTTTTGGTTCCAACAAAATTTGATCCACCATAAAATCATGTGAAGCATCTTGCATATACATAAATAATTTGATGTATGGGATATTTTATGCACCTATGAAAAGTTTGGTGGTAGGGAAAATCATTATTTTATAGCACCTACTTAATATAATAACTGAAAATACCCAATATACCATGAAATAAGACCCCATTTCTTTTGAAATATCAGGATACATTTCTATAGACATCTCATCAAGAATACATTGGCTCTTAAATGGAATTAATCATCTTTTATTTGAATGTTTTCATAAATATGTATTCTACATTGGGACGATTGGATGTACTTTTGGATTTTTATTTCCTTTTAAGTGTCTCTTCCATAATTTTATGGAATAATGTCTTTATTTCTCTAAATTCATCCCAGCATGTCAGTGTTCGAAATCCTTATTAATTCAATGTTTTTTATGGATTCATTTTTTTTACTAGATTGAGAACGTTAATTTTGTGAAATCAACACTAGAGGTAAATACTAATAAAAACCTAATATTTCAAGAGATTATTACCTTATAATGTGCAATAATTTTTGGATATTCCTTTTAGATATGCAATATATTTTATGGTTATATGATGTGATAATATTAAACAATGAATTTAATTCCTTATAGATAATCCAATAAAATTTTTATATAGACCATAGGCCATAGTCAGTGGAAATATATATGGTTTTGACCTGATTTATAAAACGATTATTTATATATATCATAGCAACATGATCCATTGGTAAATATTCTCAAATTAAAATCCAATGAGTAGACTTTTTAAGATGATCCCCAATGAATCAAATTTCATTATGTTCTATATATTTCTCTGAAATCCTAATTATAGAGTCCTTTGAAATACTAACCAATTTCCTACATAGTGTTGATAAACATTCAATAAAATATTATATAAGTTCTCTTTCAGCTTTCATAACATGGAATGTTAAGAATAATTTTGAATAATATGTAATGTATTGTTTCAAATTTTCCCACATGTAATTTTCATGAACATCCATATATATCTTCGTGATTTCATGATATATAGAAAAATTTAATTTGTTTTCTCAATCTAATAAATATTTATTCACCTTGAGTATTTATGGAATACATAATCTCTTACCAAACTATAAAACTCCAACATAAACAGTTTTAAATTCTGGTAATTTTACATTATTCACATTTAAATTTTTTTTATAAGGCCACATCATTGAGATAAAGATACTTGGGTAATTACATTAAATAAGAATGATTTTCCACTTCCATTATCACATCAATGTTCAGTTATACAAAATACTTGAGAATCATATCAACATATACCTTCGTCATTTGTAAGATACCACAGTCTTTTTTACTGAATGAATCTACTACCTTGTTTATTTTGTTATAATGATAATATATAGCATAATAATAATACATAAGTAGTTCAAATCATCCAGTTTCCTTATATTATTATATTTTTTAGTAAATATTTATTTCAATCTCTTATAATTGTTATATATTTAACATCCCCCTCCAAAGTGGTATTGTCTAAATATCTTAATAGTAAAGATCGCCACCATCCAATATAAACCACGTTTTGGATAATTCAACCCTTGGGGCATCGAATTTTTAGATCCATATTCCGCCACTCTATTATTTTTCAATATAATGCATCTAAAACTATTCCATGATACATTACTATAAAGTTTAAACCCTTCTTTACCAGAATAAAGAGTCAATACTGGTGAATTTACCAACCTCCAATATAATTAAAAAAAATATCTTCACATTTCTTTATCCAAGTGAATTTCATCCCCGTATGGGTTATCTAAGATAATTTACTAGATAATTAGTAAATATTTTCAAAAAACCACCAATAGTAACCTGGTATTCTAAGAAAACTATGCATTTGAATTATATTATTGGGTTATAGAAAATTCATGAAAACTTCTTTAATGGGTCAATAGATATACCATCATTTAATATAATATATCTTAAAAAATAATCCTTGTGAATTACAAAATTTTATTTAATAAATTTCCTATTTATATTTTATTCTTAAAAACCTTGATCACAAATCACGAATAAGTTTCCTAATACTCATAAATCATAGAGTATATAATAATATCACAAATAAATACTTCTAAAAAATTATCAATATAATCCTTGAATACAATATTCATCATTTATAACAACTTAGAAGGTGAATTGGGTAAACAAAAAGGCAATGTTATATAATCATAAAGACCATACCTCATAATAAGTTTCATGTATGTGATATCCTTCTTAGTAACCTTTTACTTATGATAATGAGAGTGGAGATCAATATTCCAGAATAATTGATCCCATTGAAGCTAATAAAAGTGTTCATATATATAAGGAAACAAATAATGGATCAATAATTAAATTCCATGGATTTCCTATATTTGATACACGACATCATTGAACCAGCCTTCTTATTTATAGAAACATATTCTTTTCTCAAACCCTATTTACCCATCATATATTTAATTTCATATATATATATTCCCCATGTAATTCATTAAGACGATAAATTTTTGGGGTCATACTTGATCCATGTAATAAAATACCAAATTAAAAAACAAATAATTTCATACTTTCCATGCCAAATATAACTTCCTTATACCTGTATTAGATTATTTATTTATAATATTATATTCAATCCATCCAAAAATTACATTAAAATACACCATTGGTTTTAATATTAGATTAACCACTAGACTATACCCACACATTTTATTATTATTTATCAATATATCTTCATTATAATAAAAGTGCCACTCGGTTTTATAACTAAAAAATAAATCAGCAATGGGAAATAGTTTCCCAGATTTGTGAACAGAAATCATCTTCTTTTTGGAAAAAAATTATTATTCATTTTATTTAGAATTTTATATTTTCCTTTCCTTCTATGAATATTGGTACTATTTGAAACATGTTTCCAAAAAAAATTAAAAGTAATCCACTCTATGTATTCTATCTACTCTTCATTTATAGTGTTTTCAATAAGGGACCACAATTAGTTAGTATATCTACTTAAATTAATTATATCAATGAAATATATTTCCTTCAAAATGCACCCAAATTCCAAAAATAAATTCTCTATGTAACTAATCCACTGAATTTCCGATATGGTATTAATGGGACAATAGGAAGATGGAGGTTTTTTCCATAAAAATAGTCTAAATATGTTCAACCATATTGGGGGGAAAAATTTATCATTAAGCACTGAGTTAATTTTAAAACCCACATTCATTTTACCAATGATTGTAATATTTTTTCGGCACCATAATTATCTCTAATATACTTATTATCTAGAAAAACCCCCACATTGGCCTCTATTGTTGTCCTAGTTCCCATTTCTCCTAGCATGTGAAAATATATTGAAACTTTCAGGCCCAAATATGTAATTTTATAAATTATTGATATAGAATATAGGATTGTATAACTTTTCCCCCTAAAATATATTCATACACATAGATTATCTATAAAAAATTCTAGAATAATCTAAATAATTTTCTGAAGGAGATATCTATGTTATTTTCTATCCTTATTTTAAAAATGGAACCAACAGTTTCTACCAAAAATTAATCTGAAACCAACTATAATTCCCCCATCCCTAGTCACTTATACTTTTTGGGTTATTAATTAAATTCAAATAATGATACATGGAACTAAATTCCCATGATCATCATCTGAATTCCACACAAAACAATATTTATAAATATTATCGTACATTATGAAAAATTAGGTTATTTGAGTAAAAAAATTATTCCATAGTGCTATTAAGATGGATAATATTACATTATATTACAAATAATTAAATGGGGAAATGGTTAACACAACAAAGTGTGACAAATGATTCTCAGTAAGGGATAACATATAACAGAAGCTAACATAACATAAGAAATATAATGTGGAACACGTGAGAAATTGATTTTCTATTAATAATTAAATCTGAAAAACATAATTCATGTATAGAGAATGAGTTAAATGTATATATAGACTCATGATTTTTAAATGTTAATAATTCATAGTGCTAGATATCATAAACAACTTCTTATAGGCCTTTTGGGGAGATGTCACACATAAACAGTATGGGAACTACCATTAGCCTATCCTGGATATCTCATGAGTCCTAATAGTTAAATAAGGGGATATATAATTTTAGACCCCACCAATCACATAAAACTCCAATTCATTCCATCACATACAAAATGGTTATGGAATAATGTTCAATAATGAAAAACATAAGAATACGTAGAGTAAATTATAAATGAGACATATCTTACAATATCTTACCATATATAATAAAGGATTTTATTTTCCTTTAAACTAATTCCATAATAAATGAATTAATAAGGATATATATATATATGAATGAAAATAAATAATATAATGAGTAATAATGGATAAAAAAAATTTCAAATAAATACCATCAATTAGTGATGAATATGAAATTATTGTTATTGGGAAATTGGAAATATTAACAAGAGAAAGACATTAAGGTAATAAAATACATGTGTTTAAAAGTGTAGGAGGAAAATTTAAATATTGATCATGAATAATTTTGATAAAATATACTAAAATCATTAATTATATTTTTTAAGGGTAATATGAATCAACAAAGTCATATCCCCAAACCTTATCAAAATATGTGTGCCTTTGTGACCAATTATTGAGAACTAAGTGATGGTTGAGTTATTTCCTGACCAAATGCTTTCAATTTCATTACCCATAGGTTTATATGAACTAGAACCCACATCATTGTAGATTTATCTTTATAGGGTTTTCAGAACTAGGAAAACTACACACACTTCATTTAAAAAAATATATGAGGGTATATCACCTATGGGAAGGTTTGAAAATTATAACTGCTTATGAATGTAAAATAATGAGAGATAATGGTGGTTTATCATGGAAAATATAAATAAAAACTTATAAAAGATAATTATTATAACATTTCTCATTGAAAATAAAATTAAATGGAAGTATTTGAAAAATAATGATAGGGAAAAGTCTAGAAACCAATACCCTAAAAGGTATCTTCTTTAAGAATAGAAAAGAGTTCAAAAAAATTAAAGACTCCTTAAAGAGTTATTTATAGAGAATATGAGAGACAATTCATGATTAATGTGTTTAGAGTGGAGAGAAATGGGATAATTTCTAGTTATTTATAATAAATATTGGAAAATCGTTCATTAATTTCTAAACATAGCAATTTCGAAATCTATTTTAATGACAATTTAAAACCAATAAATTGACACTGGTTTTAGCACATGATTTTTTTTACTTATGTTATTTTATTGATATTTTAATGTTTTATAACCTATATACTTTATTTCAAATTAAATTTTCTATAGGAATATATTTTTTCCTCAAAATATCACTTTTAAAACCATAATTTCTATTTCCGAGTTTGGAATTTTATTAATAGTATTGGAAAATAATTTTAATTAATAAAAATTCATTGAAAATAAAATATTTTTTTATTTCATTTTCTTATATTTAATATTATATCAATTTTTATATCATAATCAATTTATAATATTTATCATATATTCATACTATATTTTAATATTAACCTAAAAATTTCACTATCTCATAAAATAATGAAAATTTATATAGGAAAAATTTGATTGCTGAATTCTAAATATACAATATATTTTCTCAATTAATTCCTCTAATTATATAAATTTTATTATTTATGTAGGGATGATACATATGGTAAAAATATATTATCAAAGTAAGAAAAATTTCATTTTAAAAGGAATATGAACTTTTAATTCGACCAAACACCTAAATATGTGACGCTGAACTAACCAACATAATCCCTAAGGGTGAGTTGTGAAATCTAATTACATTCATGGGGTGATTTATAGAAAATATTTTTTACTCATGGTTTAAAATAACTTGACCTTCTCCCTTCGACGATTTTACTCAATCATCAATTGTCCACATTCTTATTAGTCTTGGGGAAGTGAAAACCCTAGTGATGCTACCTCATTCCCAAGAATAGATAAATTTCCCATATAGATGATTTTTTATTGGTTCATGACATGGTTATTATTTATACACTAACTAACTCCAAAAATTAACCTTAATGTAAACTATTAATAATGATTAGTTTTAATAATAATTCCAAAAATCTTAAAATCTCAATGGATATAATTCCTAATTGTCATAATGTAATGACTATATTTAATTTTACTTCCAAGAAAATAATCTAAACCAATCCCTTAAATCAGATATTACATTTTTTATTCTTTTAATATGTTGATTTAATGGAATCTGTTATTTTTATTTTTATGGTTACTATTATAATTGGGATGTTTATTTGGGGAATATGGGCCATGCGACATCTATATTTTTAGTTTTAGTGATCTTAAGAAAATTGTATCACAAAATTTTAATGTATTAATTTAAAATGTAATATGATCATATTGTTCTATAATTTAATGGGTTTTACACTATTGTTATTTGTTTTTTTTAATTATTAAAAATCATATATTTTTCAAACGATGAATTTGGAAAATATCTAGACCAAAAAAAGTATATGTTTTTCCAAATTGTTTAAAAATAAATTTTTATTCATAATTTTTTAAAAATATAATGATTTTTATGAATATGTTGTTCCTTATGATCCCCTACATTAATCCTAAAGGTAAGTGTAAAGTCAAAAATCATTCCAAATAAAAGACAAGGTTCTAGTCAAGGAAACACATAATACATATGTGGTGGGGTGGGGCATCAATTATCCCCCCTACCTTAATCCTAAATTTTATTATTCTTTTATTTATTTTGTATGTAATATTATAATACTATAATAATTTCCTCGAGTCTCCTTAAAAATTTGTAGTTACTGGTAGGTAGTATTTTCCCAGTGACTGATATATCATAGTCACTATAAGTAAAGCTATATCTTCTGCTATATGCCAACATATAGTGATATTAGTTTTTATTGATTGAAACATTAAAATATTTTAAATAATATTTTCTATGTTGGTTTTTTAGTTAGATTTTAATTTTGGATTTTGAAGGGATTAAGAAAATAAAATACCAAAAAAAAATATTACTTTCTATTCATGAATGTGGGTTTATAAGAATAATTATTTATATTAAAAAAATTACATGGAATGGAAGTATGAAACCACAATAGTTTCTAAAAAATGGTATTTTCCCATAACGATAGTATAACATTAGTTATCACATCGATTATAGAGGTTGGGTCATCATACATGTAATAAATAATTGATTTAATTTACATAATTAAAATTTTGAATGATTAATTTAATTAGAGTGTTGACATAATTTCCCTTACATAAACCTCCTTGATCACTGTAAAGACATGAAAATTCTATATAAACTTTTTTTATATTATTTGGGATTATTACGAGTCTGTGATAGTTGACAGTGATTGATTCTGGGGCCCGATGTGCCTGTAATGAAATTTTTAACTTTTTTTAAAGGTATATTCTGTAAACGTGATGGTGGTGTTTTCTATCTTTTGAATTGGTGATCAGATTAAAAATATGAGGGTACCGTAGAACCTGTAGTATCCGGATTCGATTAAGGGAGACATTACTTCGACCATAGTAGGTCGGGTGAAAAAGATAGTTTTTAGATTTTTAAAAGTATAATAAAATGACAAGAAATTGTTATTTTATTATTATACTAGTGGTTGAGTGGTGGTGTCGGGACCATTGAGTTGTCTATCCAGTTAATGGCTTGAGTATTTGTTTTTTAACCACACCATTGAGAGATTAAGGGGTTCATTCATTAATGAACATCATTAATCTCTCGCTACATTAATCACCCTTCCCCCACTATTTAAATAAGGATCGGGTTTGGGTTTTTGACACAATAGTGAGGAACCTCTAGTGAAGTACCATGACATCTTCCACAAACGATGAATAGAGGCTCGAATAATTTCGTTGGTGGAATCAATCTGGGATTGACCAATGTAGGAGACTTCGTCAATCGAGGATTCTTCTTCCACAACCACGAAGTCACCTCCGATTTTGAAGTAGGGGTTTAGTTTAAATTCATGTGAATCGTTTCTTTTCCTTGTTCAGGAAAAGAATTACAATTCAAGGAAGTATTGAATGGGTTATAGTTTATCTGTGATAAATTAATTTCCACTGATTCTAATGATGCTAACGCAGAGGGCACGGGCCAAACGAACAAGGCTCAGACCCTACACCGCTTTGGTTTTGTCATGTTCTATGTTGGAGAAGTTTTAAATTGATGGCAATTCGAATCTAGGTACCATGTAGTGACAGTAGCAACCAAATAATGAATAGGAACGTTCAGAAGAGAAAACAGACCACCGGAGCTCACCTGGTGGACCAAGAATGATCTACCGGTGCGGCACCGGCACCAGCAAGCGATGGAGATGGCCGGCCATGGTGGTATTGGGCAGCACACCGATGAGCGCCTTGAAGGTGAGTCCCGACATTAAGCTGTGGCAGCAGTAGGGGTGGCCAGCTCTTAGCCAGCCACATTGGTGGAAATTGGAACACCGTCGTGCCCCACGGGACCCACTGACAGGGTGGTGGCTCCACATGGTGCCGCCATTATGTAGTCGAATGTCTTTCATCTTCTCAGGAAGGGGGAGTGACCCCCTTGCAGGTCGTCCGGCTGGTGGACCATGCCAGCCATCGGGCTAGGTCTCTCGGTGAGCCAGGCTAGTTCACGGCCCAGCAGGCCGAACCCATAGCCTAGCTGGCCAATCCCGCCATGGCCTAGCCCACTCGGTCCCACTGATCCAGTTCCAGTTGGGCCGGGTCGGACCTAGGTCGGACCCGGACCGGACCCAGACCTTCTTCGACCTAGATATGCTAAAAAAGTTGTATCTCACCAACCATATATATGTTTGATTAACCATTTGTATCACTGGAATCCATGTAACGAGATTGTCTTTTTGTGATACTCCAACTGATTTTTGGAAAAAGTTGATGTATGGCCGGGTTGGATCAAACAGGAATCCAACAGGGCCCTCAGAATTGAAATGCCTATAACTCACATGTTGGGCATTTGATTGATGCAACATTTGTCGTCTTGGGATCCTTATAACATGGAGTTACTTTGGGTTACATCATTTTGGAACATCATGGCTATTGAAGAATGATTGATATCTTGAGGAACAGATACTATGAAGCTTTTGCACACTGAGTGTGGAGAATCCTATGGATGGATGTCAAATGATGAGAGATCCTCTATCTATCAGCATCATAGAGACCCTTTTTGGATCTGAATCAAAGTGAGCCTATGTGGATCAGCATCAGGGTGACCCTATGTGGATGAGAATAATAGAGACCCTTTGTGGATCGGCATCATAGAGACCTTGTGGGGATCAGCATCATAGAGACCCTATGTGGATCACCATTCTAGTGACCCTCTATGGATCAGCAGTGTGGGTCCTGATGAGGACCATCCATAGAGTGGCCCATCATGAATCAATGACATATGGCCCTATGTGGATTGACAATGGTACAAAATTTTCATGGTTAAGTTATAGAGACTTCCGAATGGAATTTACTGATATAGCTTAATACAAATCGTCTTTATTTCGGATCTCTGAGTTTTATACCTTGTTTAAGATGAGTCTTTTTCTTTATGATTTTTGATGGAGATCATGATTTTTGGTTTTCCTTTGTGGAATTATGAGGGACCTTTGAGAGTCTTAGGGTCCCTAATGGGTATTGTTATACTAACCCATGAAAGGGCTTCACCCGCACCTTATTGTGTCTTGTGTAGATAACAAGTAGCTTGGTTGAGTCTTTAGGGAGCCAAGACCAGGCGGTACACGAAGGTTACTGGTTAGTGTGGAGAGTTATGGAGAAGAGTTGTACCTACCCTATAGGTAGTATCCATGGTGTACGATCTCAAGAGATCTTTTCTTTTGTAGTTGTATCCTTTCTTTTGGGCTTCTATTCGGCCCCTTTACATTTAGAACAAAAAAATTAAACTATAGTTTTACATTGTGGTAGCATCTTGTTGTGTTCTTGGACTATGTACTTGTTCCAGTTTGAGGAAATTCCCTCCCTTTTTAGGGAAATTCCTTCCGGTGCTAGTCGCCAACCCCTGCACTACAGAAGGCGGGCCTGGGGTCTTCACTGCACTGGTCCTAAGGGATGGTTCATGACAAAGTGGTATCAAAGGAGGTTGTTCTACCAAATAACTAGGACTCTGATATTTCCAAATGAGAGATATTGTTACTTGTTTTGAGTGTAGTTTTAAGTTTAGGGAGTCCAATGTTGGTGTGGAGGCCGACATATCCCTACACTAGGACCCTATATTCTAATTTCTTACATTATGCATGAAAACACAGATTGTGTGTGTTTTGGAAATGTTTTACATTTGATCTCATTTTAGTTAGCTCACCAGATATAACATATTTACCACGTTAGAACTATTTCTTTTCAAGATGCCTCCATGTAGTTAAAAATCCTGGAATCCAAAGAGATTTCCCATTGACAGCCCCCCGAGGGATGAGGCTTTGGTGTCGGGCCCTCTTATAGTGATAGAACCTTCGTATGGTGCACTAGTAGAACCTTCATGTGGTGCAATAGTATCACCAACACCCATTGGGAAAAAGTTTTCAATAGGACCACTTGCAGAAGTTTCACAAAAACTAAGCTCTTTCTATGAGTTCAAGCGGTAGAGGCCTATGAGGTTTTGAGTTGAGACAAATCCCCAGTCATCTGAGGACTGGATAGAGGTTGTGGCACTAGTTTTCCAACATGTTGGGACACTATTAGATAATATGGTAAATCTTGATTCTAGAATCTTCTAGGGAACAATAGGGGGATGGTGGAGCCTGACACTCCAGATACACGATAAGGCAACCCTCACCTAGACGGACTTCAAGAGCCTCTTCAAGGTGGGGTTCATTCTAGCGACACTATGCTATATGCGTATTTAAAAGAAATTGCACTTACAATTGGGTAATCAGACGGTATCCCATTACTCGGTGAGATTCACTAGCCTCTCACGTTACTCCACCGACTAGGTATGTTACACTTTCTTCAGGGACCTAACAATTGAGTAGCGTCTCTGATGTGAAATCATAGCATTGATTACATCCATCAATATCCTGACGTAGTCTAAAGTGCTTGAGCAGTCATTATTAGTGGAGAGCATCTTAGCTGAGCAGGCAATGATTGTGAGAACCACCATAGGATGACAGGTAGTCGAGTCATCTAGAGCAGGGAGTTGGAAATGACGTAGAGATCCAAGAGGACCATACCTTTCAGAGGACAACCCTAGTACGTAGAGCCAGAGATGTGGAGCTCATGATGTACAACAGTCTAGCATAGAAGAAGACTATGCTTCATGTGTGGTGGGCAGGGCCACATGGCTTGCAACGACCCGGCCCACCATACCGATGATCATAAGATGGTTGAGGGACCAACAAGGAAGAGGTAGAAATTAGATCGAGGAGGTCTGCAGGGCAATGGAGGTGGCAGAGGAGCAGGTTGTGCAGCATGTAGTGGGTGGTGATTTGAGGTAATACGACCACCACCTCCAGGTTTTCCAACCCTACCTTAGTGAGTAGGTGGCCATGGATGAGCTCAGCTTCAGGAAACTGCGACCAATGACCATGGAGATCCATAGATGATTCGAGGCTTGATCTTTGTCTACTCCACCCTAGCTGCAGTAATTATTGAAAATGGTTCCAGTCAGTCATTCATTTATATTTATCACCTTCGGAGCTCAGAGCTTCCTATATAACCATTGGATCGATCCTTAGGTTTAGAAACTCGTATGGGAGAGGATTCGACAATTTCACACTGGTGTCAAAGGTGTGAACTTACTCTATGAGGTCAAAGCATTGGTAGGGATCTCCTAGTAGCAGCGTTGAGGCCTTACAATGTCATCATGGGTATGGACTGGTTATCCATAGTCCATACTCAAATTGACTATTTTAGGTGCAAAGTGGGGTGTCTCCAAGAGAATGTGACATGGATTTCTTTTACCAGTGATAAGGGAACATTTTCAGCTTAGGATAGACTTTCATAGAGGAGGGTGCAGTCGATCACTCATCAGTTGGCTAGCCTTACCCTACGAGAAGTTGACATGGGGAGTTTGATTTATCCTGCTTTTGTGGAACAGTATGCTGATGTCTTTCCTGATTATGTTCCAAGACTATGTCCTTGCTTAGAGGTTGAATTATTCATCGACCTATACCACGGGATGACACTGATATCTACATCACCATATCGGCTAGATCCCACAGAGCTTCATGAGTTGCGGGTATAGTTGGAGGGCTTGTAGAAAAAGGGGTTCATAAGGCCCAGTGTTTCTCCATGTTAATCCCCCATTTTATTCACCAGGAAGGCAGATGGGATTCTAAGTCTTTGCGTGGACTATCGATTCCTGAATAAATTCACTATGAAGAACAAATATCCTCTATCGATGATCGATGATCACTTCAACTAGCTGAAGGGAGCATGGTGGATTTCCATGAAAAGCCACAGATTTGGCTATCACTAGATCAGGTTATGGAATGAAGATGTACTTGAGATAGCCTTTAGATTTCGGTATGACCATTATGATTTCTTGTAAATTCCCTTTAGCATAACCAACATTCTAGAAGTGTTCATGGTACACATGAACGTGATCTTTCATCCTTACCATGATCACTTCATGGTAGTCTTCAGTGACGACAACTTGATATAATCAGAATCAGAGGAGAAGAATTCCACACAATTGTAGATAGTTTCATATACACTCTGAGAGCACCATATTTATAGAAATCTCTCAAATTTCTAGTTTTGGATATGGGAAGTTCACTTCCTAGAGAACATTATCTCATAGTTTGGAGTTGATGTGGATCCGGTGAAGATATATGTAATGCTTTCTTGGGCGCCACACAAGAGTGTGACCAGGGTGTAGATTTTCCAGAGATTGGATAGGTACTACCGAAGATTCATACATGACTTTTCTAGAGGTGTGACTCCCTTGTTAACTTTGAAAAAGAAATGAAAACACATCATGTGGATAGAGAGATTCTAGTTGAGTTTTCAGAGGTTGAGGTAGAGACTGATGAATTACCCCCACTTGAGGCTACTAGAAGAGGGTGTTGGATATGTAGTCTACTGGGACACATTAGGGACCGGTCTAGGATGTTTCCTAATGTAGGAGAAAGTGTTGATCACGTACGGCTCATAGTTGTTGAAGCATCACAATAAAAACTACGCTACCCCTGACCTGAAGATAGAAGTGGTGGTCTTTACATTGAAGATGTGGTGGCAGTACTTGATGGGGGAACATTTTATAGTCTACTCTGATCACATGATTCTGGGGTATATCTTCTCCCAAAAGGACCTGAACTATAAATAGTGATAATGTCTATAGTTCCTCCAGGACTTCCACATTAAGATAGGATATACTCCTAGGGAAGGGGAATGTAGTAGCAGACGCACCCAGCTGTGGGTCTGGTCTGCAGTTTTTAATTAAGGCATTAGAGCAGCTTGCCACATTGTAGTTATCCTTCGTGGATAGTGATGGAGAAGCTTACCTCCAGTCTATGATAGTTACTCCCCCACTCCTTCAACGAGTCCGGGAGGCACAGCTTGGGAACATTTATAGTGATGCCTGACATGCTCTGATATCCTCAGGATAGACTCATGATAGATTTTTTGAATGTGTGGAGCTCTTCATCCTCTTCATTGGACACACTACGGTACTAGTGACTCTCTGGGGGGGAGGGGTTGAGGGAGATCCATACATCCCCTTTATTTGTACATCCTAGAGTGGAGAAGATGTACTAGGACTTCCAGTGTTAGTACAGGTTTCCAAAGATGAATAAATTAGTGGAAAAGTTTTTATCATGATGCCTCACTTCTCCATAAGTGAAGGACGAGAATCGAGTACTAGCAGGCTTAGGTTAGCCACTTGGGGTACCAGAGTTGAAGTGGGATGGTATATCCATGGAATTCGTGATAGGGAATCCATGTAGATCCAGGGGCCATGATTCCATTTGGATGATCGTTGACCAAATCACCAAGTCGGCGCACTTCCAACCAATCTAATAATAGGGATCTGTAGAGAGCTTATGACGTCTCTACATATAGAAGATTGTAGGGATTCACGTGGTGCCATCGATGATCTTCTCAGATGGAAATGCTCATTTTACATCCAGAATATGGAAGGTATTAGAGGAGGATTTCGGGACGCAGTTACATTTGAAAACCACCTTCCATCCTTAGATAGATGGTCAGATGGAGCCGACCATACAGTCACTCGAAGACATGCTTCGTTCTTGTGTCCTAGATTTTGGCCATAGTTGGTATGACCACATACCACAGTTGAGTTTGCATGAAATAACATATATCACTCCAACATTGGCTTGGCGCCATTTGAGGCCCAATACAGGCGACCTTGAAGATCACCACAATGCTGGACAGGCCCAGGGGAGTCTCCAGTTTTGGGTCAAGAGTTGGTACATGCTACCATGAAGAAGGTTAAAATAATACACAAGAGTTTGAAGACTACACAGAGTCAGACAAATACTTATGTCGACCAAAGATGGAGACCCTAGGAGTTTGAGGAGGGAGACCATGTCTTCCTACGAGTCTCGCCCTGAGAAGGATTACAGAGGTTTGTTCAGGGAGAAAATCTATATCTGAGGTTCATTAGACTTTTCTAGATTCTTAGCAAAGTAGGTGAGGTGTTGTACCATCTATCTCTTCTAGCATAGATGAACCATGAGTAAAATGTTTTCCATGTGTCGCAGTTGAGGTGGTGTGTTCATGATCCATCACACGTTATCAACTGGGGCGAGCTAGACATTGATGATGGTGAAACGATTCTGGAGTTCTCTGTAGAGACAGAGGAGTAACCAGAGCGGGTACTTATAGGTCAGTCGACTCCTCTGGTGAAATTTAATTGTCATAATGGGAAACTCCATGAGAGCACCTGGTAGCAGGAGGCTCAGATACGTGCTCAGTGCCCCCTTTTGATCCCCTAGTTTTTTGTAGCTTTTGGGGATGAAAATCCCAAAGGTGGGGAGAATATAAAGACGTAGATATTCAATAAAAATATTTTAAATTATTTGGGACTATTATGATTCTGAAAAAATTGACAGTGCTTGATTCCGAGGCCCGGTGTTCCCAGAACGGAATTTTGAACTTTTTTTAAAAGGCATGTTCAGAAAACATGCGACTAGAATTGTCTATCTTTTAAACCAGTACTCGGATTAGAAATATGAGGGAACCATTGAATCCACATTGATGGGATTTTCTTAAAGAATGATTTACTTTGACCATAGTAGTTCTGGTGAAATGGATAGTTTTCCGACTTTTTAAAGAATAATAAAATGACATACAATTGTTATTTTACAATTCTTCCAGTAGTTGAGTGATAGTGGTGGGACCGTCGAGTTGTCAAGCCATTTAATGGCTTGACTCATTGTTTTGTAACCACACTTTGGATAAATTAGTTGGATCATTCATTAATAATCCTCCTTAATTTATCGTTGTGTTAATCACCCATCCCTATATATTTAAATAAGGCTATAGTTTAGGTTTCTAACAAGGCAGTGTGGAACCTCTGGTGATGTACCACATCATATTCCACTAATGAATATTGGGGGCACGAATTAAATCATTATAGAATCGATCCGGGATCTAGGAACCTCAGTGAATTAATCAATCAAGGATTCTTCTCCAACAACCACGATGTCATATACAATTCTGAGGTAGGGTTTTGTTTAAATTCATGTGAATCATTTCTTTTCCTCATTCTTGAAATGATTGAAAAATCCAGGAAGTATTGACGGGTTTATAGATAATCTATGATAAATTAATTTCTACCTGTTTGTTATGATGATAACGTGTAGGGCGTAGACCAAATGAACAAGGCCCAAACCCTCCTTGCTTCTGTTTTGTAGTTTTCTACTTGGGTGAACTTTAAACTCGATGAAAATTCGAATCTGTGAGCCACGTTGTGACGACAGCAAACTGAGAGGTAAATAGGTGTATTAGGAGGAAATAACGGACCACCAGATCTCACCTGGTGGCCCACGGAAGATCCTCCATCACAACACCAGCACCGGAAGGTGACTACGGTGGTCAGCATTGGCTGACTTAATTGGAAGTGGTCAATGCGACACAACGTACAATGGAGGGGAGTTGCGGCGTCTTGCTCTCAATCGGCCGCATTGATGGAAAGAGGCCAGCTATCGCATGCCGCAGTGGGGAGGCCGTGACTTTGAAGGTGCGGTGGATGTGAAGGGACCCGCACCACGTAGGTCCTACTAATAGGGAGGCAACACCATGTGGCTTTTCCATTACAAAGCCGAACAGATTTCATCTATTTGGGAAGGGGTAGAAACCACCCCATGTGGGTCTCCCTTCTTGCAGACCGCACCGGCCATCAGGCTGGGTCTCCAAGAGGGTCACACCGTGTTGCGGCTCAGCGGGCCGGGCCGATCCATATCTTAGCACACTAACACCACTCGTGTTGGCCCAGAAGGTTTGGGCCAGGCCCGGTCAGACCCAGACCAGGTCAGGTCAGCCCAAGACAGGGTGGGTCCTGTCGGTCTGACCGGGTCGAACTGTACCCAGACCCTCTTCAGCCCATATACACTTAAAACGTCATATACCATAGAACCGAAATCTGCTTGATGAACCGTCAGTGGCACTAGAATCCTTCAAAAAAGAAGTTCCTTTTTAGATACTCCAACTGAGTTTTGGACAATGTTGTAGTATAGCCAAGTTTGATCGATCCAAAATCCAATCGGGCCCTCGACAATAAAATGCCCATAAATCATAGAACGAGCATCTGATTGATGCGTGGTTTGTCACATTGGGACCGTTAAGACATGGAGGTAATTTGGGGTACACATTTTTGGATGATCATGGAAGTCGAGGCATGGCAGATATTTTGAAGAACATATTATATGGAACTCGAGTTCACCAGGTGAAGAGAATCCTTTGGCTGGTTGTCAAATGAAGAGTGGCACAGTGAGGTTCAGCATCATAGTGACCCTGTGTGGAACAACATCAGAGATAACTTCCATGGATCCTCAATAGAGTCACCCAATGTTGATCAACATCAGAGTGACCCAGTGTGGATCTGCATCATAGTGACCCTATATGGATCAGCATCATAGAAACCCCATGTGGATCCTCATTCTAGCGACCCTGTGTGGATCGGAATTATGCGACTGACGAGGACTAGCCTTAGAGCATCCCTTCACGGATCAGCGACATACAAATCTTTTTGTATTTAAAATGGAAAAACTTCTTTAGGGTTCAGTTTTTGAAGCATCCAAATGGAATAAAATGACATTTCTTATGTCTAATCATCTTTATTCCTAGTCTATGATTTGTATACATAGTTTGAGATGAGTCTTTTTATTTGAGATTTGTGACTGAGGTCATGCATTTTGGTTTTTCTTTTTGGAATTCAGAGAGACCTCCAGTGGTCTCGGGGTCCCTGGTAGGTATTTTTCTAATCATCCATGCACGAAATTCGCCCTTACCATGTTGTGTCTTCAACAGACGATGAGAATCTTGGCTGAGACTTTAGGGAGTTAGGACTAGGTGGTACACAGAGGTGACTAGTTAACGTGGAGAGTTGTGGAGATGAGCTATACCAACCCTTCATGTTGTTTCCATGGTGGATTATCCCAGGATATATTCTATATTGTAGTTGTATCTTATCAGTTGGGATTGTATTTCAGACCCTTTACATTCTATAAACACATTTACTATTGCAGTTTTACTTCGTGGTTTCATCTTGTTTTTTTCTTGTACTCTGTGTTTTTACCGGTTTGAGTCAATGCCTTCCCATTTTAGGGAAATTTCATCTGGTTCTAGTCGGAAACCCTCGCCTATGGAGGGTGGGAATGGGGTAGTCATGGGATGGACCCTGGGGGTATGGGTCATGAAAATCACATTCCCAATAGTAAGTCTCTATAAACCATATTTTGGACGGTAGAGTTAAATTAGGTGGTCATGGGAAGATTGATGAAGTCACAAAGATCCATAAAACTGAGGGAGGGAATTGTTCAAATTATTTCCCAAAAAAACTAACATGAAGGCAATTTTCCTAAAATATTGATCTATTGGTGAGGTTAATATTTTTTATTTCTATATTTATTCAAACTTCATGATTTTGATAATGTTTTAATTATTCCAATATTGATTTACTAATTACATAGTCCTATATTTTTTTGTATTTTTATATTCAGGATGATAATTATAAGTCTGTAGTGGTATCCCCCACTTATTATTATTGGAGGATCTATATTTGATTAGTGGTTTCATAACCTGAATTGGAAACCAACTAAACCTTTATAGATTATTAATCATCATTTTTTCTTATATTCTCTATAGTTTCCCTATCATCCATAGCCGTGGAAATCGGTTCTATGATTTGAATTGATACTAGAGGTCCATGTGTTGTGATTGATAGGTTTTTGGAGGTAGTAAGGATTATGTAATGTTAATATCAGGAACCGTGGTGGTAGATTAGGATATGGAATGAGAACATGATAAAATTGGGAAGTTCTTAGTGGGATAGATATGGATTAATGAGAAGTGATTGTGAACATATTTTCTAATGATTCGTGGAAAGAAAAAAACAATTATTGTCTCAAATTCTATAGATGTGAAATTTAATAATGAGTTATCCTCATTTGAGTATCATATTGGTGATGATATTGAAGTTCAATTACTTCTACAAAATCTAGGAAAATTTTTTAACTATAGGGTATTTAATTAATAAGAATTCACCTTAAATACCTCAATGGATATGGAAAATAGGGTTTCAATGAAGTTAAGGATCACATTATGTGTAACATTATTATACACTCCATGCTCCCCTATATGGACTGGCATGGCATGGGATTCACGAAGGAAGTTCCTGAAATGGTATTTCAGATATAAGCTTCCATATATATATCAACATGCTTTACCCCAAGAAATTCAAAGTCCATTATTTAACTTTGAATGTGATTCATAATCACAATCATAAAGTGGGATATACACCTGGATTAATGCACATATAGAATTCCCAAGTTCTTCTCCCTCCTGAAAAGTGGATTCTATGCCTCTCAATGTTATACAAACTAATATAAAATCTATGACATTAGACCAATCCATAGAAGCTTATAATACGACATGATAAATCATTGTCCTGGATATCTTTAAAATAATGTAAGGACTAGGAATAATCACAATGGTAGGTAACCCTTACCTAACAACAGGTCAGCAACTTGAGAAAAATCCTCCCCAGCATTCCCAGCCTCAATAGTTTTGAATGGAACCACATAGTGGGGGATACATTCATGAACCTACTTAGAATTACCTTAAAGAACCTAAATAATATTTTCTATTTCAAGGGTCACCTGATCCAGCTCCTCCCCTACATTGGTATTGACATCAATATCAACATCTCTTCGAGGCACCATCAATGTTGTTGCTTCGATAGATGGAGTGGAAAATTATAATAAATTATTTTTAGGAAATAAGTCATAAGAATATTGATTGGATGTATAATAAAAAATCACATCCATTTATTTATATATAAGGAACTTCGAATTCTTCTACAGTTGTAGGAAAATTAACATCTTCTAAAACTTCTTAAATAGACATAGAAAAATTCAATATATCTTCCAATGATATCAGAAGCCCCATGTCTGTCTCACCCTTTGGAGTACATTGAGTGGTTTTTTCAGGACCCTCCTTCGATGAAATTAGACCCAGAACAACCTCTTTAGTCTTAACCATTGGGTCATCATCATCTATCGTAGTATTTTCTGTTTCATGTGAAAAACCTAAAATATTGTAGAAATAGATGTATGTTCTTGTTACACATATATTCTCATGAGGCACATATGGAATACCAGATGTCTGATCTCCCACTTCAGATGGGATAAAAGCATTTCCAAGAGAAGTTGTTGTTATCTCTGTCCTAGATATCTCTTCATTCAATGGAGCCACTTCACTGGTAGTAATATTCACTTGATATGAAGTGCCCTCCAGTGTTCCCAAAGTCTCATTCATAATTTTCATAAGGGTAGAAACCAAAGAAGTTCCTAAAATTTCAAGATGTTAAAAAAATTTCTATAGATGAAGCTGGATTTAACACTGAATGTAAGTCATACCACTACTAATGAAACGTTTATCTGAAACATTCTTTCTTTAGTGTCTCTTCGTCTTTTCATTCATTTTGGGAATATCATCATCATCTCAAAAAATAGGTATTGGATATCGAAAGTATCTTTTCATCTTATCCCCAATGGCATGTCGGCCTTTAGATATCTCCCCTAATTCATGGGGTGACTCAACAACCACAATATCGGAACCACCAGGGCTATACAATGGTGATGAAATATCATTGGATTTTCCCTTAGCACGCTGAAATTTAAGATGGTATTTCCCTAAGTAATAATTCCCGAACTAAATTCAAAGGTAGAATTAGAAAATCATATAAGAATAAAAAATCTTACATCTTTGGGATTGAAGAAAAAATCATTCCTTAAGAGATTAAGGGTCAATCCCTTCAACAGTGCCACGATCTATCATTTTTTTCACTCTTTTTTTTTGTTTGGATTTATTTTCCAGTTTAATTTGTTAGAATTTCTAGTTCTCGGATATATATTATTACATCATCAAGATTGTTATCAGTGTGAATATCAAATGAGGTTTGATGATCTCTTGTTCCTAGAATACACAACCCCTCATGAAAAATGACCTCATCCATTCAAAATCACACAAAATATTACTCCATTATTGAACAGCCTCTAGTCATACATATTCCGAATATATTCCAACTAATTGTGAAGATGATCATGTGGCCTGAGACTCGATGGGATTCTCAATCACTGCCATTACAGGTAGTGGTCGAGAAAATGGAACCCAAATATCTTGTGGGTGATGAAAAATAAACAACCTAGGTTCGACTTCATTCTGTGATGTCAGTGTATCCGGCTTGATTCTAGTGGGAAAATTATATCTTTCACTAGGTCGCTTTGGTGACCTTGGAGCCTCATCATATTCACCCTTTAACTCCAAGGAATTAGCATCTAATTTTAAGGAATCAACTTCCAAATGTGTTTATTCCTTCTTACTCCCACACTTTACTCTGACCTTAGAGACAACATTGTTTAGCATCACTTCAGGGTATGATGGAACCCATGTGTCATTATACCAGATAATTTTTAGAAACCATAGCGGTTGAACCACCAATATATTTTGTTACAGTTTGACTTGAACCAGAGGAGAAACAAAAATCTGCTGTAGAAAATTGAATTGGCATGAAAATACATAAAGAGAATAGGCCACTCAAGTGATTTCACCATCAATATTATTGGCCAACACACCGTCCCTATGAGGTTTCATATACATGCTCACATCCAAATTCGTTGTCTCACCACCATCAAATCATCCAATATACAGATTACTATAAGGAACATAGTGCAATTACTTGAACATACTCATCCTTTTGTTAATGTCAATGGGCGGCATGGAAAAGGTATGAATACTTGAGAAATCTTGTACAAATGGTTCGAATGAACTCCCTAGGACATGGATCCCACTCTGCATAGTATATGTTCGGAAGTCAGTCATTATCCATTCCCACAAAACATGAAATGGTCCTACTATTCTGAAAGTTTCCTTCCCCCCATGGATATGAAATAAGATCCATGGTATCTTTTCCACAATAGGGGTAGTTGGACCCCTGATTTTTCTCTATGATAGCATAACTACAGTGAGAAAAATTATTTCCTTACACCACCCTTGGAATCTCGGACCATCAAAAGACAGACATTGTGTCATATGGCTTGGAAACCCCCAAGACGGGTCTTACAAATAATTTTGGAATTAACAACATACCACCACGTCTCAAACACTTATTTATGTAGTATTGGACATAAGGTGTTAGGTTTACCTACATTTTCCACCTTGGGAAATCATTTTGGACACATGTAGGTGGGACCATCCCCATTATCCTTCAAGAATATGTTCATCCATGCCTCTGGATGAAGATCCCCTTTCTTATGGGGTTTTGTATTCTTGATTTTGTGAGCGATCTTTAGTAGCTCATATTCCAAAGTCGGAATGCTGTCAGCAGTATTCTATGAATCCATTAGAAGGATGAATTCATCAAACAAATCTCTAAGGATCGGAGCTCCAATGAACTTATAAACATCCCACAAGCTGATGCCCAATTCTCTATGTGTCATATGGAAATGATTTGTCTCTGGACTCCATCGTATCAAAACCTCGGGTACAAAATCATCATTCCTATATACATAGGTTTTCCCTACCAACATGAAATTGTATATTATGGATCCGTTTAGATAATATTTCAACTCCATACATATTGTTTCACACCCAATATGCCCACATCCATGTGGGCTTAACACCCCCTCCTAGGAAAAAGTCCTACCTTTCCATCCATACCTTCGACTGATCTGTCTAATAAACTCGAAAGATGGATGAATAGAAATGTTGCCTCAGTTCAAATATTTGTGTTTTAAAATCTAGATAACACAGGTTGTGATGTATGAACTAGGAAATCATTGATTTCATAACATTAATACCTGTTCCAGTGATAGAAATGTTCGCAGATGAGAAATTTTTTTTGTCATGAAACCAAGAAACTGGGAGATAACTCTTCGGATCTGGTACATGGATTACCAAAAATAATTGTAACAATACAATTTTAGAAAATTAATCTTTGTAAAGTCATGATGACACTTCTTTAGATACTTTTCTAGATCGGGTTGATTGTTGTCACAATGGTCATAGTAATCATGCCCAAGGATTTTCATCATTTTTTATGTTCACTGGAAAGCTAATTCATCGGCAGTTGCAACTCTCTCAGTATCCCTCGAACCTGCAACAAAATAACAAATTCAATTTAGAGTGGGTTAATTTTTTAATCCTTTTTAAAAATAATGAAAATTTGACAAAGCCATTATGGAGTGAAAGTGAAACTAAAATGTGAATGTTGACCGCTAATGATTTAGCGCAAAAGTATCATTCCAAATATAATTGTGCGGACAAGAAAAATCATCTGTGAAAAAAATGTTGGAACATTATACATGTTCATGGAGATCCACATTTTCCAAACATTGATTATTTTTTCATTAAAATGAGTCCCCTTTATATAAGGATATAATCCACCATATGCACCACAACCTTTAGCGGTAGACCAAGAGTGACACAACAGGCCCTTTCATCCCATTAATATCAGGAGTAGACCCTATATTCATTTGGATCCAATCCTGAGGGGGTATATTGTTGAAATTGTGTTCAATGTCATGGAAAAATTAGTAAAAAAGGTAAATTACTTGGAAACAGGTAGGATATGCTACATGAAGAATAACAAGATTTTTAAAGGCTCAAAATTGGTTCAACCAAGGTAGCCTGAATCATTGGTAGTGCCCAATCACTTGCACACAACCTCACATGTGTGTTGCCTCATCACATACATGACATGTCACCAATGTTGAGGGTCCCATATTTTCCTATAAATAGACCCTTGGGGTATTCATTTGTATCAATTAATTTCCCTAAATCGTGATTGTTTCTCTTGTCTCCCTAGTGCTTCACCCATGTCCTCCAAAACCTCTAATGTAGTTCATTAAATCCTAATGGGAGGGAATTAAAGGGGGATAGTGAGACATAGGTTATTAAGTTATTAAAATTAAAAAAAAAATTGCATGATTTAATTTCCCACTTTCTGATTTAAGTTGACTACCATACCCTATATTCCTCAATTAAGAAGTTGCACCTCCTTTTTCTGGAATACATGTGAAGACTCTTTATCAATTGAGCCATGTCTTTCCCATGTTTATTAATCCTTGTTGTTCATAAAATAAGGAAGCATAATTTTTATCAAGCCTACTTGAGAGCCCCATATGTGGGAACCATTTACTTGAGAACCCTCTCTTTACATTCACCCTACCTTTCATCTTGCTCAAGCCATCAATTAGGACACTCTCAATGTCGTACACTGTAAGGCCTATTATTCTATGGCTCTATTTTCTGAAGGAGACAATGTTGTGACCACCTCCAAGACATCCAACTTTAAAAAATCATAAGGAATGGTAAAATAAATTGTCCCCCATTTGGATTTGTATTTCAATGGTTAGAGGTTTCCCAAACTTGTCCTACCAAAGGGAAAAGATGCTAAGGACATCTTTAAATAGGAATATCTATGGTCACATGAACTCTTACCCAATAGAAAATGTTGTAGAGTGCCTGATATCATATTCTACAGATAGGATACTACCCTCCCCTTCTCATCTCCAAGACCTAGAGCCTCTGGTCCTAGGTATGGAGGGTAAGGACCCCACTTCCTTTTCCTTTTAGACAAAAGATAAGTCTCTCTCCCCATTAAGGAACTCCACAAACAAATATGTTTTTCATTTTCTAAAATAAACCACATTTTGGGTGAGTGGGAACCTTACAAACACCAATACAAGATTCAAACACCTCCATATTAAATAGCATCACACAACATACAAACATTATGAAAATCCACATTCAAAACTGAAAATTTAAATTCAAAAATTGAAAAACAAAACGTGGGAAAAACAAGCTGCCTGAGAAACCCAAAGCGAGGGACGCCATGTCACCATCACCACCATCATCACCTATCAGACCTTATCAACTCGTCACCATCACCACTTTCACATTGACCCATCCCCAGCACCACTATCCAGTCACCTTCATTATATCGCATCTCATAACCACAACTGTCGACGCCACTGCCGAATCATCATCCCGTAGCCACTAACCAGTCCAAACCACGATAATAGAGGAAAACCAATGCCATTTTCATCTCCAGAGAAAATCAATACCATCTCCAACTGAGGAATCCATGAACCAGGGATACGCAAACATCAGAATAAGAAACCTGAACAAATCAAGCTCTGAAACGACCTCCTCAAATAGCCTTGCGAATGCGACCATAATCACCAACCCCTGGCCTTATAACTGCCAGTGTACTCCAGTCGGAATTCACCGAATCCCTCTAACACTATGAGACGATCTCCCGAAACAAAAATTACACGTCACACATATCCATCGAAGAATCCATATTGAGGAATAACTTGACCAGACACCATCCTATCATTTCTTCACCTTCTCTGCTACCATCCTCAGCCCAACAAAAACTCCACTCATGCCATAGCCACATGACCAGTCAATCCCTCATTGAACCATCAAAAGGGAACAAAACCAATGAAAACCCCCAACAGAAAACTCCCAAACCACCTCGAGCGAGGAAGAAGGAACGGATTTCGAACCCTAATCAAAACTAGAAAAAATCTTAAAAAGAAATGTCGTAACTTTAGATCGCAACACCGAGGGTATGAATCACTAAAAAGTAACTAGGGGATGAAACCCTAGATGAGGAATAAGAGACACTATGAGATGACCCTCGACCACCAATTCTCTATCCCAAAAGCTCGGTGTGCCCAGCACTCCCAATCCGACCTGGAGAGGAGCAGTGGAACTCTAGGCCAGGGCGCGGAATGGAAGCAGGAAAGAAGCCTTCACGGAGCCAGGGAGAGGAAGCTGAGAACCAGCGACAGAGAGAGAGAGAGAGAGAGAAATCATAGAAGAAGAAGCCACTTGGGAGAAAATAAACCCTAGGAAGAGGAAGATGTTGAGTCGAGACGAGAGCCCTATAGCTCCCCTGGAGAATGCAAAACCATTCCCCACTAAGGAACACATTTTAGGGAATCCATCTAAGTGTATGCCCCTTATAAATTCAAGTAGGATGTTTTAGTCACTCTCTTCTCTACACCATTCACCTTCATCCATTCCATACCTTGGACCCTCGTCTAATGTAATGAGAATAGAGTGAAATGTGGAACCTCCAACCACAACCGTTGTCTCCCCTGCCTCTTCCATCATCGAAGGAAGGAATGTGTTTGTTTTGTTGAAAATTTCACATACACTTTTTTATCACACTAATAATGACTCACATGGGATCAGAGGTTTTTGATGATCAAAACCTACCCACAATCCACCTGAAGGAATGAACTCTGAGATCTTTGATTCCCACTATTACTATGAGATGTAGGAATCCTTCCTATGGCCTGATATCTATATTATCTCATCAAAAAATGGGAAATCATTCCCCCTACATGGGAATCCCCCTAGGTGTAAGAAAAAATTTGAAATAACTATGATATATTTGATTCCCACTATAACTAGGACATGTTGGATTCCTTCAACTAGGGCCTGAGATCCCTAGAAATCCTCATTAGGAGTCTGATCTTAATTCCCTTAATCCAAGAATTTATCAATTGAGTAAGACTTGAATTAAGACCCCATAAATATCCATGATTTACTAAATCTATGATGGGCCATGTTACAAGGGAATACTCTTTTCGAGCATGCCCCAATCTATTTCTCTCAAAGGTCCATACTCTCCTGTGAGAATTACATAACTACATGGGATGTGACTCCCATCCAAATTGGATACATAGGTAATATCTCTATTTTTTGACACCAAAAATCTAAATAAACCATGTTTTCTTGGGTAAACGTTCCAAGTATGGTCTAATTCATAATGGAATTTGATATACCATCCAGATTCCTTGGGATGTTATGACATAAGTCCCACAACAAGATTTGACTGGGATCCTTCATCCTATAAGTCCTTTCCACATGATGTTAAACTATATGTTTGGATCATTATCACATTCCCTTAAAAGGTATGATGAGTCCCATTAAGCATAAACAAACTACATGGGTTCTGATTTCATTCTCAAGGATATGTAGTTAGCCCATCGATGGGATTGATCCCAACATCACAAAAACTTTTGTATCCTAGGATGACAATAAATACAGAGTAACCTATGTCTATATGGATGAACATAAACACCAAATAAAACTTGTGTATCCCTAGATGATGATAAATTCTTCGGTGAAATTCATATACCTAGATGAACATTAATGTAAGAGTAGGCCACTAAGTGGATTAAAACCAACATCGTCTGGATAATGACCAGAGAATATATATGTAGTATATAAGAGGATTCCATAAATGGAGAAACTCGGATACACACAGATATCTCCATTGACAAAGAACCACAAACACATAATGATAATTTTGAATTCCACAGATACTAATAATTGATTTCTAATATTGGGATAACAAATATTATACTTGGAAATTAATAAAGGATTCATGTACATATCGTAAATCTATAAGAGAGTCCAGAAGATGGTAATAATTCCCCCATTAGGGTGTGATCAGTCAAAACTCCCATCCACTCGACAAGTTAGAGTTTTTAAGAATAATACATCTACAAACATAACAATCTCATGCATTTGGAAATCATATCCCTTTGGATAGATAACATTTGGGTGTTTCTACTCTCATAAACAAATTAACTGGAAACCATTCAGAATTACTGATTTCTAACCAGAACACACGTTCCAAGGGGAACAGAAGTTATAAACCTCTCTTTTCTAGTATATTAAATTTTATGATTTTAAAGTTTGTTTTGGAAAAGATCATTTTCCATGAATGCATGAGAAGTTTTTTTACGAGTAGGAGGAAGGAGGTCTGTAAGCCTAGTCTCATATCCTTAAAGAATTATTTGTGATTTTGGTCATACCTTTGTTATTCCTTTCTGTGTTTCAATGTATTTGACCTGGGAATGTAATTTTGGACTTAGATTGAGGTGTAAAACCCTTCATGGACCCTATTCAGTTCATTGATAATTTTAGATAGAATATAGGAAAAACCATGGGGTATACCAAACCCTTGTGCATGGTGAAGTGTTTTGGTAAAAGTTTAAATTGGTTAATTATAGATGTGAACGCATAGTCATTTACAATTTGGTAGGGGAGAAAGGTTAAAGGGATAATTAAAATAGTTATATATTGGGTTTTTATGAAATCGATAAGAGGCTTTTGAAATGGTTTAAATTGTGCATTTTGGATTTTGATTTGGTTTTGGTATCTAATGAAGGAAATTATGTTTTTATGAATGGGGTTATGGATTAAAATGTGGTATTTACTTAGATGTCTTTTTAAAGGGGGTTAAAAATTATATTTGATAAATGATTTTAAAATAATTTTTGAATAATTTTTGTGAAAATGTAATAGTTTATCTTTGGTTTTATTGGTTAGAATTAAGGCCTAGGGCCTTGTTTCAATTTCAATGTAGGGACCATGTTTGAAAGGTTTTCATTGAGTTGTTTAAAAAAGTTTAGTTGGTGTCTGTGTTTCTTATATTATGTCTTAAAAAAGGAAATGAGGAATTAAATAAAAGGATGATTATCATTACTTGAAGAATTAATTATTTTATGCAATATAATTTGGGTAATTTTCATTAATTATTAATAAATCATGTACATGTGGCAAATTGTATGGGTGGGGTGTTTGACTAAGGATTTACTCCCAAGAGATGGGAAATATTTTTAGTCTAGGACCCCAAGTTTTTGTATGATCAAGATGTTAGACTATGAATCTTAATCTATGGGTCTTGATAGGTTGATTCTCTAGGCCCACCGATTTATTTAATGTATTGGGATGTCAAATGGGGTCTCTAAGATCCCATGGTATGTATATGATATTATGACATGGACATATGATCCATGGTACATCGTTAAATTTATTTTACTCTTGAAATCCCCTTATGACAAATCGTATATATTCGATTTACACTATGTTATTGGCTCTCATCATGGTCTGAGTGGGTTAAGTGGATTGAATTATACAATTTAACCTAATGTATTAAATGCTTAATTTATTATAATCAGAAAGTGAGCATGTTTCTCTTGTATACTGATTTATTAATCACACCTTGTTTACCTACATACACTATTTCTCAAACCATTTATTTCTTCAGAAAACGTTTCTGGTGGACTATGGTGTTATAATAACACCCTGCTCGTTCCGCTATTACACTTTCACACTTGAGAAGATGCTACATGTTTTCTTGTATATGTTTAGGATAGTGACCCAGTGTTTGGTTATTCATGGGATGATGGGTTGGAGTAAGGGATATCAGGATTGGGTTGGAAACAAGATCATGTTCAGGAACTCTAAATTTTGTTTCTAGGAGATTTTGTTCGTGTGACTACCTGACAAGTATTGTTTACATTATATGGATATAGAATGCGTAACCAGGTTATATTTTGGTACATGTTGTAAGTGTTCCTCTTATGGTTCCAACTCATTATTATATATATTGATGTTATCTCTTCTATGGACTTTCTGTGATGAGCAGTTATAGTCTTACCATTATAGGTTTTTAAAACAATGTCGATAGTCGGAAGACTCTGGAATATTGGGACGCACAATTGAGGTCATGTGGTGATCAAACTCTGGGCACCAATTATAAAGGCTTTTAGGGAAGGATGTT